>JAWWEW010000169.1:18175951-18266731 GCA_035583185.1 Anabacerthia variegaticeps
TACCACCTTCAGACTGGTGTAAGTGAAAAGGGTAGCAGGCCCTACAACTTTTAGTGGCCTTGTTTTGTGACAAAGTGTATCCTTCAGATCTGAGTAATGCACTCTCCCTCGTGATGGAGTGCTTGAGAGAAAAATGCAGGGGGATTATAAGAACAGCCCTTTACCTGAAATCATATGTATTTGCAGACAGTGAAAACCTTGGACATATCCCCAAACTTGCTTTCAGTGTATTAACATCTTGATGCAGGAATTAATTTGCATCTTTTTAACTAGACAATCCCCTAAAGAAACATCCTATGAAAAAACACCTAAATATGACCTTGTACCATTTTACAGAGCACAGCCTCCAAATAGCTGGTAAAGACACCCAGATGGTGTTTGGCCTATGTATTTTAGTCAGATGGTTGATTTTCCCCTCGGTAGGTTTGTAATGCTCAAGAAAACATTTTGCCCATCTATCTGCATTTGAGTAGAATACAGACTGACTAATAGATAAATAATCCATGTGAAAGTAAATAGCCTTAAAGTAAACTGCCTTCACATTCCATTGATCAGCTCAGTCAGCAAACTTTTATATATTGTCACTAATGTTCTAAATATTTTGAAGAGAAACATGCCAGAAGTACAGAGTATTTCCATTTCTGTCTCACATAAGGTCATTATGAACTCCTCCTTGAATTGATATTGATCCTTCAGCTTGCAGAAATATTCCTCCAATTTATTTTACTTCTGTTGCTGTAGGAGCTGTTACTGAAGGTACAAGGAAGAAAATGAGCTGATACAGAATGGAATCCACACACACAAATATATATATATATGACGTAAAGCATCTGCAGTGATAGGCTGACACAGCAGATGTTCTTTAACCATTTCAGGTTCCTAAAAATTCGGGTCTGAGCCAGTGGCAGGAAGCCCCAGCCAACCACTTGGGCATTTCTGTGGCAGCAGCCCCAACCTCTGCCCAATTGCAAAATACAACAAATGGCTTTCTACCATGGAAACGTCTAAGACCAGCAAATATTTTATCCTGAAAACACCATGAAAGCATATTTTGTCTCTCTTCTCAAAACCAATCCTAACCTTTGGGACCTGCCCAAGTTTAGGATCGTGGTTCTGCCCTTCCTGGACCCTCCTTGACAAGAAGGCTGCTGAGAGGGATGAAGGACCAGCAGCATGCCAAAACCTGCTCACTGGGGAAAAAACAGGGCCTGAATGTGGGAGAAGGAAGGAAAGCAGTAAGCAGGATGCGATTTGGCAGGGGGTTTAGCCAGTTCAGCCCTGAATTCCATTGAAGGAGTGGCCAGAAACCACCTGGAGAAGGGTGAAGGTGCCTCCTGTCAGCAGTTCCTAGCGAAGCTCTCACCAAATTCAACAGGCACCCTCCCAGAGGGAAGTAAGAGTAGCTCCTGATAAGGAAAAATTTGGGTAACAATCTGGCTCTATTTTCCTCTCCTTACAGCAGCTGTGATAGGGGTGAAGTTTTCTACTTCTGCTGCCCCAAAGCTGAATCGAGACCTGGAGAGCATGAGCACGTGTGGGGAACCTGCGTTTGCACACCATCTCAGTTTCTGCCTGCTTCTCACTTTGGTTAACATTTGAAAAATTCGTTTCCCAGAGTGACTTTTTAAAGAGAATGACTTAAAGCTGGAAGTCAAAGGGACCATCTACAATTTCGTTTGCTTTTGGTTTGGCTACTGGATAAAAAAGAGGGGAAAAAACCCGCTCTAGTGCGTAGTTTTCATTTTACAAGCTGCAAAAGAATCTGTTAGAAGTATAGTTAGGAGAAACAGTTTATCAAAACTTGTCTGAGCCTTTTAAATGAGCACAGCTCAACGGCAGATATGAAAGGCAATGTCTAAGACAGAAATTGGGTCAGCAATCTGCAACAGCATACTTGCCAGTGTGGTCAGTGTGAACCTACAGCTAATGGGGACGTCAGGATCTCCCAAATATGAGGATGGTGGAATGACCGGGGTGAAGAAGCAGCCTGTGGAGGTTTGGGTAAGCAGAAAGACTGGGTCATAACAAGGATCATAGACTGCAATTGCTGTTGAAAAGAAAAACGAAAAAATAATAATAAAAAAAAGAAGAAAAAAATAGGAAAAAAAAAAAAAAAGAAAAGCGGGTGATGTACTTCAGTCTTACTTTCTATATCCTTAATGAAAGGCACTGTTTTTAAAATGGTACTTTTATGCTTAAAACACAAAGTTTTAGATAGACAAAATGTTTGCCAGAAATCCATCTTAAATTAGATTTTGGTTTATTTGCTCTGTTTTTAGCATGTTCTATCTAAATATATATATATCTTAAAAGAAAAAATAAAGGAAAGTAATAATCAAGAGTCATAAATTTCCAGCAATATCACAAAATCCCTCATTAGCTTTCTGAATGCTAAATGTCTCCACTGATTTAACAAAATGGACAAGGCCTGTACAATTTTTGAGAAGACAAACATGACCTAGTAACAGATTGGTATCTCTCTTCTTGGGGCTTTTCAGTGCATTTATTTAATGGTCTTGAATGTACATTACTTAAGAGAAACATTAAATGCCAGTGCTTTGCAACAGTTTTGTTACTGTTTCTTTAAAGTAAACAAACAAAAAAATACATTCAAAAAAGCAAGGCTGTTTTGTTCATGTGATGGCAGAGGCTTTGGGCAGCTGCAACACGCACTGCTCTTGCTCAGAGACATTACCCAACATCAGTCAGCTGTCACCAAAAGAGTTGCACAGAAAGCATTAAAGGATAAAAAGAAAGAGGGGGGGCTGGGGGTAAGGGCGGGGAGAACTGAGCAAAATGCCACACATGCCAGCGAGTCTTTCCAGAAGGAAGACACCAGGATATGTATATTTGGGGGAGGAGAAAGGAGGGGGTAAAGAGCACTAACACAGAGAAAAACTTGACTTCAGGGGAAAAAACAGCAGCTCTCTGAAACTTGTTTTGCAGGTTCACATTCCTAATGTAATCTGACTTGTGTTGGTGGTGTTTTTTGCCCTATTTTTTACTTTGCTTTCCAGGAGAAACGTAACAAAACTGAGGTAGAAATAATGGTGGGCACACTCCAGCCTAAGATTTCTAATGGATGCTAAATGAATACTGCATTAAGGACAATGAAGCCATACATACACAACAAAAAACTCAACTTTACGATTTGGGAAAGGAAGTAAATGTACTTTGAGGGTTCAGTTTTGCTTTATTTGTACTGTTTGTTTGGTCACAGTCCACTGCATTGCTATAAACAGCTCTGCAACTCATAGCTCTGCCAGTGACCGACACTGATTCCACTCCCTACAGCTTCACCAAAATAGCCTCCAAACTATGACTAGGGCCACGCAACAAAGGCCAGCCATCACAGCTTAAGGTAATTTGCCTCTCAGAATCCTACCAAATCTTGCGCTGACTGTTTTGGATGCTAACACAAACCAATTAAGTGGCTCTTTTATTCTTCTATGCACCTTCTAAAGACCGTATCATGTAATTATCAAGGAGCAATATGCTGAAAACTATTACAGTTTCCCAACAAGAAAAATCACTCTGCTCTGTTTTCATCTGATATACTGGCAAAAGAACCATTCCTGAATGCTGGGAACTGCTTCCGTTTCTATTTTTTAAAACTGTAAAGCTTCAGTCATATCACACTTTAGTTTTTTCCTGGATACATTCAAAGTAATTTTCCTAGCCATTTTCCAATTGTTGAGGTAAACATACATAGTTAATATAAAGTAACATTGAAGCCTAGCCTATAACTCTCAGCAGTACATAGTGCTTTCAACACATTCCTTTGAGGTACTGTACAAATCACAATCACTTTCCTGAGTTTTTGCAGACAGAACATTAAAAGAAATGAACTGCAGAAATTAAGGTCCAGATTACCATTACCCTGTTTTACCTGTTCTTAGTTTAACACCACAGAACAGACAGGATTGAGGAATACTGTTGCTCTTAGAATAGCAAAAATCTGGCTCTCTGTCGCAACACAACCGTTCATCTCTTTAGTCCAATAATGTTTGAAGTTAAAGCTCTTTATATTAGCACATGCCACCAATGTAATTGTGAGGCAAACAAAAAATAAAGCACCACTTCAGGCACTTGACAGCAACTAAATCTCAAGAACAGCAGAATGGAATCAACACACAGGGTTCATGTCCTTCTGAAATCAACCCACTTGCACCTTGCTCCTTGGTGAGTATTGTCTAGCTTGAACAGAACTGAGCATCAACATGCGCTTTCTGTCATGTGTGGCTTTTTCAGATCAGCAGCTCTTGTTTGATGCACTTTTCCTTCAAGTATACCCTGGCTCTTTAGAGGCAAGGTAAATTGTAGTCTTCCCAGTACCCTTTGCAATTTTAATACTACTGAAAAGGGTTCTCTACCCTATGTAGCAGATTCTGTGTGTGCCAACATTCATTACATTTTTTTTAAGTAGCATCACTGACTGCAACCAAACATTTTGTTCCATTCAACATATGTATCAAGCTCTTTTTGAGATATGCTAGGCTGTATCTTGCAGAAAGCATTTTCAAAGTCTTGATATGTAACTGGCCTCAACTGGCTGGGCATAATGGCTGAAAGGTCTGTGGCTGGCATGGCATGGAGTGGGCCCACCACAGCTTCCTGACACAAGTGAGCCACATCTAGTCCAGAAAAGCCTTCTGTGCGCTGGACAAGCAGTGCAACCTCCTTGTCATTGAGACAGTAATTGTGCTGTGAGAGCAGTTGTACTATTATCTGGTGTCTCGCTGTGCTGTCAGGAAGTGGGATTAAAAGTCGTTTCATGAAGTACCTTCGAAGAGATTCATCAATTTCTTCTGGTTTACTCGTCGCGCAAATCACTACTATTTGGTCCTCAGCAGAAGTCAGTACAGTGTCCAGCTGCATAAGGAACTCGGTTCTCATCCGACTTACTGGACTATGTTCTTCACTCACTTGAGAGGAAAGGAGCATATCAATGTCACTAACAAAAATCACCGAGGGTTGGCGACACCTTGCCACGAGGAAGGAGGCATGGACAATTTTTTCTCCTTCCCCTAGCCACTTTGTGACAAGGCCAGAGCCAGTGATTTTGAAAAATGTGGCCCCCAGCTGACTAGCTATACATCTGCCCATTAATGTTTTGCCTGTTCCCCGAGGTCCAAATAAAAGGATGCTCCGAGGTAGAGCAGTGAGTCCATTGAATGCATCTGACCTCAATACTGGCCATAAAACCTCCTCCTTAATGACGGCCTTTACTAGATCTAGGCCAGCAATGTCGCTCCAGTCCACGGGAGGTCCTTGGTTGATAATCTCATTGGTAACAAGGTCAATGAGGTGTGTGTCAGTATTCTTCAGTTGCTCGTCCACAGAGTGGTTGGATGAGGTAGCTGCACGAAGTCCCGGGCCTTGCATTGGGTGAGGGAGGAGCTGCCTGTGCTCATCACCGTGCTCATTCATTACTGGGGAGGTATACTTCCCAAACGAGTCACTTGATCTCGAACCCAGTGAGTTTTTAGCAGTACTGTAGGATGGGGGTGTTAGAGCCCTACTGGACTGGCTACTGAATTTCCTTTGCTGTTCAGAGGACATTAGCTGCTTTGTTGGCTTAAATGCTAAGGATGATGTTTCAGCACTTCTGTCAAAACCATTCCCCCTGTTTGCATTTGAAATGCTGTTGTCTGGCATTCGATACATGGGACTCTGTGTAGATCTCTGTTGGCCATAGCTGTAATTTCCATAACTGGAGTCCATTTCTCCTTGCCCTGCCATGTAGAAAGCTTTCCTTTTGAGAGAGCTGGCTGAACTGTTTGTCAGGGCAGACGGTGCAATGGGCGTCAGACCGTGGCCCTGGTAGGAGTAGCTGGGGACAGTGGTCGGGGGCAGAGGGGTTGGAGCAGGGATTCCTGAAGGCAGGTAAGCCGAGGGGGGCGGGGCACCCCCAGGGCTGTACCCAGGGCCAACAGCGGTTTGAGGAGGATAACTGGCAGAAGGGTAGCTGTAACTGGAGAGGTTAGAGGTCCCATTGTAGCCGGGGACGAGGGCTGGTGGTGGTGGCGGTGGTGGGGGCTGTAAAAGTCCCGAGCTATGCAGGGGAGATGGATGAGGGGATGGAAGTGCAGGTGCTGGCTGGCCGCTGTAACTGGTATGCAAGTATGAGCCGTTGTATCCTGCGGCATATTCCTGAGATGGGAGCCCTGAATGAAGACTGGGAACAGTGTGACTTCCACAGGTGCTGCTGGAGTAACTGGGTTCAGCCAGGTTACTGGCCACCCCAGGAGAGCTCCCGATGCTGGCTGAGACATCTGCGGGAGGGAGGGCTGCACTTACCCCAGCCTTGCTGGCGGTGATGACATCTGGGACACAGTTCATGGGATACACGCTCTCCGAGTTCAGAGATGGCTGCCAAGGCTCACTTTCATTCTTCCGACCGTTCACCAGCCCCGAGGGAGCATCAGAGTAATTGCTGAGAATGGGCCGCTCAGCTGGGCCTTCCAAAATACCAGAATATTTTTCTGCATACTTTTTCAGAAGATTGGAGGCAGTCAGAGCCGAGATGTCGTCGTTGGCCCAGGCATACTGGTAGGTGCGCTGCAGGTGCCCCCGGTAGGCTTCCACCTTGTGGGCGGGGGACCGGGTGGTCGAAGTGATATCGAAGTGCTGTTCTGGCCACTGGGCATGCTCCGGCGTCCACTGCATCTTCAAGCCTAGGGCAGTAGGAAACAACAAAGTTAACAGTGACCTCGGCCATTTTCACATGTTTTTAAATGAGTTCTCAAACAAGCTGTCTGTGAACTTCTTCAGCTCCCCGAAACACTGTACTTAACACCATCAATCCTTAAGGAAAGAAAATGCCCTTACAAAGCAGTATGAACTGCTTTGTTTATTAAAGGCACATACACGTGTAGACACATTTTTTGCCAATTCAGTAGGGGGTTATTTGTTTGTATAAAAAAATACAGGTAATGCTATAATTGTCAAAGTAATGAAACAAGACAGTATGTTTTAAACACTCTGAGTGCAGATTTACTGTTAACATACAAGGCTCTGTCCTCTTTCATCACTGTTTCAGTTTTATATTTTAACCAATATAAAAATATGAGACACAGCTGACAGATCACATCTAGGATACCTCTCTTATTTGGTACTGAACACCTAGTTAGCAGAGTATAATGCACCCTGCGCAGAACAATATGACACAGACATAGCAGGTCATTCCATAATCCAACTCTCATCTAAAGTGGTCCACGACAGTTTCAAATCTGCTTCGTGGAGTGCAGCAAAGCAATCTCCCAGGCAGCGCTCTGTCGCTTTCATCACACAAAGCCTACAACTCGGTATGAATTACAACTGGCTCCTTTCTGCCTCTCAGTTCTGTTGTTGAGGGTCTGGAAAAAAAAAAAAAACAAGCATGACTTGTCTGTCGGTCTCCTTGCTTGCTCTCTCTTCCCCCCCTCTGCTTCCCAGCCTCCAGGGTACAAAGAAAGAGGGTTAAAGAAAAAAAAAAATAAAGGAAAAAAGAAATGAAGAAAAAGAAAAGGAAATGAAGCTATGTCCCTAAAAGTTCTGTGGCTTTCACAGCTAGCTACAAAAAAACCCCAAACCAAACAATGATAAACCAAAACCAAACCTATCAATAAAAAAAAAAAAAAAAAAAAGGGAAAAATGAGGAAAAATGCAAATTTCATTTTAAAGCAATTAATCTTTTAATAATGTGACATGAATCATCCCCCCTTCTCATAATCTACCTCAACGGGTAAGAGCAATTTACCAGTGTTAAGATAACCCCCTCCAACTCGTACCTATGCATGGTAGACACATTGCTGTTTTGTACAGCTGTATCAAATAGACCTCCTTAATCTCTCTCGCATTACCAAAAGTGATTTTTGCAAACAGTCTTGTGCCCTCTGGCACAGATTCCCTGATAAGGCGGAGGCCTAGTCGAAATGAAGCATCTGTGGCACTCGCTCCCCTCTGAATTACTGCAGTCTATTTTGACAGATTCTACCCCCTCCTGTTTCTCTCCCCAACCCCTTTAGCTCTTCATTGCCTGGCTCTGGCATCTGACATGGCCAGCTTAGCCTCGCTGAGCTAAGCCTAACACAGCACACAGTTTGGTAACAGAATGGCATGTTTATTCCCTTCTGACTCCCTCTTCCTTGTTTGCAAAACCACTGCACCAGACACTGGAAGTTAATTAGCAGGATGATGCTGTGCTAATTGTGTTAATTTACAAGGTTTTAGTCAAAGAGAATCATGCCAGGGCTGGCACTGCTGTCATGCTTCTGACTTAATGATTAAGAAATACTGAAAACAAGGTGGGAAGGATTGCAGTAATTACACAATAAATGAATAAAGCAACAGATTCATTTGCAATTATATTTTATTGTGGTTACACTCATTTGCATTTGGATTCTTCTTTTTTTTTTTTTTTTTTGGATTCATGTATTTGCAAATCTCCAAATCATTTCAATTTAGGCTGAAAAGCGCAAAGTACCTCTAATTGAGCCTTATATTTTATTAGTACAAGTCTTGCAAATCTCACTCCACCTGAGCATGCCATTGATTACTTGTGGGGTTTTTTTCTTCCTGAGTGGTCTCTTTCTCTCTTTTTTTCAAACACTTTGACAACTTGAGAAAAATATCTGTTAACAATTATACAGTTATCCTACAAAAGTTAATTCAGAGAAGTGATTTTGAGAAATGCAGTTTTGAGACTGAGATTCCGGCAGATTTATTTCTTTCATTTAGCATTAATATTACATTTTTTGCTAATTGTTCCTGATGTTTCAACCACTGCCTTTCAGGGGCAGTAAATATATCATGAAATTGGGAGAAATTATAGAAATCATGCAATTAAATGATTGCATTTTAAAAATGCAATTTTAATGAGAAACTATCAGAATCTTTCCAGAAATCATACTTTGTTAAATTCTGCCGGAAATCTGAAGAGCAAATCGCCAAGAACCAATTGCAAGTAATCAGTATCTAAAGTTCTTCTAATGTCACGAGATTTACTGCAAGCTTTTTTTAAAAGGCAAAAATATGAATGTTCCTGTAACATAGAACTGTATAACAGCATAAAAGTTCTTTGCCCCATTAAAAAAAAAAAAAAGGCCAAACAAAACAAACGAACAAGACTTATCTGTGTTCTGCAATATTTGGCTTATAAGGCTAGCAAAACACTGAAAGCTTCTGTTACAGAGATATAGAAGAACTTGAGTAGATTGATGTTTCACTAGATACTAATGAACAGATGCCATGAGAAAGACTCTTTGCAAAGAATGCACTAAAGCGATGGTGAAACTTGAAAAAGAAGGTAAAAGAGACCTGGCTGAAGCAGAAAACCTGGCTGGGCTGGTACTTGCACTGTATGCTTTTGGCACATTGTCTTTAACCGCTTGTGAAAGAAAGCCTATTAAATTTAAATAGATAAATGAACACACTAGGTCAGTGCACCACAACATATAGACACACTACCCATTTCATAAGCTTTTCAAAATACTTTATAGAAAAACTTAAAAGAATTCATCAATTGGTCTCTTTTATTTAGAATGGATCATGTACTTTTAAAATAATTAAATTTCTAGTCACAGGGGGGAGATGTATTTAGATGGTGTAAAAATTCAATTCTTTGAATTTTGTCTAGATTAATTTATTTTTCTTATTATTAGGCTGCAAAAGAATGTCAGAAAATCTAAATTATCCATTATAAGAGGAGGGGGGAAACCACATCATCAGCATTCTTTATTTAGAATAATTGCTAGATAGACCAGTAGTATCACATTGTCATGCTATCTTTGGATATGCTCACTGCACAATAATTGAAAGTTTATTTATTGATGCATATTAAATACCAGTGCATTTAACAGAGGCTGTAAAGGCAGGATTAGGCTTTGATTAGATAAGCTTAAGAGAACAGGACAGTTCTCATCCCATGAAACATGAGCATTTATTCCAGCACATCGCAATCATTAGTGTTATTTGGAAGCATAGGTTAATAGTTAACCATAAGCATATTTTTTGCTTTAGTAAGCCGTGAAGTAATCTGTATTTACAAGGAGTCCAGTGGAATGGTCTGGACTGGGGGGCACAAAGAGCCATTTCCTCAATTTTATATTAATTGAAAAAGCAGCAAAGTTTTGCTAGGTTTGACTCCATTTGTTAATAGTTCAAAAATTGTTTGAAGAAAGTCAAGTGCCTGACCTGGGAGAAAAGAAGAAGAAGCTGCAGTTCTTTTTAATTATGCAAACATTTCTCCCCCTCCCCCTTCCTGGCCCCAAATTGTTAAATGTCAGTAGCCACTTCTTCTCCATATTTTAAAATTTTATTAATTGCTTTTTGTTTGAGCTGATACATCTTCTTGCACTTCTTTTTTTAGGAATCCAAATGCTGACATAAACATCTAAAATCAGGTAAATGAGGGCATATTAGAAGTTGGGTTTTTTGTTTTTTGTTTTTTGTTTTTTTTTTTAAATTTTAGTGTAATTTAAACTCTGAAATAAGCCACGGTCCTGCAGATAGTGTATTTGCTTAATAGCTTACTGAAAATCCAGAAGCAATGCAAGGCTGAATGTATTTTCAAAAAAAAATCTTTGCTAACTTAGGAATCCTCTGAGCTATCGACATTTTTGAACTGTGTAAAGTGCATGGGTATGGGCGGTAAGAGGCAAAACGAAAGGATTCTGTTCTTTAAGTACAGGTACGTACTTATCAGACAACTGCTTTTAAGATAAATTTAATACATTACATAGAGAGGCAGTGTAGGCTTTTTAGCAGTATGTATTTTTCCTTGTCCTGTCAGCCTTGCTATACATCCCTCTTCCATAATTCTTCCAGTTGGATCTATCTGAATTACATTTAATTATACTCAACAATTTCATTATTGAATTACTTTGAGTCAAGTGTTTGACCATTTTTTCCCTTTCTAATTTTGTGCACTTAGCCTGAAAACAGAAAATCTAAATCACAATACTTCATCAGTTTCACATATAATAATTCCATATGGCAGAAATCCACTTATATATTCATATCTATGAATTAAAATAAACAGAAGGGAAAAAAAAAAAAGGAAAAACGCCAGAGTTACAAAAAAATAGCATTGCAATCTGAACGCAAAAAGTAGCAATCAACATCCTACACATCCTGGATGTCCAGTGGGGCCTGATTCTGCTGGGAGCTCGAATGAGTTTGTGCATACAAAGAACCCCCCAATGCTGGTGCCCTCAGTATCAGGTCAAACTTCTCATCCCCTTACAGGATTATATCTGTCAAAAAAGATAAATAACTAGCCTTTCCTTTCAATTTAAATACAAGAGTTTCTGTTGAAAACAGGCATGGAAACATTCAGAAATACTAGCTAAGACCACGTTGAATAAAACCACCATAAAGGATTTACAGTGACCCAACTCACCAACTTGGCTAGCAACAATGTGCTTTAGACAAAGGATACTGGGACTTTAGTAAACCTGTCATCTATTCACATCTTTAATGAAATAATCAAACTAAAATTAAATCATAGTCAGCTGTCGTTTTCTGAAGATACCAGCAGAGGTTGCATTTCACTTCCAGAGATCATGATGAAAAACACCTGAATGTCACAGAGCTACTCTGCACAAGGCACTCTAAGCCGGGCAGCACACCAACCCTTCCAACCAGCCTATCAAAGTTTCAGTTTGGATCAGGGACCCCCAGCTGTTCCTTCACCACACCTTGTGGTCTCTGCGTTCCTGCCCTGTTCACCCCTGCAGTGCATAGGTCCTACGTAGCCCAGATCTGCAGGTTCCTTTGTAAACATCAGTAGCTCAAGCAGGTTTTGAACTTTAGGCCTGTTGTTAAATATGATCTGCCCAATGTGCTGTTACTTACTAAACAAGTAAATGAGATGGTTCTGATAACTGTCCATAACAGACTGGTAGGAGCACACTGTTCAAGGTAGGAAACAACTCCAAAACCACAGCTCTGAGCACCACCAACTCTTTTCCCTCTAGCCTTGAAAGTGGATATGAACTTCATCATTTTGAATTGCTTATACGTTTAGCCAAAGACCCCCAAAACTGCCCCTTCCCACTGAGGTGCCACTCTCAGCCCTGTTCACAATTATTCAAGACACTATTTACACCGGAACATGTTGATTTTAGCCAAGAGTTTGCTTCTTGTGGACATACAGCGACTGGCTCTGCCAAAACAGCTATTGACTTGAATAGGTACTTCACTGGCCAGTATGCCTCAAACCTCTTACTTCAGTGAGAGCTGACGGTGTTAGGACCTTGAGCATCAGGCCCTAAATTCACATTTTAAAATCCTTCTTGAGCATGGGGCAGAGCTGAATAAATGAGTCATACTGTAACCGCTGTTCAAGATGTAGGACACACAACTCCCAGGATTTGTACTAAATCTGATAATATTTCATAAGACTGTATACTGTCATATGTCCCATAATAATAAAAATTAATTCAAGATAAAACAATTCTTTTACACTCCCTTTTTTATTAATAAGCATAATTTCAGCTGTTTGAAGATAGTGCAACTGATCTCTCTTAATTGGAAACAGGAGGGATTTTGAAGAGTAGATTGAGCTAATTACGTTTTGCAAGGGGGAAAAAAAAAAAAAAAGAAAGAAAGAAAATGATTCCCACATTTATTTTCTAATTACTCAGTGAAGACCTCTGCTCCAGTCCATGAGGAACTCCTTTGACGTCAAAGGACTCGGTGGGAGGATGAACCTCCAACCGAGATGCCCAGCTGTACGGTCTCAACTTTGGAAGCTTTTTTCAGCAAGTGGCAGCCACAAACTCACAAAAACAGGCCTGTAAAGTGCTCTCAGCATTTTCTTGGTAGGGGTCTGTTCTTCCTTTACTATGTATGCATGCCCAGTGCATCAGTGGGAACAAGCTGTTGGCAGGGTATTTTCAATACGACTTCCATCTAGCAAGAATACTCAAAGCATTTCAATCTTTAAAACAAAACATTTAAATCATCAGTAATATGGAGGATCACATATATGTCAACAGCACTTAAAAGGTAAAAGCAGTAAGAAAAATGCTACATATTTTATAAGATTCTGAACTGGTTAAAACCAAAATTCCAGACGTGAAATCTCAAAATGATGCATCCCAATTATGCAACTTAAATATTGTCAAATGATTATTCCTTTAAAATCACACTTTCACACCTTACAACAGCAAATTGCGATACGTCTACAGCAAATGAGTTCCCTCCCCCTCAAGCCCCCTCCTTGCCATTTACATAAAGCAGTGCCTTTGATAGTCACAAAGACATTTCTGGCTAAACAGCCTTTAGCAGATCCATCAGGTTCAAAGGCCTTAGGAAACAGAAATAAGGAGAAATAATAGTCAAGCAAGCAAAGAGAACCTAGGTCCAGAGGTGACGCTAGCAGATTTTGCCAACAAAAGCAGGTTGGATCCATAGGCCAACCCTGCAGCAGCCCACAGATGTGGCTGGTAGGGGCTGTAGCCATTACTTAGGCACTCACGGGACCTTCCAGGATGCTGGAGGTATTGGATTCTCTGAGGCAGTAGTCCCTGACACAAAAACATTCTCAGTTCAGGGCTCCATCCTTGCAGTGCAATCACCATTCTCAGTTCAGGGCTCCATCCTTGCAGTGCAATCACACTGATGCACAATCATTGCCTACCACAAGTAAAACCATTCATGCGTACGTGTTGGGACCCATCTATGGTCATATTTATCATTAATTGTAGCTTACCTTTGAAATATTTTACTTTATCCGTCTGCCCTCACCATACTCATTTGCCCATAACACTTTTCTAAATCAACTAGAAAACACATTAATGAAAACAATAATTGAGTTTTAACCTATTATGATGCTTTCTCTTGACAGGATTTACATTTTTAAGCTGTATTTGTCAAGGAGCTCTGAACAGTACCGTGTCTTTAAAGGACCTAGCATGCTTTGTCAATGCCAAATGAATAAGATCATAATAATTTCTGAGGGAAAAATCAGAAGAACAATAACTGTAAACAAAAGTAAGCATAAGATATTTAAAAACATTACTTTTTGCAGTCCAAGGAACACACACTTATATCTATAATACATATTTAAAAAGATTGAATATACCACATAATCTGCAATTTATGCCTATATAAACATAAGAATCAATATAATTACTGCAGGATAACTAGTGTTTCTGAGAATTAAAATATTTACATGATAAAATATAATAATGAATGAATATGAAGTTGGGCCACTTGCCACAAGTATTTATGCAGATTTGCAAATGCAAAATAGTTGAGACCTGGAGTGTGATTGTGCTCCCACCAAAGTGCTTTGTTCAAGGCTCCAATAAACGCAACTGAAGTTTTTAAAAGTCCAGCAAAATACATACTCTTTTTAAACCAAAAAAATAGCAGAAGCAGCCTTTTATTTGGTTCTCCTTCCAGAAGTGAAGTCTGAGGCACATTTATCTTGAAAGAGCATAACACAAATCCTTAAAAGCAGACCAGACAAAATACCTTCGTACCTTATCGTGTTTCTCACGTAATCAATTGAAACAGGTGAAACACAAAACCCTGAGCTTGCTTTTTAACAAGTAAGTAAGAGGCAGAAAGAATAAATTTTCAGCACTAGGGAGGTTGTTGTGGAACATTCAGATCTTGACCTAGACTCTTCTAGGAAGAAAAAAATTAATATCTGAAAATTATAATTTCCGAATATTGGATTCTATTATTTTTTCCTTTTCTGTTGCTAAACATCTTTCAATAAATTGTTTCCTTTTACTCTTTCATTCACACTTAGAATTATTGCTTTGGTTCCTCACCACAAATAAAGCATTTTTAAAACCTTTTTTTCATGTATCGTAAATCCATTAAGACAATTTCCTTCTTAAGCTCACTTCCTTTTGCCAAATGAAGATCATCAGGACATACCACACATGTCCATAGGGACAGCAGAGCTAATGAATATGTATGTTTTATGTCACAACAGAGCACTCCCCTTGTCCTGCAGTATCGACCTTCTCTTATGTGAGTAAATAACAGGTGAGCACTTGTGCATGAGGATAAATGGGGTTAAAACTGCCATAAAGGGACATACTTTATTTGAACAAAGTAGGAGCACAATAAATAGAGATTTAACTGATGCCGAATTATTTTTATATCAAGCTGTTTGAAAATGCTAGAAAATCACTTTGTCCTAAAATACAAGACTGAGTTACATAGCAAGTTATTTAAAATATAAAAAAAAATATATAATAGAAATATAAAATAAAATACCTAAAATATATTTCCCTCTAATTAACAGCAGTGGCACTCTGTATAAATTCCACTACAATATAATTTTTAATATATTTTTCACTCATCATACTTAAAAAAAGTATGTATGTATTTCATAGCTTTATGTGCAGCAACAGAAGGTTAATTCCAGAGATTTATCTAGTCAGCCCTATCCACTTTACAAATATGAAGTCAAAGCTCAATTTCAATAAGTTTCAAATAACTGTAGCCAGGTTTGACTCATTACATTCAACTAACAAATGTGAAAAAGCAAATTTATATGAGTCAATAACACAATGCTCCAGCTTGCAACCAGGAATATTGCTTTCCTTTTAAAGGAAAAAAAAACTACCAACATAGAAAAGGTATGAACAGTTGCTTTACTGAGATTAGAGTACCTCTGCTAATTAGCTAAATGAGAACAAATACTGATTAAATGTATATATAGAAGTAATCTGATACTCAAGAAAAAAAAATCCTTAACGTATCCACAGTGTGCAAACCTATCACAAAATTTGTTTATGTTATTATGCCTTTTGCTTTTTGGCAATCTGCACATTAATTTTTAATGAAATAGTAAAGAGATGTTGCGTCTCACACTTCGATAAAAATATTCTATAACCAGGACTGGTTGACATAGTGCATTAATTCAGTGTCCTTCACTCCTGGGACCTGTGTATAATTTAGTCCAGCCTGAAGAAAATAACTTTGATCTGAAGGCTGGAGAAAAAGCTACATATGAAATGAGTTTTGGTGGGTTTAGTGTTGTTTCTTATATACAAGACGACATATGAAGATAAACTGCTTTAGAATGCTCCTGACGTGGCCCAGGATTAAGAGCAGGGAGCTCTTAGCAGAGCTCATCCACTCTCTCCCTTTTTCTCATCATACCAGGCACACACCACACACATTTCTCTCTACTATAAGCATCAGAGCAGCTAGTGCTGGCATACACTGTCTTTCCAAAGAGAATATCCTGTGTGAAAGATGGCATTATTAACCTGTACACTTATTTGGTCTCTCCATTAAAAAAACAACAACCAACCAACAATGTCTATATTACAACATGAGACATGACATAAGACGGGATGATGTTACCACACGGAGCCCGAGATTCCCCCCCCCAAGCTCGGGAACACCTTAGCTAAGTCATCAAAACTGTACTAATCACACTCTTAGGGAAAACAGAGCTCCAGCACAGCTCCTTCCCGGGCTCGGCTGCGCGAGCAGCTGACCCTTCCTTTCCTTCCTGCTCCCCACAAAGCAGAGAAACAAGATTAAAAGCAGAAGCATAACCAAAGAACTGACATCCTAGAAACACTAAGCTGAGATAAATCTTCCCCCCACTTAAACCTTTCAATTACTGTATTTCACAAATTCCAAAGATTCTTTCTTGCTCACTCAATAAAATGTATCTGAATTAACTACTGAAGAATGGAATATAGCCAATTTTTTGCATGCTCTTGGTTTTGGACTTACTGTATTGTTTCCTGAGCATTAAAAGGAACTATATAGATTGTTCAGTTAGCTTGACAAATTATCTAGGGGACAGGGAGAGGAGGAACAGAGAATTTTCTATAGACAAATATAGAAATCTCTCTCTCTATATATATACACCTTTATATATTTTACACACACAGGCACCAAGGCACTAGAGAGAGAGAATGTCTCAACTGAGAAATTGAATGCTGTGTATGCTGATATTTTTGCCATATTCCTGGAGAGAGTGGGAAGGAAAAAATCTAACTCCTCATATTAGATGTTTCTTTCTCAAAAAAATTGCAAAGTTCATCCTGCAACAGGAAAAGTTGTTCTAAGACACACAGTATGTCATTGAGAGGGTGCACAGGCATTTTCAGAGGGCAGAAAAAAAATAATGTGCTGGTTTTAAAAATAGAAGGAAATGATAGAGCCCAGCTGATAAAATGTCACATTCCTTTGCAGCTATCACACAAATTTAGCCATTTCTGTAAACAGCCTTCAAGACACAACAAAAATCTAAACCATGCAATGGTCATATCAATAACTAGCTGAGCACTGTTGATAGCTTAAATAACAATAAACTGTGTTATTTTTCTGTAATTCTGTCCATAGTGTTATTGCATATGTAGTCACCTAATGATGAAATAGTTTTAAAATTTGCTCCAGGGTACAGAAGTCAAGCTCCACTGATTAGCATCTCAAAGCACACTACAGGCACACATTTGTATAGCTGAATAATAGCACTTGTGTTTGTATGCTGCTAAAAAAAAAATAAAAAAATAAAAAACCAAAACCAAACAAACAAAAATAAAACCTCTCCACTATTTTAGCTGGTGTTTGGTGATGCACACTGATGAAAGTCCTTTCTCTCACAAAATATATATCACAGCTAACTGTAAGAATTTCAAAGACAAAGTAGAAAGGTAACATCACAAAAAGGAGCCAAAAAAGGGTTTTGGTGCCAGTATGAGATACTTAGACCTCAAGGTTCATGGGCTTGATTCTTCTGTCACTTCTCTGGTTTGAAGTAAGAAAAAACCACTGAAGTTTACAATTTATTGAGAAGGAGATATATGTGCCCCACTTTTTACTTTATAATTTTCTTTTAAGGAAACAATTATTCAGCTGTTAATTACACAAATGGTATTTTATTTGCCAGTATTTGGGGTTTGTGTCATGTGTTTAATAAAAATTCATCACAGAAAATATTTCATTAAAATCTAGATAGAGAGTTCTGATATTCGCTGCACCTGCTCAGTTTCTGATTAATTTCCTATGTCTAATTAGGAGGCATTCAAGCTTTATTGAATGTGAACCCTCCTAAAATTTGTTGTAGACTAACTGGACAGCAGTTTGATTTCAGCCACACTCTGAGACTCCAGTCCAACAACCGCTTTTGTAGCACTGCATCCTTCCATGTGTGTCCCTCTTCTGCCATTTAGGTATAATTTATTACAACGTCTTATTTACAAAAGTCTCCATCTAATTTTGTGTTAAATTATATTAGAAAAGTACATCCACATGAATTTAGTATTAAGAATGTTATACACTATTAATAAGAACATTAGAATTTTACAAAGTGTTCAGCAATTATAAGCTTAAATTACTTTTTCCATTAACATTTCTCTTTTCCTTCAGAATGTGTAAGTGACATACAGGAATGACTTAAACAAATCTTAACATTAATATAGGTAAACACACCTAGCATAAAAATAAGTTTATAAACAAATAAATATTCACTGATATTCATTTGATATCAGTAATAAAAATTTGTTTTGTTTTTACTTCCAAACAAAAGAATTTTAAAGTTAAAACAAAAACCAGGTTGAATTATGAGGTACTGTGAAAACTGTGAGAGTTTTGCAATTGCATGTAAAAGATTTACAGATCTGTAAAAGATTTACAGATAACAATTGAAAGGTGCATTACACTAATCAGAGGAATGCATAACCTCTGCAAAGCAGGTAGGAGTGAATCATTTTAATTTTCTCTCTTCTTACAGCTTTATATTATTACGCAAGGGAAGCAGGGGAAACCTAAATATGACCCTATTTAGATATACTAACTGAAAAGCCTTTGTAGAATTTTTAAGCAAACAGGATTGTGCTTCCAATGCTGCCCATCTAGTTTTCCAATGTGTTAAATTGGACGGCTACTTGGACAGCTCTCTATTCATTATTGAACTGTGGAAAGGAAACACAGAGGTGGCATTTTCCTTTTAAACCATCTAATGCCTTGTAGCCAGATTCCAAAGCATCAAGGAGAGATTTCTTTTTTTTTTTTTTTTTTTTCCAAGACAAGCTGTCGTAATTGAAATGAAGTCTAATCAGACTCATTACTGTTTTCAGCAATTTGCACCACCAAAGATGCTTATTAGGTAACAGTGTTTAATAAACCGCTCTTTAGAAAACTACCAGTAATGAGCTCTTAACAGCCAATCTTTAGCGTGAATGTAATGTGAAAAGTGTTCCTAGCGCTGAATAGATTTTCACATTTAGTAGTGTCATAATTAAGCTCAAGGAATTGGTGGCTGTGATGATAGATTTACTGCAATATAGACTTTTTCCCCCCCTTGAAAATACATTTGAAAATACTTGGGGTTCAATATTTCCAGAGAAGATTTTGAAACGGCTTAAAAGACTGTGCTAGGCTGGATTACGTCTATAAATGGTACTTAATCAGAGAGTATTTGGCGAATGTACAGAGTACTGCAAGTCTGGTATCATCTACCAAGCATGCATAAAGTTAATTCCACCTAGCTTTGTTTGACTGCTCTTCCATCACGTAACAATTTCCAGTCATTAATATACAAATAATAAATGTTGCTGTCACCAGCTGAATAATAATGAACAAAAATGGCCAATAAAAGGAGATACTTGAAGAAACACTTGTCAGTTCTCCTTCCACAGCAACAGCTGAAAATGCTTCACAAAAAACCAGCAAATTGCTTGGTTTCAAAATAAAATTATGGATGTCTAATACACATATGTATTTGCACACACACACACATACACACACACACACACACACACACACACACACACATACATACAGCTAATGCTGTTTCTCCTACATTTCACACACTATCAACTCCTAGTACCAACTTAGCACCAAAAAACCCAAGTTCCTAATGTAAGGTACATCACAGGTCTGAAAATGTAATATTGTGACATATATTATTCAAAAAACACAGCCACCTGCAAGAGATAAATTTTCATCAATAGAAGGTTCAATTTAACTAAACATACACCCTGCTGCACTAGCCATATCAATACTACTACCTAACAAACGCTGAAAGTGGCAAAACCAGAAAATAAATTGCATGTATAAACTCTAGCTAATTAAATATCCAGAGTGAATCTTGACAAATAGCTGCTGGTCTCTCATACGATTGATTTAGGCTTGACATAATATTTAAACTTATCAATGAGAAATGACCAAGACTACCTTTTTGTCTTCCACTAGAGAAATACATGGGATGCAAATGTTGGTTTGCTTACTAGAGATTCTGTTGGACAAGGTTTGTGTTTGAGGCTAAGACTTTGGAAAGAAGTGCATAAACATGAATAATCAATACTGAAACCACAAACAAAATGATGAAGACCAATTCTCTTGAACCAAGGTTTTTATAACAGAATTCCATGTTAGGATGTTAAGAAGAGTTCCTTTAATGAATGAGTGCTCTCATTACATCTTTTGTATACCCTAACCCCCAAACTTTACTAGCCCTAAATGCAGCTTCTAAGCCTCTGTATTTGTGTGCAGCTTTCTGAATCAATAGGACAAGGAGAACTGAGACTACCAAATTAATGCCAGTTTCATTTGATTTTATGGTGGGTGCTTCTTTGCACTACAAAGTGGAAAAAGGAAAAATATCCCAACACAACACCACATCCAGAACTCGTTCCCAGACGGGTTTTTGTCACCTTCAGATCAAAATATCTTCCCGTTTCTTAAGTCTGAATGAATTTTTACTTAGATCCAACATTTTAGTGCTGCTGCTGCTTATCCTATCATGCAATTCCAAACTCCACACTTTTAAGTCACACACTTAGCTTCTGCTCTTTGCAAAATAACATAACATAAAATATGATAAAATAAAATGAGACTCCACAACTGCTTTGTCCTGCCTCCTCTTGTACTTGTGAATAATGCATTAAACTTCACATCATTTGTGAGCAACAACCCGATGGTCTAAGATGCATAATATGCATTTTGTACTGTTGATTTTACTAAGCGCAGATGCTCTGAAGCATCAGTTGTTCATCAGTAAGTCCTTCAATATCATACATTATAACATTTTTTGTAGTTTAAAACTGAGGTTGACAGAAATGTAGCGTCCACAGAAGGTATCTTAGGCATCATTATAAAACTGTGGTTACCATCCTTTCTTACTTCCAACATAAAATTAAAGCAGGGGAGAACTGTCAGGGTATTCCTTCTGTAGACTAGCACTATCACGAAAAAAATAAATTAAAAAATCATTTTTCTGCCTCAGATTCCTCTGTATTTTATCAAGTCTACAAAACATCAGTCTGCTCACCTAAGATGCTGACCCCAAGCAACACCTGACTTTCAACAGAAATTGAGACTTTTCCTTCTGACTTCTCTAGGCCTGCTTAGCCTGATCACAAAAGTCTTATCTGACTCTTAGAGGAGTTTTCATTGAAGAACTTGGACCTCCCAAATTTTACACTACTCTAGGCAGCTACCTGAGATGGAGTGTCATATATACATGAGTATGGACTAGCATAAGAAATTGTAAAGGCGTAGGAAGTCAAAGAAGGAGGTGAAGCTACAGGGGCAGGTTAGACTCAAGGCAGAATTTGCCACAAAACACTGAATAGCTAAGAAAGAAAAGCACCATCTTATAAAAAGGACAGTGAGAAGAACCTTAAGACCCACACTTAAGGTGCTGCCATCAGCCAGAGCCTCCATAGTGTAGAGGTTGAGGACTCTCCCCAGGGGCATAGCCAAGAAAGAGATGACAGCTCTAGATGGAATGTTTGCTGCCATCAAAACCAGTTGAGCCCTGGAGTGGCTTGTCTCAGGACAACTCCACCAAAAGACAGCATAAAGAGCAGAAACTGGAGCCTGTGTGAAATCAATCACAGTTTGCCCTTCAGCAAAAGGTACTATAAACAGTTGTAGGATAACTTTGAATATAGAACACCTCAGATTTGTCTGTTCTCTTTTCTCTCTCTCTTTTTATGGCGACTTTTCAGTACATAAAGGGGGCCTACAAGAAAGCTGGAGAGGCACATTTTACAAGGGCATGAAGTGATAGGACAAGGGGGAATGGCTTCAAACTGAAAGAGAGCAAATTTAGATTAGATATTAGGAAGACATTCTTTACTGTGAAGGTGGTGAGGCACAAGAAGCGGTTATCCAGAGAAGCTGTGGATGCCCCATCCCTGGAAGTGTTCAAGGGCAACTTGGATGGGGCTTTGAGCAACCTGGCCTCATGGAATGGCATGGCATGGTCATGGCAAGAGGGTTGAAACTACATTATTTTTAAGGTCCTTCCAACTCAAATCGTTCCATGATTTTTTTGATTTTTTTATTTTTTTTTTTTGGTGTGTGTGTATGGAGTAGAAAGCAGCTTGGATGAAATATCATTTGAAATTCTTTCACTTGGTGTTCTGCATTGGTTTTTTTTCTGACTTTTTTTAAAGGAACAACCACCCTCCCCCACCCCCAAAAATAAATTCAATTGTTCCAATATAAGCAACCACTTGTACAAAAAACTGCATACAAACCACCTCTGCACACTGCCGAGGTTACTGTTCTATTATGACACATTTACAAAAGCTACATAATAGATTAGTTGCAGCAGATGAGAACATTTGTCCAACAGAACTGCAATCCTTTGTATTATGGCAGACAATATTCCCTGCACTTCAGAATGGTTTAAACACATAGATGTGCCTAGTAGGTCTTTCTTTAAAGGTAGAGCAGTCTAGTACACAACTTCCCTGAATGAAATTGCTTATGGAAATGAAGAAGGCAAAAGGAGCACCATCAGGTCCTATACAATACAGCTGCAGGTTTGTCTGAGGGATGGGGGTTAATAAAGAAAATGCATGTGTAAGTGAGGAAAACATTTGCAGGCTTTGGAGGGATTGGGGTGAGCACAGCAGAATCCAGTAGTCCTTGTCTTTTACTTTATTTTTCACTGAGTCTATTTTTCTTCTCCACTATAGAGCTTTCTATTTATTTTAGCATAACTCTGTATCTTTGTCATTAAACAATCAAGTTCTAATAAAAAACATAATGCAAACAGCCAGTTGTGTAATGAAAAACAACACAGGGTTGAAGAGGGGTTCCTGCCTGATCTCAGGAGCAGATTAGCTTATGCCCTGCAGCATGAGATGGGAAGTAGGTTCCTCACTATTACAGTTTTGATTCTGTACTTGTATTTCTTTTGGATTTTTCAAGAGACACAATATAGACCTTTGGTTCAGAGAATGTCTCTCTTTCCATATGTATGTACGTATAAAGGTACACATACATTTATTTCCCCTCCCAGAGCAGGCATGACGTTTGTCTCTAGCAATGGCCCAATGTTGAGTCTGGAATCTAACATATAGAAAAATCACATAAACAGGGAAAAAAACCCACACACGTTTTAGACTATCTCAGTACAGACTGTATCAACTGCAATCCCAAATGCGTGTTGTTTTGAGAAATTCTAAGTGACCCTTTTTCCAGCAACCTTTTTGCTACACTGTAGTATATTGCATAATACTTATGCCTAGAGAATGACATGGTTTTATTCAGAAAAAAAGTGAAAAGCATTCAGTTAATTGCTTTTATACTCAAGCAATGTTAACAGTTTATTCATTGGCAACATGATAGGAGATCTCCTCCAACAGACACAGATCTTTCAGGTGCATCTTTCCTCCTGTATCTGATATATATGACCTCCTTCTCCCCTTCCCCATTCCCAAGTTCTTTACACGCATTTCTGCAATGCCTTCTATCTCAAAGCTGTGACAAATCAAGAGCAGCAGTGCTAAAGGGTGGTCAGAAAATAGGACAGCAAAGGTTTTTGAAGTGAACAAAGCAGCATCCTGTTCCTACCTCCTATCAAGCATGTTTCTGGTTTCTTCATGTACTGGAGGCCAGGTTGGGTGATTGCCACTCAGGTTCAGGAATTTAACTCTGCAGATAAAGCACCTTCAACATGCTCGCTCCCAATGGCTTGTGAAATCTGTGTGGAGAGATCCCGTCTCAGCCTGTGTCAGCACACTTGCTGAGTGGCGAGTGAATACCTAACCCACTACACCAGTATATGGGGCTAGCCGGTCTGAAGATATATCCAGTATTGAGAATAAAGTAGAGAGTAGGAGCAAGGAAATCACATTTATGAAGACTTTAGAAACTTCAGTCCACAAAAGACAGGAAAATGAGGCAGAGCCTTTATACTAAAGTATTTGCTAAATACTTTCTAAGGTTAAGAAAGACTTAAATTTTCCATGGCCTTACTTAAATTTTTTTCATAGTTGTTGCTTGTATTTTTTTTTTAAAACTTCACATTGTTTTCATTAGGCACATAATTATTTAGGCACATAAAGATACAAAGATCTTGCGCCACCTTTTCATGAATGCATCCAAAACATTTTGAATAAATATGCTATATTTGATTTAATAACAAATGCCTTGAGCTGTATCTGTGTCTTTTTCATTCTATGTATTAAACAGCGTTTGCCATGACTGAACTAAAAGGTACTTGATAACAAATGGTTAGAGGGCATGGGCTGATATTTAAGAGGTAAGGTTGCACCAAGGTAGCTTTGATGGGCCATTTCGTATTGAGGATAACCAGCAATGACATTTCTTAAAAAGGTCTGGATTGCTAAAGAGGAGGAAAGCTCTAAATGCATCAATGAAAACTGCTGCTGAGCATGACTGCTTTTTTTAATATTTTGACTATTTTCAAAGGAAAGACAGTCATGGTACAAATGTTTTTTCAATAAATCTCTGGTGAGTACTGGGCAGTTCCAAGATCAGTTACACAGCATACTCTTAAAATGATTAAACTGTCTCTCACAGCACTTTAAATGACAGACTGTCCAGAAAAAGCACAAGTGCCCCACAAATTAGGAATTGTAGCAGTAGTTGATAAGTTAGAATGAGCTCTGGGGCGTTTTAGGACACACCTCACCCTCATTACTGGGCTGCCCCTCTTGGAAAAACGCTTCCCCTTGTGTAAGGTCATTCAACTAGATTAAAATATCTCACTGTAATGTTACCTCTTTATAACACCTGACATACTTGGGTATAGAAGTGCTGGTTACAGGATGAACAATGAGCTTACTTTTATATGCACTGCATAAAAATACCACCTGTGTGATTTAGCTGAAAAAGAAAATTTAATCTATATTTCTGGGACGGCTCTATGTAAAGTCTCAAGTTGCTATGACGGAGAATTTAAATTGTTTGAACAGTTCTCCTGTTCCGTTCTTCAAGTTATGAATGTCTATAATTTAGGCCTCTGTGTTGCTAACATGCATGTGGATATGTCATTAGACATATGAATAAAACTGCATAATTAGGCAGTGGTATAATCTGTAGTCTCCAACTCTTTCTTCCACTTCCCTTTCCTGATACTCCTTGAAGAAGTTGTGATTTATGTTGGTGGCAGATCGTGACACCGTTATTCTCAGAAATACCCTTTGCCTGAGTTTTCTCTGAAATTAGTCACAAAAATTAAGCCTCCTAGCAGTCACCAAGGATAGGGATATACCGCGTCAACTCCCCCGCCACCCCCATGTAGGGGGACTGTGATTGCTGGAACGGGAATCTGGGCAGGTGACCAAACGGTTAACTATGCTTATCCTTTCATCCTCCAAACTGACAGAGACTTCTTTAAATACTCAGAACTCCTTGTTTGACAATTTCTAAATGTGCCCAAATGTGCACCAAGTTCATCTCTATTAACAGGAAATGAAACTGAAATAAAGAGGCGCTCCTCGTGTTGACTGCAGGCATTTCAGAATTCATGGCAGCCCGTGTCTTCCCAGTGGCTTTCACATGGAAGAGATAATGTGTGTGAAGAAAAACAAAATTGTAGGTTTAGTAATGTCAAAATTCGATTTATGCCAAAATAAAGATGCCAACAATAGCAGAATAAGTGACAAGTGTTAAATTACCCAAAGAAGTACATTCTGTAATTATTTACCTCTCTGGCACATGATCCTTAACAACCTCCAGACCTAAAAGGAAGAGCAGGCAACATGCACATTTTGAAATTCAGCATTTTTTTCTCCTTTTTTTTTTCTTTGAGAAAATACTTTTTGCCCCAATTTTTTTTTTTTTTTTTTTTAAATACAACCAAGTACCGCCAACAGCATTTCAAATAAAATGTCAGCAGCAAGCCCCACAGCTGAATATGCTGGGAGCTGAGTATACAGTCATCTGCAAATGGACAACTTTAATTCGATTCCTGGCACCACTAGCCACGCTGAGAATTCTTCTATCTCTTCACACCAGGGGTTTGCTCTTTTAAGCATTGCTCCCTGAAGGGAAGGCAAAACTAGAGAAAGAGGATTTCCAATGACCCTGCACAGATGAATGAATGTGTCAATGGTGAATATTGGTTCAGCTTTGAAACAGGGAATCCTGCAGTGGTTTCTCTGCTTCATCCCCACTAGTGAGTTCCACTGTGGACTTCAATGTGTAGGAGGCCTTTAGGGGACAGATAATAAATGGGGGGAAAAAAAGGGGGTGGGGGTGGGGAGGAATCAATAAAATGATTTAAGAATAACAAAAAGGCATTTCTCTAACTACAACCTTTAAATTATTTCTTAGATCTCAGAGATGCGAATTTCCTTGGCATAGCTGGTTACAGAAATTGCTTTCAAAAAGGCTTAAATAAATAAGGAGTCCTTGCCAGCCTGTCAACATTAAAGCACATATTTAATTTTGATGGGTTTCCATTTGTTCACTTATTTGTTTCGGGTGTAAAGATGATGTAAAAACAGTTGTGAAATTTTTAAATTTTTAAATTGCTCTCTCTTTCAGGGCGAGTTTGTTCTTCTGTTTATGACTGATTTTACAGCAAAAACCATGACATGCACAAACTAAACATGGACAGGAAAGATGCCTCTTCTTACCTGCATAAGTCTCCTATAGCTCAGGTAAACACAAGAATGTTTGTTTAAGCAGTAGTAGAAAACACATTTACTTCTACAAGTGTTGTAGTTCATTTTCATTTAATTACCTATCAATCAATCAATCAATCAATCCCACTGTGACACAATATAATTTCCTAATTTTGTCAGTACTCATGGCTATAGCACTTTTTAAATCCAAAGAACACACATTTCAATAAGACAGAAGTCCAATTATTTAAACATGATTTAGAATAACATTTCTTTAAGTCCATTTCTGAGTTCTAGTTCTTTAAAATTGCAATATAATTGAATCTGTATAGCAAAATTTATATAAAAGAATAACATAAGCTTCCAGTAAAGAAGGTTTAATTGTTAAATTCCCAGTAAATGTTGCTTTTCCTTTTGTTAAGTCTACAGCACTTTTCTTTTTTTCTCAGAGCAAATCCAATATATTCAAAGTGAAATGTACAATTTCTCAACACTCTTAAGAACTACAGAAGATCAAGTCTATCTTTTTCTTTTTATAACTTTAACGGGTAGGAAAACCCAACCAACCAAATAAAAAAAGAAAAAAACACCCAAACTCCAAACAAACAACAAAAACAAAACCCCTCAACCCCAACCAACCACCCAACCAACCAAACCCCAAACACCTTCCCTCAGAAACTCTGCACAGGTTTCTATAGCTTTGACAATAAGGCTGGCAGTCAATTACTTCTAAAGCTGAATGCATGCTCTTTAAATATAACAATCATATGCAAATTAAAGTTGCTCCTTATATAATTGCTAACAAAATATTTTCATTTACCCCTAATGTAGCCGAGAATTAAAAAAAAAAAGGGAAATCTAAAGGGACAGGACAACTTTAGTCATTAGTATAATACACAGATACTGAATATTTTTGGATACTCAGGGGTATTAACTGTACATTTTAGAGATAGCATCAGATATTGCTCTGTTTCAGCTCAAAAAGAATTTGAGTAATCGGATTTATATAGTCTATAGCATTTCCTAAGGATGCTGCCTGGGATTTGCGTCTTTTTAAACAGTTGAGATGTCAATCTTCTTTTAAGACTATTTTTTAAACACTGAGCAACATCTTCATGAAGAGCTGCGCTGATTTCCAATTATGTAAAAATTAGTTTGTTTAATCAAGCTACAAGAAAGACAAGAAGTTGAACTGGAAAAATTCCATCACATTAAGTAAAGGATTATTACTCTCAGGAAATATTTTCAATGTCAGACAGACTTGCAGCCAGAAACTAACTATACATCTTGCAGAGAAGTCTATGTGCCTGTTTCTCCTGCCTGACTAGTTTTTTTGGGAGCCCTCCAGAACACCACCAAAATGAACTCTAAATACACTTGATTTTTAATTTTGCTTTAATCACGGCCAAAGAAATTTCCAGGAATAAGGCTTGAATAACTAGAACTACCTTCTACAAATATGTATTTTCTTCTTACATGGTTATTGGAAAAGGAAAAGGAAAGGAGATCCCTGACTAGTTGCTCTGCCTCTTGTCTCAGGAATGTCTAATAAAAAAGGATATTAGTTCATCTGGCCTACTCTCAGTATATGGTAATAAATGTTTCCCTTATAAAACACATTCGCAAACTTGTAAAAAGTAAAAAGCTTGATGCTTTTATATTGTCATAATACCTTAAATCCTTTCATTTTATTATTCATGATTGTTATCAAGTAAATTCTGTCAAAAAAAAGGGAACAAAATTTTGGCATAATTTTGGTATGATAGCAGTACAGATGAGAATTGCTCCCATAACCTCCTTCTGAATGGTGATATATGCAAAATAATCCAAAATGAGTTGCTTTCCAGTCCCTTTACAGACTACTTGACATCAACTGCTCAAGTGTTTCAAATCTTCCGTCACTGACTGTAATAGTGCACAGATGGAACAATATTTATTCTGTCAGTGGAAACTAATTAGGATGACACTAACTCTGAACATTATATCAGAAGGGAAAAAAAAAGAAAAAAAAAAGAAAAATCACACTTTACACAGTATGGCACATGATCTGTGAGTTTACAAATAAATACTATAAATTTTAATATATTTCTTTTACATGGGAGGCATGACCATCTTTGCTGTTGCTGCTGCACATGGCAGCCAGAGATGGGCTTGCAGAGCCATATCTGGATTTGCACACAAACTCCCCATCTCTACTGTTAACTCATTTCACGTCAGAAACTGCATCCCAACAACTTCCACTCGGTCAGAAAAGCAAGTCAGACTTGCACATTATTTCACATAATTCTTCAGTCAGCCACACGGCCCCCGTCACCTTGAGGTCACTCCCCTCAGCCTGCAGACCTGCAAGTCCTACCTGTGCCAATGTCATAAGCCGGGCAGAATAAAACTCAAGACATGGAATTGGCCAGCCCCAGAATTCTGCTTCTCTTCCTTAACGCCAGCTGCAGGTCAGCTGCCCTTTAGAATAAAAGATCTCATTTGGCAAGTCATCAGGGTTGATATACATATGCACCCTCCACCCAAGGACTGGCTCACAGCTGCTGAAGACTCAAGATCACACGTGTGATGTCCAGACACAAACTAGTGATTTTCAAAACCTCACTAGGGATCTAAACCTGCATTCTTTCTTTCTGGATAGCTTTAAGTCTTCTTGACTTTTCATGTTCATGAGCTTGAATAAACTGGTTCACAAACACTTAATGTTTTGAAGACCTCCATGGTACAGCTCAAATTCACAAGATTATAAGCATAGCACAGAGCATGCTAGTTTGCTTTTAGACCTAACTATACATCCAATTGTCTTTCAGCACTGTTTTCTTTAAATGAATAGACAAGTCAGGGGAGAATCAGGTTTGATGTGTATATGTATTCGTGTAGATTCACCATTCTAACACCTTATTCTATACTAACTCTAAATTTTGTAGGGGGAAAAAGAAAGTATATGCTGATATATGTTGATTTTTGTAGTTTGAAATGGCAAATCAATCGAGAGTTATAAAAAAAACAGAGGAAAAAACTATATGAACTGCTCACAGTTAAAGCAAGTGTTAACATTTGGGAAGTAAGGCATCATAAAAAAGTCATCCCATTAATTCTGTTAATATAACATCAACTGGGAAGAAACAGAACTGCCTGAGAAGGTGCGATCTCAAAGGCTTCTTGTCTGTGCACTAGCACGATTCCCTAGAGGTGTTTAAAAAAATAGATTTGGAAGTGACACTTTCTGTATCAGCACTGTTCGTCGCTTAGTATCTCTCAGCAACCAAGAATGTGCTGCTGCAGAATTTCATGTTGACTCCATCCATATTACACAAAAAGTAATGATAGTAATGAATATGCTTTTCATAAACCGGATGGGGCAGTTAAGCAAACCCTTCTTCAACAGTTCCATCCACAGTCAATAAAGGATATTGTCTATGTCTACAAATCTGGCTTTTCTCAGATCAATGAGACCAATTCTGAAATTTAATTACTTTAATTTAAAAACATATTTTAAAGCATCGTCTAAACCTAGATACTAAATGTGCTCCATGAGCTTTGTTTATTTATTGATATTCATGTTACAACTCAAAGGCTACTAAAAGACAAAAATACATTTTAAAATAAAATAGTTTTTTTGCAAACTTAATTCAAATGCAGGGCACAACATAATGACTAAACCTGCAAAAAACGATGAAGCACATCTTACTTCTAACTGATAATATCTTCTGTGGATGCCAGATAGCATCTCTACTGAAACCATACCTTGGCTTGACAGTAAAGCTGGAAGTTACTCAAGTGTATTGTAGCCAACTGTCAGGTCTAAAAACAGTCACAACGTACTATTAGTGGCATTCAGCCAATCTCTTAAAGAACACAATGACCCGAACTTTATTCTGAAAACTCAGTTTGAAAGGGAATCTATTCCCTAAAGTAATTTTCAGCACTGCTTAAAAAGCTTGGAAAAATCAGATTAGAGTAAACCAGGTTATGTAGATGTTATGAGAATGTAACTCCTAAAAATAACTTTATGGATCAATTCAAGTAAAATTCAAATACAAAGATCTCACCTTTCACACAGCCCTGCAATTCTGTGTTCTATAATTCTGGTTCCAAACTCTCAGATTGGTACAGTCTGTATAGTAAGTACAGCATTTAGAAAGCCTGGGATATAAAACAACTCCTGTGCACTGAAGATTTATGCCTTGAGAGGCTCATGTGAACACATTACACAAGTATATGACAGAAATGATGCACTGCATGCTGTGTTTGAAATTACTATTGATGCCTAAGAAAAAAAATTCAAATAAACAGTCATTAATATCTATTAGTATGATCTTTAACAGGGCAAAATTTCCTTCAGATTTTTTTTATTGCAGTTTTCCCATCTCTGTTGTAAACTTCCATGAGAACTAACGCTGAATCTTACAGATGTATGAAGATAAAAAAGGAGATAATGCTAAATACAGCCAATGAATGAGGTGTGACCAGTGAAAGCTTGCCATAATCACAGAAAAATGCAGCCAGGTAAATGCTTAATAGAAACTCCTATGAACTAACAGGAGTGACACATAATCAATGAAACTTCTATTAAAGCATTATTAAGATGTAACCTTGTTTATTCTAAGTAATATAATGTACCCACTCACACCTAAAAGGCATCCATGCACTAGCCAGCCTGTCACAGAAATGATCAGGTAGAGTCCAAAGGAAAACATTCACAGATACTTCAGGAAAAGAAGCATATACTACTAGTACTTCAATACATTTAGTTCAGAAAATAACTTAGATGTTATTAATGTATGACAGCATATATTGAACTTATTCTTTCCAAACAGCATTGACTAAATGTCTCTGTAAAATTGATTCCAAGGGATAGCAGTTTACTACTTTGTGTATTCAAATTAAGTTACTGTTTAGCTAAAATATCACATGCAAGGAAGAAATTGAGTTAGTCTCAACATGTGACTAAATAAGATAATTTGTTTCATGCATAGCAACTCTCCAGACTTATTTGACTGCTGATTCATGACATCTAGCTTAAAACTCCAGCATTAGAAGATTTATACAGGAAAAGTACTGTTCTTAATTTCACTTTCACCTAGCCAGTGAGGAAAAATGGCATCAATTCAGAGCACCGCTTACCTTATTCACTCTACAATTGAGTCTTTGAAAGGATTTTACCAACACGGAAATTGAGGATCAGATTTCTTTGCACTCTTATCACACAGTTGTGCCACCAGGAATAGACATACTCTCAGCTTCAACAAAGTAACTTATGATTTAAATTAAGCACACTTATGCGTTCAACATTTTTGGTGCCACCTATAAAGTCAAAATTATGCCTAATGTCAACAAACCTAAGCATGACAATACAAATATAGCAGATACCTTCAAACTAAGGAACATTTGCAATTTCTGTTGTGGTCAGTTCTCTTCAGGATCATCACCAGATTCCCACTGAAAACACTGACTGTTCCTCAGTGTGAAATCATATGTTTTAGCTTTGAACAAGGTCCTTCTCAGTGGTAGCACACAGTGAGGCAAATATAATTGTCATGTTGTAACAATACATAATAGAGAATGATGAAAAACTTCCAATTGTATTTATCTGACCTGTATCTGTAATGTCTCTAAACATACCAGAAGATGCAAAACTAGTAAAAAAAACAGCAGAAAGTTCCTCAGTATAAAATAAATCTCCTCAAATACAGCAAATCAAAAGAAAAAGAATTACAGAATCACAGAATAGGTCAAGTTGGAAGGAACCACAGTGGATCATCTGGTCCAACCTCCCTGCTTAAGCAGGGCCATCCCAGAGCACATAGCACAGAATTGTGTCCAGACAGTTCTTGAGTATCTCCAGTGAAGGAGACTCCAAATCTATGTGACCATAAAAGAAAGTTGTCATGGCATTGCACAGATTGCAATTTTAAAATTTTGCTTTCCATTTCTACAATTTTCAGCCTTTGGGGTTTGGCTATTTTCTCTTTGAAAGAGATACTCCTGGTGGAGTCAAAGAATTTCGTTATTACTCTAGTTATTTGTTGCTTTTCTGCAATTTCCTTGTTAGAAATACCTGTGTTGGCACTGAAAGTATATGAACTGTCTTTGTTAATTAGTTATATGCAAAAAATTTCCTTATACAAATTACTCTTTGCAGTATTTCTGTTTTCACCTGTTCTGTGAAATAATGTAGTGCTGTGGCACAGAAAAATGAATAAAAACCTTTTGTGGCTAAAAATATACATATGTTCTGCTTTTGTTAGCTTTCCCTCTTTTCCTTCAACCTATGCCACAAGACATTTTGACTTATAATTGAATTTTTATTTTTATATGTTTGTTTTATGATATTTGTTTCTTAAATCTTTCAGAACTCTGCAGAGCTGATATACACATCAACGTCTGCTCAAAGCAACAAGAGTGTAATCCACTGAAATTAAATACAGTTGTGTTTTGATGTTAAAATAATCTTGTAAATACAGATCCATTGAGAAACAGTGGTAAGAAAATCTCAGGAGGCTCAAGCAAAATCAGAGATGTATCCTAAAATTTTACTTTTTTTTCCTACTAAAAACTATTCCCCTTTTTAGTCCCTCTCCATGCAAGAGTTGTTCATTTAGAACAGGCTGGTTTTTACACCTCAAGAGGACAGAGAAGAGGGCATTCTGAAGGTGCAGAGAGAACAGCAGTGTTTTTTCTCATAGTAAAGACTGCAAGGTACAAAGAGGATGACTTTGGTACGAACCATTTGCGAAGAAGAATTGTGAACGTGCAGAACAAACAAAAACCAGGACAGTGTGTTTTCATCAGGTATGCAGGAACAACACTCCCTGTTCTAAAGGACCCCAGTTCTAACACAGAGCCTGGGACAGTAATACACTTCAGAAAAGCAAAATACTTTCGTTCTTCCTCTCCATTCTACAAAGTAACTCAGAGCAATTGTTTCCAAAGCCTGGGAAACTTAACAGCTCAGACATAAATCTTCATCCCCAAACTCTTCCCACCTGCCATGATTACTATTGGTCATTTTCAGTAATAAAGAAGAATAAAAACATTTCTTATTTCTAGCTGTGGGGGAAAAATATTTCCCGTGAGACATACAGATAGGAACTTACTCAGCAAATACTATTCCTCTCCAGAAATAACTTCTTATACTAATAAATAAAGTGTGCCAGGTGCGAGTCTCCAGCCTTGAGGACAAGTGGCACAGTATGGAGGTTAGTGGTCTTGAGTCCACACTTGAGTGCATGTCCTGGCTCTATTCAGTTTATGTGGTAGAGCCTGGGAGAATTCAGAGGAACAGCAAAACTTTGATGAATGTCACTGACATTAAGTTACTTAGTAATGACAGTGAAATATCTATGCCAACTTCTTATGTATTACACATTCCTTTTTTTTTTTTTTTTTTTCATGTGTAAGATACGTGGTAGGTCAATTTAAACCAGTGAAACATTTTCCAAGTTTTTCAGAAGTCTTCACTGGAAATTCTTATAGTTTTTTTTTTTAAAAAAAAAAAAGAAAAGAAAAGAAATTTAAAGAAAAAAGTCCAAAACAGGGAAAGAAAAATCTACCCAAAACCCCAGAGGATGACTCCCTTTCAGAAAGGCAATTTTTGAGTTTTACCTTCTGCAATACAATTTTCATCTACACACTGTTTCCCCAAATTTCTATGGAGATGTTTCTTCTCTCTTCATTAATGAGAACACATCTATGCGTACATTAGTGGTAAACTAGGAAAGAAAGGAAGACTGTTGGGAGAGGTACATATTTTCAACACCTGGATTTGATTCAAAGGAAGGGGGAAATAAAAAAAACAGGAACTCGATAATGGCTTAAAGAACAGAGGGGGGAATATGATGGACATCTAGAAGAAAATACTAATTTTGATGCAAATAATCTTCAATTAGATGGCATCGTTCATGAATAGACTCATCAGGGAACTGGATCCAATCAGTAAGAAATACTTTTAAGGTTTGTTGCTCCGACTACTTGTGTTTTTAAACAAAATGGTAAAGTTTGGAGTGTGCACAGCATAGAATAAGCTATTGCAAGAAAGCAAAACACATTAAAACAGCAGGCAGGGCTGGAACACAGATACCAAAATGCATGTGTCCTTTAGGAAAAACAAAAGTAGATGGAAAGGGGTGTCTGACGACGCCACAGACTGTGAAGACATATAAAGAGGGATAGGTTGGCTAAAATACCCTGGTCATGTCAAAGTAATAGACATAGAAAAAAATTGAAGTGTGCTGGAGCAGTTGTAGAAATTATGCATTGCAACTCCATGATTTCATCTGGACTTTGTGGGAATTAAGGGGGAGTCAACAATATTTAAGGAGGCAGAAGAAGTAAATTGATCCAGACAATAGTTCTTCTACTAGCTCAAGGATTAAATACATATCTAGATAGCAAAAAAATGGGGTGCAGTTCACAATAGGTTGACGGAAAGTAATTTAGGCCAAGCTAATTTCTTTGATAATACGGCTGATTTTAAGCAAAGGAAATTACTGAATCATCTAACTGCACATCAGCATACATATGTTACCTTATGTATTAACACCTGGAAAAACAGGAATTAGTAAACAGACTGTAAATTAGTCAGATAATGAGCAGAAAGTAGTACTATCAAGTATAAGCTAACAGTGAGAAGAATTGCTACAAGTTGAAATTTAATCACAAAGAAAAAGGAAAGAAAAAAAACTTGAAATGTATAAGCTGATTGGAAGATGCATTTTCACCAACTAATTTGATGTAAATATGGAAGCAAGCTATGCAGTTGCAAAATATAAGCAGATTTTTTTTTTTCAGAAAGTATTACTGTCATTGCACAGTGAAAGCTCACCAGAAGTGTAATTTTGATTTTCTTCAGGGAACATTAATTTAAACTGGAAAAGAACAGGGAAGGGCTATAGGGATGACACTGGGAATGAAGAGTGTACATTCACGGAGAATAAAAGACATCGGCTTGTTCTATCCTGCCAAGACTGAATAGGACAATGACTCTTCTGTAAAAATATAATCAGCAAAGCATATACACGGGAGATGAACTACTGAAGTCAAAAAGACAACACTGGCTCAAGAACAAATAAGTATAAAGCAGCCATAAATACTTTTATGCTGCAAATTAGAAGATTTGTAACTCCCAGGGCAGTAACATTATTGAACAGCCAACCAGAGTCCTGAAGGACAAAAATAATTAGCTCATGTTAAGACACAGCTTTATCATTTTATATTATAATATATAGTGACAGTAGCAGACTGGACTTCAAGATTCCCTAGGCCTTTATATGTTTTATATACCCATCTCAGAAGAGTTACAGAACTCTTCTTAGCCTGTTGAAAACTGGTGGGACTAGGCCAGTAAGAAGAACATTAAGAGAAAACAGGAAATACTAACTTTGTACACAGCTACACTAAGGAACGAACTAATGCTTCCAAACTGGGCCCAGCTCCTCTATATGCACCTCAGAGAATAGGCAAAGCCCATTTCTGTTGTGCATGTCTATATGGGGGTATATTTCAAGACAATTCTGGGTAGGGAAAGGAGTAAATAGAAATACAAATACATTTCTGCTCAGTCCTTCAACATAACTCACTTCCCCGGCCCAAGTTACCTAAAGGTTGAGCTCAGAGTAACATTGCAGAGCCCTGCATTCCTACCACATTCATGGTAAACTCATTACTTTTTAGCTATAAACTGCCTACTTCACTCCTATTTAAATACTAATGCACTTTTTTCTTTTTTTTTTCTTTTTTTTTTTTTTTTTTCTTTTAACTAATAATATTTCACCCGTGCCTTCTGGTATTGGCACCTACACTAATGTATGATAAAATTCTCCTGGGCTACATACAAAGACCTCCAAAATATTAAACTTGTAACATGTTTTTCTGTTGGTTAGATTTTTTTTTGGGGGGGGGGGTGTTTGGGGTGTTTTTGTTGGTTTGTTTGTTTTTAAAATAGTTACCTTCAAATAGTACATTGTGAAAGTAGAGATTGGGAAAAGTGGTTTTCCTTTTACGAACTTCAAACATGTGGCAGTGATCAAATGGGTACAGCTGTCCTTTAAGGACATTGGCAATTATTGTCATCATACCTCCTGTTAGGCAGTCCAAATTGCTTAAAACTTTGATAATGATTACTTGACTGCATTTAAATGAAGGTCGTTTACCCTTCCATTCCCTACTTATATAGCATCCTTCGTGCAACACGCCTCAAGGCCCTTTCCAGAGACCACTAATCAGTACACAAAATTATATTGAAGCAAATAACCTTGTCACACATTCCATTACACAGTAAAAGCTAAATAAAAAATAATAGCTTTCTTGTCTATATTTAAAAATATATATCCACTTAGTGTCAAGCTTTTCAAATAGAAGAGAATGCCACAGAAGAGCACAGATCGTATTGCACAGCAAGGAAATGAAAAGTAAACTATTGCTACAACACACTTGACCCATACTCTCACTACCTTAGCAATACAATGGGCAATGGCAAAAATCAGTTTTCTTAAAATATTGCCTCATTTTAAATTCAAAAATTTTCAGTGAGAATTTCAAAGGAACATCTGAAGCCATGTCCAAGAGGGCCAACCAGCCAGTGGAACCAAAACGGCCTTGTCTTGCAATAATTGTTCGAAGGTTTGAGTGAGGCAAGGCTGGCATCAGTCATTTACTAAAAGAGAACCGCAACTGTTTTGCTCAGCTTGCCAGTTCAAAATGGAAGAAGGATTTCTTCCCATAAATAAAGGTAATTCCTTCTTATCTATGTACACATACAACCTCCAACACCAGCTCTGACAAGAGAATGTACTTCCTTTGCCTGCAAGTCTAGACAGGAGGAAAGATGACCGATAATGTCACTCCCATTTCACACTGGCCTTGTTGGCTACTTACTGGCAACACCAACTGTAAATAGAGCAGACTCCACAAAACCCAGCAGGCTCTCTGAGTTACTACAAATTGACACAAAGAGTAAAAAAACCAAGTAAAAACAGCCTGGAAATTACCTTTTCTTAACCAAACCAGTGATTTGATCCCCTTTAGTCACAAACTCAGCCCTTGTCACAAGTCTGGCACACAACAGAAACTGCAGAAAAACTATACACACAAGAAGCTAAAATAACACAGTTCTTAGTTCAATGATAGAAGTAGCATTGCATTTACAGTATTATCTGTGCTGCAGAATATCACACACACACAGTACGAAAAGCCAGCGATTGCTCTTGCAGATATGTTCTGTGGTAGTTTTTCATCTGAAAAACCAGAAACAAAATGAAAACAACTGCAATCCTTCCAAAGAGAGAAAACATTGAAAAAAATCAGAGGGCAAGAGTCACTCCATATTCTATCTAGTTTAACTCCTTTTTTGGTTGAGAAATATAACAGGAAAGGGGAAAAAGAGAGATTAAATGCAGGGGGAAGCCACAAAGATGTCCAGAAATAAGACAGACTCACTCAAAGCTCTTAGCCAGCCTTATTGCTGATTTTAGCTTGAAGAAGTTTAGAAAATAAAATACCAAAAAAAAAAAAAAGAGAAAAAGAACATTTGGAAAACTAATTTTGAAATTAGAGACAAAACAACTGAAATACAAATTAAAACTCTCACTGCACAGTAATCCACGAGATGCCCGTGCTTAAAGTGATGAAACAGTATTTGTTCAGAGAGTCCAGGCTGCCAACATTTAAGCAGATTTTGGCATACCATGCGGTGATCTTTTCACATACAAAAACAAACAGATTTTTCTTGTGGAAGTTACAAACCTCTTCTGCATTTTCAACTGAAATGATTTATTGGCCAATTGACACTCCTTGAATTAATTCTTCTTCAAGTATAACCTAGGAAATTCCATCTCCTATCAGTTATGTCAAATTTGACAGCCTCAGGTGAAATTTCTCCTTTCTTAATTATTTTATTCTCTCATTAATTCTCTGAATCCATTAGTAACATTCCCATATCCCCATCTGAAGAATTTCTCTCCTTTCTTGATGGCTATAGTTTTGAAGAACCCTAAATAAACAATGTCCTCCCTTGGCAATCTCTTTCCTATACGAAGTATATTTCACTACCATCATTTCCCTTCAGAAACTAACTCGTGATTATGTATCAGTTTTTCTCCACCTTCGCTTTAGTGACAATTCCAGAAGGAACAAACAAAGCCATCCCCTCAGAGGCAGAGGTGTCTGACTTTCACTGCTGTGTGCTATGGTCATTACAGACACATGTTTCCTCACCCCAGGCCAAGAGAGTACTTTTGAAAATTGTACATTGTAAATCATATATTACCTGCCTATTGTTCCTCTACGACAATAAAAGGTGAAATGCACCATGTTGCAAATCTACAGATTGAAAAATCTGAGTCTGTTTTGGTGGCCATGCTGAAGGAAAGAACACAGTACGGACACCACTCTCAAAACTGCTGGTGCCTGGGAGAGGCTGCCCAGGGAGGCCAGGGAACCTCCATTCCTGGAGACAGGAATCAAACAGGGCAAGGCCCTCACTGACCTGATGTAATTTAGAATTAGTCGTGCTCTGAGTAAAAGTTTGGGGTCCCTTCTGACCCAACTTGCCCTCTGTAAATCACTTAAAAGTAAGTGATCATTCCAGAAATGCAGCATAATACCTCAAATCAGCTGTGTGCTGAATTCCCCCTTGGATCCTGTGCTGTGCTTTTTTTCCCGACACCAGTCTGATACCAGATGCAAGATGTACAAAGACTGGATCTCTTCTCCCAGCAGTATTGTCAGGAGATTAAGGGGACTATTCAGCTTCTCTTAGACTGTAGCCATTCTCACAAATTGTGAGAACAGAGAAGAGTGCTGGATCACACTGAAACAAGAAGACTATCTCAAGGCAATATATAAGACAATCATCGGTACAGTGGCTATCACCTGAAATAGGATAAAACATGAAAATATCCATTGCTTTGCATAATTTCAGAAGGATAACAGTCAACAAAGCCAAATATAATGTCACCACCTTTGCCAAATGATCCAAGCTTTTTCTGGAACACAGATTGTGGTAGGTTTAAAGAAGGTATTATGTACCTTAAAATACCTCGCAGCACTCCCTTCCAGCGCTGCGGGAAAAATGGACCCTGCCTTGCCCCAGTCAATACACCACCTAGAAATACTGCTGTTGGTCTAGAAATGACTGAACCTTCCCTACTTCTGCTAGATTTTCTCAAGAATACCCTTATTTCTGCTGACAGAATTGGAAGATCATACACTTCATCTTCTTCAAGACCTCCATGTCCTTTTTCTACTCAGTTATGACAAATCATCAAACCACTCTAATACTGTTTCCTAGTGACAAGGAGCAAGTCAGTGCTTTTGGGGACAGTCCCTTCTCACAGCAGTATAGAGATGTTTTTAGACACAACTGGAAATGGCAGAGTCCCTTTGGGGCTGGCTTTCACCAGCCTAGTATCTAATACACAATAAATATGCTAAGAGCTCCAAGTGTAGTATGTTCGAATAAAAAGAAAAAGAATAAGAAATAAATCTATTAATGGCAGCACAATGAAAATAAAAACCCCACTCAAAAATAAGTAGCAAATCAATTAAGCACAAAATCTGAGAGAACAAAGAGGTGCTCAAGGCTACCAAGTGCCTAATCCTAGAGAGTTCATTCTTCAAGATATTGAACATCACAGCACTGAGTTGGCAAAATAAGTATATAAATCACTGCAAAATCGTGTTTGTTTTCCAGTAGGAACATGCCTACCCTGAAGTTAAATTGGAATTTCTTGAATTTGGGTTTAGCGATCAAGAGAGCAGCTTGCCAACCTGACTCTTTTAAAATGCTTTTCCTTAGAGAAGATTCATATTGGTTAAGTCTTCCACAATGGCATTTCCTCTGGAATTACTTAAAGGATAATATTTTTCATAATCACATTTTTAAAAGCTGATATTCAAAAATTGTAGAGATACAATTAATTTTTAGAACTTTAAGCCAGGTTGTCAGAATAATACAACACTGGAAAGTATTGTCAACACAAGTTGAAAATACACTAAAAAATGAACTGATTTTAGGCCTCAAAAGGAAGCCAACATTCTACCATTGCTTGATATTTTTTAATATTTCTAGATAAGGAATTCATTTTTAAAATAAAAATTATTTATAAAGGAAACACTATCATATGTCATTCAACTCTTGAATATTATCCACTCAGGAAGAAAAAAAGTAATGCAAAGTTTTATGGTTGAGAATGCGGTGATTATTTTGATTATCTGATAATCACAGGTTTTGATTATTTGACAACTGCAGAAGTAGACAGGTTTATATTTTAGTTTGCTACGAATGTGATATATGTATTACTGTCTCTGCTACAAAAGCTCTGAGACCCTGACTAAAGATTACACATAATTCTCACAGTATCATCTTCATTGTTGTACAACGTTGCATGTCAACCATCATGCCTCTCAGCTGCTATCACATGATAGATACTCTGTCTTAAAGGTGGTCACCACAATGACGCCACTTCTGGAGTAGAGTGACATGTGCTATTAACACATGGCAGATTATGATCCCTATGCAGAAGAATGATGTCTTATATAAAAGTACTACTGAAGAAATACAGGTGATCTTCAGTAAAAGACAAACATGGCATCTTCATGACAGAAAAAAACAAACTATCTAGCTCAGAACTATAAATGTTTAAGACTATAACGACTTATGATCTCATTATTTAAAATCTTATATATCCAGTAGCAAGGTAACCTTACTACACTGTCTGGAGAATTGGTTTAAGATAGCTCAGTGGGACTTTGAGCATCTAGACATACACTGGCTGAACTGTTAACCTGAAAGTAACCATTCAGTATTGCCCTGGAATTAATTAGTTCCACTTTAACATGGAAAAGTGTTTCAGTGGGAAAAGTGCCAGAATAAGAACCATCAAAACAGACCTCTGGTAATCACCAGAGAGCATGAGTATTAATCTATCTGATTAATCTGTTGAGCTGTAATAGTTCCTCAGGGCAGTGTGATGAGTTGGAGAATGAACCTGGTGTCATTCTTCTGGCCCCTTCTCCAGAAGGATATAGGTGTGTACAAGGCAACAGAAGTGCTTCTTATTTTTCCTGCACTGGAGAAAGCAGCTGGATACTTCTCCAGACCCACTAGATGCTATCTTTGCTGAAAATTTTGTAATCCTTTCACCAGAACCATAGTATCATTGGCAACATTAATCACAGAGTCATAGAAAGGCTTGGGTTGGAAGAGGCCATAAAGATCACCAAGTTCGAACTCCTCTGCCATAGACATGCCATGCCTTTCCACTAGAGCAGATGCTCAAAGCCCCATCCAACCTGGACTTGAACACTTCCAAGGATAGGGCATCTAGACATCTTCTCTCGACAACCTGTTCCAGTGTCATAGCACCCTCACAGTAAAGAATTTCTTCCTAACATCTAATCTAAACTTGCTCTCTTTCAGTTTGAAACCATTCCCCCTTGTCCTGTCACTACATAGCCTTGTAAAAAGTCCTTCTACTGCTTTCTTGTAGGCTCCATTAAGTACTGGAAGAATCTCTAAGGTCTCCGTGGAACCCCGGCTTCTTCAGGATGTCTCTTAGCCTGTCTCCATAGAAGAGGTGCTTTAGCCCCTGAACATCTTTGCAGCCCTCCTCTGGACTCACTTCAACAGGTCCACAGGAGGCCCCAGAGCTGAAAACACTGGGGTGTCATGAGCCCCAGAGCAGAGAGGCACAACCACCTCCCTTGACCTGCTGGTCACATTAAGTAGGGACTGAAGCACTAGAGAGGAATAGTCTGCAATGATACAATACTAGAGCTATCATGAAAGCCAATTCTGATATAAAATTAAAATATATTCTGGTAACAAGGTGTGTCAGGAGTTGCCTCCCTGCTACGGAAGCAGCAGAGGATTTTGAGAATCAGAGAAGAAAATCTATAGAATATGATCATAACCAATCATACAGTTACTGTCAGCCTTTTGCTACATTAAAACAGGTGTGCTACATTAGTACACCTTACAATTTTTGCCTTCTGCTGGATATCTGAATGTTTGGAACCACTAGGTCTGCAGAGGAAATGAGATTTCACTGTATTTCAGAGAAAATTCCCTGGCCACTCTTTCAAAGAGGATAAACACATTTATCTTTTGCTTCCGGTCCCTAAGAGAAAACTTATTAAAGCTATCTAAAACTGAGATGCTGGAGAAAGCATGATGGCAGAGACAACATTATCTGTCAACCTCCAGTAAGGATTTTGGTGACTGAGCAAAAATGTCTATGGCATCAGTAAACTCCTACAAGTATTTGGACTGACACCTATGGGTAAAAACTAAAACAAATGCCAGTTATTGTCAAGGACAATCTATTGTTAAGAATTTCACAGACAAAATACGAGACAAAGGGAATAGACAATAAATCATTATCAAACTGAAATAGAGAAACTGGAACAAAAATTTAACATATCAAAATATTCCAAGAAAAGACAAAATCCCAGTGACAGAGTTCAGAAAAGCTGCTGATGCTGAATCATCAGGAGCCATAATTTCATCTGCCCAGATTCTTGAGGTAGGAATTGCTCGCGCAATTTCTGTCTTTTTAAAAGACAGTATTTCCTACTGAGCTAAACAGAAACCTATCCGTTCTTAATGAGCTAGTCTCCACTTGGCAGCTGCATATGTGTAGAATTTCTAAAAAGAAACCAGGCCACCAAAGGAAGCATCTTTTGAGCATCTTTTCTTTTACTCATTCACTTCTTAATTTTCCTCTGTGCGTCACACACTTTTTCCCTGCTCTATTGGCCAGCTCGGTTCTGGAATCACACTGGGAGTCAATCATTTTGCAGTCTCTGACCCAGACTATCGATTCAATGTTGTGACAGATGCCATTCAGTTATAATCAGTAACCAAGCCCTAAAATTACCCAGTTTCATTCATTCACTCACAGAATATGACTAAACAACTTTAATTTCTTTCATCAACTCTCTACGCAGTAGCCATATCCTACCAGAAAGACAAAAAGTAAAAAGAGTTCAAATAGGCCTTTTGGAGCATGATAAGATCATGCTTTCCATCATGTTTCCCTCTGCAAAATAATAGTATGTACCCATTTAATATCCTTCATTCAAAGACAGATTTAATATCTTTACCTATAATTTTCAAATGGATATACATGCCATTCTCTGGTGTCTATATACAGACACCAGAATCCCATGAAAATATCCCCACTGCAGAATTCCAGTTTCACCTGATGTCACCTTTCATTACCACAGGCAATTTAAAGCTCAGGCAGACATAAAAGATTAAGTTACTTTAGAAAAGTTATTTCTCAGAAAAAGTCTAGGAAGAATTTATAAGTCTCCTCTCTACATTTATCAACCCCAGCCACAGTTATTCCAAAACTTTGTTTTTTCTCTTTTATTTATTCTTACATTAGTGATGAAAATAGCCTCTACAAGCCTACAAGTCATAAAGAATCTTCTAGATAAACAAAAGGTGAATTCTGATGGAGCCAATCCTCAAGCTTGGAAATTACAGAAATACAGGTAAAGAAATCAGTTTTATCTTCTCTTGCATGGCTATCCCATGTCTTGTCAACCCGATAAAGACAGAAAGAAGTGAAACCAGTATTTTCAACAGAGAGGGAAAGGAATCATCATCAGAGAGAACATTTAATAAAATACTTCAAACACAAATTACTTAAGTTACAGAAGACCAATAAAGATGCAAAGGCAAGCAATCCCACTAGCATGTTGGTTGATCTTAAAGCTTTTCTCTTGCAGAGCATGATAAAAGAATGCACTGAGAACTACTTTGCTGTATATTATTGAATCATTCTATGCATGTGTGATGAAAGCATGTACCTGATGGAGTAAGTCCCAAGTCCGAGAGTCTTTACTGGACAATATATAGACCTGAATGATTAATTACTCTACCAATGAACCAACAAGTTTGAAAGACTTGCTTTTTTGTGGAGGCTCAGCACAGGACAGGACACTGAACAGGCCAGCAATTACTGCCTGAAACAGTTACCATCCCAGCAACAAAGGACAATGAAAATAAGATCTTCCTCTGGCATAATGAGCAAAAATATTACAAAGATATGTCTTGAAATACAAACCATACATTTCACATGAAATGGTTCCTGTCTATTGTTAATGTCAAATGAAGAAAATCTAGGATGTGTTCTTCTTCCTCCCTAGAGGGGAATTCTATCAAACACATCAAATTAAAACCATGAGAATCTCATAGGTATTAGAATGGGAAAAAAAGCTTCTAAGTTGAGAGAAATAATTCTGAAGGAGGAAATAAGTAAGTTCCCTTACCCCAAGATGAATCCTTTAGTCTCACTTCCTGAATTCCATACTTCTTAAGATGAAGCTTGGAAGAAGAATCCATAGTTAGATGGATACAAGTTACTCCGATCAATTAAAACTTATCTTTCAGCAAGAGAGTTAAAGGAAAGAGTAAAAACGTTTTGAGATTGAGATGAAAGATAGTTTTATAGCAGTTGATCAAAAAGTCAAATCTAAACAACCTCTTCTCTCTCACTTTTATCAAAACATAAACTGAGGAATATTGTAAATATGGGACTTAAGGGAATTCTGAACCCTTGAGATGCCTAAACAACATGTCTTGTCTAACTGAGAAGCAGTGGAGTAAATCTTTTGTAGTAACTCAGTACTTTGCCTAAGGATTTGTAAAGTGGTCATATTCAAATATGGAAAGTCCATTTGAACAAGTTCTTTGGGATCCTTAGGGTCAGATCAAAGTCTAGAATGACAGTATTTAGCTAACATCTACAAGGAAGTTACATGAAATGGCTGGGGGGAACTGAAGTTTACAGCAGGAAACATTTTGGACTTGGACACTGTATGTGTCCAAGTCCCACATATGAGTCATCTCAATCTCTCCTCTGGACAACTGATTAGTGCCATTCCACTACAGCACCAGCAAGTTGTAAGATACTTTATAGGTGCACCAAGCTGTTCCCAGTGCTATTGCCAAACACAGCAAGAATATTACCTTTGTTATGAAGTAAGTACTTAGGTGAATGGCTAGATATCACTAAAATCTTGTAGCACAACATATCAGAAATCTCACTCAGATGAAGTGACAGAGGTGTGGAAATCAGCCAGGGCAGAAATCAAGGAAAAAGAAAAAAAGAAAAGCGAAATACAGCAATAAGTGGAGAACTTCAATCCATGCTACTCCTAGAATTTTGATGGCAGCACCAGCAAGAGACGCTCAGAGCCTGGATAGGGACCTCAGGTCAGCAGGAACGCAGCAGAACAGCAGGAAAGCAGCAGAACAGCACAAGGGAATTCCAGCCACTCCAGCCATTAAGTCAGCTTCATCGGGGACCCAACTTAAATGCCCCTATGCAAATGCATGTAGAATGGGGAATAAATGAGAGAAGGTAGAGACATGCACACAGCTGCAGGGCTATGATCATACTGTTAGCACAGTGGGATAGCTCCTGCGACTGGAGTGTTGGAGTGGAAGGATACAGGCTCTTTAGCAAGGACAGACAGGGAAGATGAGGAGAGGGTGTCACCCTCTATACCAGTGACCAGCTGGAGAGTGTGAAAGTCTGCCTGGGGATTGATGAAGAGCCAACTGACAGCTTATGGGTCAGCATTAAAGAGAACAAGGACAGATGACATAGTGGGGGTCTTCTACAGGCCGCCCAATGAGGAAGACCAAGCAGATGAGGCCCTCTACAGACAGACAGAAGCAGCCTCATGTTTCCAAGCCCTGGCCCTCACGGGGAACTTCAACCACCCTGATATCTGTGGGACACACAACACAGAAGGGCATAAGTGATCTGGGATGTTCTTGGAATGCATTGATGATAACTTCCTACCCCAAGAGACAGAGGATTCAACAAGGAGATATGCTACACTGGACCTTGTTTTCACCAGCAAGCAGGGGTTGACCAGGAATGTGAAGTTCAAGGGAAGCCTTGGCTGCAGCGTCTATGAAACAGTGGAGTTCAAGATCCTTAGGGAAGTGCGGAGGGCACACAGCAACTCACTAACCTGGACTTGAGGAGAGCAGACTTTGGCCTCTTCAGGCATCTTCATGGAGAGTACCATGGAATAAAGCCCTGGAGGGAAGAGGTGCTGAATATAGCTTGTTAATATTCAAGGATCACTTCTTCCAAGCTCAGGAACAATATGTCTCAACAAAGAGGAAGTCAGGCAAAAATGTCAGGAGGCCTGTGTGGATGAACAAGGAATTCCTGGACAAAGTCAAACACAGAAAGAAAGCCTACAGAGGATGGAAGCAAGGACAGGGAGCCTGGGAGAAACACAGAGAAACTGTCTAATCAAGCAAGGATCAGGTCAGGAAAGCTAAAGCCCAACAGAATTAAGTCTGACCAGCAATATCAAGGGCAACAAGAAAAGCTTCTACAGGTATGTTGGTGATAAAACGAAGACTAGGAAAAATGCGGGGCCTGTCTGGAAGGAAATGGGAGACCTGATTTTCTGCGACATGCCAGAGGCTGAGGTACTCAACAATTTTTTGCCTCAGTCTTCAGCAGCAAGTGCTCCAGTCCCACTGCCCAAGTCACAGAAAGCGAAGGCAGATGCTGCAAGAATGAAGAACCACATGCTGAAGGAGACAATCAGGTTCAAGAACATCTAAAGAACTGGAGGTACACAAGTCCATGGGAACTGATGCAGAACATCTGTAGGTCCTGAGGAAAGTGGTAGATTAAGCTGCTAAACCACTATTCATCATATTTTACAAGCTGTGGCATTCTGGTGAAGCTCCTACTGTCTGGAAAGGTGGAAACATAATCCCCATTTTTAAAAAGGGGAAAAGGAAAACTCAGGGAGTTATAGGCCAGTCAGTCTCACCTCTGTCCCTGGCAAGATCTTGAAGCAGATCCTCATGGAAACAAGGCTAAGGCACAAGAAAAGTAAGGAGCCAGCATGGCTTCACTAAAGGCAAATCATGCCTGACAAATTTGGTGGCCTTCAACGGGGTTACAGCATTGATGGATACGGGAAGAGCAACAGAATTTATCTACCTGACTTGTGCAAGGCATTTGGCACTCTCCTGCATGACACTGTTGACTCTAAACTGCAGAGGCATGAATTTGACAGATGGACCACTTAGTGGATATGGAAGTAGTTGCGTAGCTGCACTCAAAGACTTGCGGTCAAGGGCTCAATATCCAAGTGGATACAGAGACAAGTGGTGTTCCTCAGGGGTTGGTATCAGGACCATCAGGGTTTAACATCTTTATCAGTGACATGGACAGTGAGATTGAATGCACCCTCAGCAAGTTTGCCAGCACCAAGCTGTGTGGTGCAGTTGAAATGCAGGACGGAAGGGATGCCACCCAGAGAGACTTTGACAGGCTTGAGAGCTGGGACCACACGAACCTCATGGAGCTCAAAAAGGCCAACTACAAGGACCTACATGAGGGTTGGGGCAATCCCAAGCCCAAATACAGACTGGGTGGAGAATGGATTGAGAGCAGCCTTGAGTAGAAAGACTTGGGAGTGTTGGTTGATGAGAATCGTAGAATCATTTAGGTTGGAAAAGACCTCAAAGATTATCAAGTTCAACCTCAATGTAGCAATGTACTCTTGCAGCTCATAAAGCCAACTGTGTCCTGGGCTGCATCAAAAGCAGCATGGCCAGCAGGTAGAGGGAGGTGATTCTGCCCCTCTACTCTGCTCTTCTGAGATCCACCTGGAGTAGTGAATTCAGTTTTGGGGCCCGCAACACAAGAAAGATGTGGACCTGTTAGGAAATGTCCAAAATGTTTTCCAATTTAAGCCATGTTTTATAACAAATCTGTAGAGTTTCAGAGTGCAACAGAAAGCATTTCAGAAATGAAAATCACAGCACTGGTTAATGCAGTGTCTATAAGCAGCAGTTGTAATAAATAATTTAAATAATAGGTACTGCTGATTCAAAGTGAAGGGAAAAAGCCGTACTGCACCTGGCTGATAGAACTACAGATACTGCTGAAGACAGGAACATTACACGTTACTACTGAGACTTACAATGCCTTCAACTGAAGACCAAATCCTAGCTAGCTAGAACAGAATTAAAGCTCTGATGTATCTGAGAACCCAGGATCATATACTGTAATCCAGCAAAGAATATATTAAAGAATGTTATGCAAAAGCTTTAGCTTTTCTGAAGATCCATAATACACCAAGCTGTTGTCCTTCCTTATTTATGTTCTACAGGTGTTGCAACAGCTCTGTACTGGAAGCTCCTGTCAATAGATGTTGTCCCCAAAGGTCTCAAAGATATGAATTATAGCTCTTCCATAGCAATCTGAAATATTACTGCTTATTTGCCAAGACCCTGTTGACAATCCTCCACTCCAGGAATCCTTTCAAACTCTTTTGCTCTTTCTGAACAACATAAGTCAATTATAGAGGGAAAAAAAAAAAGCTTTATTTTACCCACACTATTGTTGCAGAAACAGCTCTCTTTGCCTCTTAAAACACTGAACTTCTTGAGAACATACCAAAAAACCCAAGAGATGCTGTCTCCTCTGCTCTGTGCAAACACACACAAAAACCAGTTCTGTTTGAAGTAAATAATGAGAGATGTATTACATATTTTTAACAGACTATTTTCTAATAATATAATTGTTAAAATGGGGAGGTGGGAGAACCCATTCTAAATTCAACAGAATAACAATCTTTCCCTTGGACCCTGAGTTTACCTCTTCAAGTTACAAAAACAAAAATCCCAGAGAACTGGCAAAATAATTTTATCACATTATTGTTGGCACCAAAACTGAGGAACTTTTAATCTATTTCAGCTGATATCATATGATCCAGTATCCCGGGGGAAGGGCTATTAATAGCAGTCAGGGGAAAGAGGAGAAGAGAGCAACTTTTCTCTGCCCAGAGCTAGGCAACTCTTCCACTCCATCCACCCAAGGCCATGAGGCCAAGTGGGATGGGAAGCCCAGTGGCAGTGGGCTTGCAGAGGTAGTACTGGGCACAGGGCTCAGCCATTTCTGACTGCCCACCCCAGCTACAGCTACAGACTCACATCACAGCCCTCCCAGTGCCATGTGACCCCACTTTGGATCACAGCATGTTTGAAGAGCTGTTAAGCTACCTCTGTAACAGACTGTGTGTTATTGTGCTCAGGACTGGAAAAGACAACAGAGTCAACACTGAAAAAAGTAAATTGGCTATGAGTAAGTCCCTATCTCCTACCTGATATCAATAACATATTCCTTTAATGAGGGACAGAAGAGAAGGAAAAAAAAAACAAAACACAAAACCAAGGAAGATGGAGAAATGGCTTTCATCAACAGAAATGCATACAATCAGCCAACAAGCTGAATAATCACAAAATGGGGGAAAACCCTGATCCAAGCATTAATAATTTAATTAGTATTCATTGAAATAACATTGATTTTAATTAATCTATTTCACATCACTGTCCATATCCTATGTGCTTTCTATTACAGCTTAAAAATCATTAGAGTATGAGCCTGCTAAGTAGTCATATCTTTAAAAATAACAAAAGGGAGACATTAACTTGCCAAATAAATATTTAAAACTTCAAATAGTCAATAAAGAAAAATGAAATGTAATTGCTTGTCACCGTGCATTACTGATATGGAATACAGTAGTATGTTGCCAGCTGTATTATATACATCATTTGATTCATTGGAACTTCAGTATATTAAAATATTGGTAAAAACTGCATTAGCCACCAAAGTATATACTTACCAACTCATATTTGCACAATACAATAGCTGGCACTGTTCAGTGACTGACGCAAAACACTTCATTTATTCTACTGTTCTGCTCTGAGCTCATCCAGAATATACAGGAACTAAAAAAGTACATGTTTCTGCCTGAAGTAGGCCCAGCAGATTGATAAAGTATATCCATGTCCATCACAGAGCTTTGCTGGACATGATGCGGAACAAGGTGCATTCCTACTGGAAATTCCAAGAGTCCCTGTAATTCCTAAAGCTCTGTGCACCATGGCCAGCCAGAGCCAGAACGCAAGAACTTCACTTCTCTGCTTTACAACCAAGTTTCTCTGTTTTGTGTCAGGTAATGTTGACACTCTGGGGCAGGGTACTTCAGCAGTGGATCTCCACCAAGCTGGATAAAAGAAGAAGACAGATGCCTAGGCAAACGCAATTTGATAGAGAGCAGCAAGGCCAGTCTGAGCTGTCTAGTATACTATAATGATTTTATAACGAGATAAAAATAAATATGCTTGTCTTTACATTTTCTCGTCACTACCTTTTATGTCACAGTGATACAGTGAATCCACAATTATTGCTACTATTTTATTTATTTTTGCGATATATGGAGGAAAATTCTTAGACTTCGAGTGCAGTCTGGTGTTCCTCTATCTAGCTGGGTAACTACAAATCAGAGACATGACAGTTCAAGTGCTTGGTTTTTAAACAAGGATTTTTGCTATCTATAGGTCTCCAATTAAGCTCAGTCAATTTTTATTAGTTTCCACAGGTTGAGATTTCATTGCAAGGCAATCAAAATACTTTAAATCTTTTCACTGTCAATCTTCTGTCTTTGTCTAAGAGAGCCTTTCACATCATGGCTTTTACCTTATTCTCGAACAATGCTCATACTTGTTCTCTTAATTGATACTTGTTTACACTAACGATTTCTGCTATGTGTGAAATACTTGCATGTGTAAAATAAATTGTAAGTAGAATTTCTCCATCTCCACCCCAAACTCATTATCTAAATGCTACAGGTTTCTATATACACAAAACGCAGAAGTGCTGATATTCTTATTTAGTAACAGTCGTGGTCACCTTAGGTGTGCCAGCAGTTCAGCAAGGGGCACAGGCTGCCACTGCACATTATCACAGGATAATAGGACAGAAGAATTTACATTCTAGATACCTTTCAAAAAAACCACCATAATTGGCTTATCAACAGTATTCAACCAAGCGCAACATAAAACTCAAGCACAAGCTTATTTTATACATGCATACCTATCAAATATACACATGTACAGCTAGCTATCTATAGCTTTTATTCCACGACATGTGCAATATTGAAATATATTAGGCTTTCCATTGGCATTACACACCTCGCCCCAGCCTGCAATATGTAGATATAGTAAGCACTGCCACTTAAAGCACATAAATCCTTGCACACCACCTCTGTAAACAACCTCAGTGCACTCCAGTTTCCACAGAAGTATGTATTTGTTAAAGCTTTTTTACCTGAAAAAAAGAAAACCACTAATAGCACCATGGGAGTTTCAAGAAAGGCAGGCAAATTATGATCACATTTACCATCTAATTTGCTCTCTGAGGCTTGTTCAAACAGTGCAAACATTGTGCTCCTCTTCTTCATTTGTTCTGACAAGCAAGATGACAACTAATCACCATCAAGAGCTTTCCCACTCTCCAGGCCCCCGTTTTCTGTTTATTCAATTTGATGCCTTCCAACCAAGGAAACTGTTATCCTTCCCCGCCACCCCAACTGAGAAGGCCAGCTCTCCAAGGCCAGATTTCAACTACAACTCTTGTAGGGTGTGAATCCACAGTGCTAAGCAAGAATAAAATGAGCCCTTTTTGCTGTGTGGTGTGTGATCGCACTGGCAGTGGGTTCTGTATAGGTTGACAAAAACACCTAAAGGAGGAAAAGAAGGTTTTAGACTAGCACAGAAAAAGAAGCCAGAGGAATGGAGAGACATCCTCTACCCTCTTCCTTCATTTTCCCCAAAAGGCAGATTTATGATCTACCAAAGCATTGCCATGCATGTCCTACAATGTGCAAAAATAAGTCATACAATTAAGGAAAAAAAAAGAAAAAAAGCTTGGAGAGTTAATTCAAGAATGTCTGTCCTCTGATAGAGTCTCCCTCCAAAGCTATTGCACTGATTGGTCTTGATAAGACTCAGCCACACAATAAAATTATCTCGGCTTAACGAGTTAAACCAGTGTCACTGTCCACGTGGCCACTCTTCACCCAGAGCCTAAGTTTGGGCCTTTCCTAGCAACTAGGTCATAACTAAGGAAGTATTCCATACTATCCTTTAGGTAAGTAGAGATATAAAAGACATCTGTTTTCCATTCAGGTACTCAAGAGACAGCAGCTCTCTGTAGGTTGATCTCTTATCTATGTGAGTTGAGGCCTATCTGGAGCTGCTGTCTGAGCCATGGGGAGGTGCAAAATCTGCTTTTGGTGAGAGGGAAGTTGGTGAGATTTTATTGTGTAGTTTATTTTATTGAGCTATTCCCTGAGTTTTTGATTGTGTATATCTGCTTTGTTTTGGTTTTTACCCTTTTTTTGACCTTTCTCCCCTTTCCCTTTTGGGATTGATTGGGATTCTTGTTCTGTATGCACATAGGGTTTAATTGTATATAAATGTAGATATATGTGAATATATAGATATATTTTTGCTACAATTTTCTTTTGGTACTTCTTTTTCCCTTTCGGGAGGGGAAGGGGGAGCCTACCCGGCTGGTGGTTGGGTTTGTCGTTGAGCCAAGCTCACCTGGTACACTAAGCAAGACAACAGAAAGTGAAATGAAAAAGGACCAAGCCATATTACCTCACATGACTGTTGGGCTATAGCAGTACACAGTGGATATCACACCTTAGCAGATCCATAAGCCATAAAGATTTCATGTGGGCCACTTCTAATAAACTTAAAAGTGAAAACTATGTCGAAACTTTCATATTTAAAAGTGTAAAAAGTATGTATGCATACGCAAATAAGGACTCACTACCATTCAACCTTACTGAAGAGAGGTCACATCATGTTAAGCATCACATATGCCATAAACAATCACAAAAAGTTTAATTGGTTCAGCTCTCTGATACGCTATTATGTCGGATAGCACAAAGCAAATAGTGTTAATAGACAGCTGGCTAACTCTAAATTCATCAATTTTAAGAGGTCTTGAGCTTTGCATCGACCAAACCTGAATGAAAAATTCTTTCCCTTTACAAGCATTTGAAAAATGCAGTCAGGCATTAATTGACAGAAAATGTTCCCTCCCTTACCATGACTCCTGTCCCTTTACCTGCACTCAGCGGCCCATAACCCCAGCCAATGTCACCAGTATCACTAACCAGCACCATTGCATCAGACTCAGCTATACAAAATACTGACATTAGGAAGCTGCCTGACTCAAACATTATTGTACTTGTTGAAAGGTTATTTTTGAATGTTTTCCTGGATCTTGCAATCCTGCTGCTAACACACATAATTAATGTCTGCACTTGAGTACATTTTGAATCAGGTGATCATGCATGAAGTACTTTGAAAACTTGTCTGAATAGAAAGTGCATGTGTGGGTGCGGTATTTCGTTTTTTGGGAATTCCCCCTCCCCTCCCCAGACATTCTCCAGGTATTTTCACACCCTTCCTAACATCAGGAGAGTCTTTTTTCTTTCTAAAATGTCACTCTTTTTATTAATGTCTACTCAGGAAAAGATCCAGAAATAAAGTATGACAAATGGAAATATCTTTGAAGCCTCCTACACGGCAAAGGAAAAAAACAGGTCATGTATAACCTAATACCACTTCTTACAAAAGTGCAATTTGAAACAGAGAGGAACTTTGCAAACTAAAGACAGTGAAGGTTTCAGTGAAAGGAGAAATAATAAAATTCTTTACGAAGAGGTTGGTATATTCTTGGGAGGAAGAAAGGGGGAAAAAGGCCATTCCCCTTGTTCCTCCTGCTTCAAAAAGTACTTGCAATTTCTTTTTATTGAAAAAGATTTAGGGGGCAGGATCATCAAGGCTGTTGTTTCTGTTGCATGTTACATGAGGGTCTTCAGTTTGTTCTCTATGACAATGATAAATATCCTCATGGCAGTGAGAGGTTCCCCCACATCGCTCTGCCATCCATGCATCACACCAATCTATGGACCAAAGAGGTGGATTTTCTGATTTAATGACAGATCTGGTAGCCTAATGGATTTTAGATTAGACCAGTCCACCCTCATGTCAGTATATGATCTTCAGTAAGTGCCTAAGTCTGAAGATGTTCGGTGGTAGAGCTGAACTACTTTCTCCAAATGCTTCATCTATTATTTCTATAGGCTATGATACTTAAATGGTCCATATCAAACTCAGAGATGTCTTTTCCTTTAGCCATTACTGCTGTTTTCTAGTGGTTGGCTCATTTGTGATTTTAATTTGTAAAGATCAACTAAGCCACTATCCCCAAAGTTGCATGACACTGCAGAGCTGCAAAAGATGAGTTATGGATTTATTACATCTCATATGATTCACAGCATTAACTTCAATGATCTTAAATTCTGTGCTTTTACATTAGAGACAGATGTTTGCAGAAAGAAGTTAAAGCCCAAAAGTAACTTTCTTTAACAATTAAAATCCTGTGCAACTTCAGTGATGTCAACAGAATCAAGGGGGAGGTAAATCAGTGTGTGTTTTTGGCAGCTTTCCCTTTTCTACCAATTAGAACAATTAGACTCTAAATTTCACATTAAGCTAAAAGAAATTAGCAGTGTTGTCTTGGTCAAATGTTAAAGTAAACAGCACTTGAAACATTAATCATAATTGCAGTTTTTCAAGGTATTCATATCGCATTCCCATCGGCTCATTTTCCCATGTTTACCACTGTGAATGTATTTTGATGAGTGACATCTGCTTTGTCTGTGCCAAAGGAGAGAGCTGGGTCTCAGCTGCTACAGCAGCAGGCTGCCAAAACAGTTGGACTCACCTTCCCTAGGAGAAGCCTTCAGCTGCTTCTGGGAGGCACTTGGGTACAGAGGAGTAGAGCAGGTGGGAGGAAATGGTAAGAAGACTACTGGATTCAGACATTCTTCTCCAAGTGGTGGGGAGAAGAGAGCAGAGTGCAGAGATGCGTGAAAGGTAGACTTGGGGTCCTAAGGAAGAAAAGACATCTGAACCCTTTGCTGATTCTTAAATAAGGGAGTATTTTTTTAAGGGAGCGTTATGGCCAATACAGGCTGTTTATGAGGAAACAAAAGACTTTCTTGATGGGGAGGCAGGCTGTGCTTTAGTAATAGTACTCTAACTAATTTGTAACTACAGCCACTATGTCATAAACAAGCACACACTGCAAGATTTTTCAAGTTAATTAATGCTTGCCGAAGATGACAGGATAGGCAAAATTCAATTAAAAATGTAAGCAATATATTTTGACATGTAATAATTTCCCCTTAAACTACTTTCAGAGGGATGCTTTTTCAGTACTGTAGATGTGTAGAGGACACTGTCAAACATCTTCTGGTCTTTCCACTCCTAGCTCTGCCGACCCCTCTGTGGCAGGCTCAGACTCAATCCAGGTGTTTCCACCCCTTCTGTGCTGTATGTGATTTGCTTACAAACTCTGACGTGAGAAGTGGAAACCCAGAGACACTGTGGCAGTACATGGGAAAGGAAGCACCTCTGAGTAGCCACAGACCACCGAGAGCAGTGATTTACCAGGAGTTAAACTCAGTGTCCCCTGAAATCAACGGGAATTTTGTTACCAATATGGACAAGATTTAGATTGTCTCTAAAATAGTGTCAAATAAGCAAAGCCAGTTGACTTCAAAAAACCTCGTCGTTAATGCCTCAGATGCACAATCCTAGGTAAGGGTTGAAATCATTTTAGATTCCAATTTCAGGTAGAGGTCAAGTTGGTTTTCCATTAAGGGCAGGTTTCCTTAAAAAGTATTCTCTTGCATTTGAACTTTGCATGAAAATCCGTATTTCCAGCACACCATAATAAGTGTTTTACAGCTCAGTAGGTTAATAGGAACTAAACAGTCCACACCCTTGCCATGACTTACACACAACAAACAAGGACATGTAAGAATAGACTGGAGTAGAAAGGAGCCACACGGTAAGAGAACTAGGAAATGCAAATATTTTACCTTGTCTTACTACCAGCAGGTTATTTTCAGAAGAACCAGAAATTACACAAATACAAACCAAAGTACAAATACTAATTGTCTGTACTCTACATGCCTGAGATAACTAGTTAAACAAACATTAACAAGTGATCTTAAGTAAAATGATCTTTCAAAATGCTACATGACCATTCTATACAGTGGATCAGTCACAAGTAGCCACATCAAATAAAATAGGAAGGATTAATTTCCTGTTCAGGTACTTGTGCAGCCTGTCTCAAAAGCAAAAATAACACGCCCAAGAGAAAAGCATATTTCTGTCATTAAAGCAGGCACCACTACAAGTCCACTACCAAACCACATAGCTAGTCAGTACAACCAGTGCAAGAGCAGCATGTCAAATCAGAGCACCCTGGCTGCAGGGCTACCAGCCCTGCCCCTGTGTACACGACTGCATTTACATGCTGGTCCAGGGCACTGTGCATCAGTCTGCTCTGTCCAAATCATTCAATATCATCATTCTTCCATTTTAAATTAAAAAGCTAACTAAACCTATATTGCACAAAAAAGTCCTCTGTAGCAGATTTTTTTTCTAAGTTCAATAAGAAAAGTATTGTATCAAGCGGCAGTAGCTAGGTAGTCTTTATTGGGCTCATAAAAGATTATGATTTTGCCCTATTCTCTATATAAGTGAATTTCTTAAAATATCATTTTTAAAATGGCACTTCTTCTTCTCATGATAGTGTTTCTTTAATATATTAACTTTCCCACATCCCATACTCTGATGGTTCGGCAATTTTCTAGTTCATTTTAAATCAGTTTTTGACAAAACAATACCAACAGTTTAGTAAGTGTCCTGCTGCATTTTACAATTTACATTCCTTTTTGAAATACCCTCTTACTGAATAGCTCTAGCAACTAATAAAATTCTTCAATTTTAAAGCCAAAAGAAAGCACTAAATTCCTGAGGAAGGGGGAAGGACTAACAATACTGACTGTTGATAGTGGATTTTGGTTTTAACACTAGTAAAGCTTTTTTCAAATCAGAAATGCATTGTAGTTTACAGATTTCATGCATAACCTACTGTATGGATTTTTATACATTTGATGCTTTGACATACAAATGTGTACACATACATGTATATATGTGCATACATATGATACTGATACACATACACAGACACATATACACATGCATATAAGCCATTGCTGTTAATTTTCTCTGTCTGGTTAAACAATAATGAACAAAAAGTACAGTGGAAAGTCTCCACTGTGAAATAAAATATATTCTTATGAGATTGATCAGATGCAATAACTAAGCTGAACTCTGCTGAAGACTCATAAACAATACTTACATAAATTGCATGTGTTAACAGGGAACGACTAATAACATCGCTCCCAGTCTGTGATCTTTGCTAACTTCACATCAGTAACGCCATGAGAACTAACTCTTATAAATTATGAACTCCTATTGCAAATATACATCTGTACTAAGAGCACTTGTTTAAAACTAGAGACATAAGCAGAGCTGCAGATTCAACTGCTTCAAAAATGTACCACACTTAACTCCTAATATCTGTTCATGCATAGGAGCCAACCATTCCCACCTGAGGTAGGAACAATTTTGCGCTGCTTCAGTACAAAGCAAGATACCTTAGGTTAACTTCTAGATGAGACAAGATGAGGACTGAACCTTCCTAGATTGCCCTAACTCATTCTACAAGAGGTAACTGGACTTTTGCAATAAACAAGCACGGTATTACAAAATCAGGTTCTGTAAACCTTTCAAATAATGTGTTTTAATTCTAGTATGGACAAGGAATGTTTAAACTCTCTCTCTAGCCTTAGCATTTAATACTAAATACATCTTCTCTACAGTCCATATGGCACTATTTTCTTTAAATACAGGCTAACAATTTTTTTCTTAAATATTTATATTAAAGAGTGAGGTCAGCTCCAGAATTCCTAGAAGAGTGCCACAAAAAGCCACCTGACACCAAGAGAAAGGCATGATAGACATCACATTTGAGAGAAGGCGGCAGGCATGTTTAAGTTTGTTTCAGTCTCTTCCATTGGTAATATTTTGGTGAATTGAAGTAAGAGAGTTTTTGTTATTTCACTACCAAGCATGAACTACACAAATATATGAACATGAATTTTCATAAATGATACACATGACAGAGTCTAAAGTCTAATTTATTTCATGAACAGGAATGTTTGTCCCTTTACTCTAACCCCCATTATACCAAAGACAACTACATTAATAATTTAATTTTTGTAACTGTCCTGGTAAATCACGGAATCATAGAACGGGTAAGGTTGGAATGGACCACAGTAAAGGACCACAATATTTATGTTACTTAAGGTAGTTTATGTTACTTATGGTAACATAAGTATTGTTACCATTTCTATTTCTTCTAAAAAGGATAAAATACTTGGCTACCGAATAACAAAGATGTTTCCAATTTCTCCCATCATTTGAAGCAACCAGTACAAAAGACAGAAAATTCAAGAACTAAAACTAATCCTGTGAAGAGTCCGCCTTAGTGGCACTCATTTGAGAACTAGCTGCTTTTGCACTTGGATTTATAAATGCTAATTATCAAGGTCATCACACATTTGTGTGTTATTTTAGGTTTTCTCTCTGCTTTTCTATTAACCTGAGAAATAGAAGTGTTCTTCCTAAAATTACTATTCTAAAATCCTAGAATATCTTAGAACTATACTAGAGAGCAGCCCAGACTTACTCTCTTCAACAGATCTCCCTCTTAATTTTCAGAGGTTACAAGAATCAACTGCTACAGCTACTGCATTGTGCGATTAAGCTGCTCTTCCCCATAAGTAATACATCTCTCCATTGCAACATATATTTTCTTAAGTATTAGTATCTTCTTTGGGAAACACCCATACATGTTTCTCTATTCATTAAGGTATTTGCAAAAAAATTAGAGTAATTCTCAAGTCATAACTTGAGATCCTTAAAAAAAAGAAAAAAAGGTTATCTCAGCCTGTTTGCAGCAAAGTAGATTCAGACAGGACAATCTTGACATACAACCCTTTTACCTACTATTTATTTGTGATGGATGCCCCATTCCAAAACACTTTAGTCGTTAGGTCAACAGGACTCTGGCCATTTGTGCACGATTCAAACCCTCCTAGTTCAGTTCAGGCTGGCAAGGAAAATGGGTATCAGAAGTATTGTGAGTAGGACAGAGGGGAGATCTTTTGAGAAAAAACTGTAAAAAACCCCCAGACATCTCTGAAGTAACTTGAATTAAACCTAGCATGTGCACATACTTGGACCTAGACCTAGGAATTCCTCATGCTCACATTTTGCCAGATAATTCTGGCTTAAGGTCTACAGAATCAGGGACAGAAAGATCATCTAATTAAAGCAAAGATCTTTGAGTGAAGCTAAGGCAGCAAAATCACTTTTGCTGCTACTGTGGTGGGCTACCATTAGGGAAAGACATAAAGTAATGAAAACTTTCCCTCGCAAACCAAGATTGTCACTGGACTACCGACACAGTGATAACAGGCTTACAAGAGGAGATAAGACTACAGACAAATGGTGATATCATGGCATTCACCTTTGTGCTCTCCTTCCTTGTGTCTTTAATATGTCCCTTCAAACAGGTTATCTGCAGGAGAGATGAGGAGCTCTCATTTTGGAGAAAGATACAGAATAAAGTGGAGATCTCATGTTCATGTCAGGTGATGAAGTCTCACTGCATACAACAGTCATACAGGAGAGAGAGGAAGATAAGTAAAACACCTCCCAAAAATAAACAGAGCAAACATGGTGCCAAATCAACTTTCACTTCCCAAAATAACAAATAAGAGCATGAAATTCTATATCTGCAGGACAAAAGTGCCAGCGAAAGAGAAAGGTAGTCAGATTAGGGTTAGTCAGGTGCTTCAGATATCAACTCTGAAGCACAGGATACACATATCAGCTTTCAATAAATTCAGTTGAAGGTGGCTATGAAGTTATTCCAGAATTTGAAGAATGGTCTTCTCTACACTTGTGTGACAAAGGAAAATAAGTGACATAACTGTTCAAATTGAAACCAGAGAGAAGCAGATTTAGAATTGTTCTTGGCTTGAAAGAGGCAACCAGCACAGTTTAGTGGACATTACTGAAGGCAAGAATTGTCTGATGGGAAGGATGGATACTTACAGAAGCCAATAGACTTTAAACATTAGAAAGAATTCAAAATATTACAAGAAATGTTACAAGGAGAACTGACCAGAGCAGTATAGAAATTTCAAGCTGGAATTTAACAAAAACACCTCTTAGAGCTGTGCATGCTTTGACAGAGGGAAGGGGAGAAAAGTAACAATTGAATCATTTTGAAGACAATCAGCAAAAACCCACAGAGCATGTATGGTAGGGACAAAGAAATAAATGACCATAGCACCACTAGCAAGGAAGAATTATTCACAGAAGCAGTAAACACCTCTATAAAATAATAACTTCTTTTAGGCACTATTTCCAACCAGACAACTTTGATGATCTACAAGATACAAACATTTTTTGGGGGGTACTAATGTTTCGAACTGGAGTGGGGTTAAAAGCCAGAGAGCATGGCTGGAAGGTTCTGAGCAAGAACCAGTACTTTCAAAGGCTAAATCTAAGCAAACATGCTACATTTTAGTGAGCAGAAACAACAAAGCTGGGCAGGAGGTTAACTGAAAAAGCTGATTTCATGGTCAGGCTATCACTGACTGGCTCTATCAGACATACAACAGTATAATGATGCTATGGAATGAGCACTGGAATGAGGAACATATGTAAAGAACTGACGATTTACACCTGAGCAAAATGTTTCTAATGAATATCTTTGACAAGGCAGTCAGTGTTTCATCTCTTTGCTAGCATTTCCATCAGAAATTCTTTATATTTTCTATGGGTGTGTGAGTGAGAATATTACTCACATAATGATTCTACAGTGGTATTACCTAAACATAGAAGTAATAAAGCTAAAACGTACCTAGTGAGTAAGCCTGTACAACATTTTGGTATTGAAAGGAACCCAGTATTGACAAAAATGAGTCCTAAGCTATCTCTGCCTTTCGCTAAAACTGCTCAGCAAACTATCCTTCCTTCCAAGGTAGACATGTTTTTTTTCTCTTCCAGCAATCAATGGAATATCTGCAAGCTGAGGTCAAAGCTCAAAAAGCTTTAGCAGTGTGGACACTCTCTAGAACACTGGACAAAATTTAATTGCCAAAGCTTTTGTTCAGAATGAGACAAACTTACTGGAGTACCCGCTCTCCATGTCACCAAGGAGGGAATATTGAGTGTAAGATGGGACTGTGTTTAAATATACAGAATTTCTAAAGTATTTCAAAATATACATTTAAGTATATATGAAAATTATTCAGGGTCTAAAAAAATATCTCATTAAAGGGTCAAAAATACCCTGAACTGGCCTAAAATGAAAGGCTAGAAATGGAATCTTCAGAGTTGTCCCATATGCCAAAAACCACAATGAATAAGTCAACACAGGCAGCATAAAATATTGACACTGCAGCTCTAAGTAGGATAGATTTGTTTACGTTGCTTGGAAAAAAAATACACTTCTTTTAGATTAATATTCTCATTCTGCTGAGACAGCAGCTCCTAATAAAATGACATCTAAGCTTGTGATGGTGTATAAGCAGTATTTGTACTAGGTACAGCACAGCTGACAGTAATATCTGATAAAGGAAAACTTACAAAGCAAAAGTGTAAGCTGCTCTAAGTAATGGAGCAATTTAAAAGTTTTATCCTCAAGACTAATGAATTTAATTACAATAATAATGCAGCTACTGAAAAGGGCACACAGTTAGATTCCAATCCATGTTATAACACAGCAGTACCACTACTTTCTGTAACCAATGCAGGTAACTGGTGGCAATTTTTAAAGTGCTACCAGAAAACACACATAGAAAGAAAGTAATAAATAATGTATATATGATACTAATAACATTTGGGGTTCCTTCCCATTGCCACTGCATATAATGCTGTCTGTGTGTTGACAGTGGGAAACATTAGTTGCATGTCTTAAAGAATGAAAGAGATCATCCTGGAATTGCTGGTACTGTAACATGGGAGGAATAGGGCAACCGATTTCAGTTTCAGAAAGGAAAAAGAGAGGAGATATCAAATTTTCTGTCTAAAGAGACCTTGGGCAAATAACAATAATGCAATATTGAGACAAGTGAACATCAAAACACAATCCAGTAAAAGAAAATGGGCTTTCTGGCTTTGATTAATACTGAATTCAACTTCTCAAGTGTAAGTAAAAGCGCAAAACGCCTCAAAGTCTAACTGGATTAAGAAATAAAATTCATTATTAGGTTGGATGTGTATAACTTGAAATTGTGTTGAATGCTAACTCGCTTTTTTAGCAGAATGGTTACAGAACCTTGGAAAGAAATGGCATTGTGGACTGAATGTCCAAGTTCCTAAATACCATTTGAAAGAACCAGAAGGAGCACTATAATATCTCTTCCACTTCAAGAAGGAACTGTCAGACAAGGTGTAATTTTTGAAAGCACCCTAAGAAACCAACTGATCAGTGATAAACTCATTTTCCAGACTGCTGTGAACTCTTCATCCATGGTCAAGGATGTGGCATTGGACTCTGTCTCCTGTCAGAGGAAGAACACTTCTAAAATTGTAATTTACACTCATTCAGAAATGAAATGCAGGGTTTATTACTCAAGAGCCTGGCAGCTGAACAGCAATATGCGAGATCTACCCTGTGAACAGTATGTACTGTAGGCAGAATTGTTAGAATGAGGGAAGACTAAAGATAAAGCCAAGACTCCTGGTGAGATCGATCAGATGCTTATTAGCGCAAGAGATTTCAAAAGCTACACGACAGAAGGGATAAAACAGCTGAAAATAATCTGAGATAGCGTACAGTCAAGGAGGAGACACCGAAATATCAGTGCTATGCGTGAATATAAGCTAAACATTTGTAAAAGCAGTCTGCAGAGCAACTGATGTAAAAAGAAGACGAAAGTACTGACCTACTGCATGGCTCTTCATGTTCCGACTACCGCACACAAGCTTTAAGGCTAACAGTTCATCTTCATCCTCATTCATTCAAAATCATCATCCAACTTTCCCTTTCTCCTCATCTGCCAAGAAACCTGCAAGGCGGTCATTAATGTAATCAATGTGGAAAAGCAGCTGAATGAAACAGTGTCACTGCATTCCAGTATGGTGGAAATTTCTTCCAAGAATCTCTATCAAGTCACCTTTGATATTTTTAGTAGGCTTGCAGCTCCATCCCTCCAGTTAGCAAACTTCTCTGCATATCTACTGAGGAAGAAAGAAAGAAACGAAAAGTGCCTTTGCCTCAGGATAAATGAAAAGCTATTTCAATTATGGTTGCTCTTGACAATGTCTGGTGTGATAGAAACTTGCTGAAGACCAAGTCTCTGGCAAGATACATGGGGAGAGAGACCTTTGAGCATAACTATAGTTTTGTTAGGATGTTAATTAAAATCCATATTGATCCACAGAGGAAAGTATACAATAGAAAATTGGTATATACTATGTCTGGTGCTGGAAAGTCATTCATAAGAGTACTCAGGCTCCACAGGAAACACAGTGGTATCACTGACACAATAAAGGGCCCCAAAACTAAATAAGGTACATGGCGATCACAGTACTATGTTCACTTGAAAGAGAAGGTGGGGAACTATGATACTATTCTAACTCAACAGCATAAAGGAGACAGTAGACAAAAAAGGGGACATGAACTACATGTTTATAAAGACTTTAAAGGAGAAATTACTCAAGCGAAATCCTTTAAGGGAGTATTCAATAAAAGCAATATGCCAACGACTTTGTCTAAAACCTCATGCACAAAATTGTCAAAATCAGACATATTTGCTCTATGTAGTTGTGGGGTTTTTGGTTGTGGTTTTTTTTTTCTTTCATAACATATCACTGCAAATATTGTTGCATTTCAATAAAACAGTATAAACTATTTTACACTCTGCTGAAGGTTACACAGTAAGCACCTTTTTTGAAAAAAAATGCAACCCCTCCCAATGTTTAAATAAGATAGCAAATTTCTGTGTCACAGGGATACAGACTTTAGCATGAATGTAAATATTTTTCTCAGTCTAACTACATAACCTTCAAGTCACTACAAGTTACCTGTGTGTATAATAAACAGAATTTGCATGATTTTCCCTTCTTTGAATACCTGGAAAAGACAGAAGGTTTCAGAGAAATTTTGTCAGGGGATGTTCTTATGTAACTATGACTATATGCAGTAAAGAATCAAAATGTATGGTAGAAACTGCATGGACCGAATTGTTAATCCAACAAATGGATGACCAGAAAATGCAGCATGTATTTACAGTGTTGATTAGGGCAAGAGAATTGAGAACATCCTAAAACACATGGAGCCCAACAATGCAATATACCAAAGCAATATTTATTGCTGCCTCTGTAGAAGCAATTTCCATTTTGATGCGTTCTCTCACACATGATGTTCTGAAACAGTTGAGTAACATGAAAAATACAGGTTCAAGATTATATCTGTCACAGATGAAAATACAGCATTTATGCAGCATTACATAATAAAGCCACTGGTTTATGGACCCAAGGTCCTCTTGGGACTGCCACAAATCTACATCTTGTCATATGTGATAGATTTTTACATTTGCATAAGGGAATTAAAAAGAGCCCACATTAATAACCAAAACAAACAAAACATAGTTTTTGAGTCTAGAGGGCCAAGGAAATTTAATAGTGACATTTGGTTGTGGTAAAGGTCACCTATTAGTTCACAAAATCTGCCCGGAAAGCCACCTACTTTGCCAACATTTTATAAAGATATCGAGGAATCTGCTAACACCATCTAATTCCAGGGGAGGGATCCTAATACTGACGGTAGATCTGCATTTATTCTGTACATAAAAGATGACAGAATTGTGTGGAGGGGAAAAAAACCTGGTGACAGTTCTTTGCACACCTATTTTAGAAACCAGGAATGAATTAACTCCATCAAACTGTTTACCTAACCAGTATGTCTAGCTATTAAATTCTGAATTTCTATTATGATAATATAAGTGAACTTATTAACACTGATTTTTGCCAAATAAAATATCAATTTTGTGGAGATAATCAGTGCGAAGCATAAAGCTGCATAAATTTAAAGAACACAACAAATTTAGGGAAGAGATTATATGGCATGGCGTCGCAGTAACAAATGACTGGACTGATGATCTGAAAGGTTTCTTCCACTCAGTTTTTCAAAACTACTACATATAAGTTAGATACCAAATTTCACTAGTATCTTAATCAAGTCTTGGTCATGAATATTCAGAGTTGAAACATTAATGCATTCTCTCACTACATCATCCAGACTATTAAATGATTATTTTTCCTCAGGTCCTGCACACCACCACAGCTGTCCCTCTCTCTCTTAGGCTTTAATCTAGTGGCACAATTAGTTCAATGAAGGATTAGACATAATGTGCAGAATTTTACAAGAGGTCTCCTTGAGTATCAGAGAATGCAAAAAAATACATCACCCTCACATGTCTTAGCAGGTAAGCACGATGTATTTTCTATCATATATAAAAATTAGCATGCAGGGATATTGCTACAAAAGTTTTATCTAACCCAACATTCTGATACAGCTAAATAAATCTGTAGACATATACGATAATAAAGTATAAGTGTACACATAGCTATCCACATCTGTATATATTGCCATGTGACATTGGAATAGTACATTTGATAAATGCAGTATAGAAAAAAGGGAGGCAGAGGCTCCAGAATTTCCTAATAGTATGCACTTTTTTTAGAACACTTTATAAGGTCATGAGTTAACCTACCTATAGAGCTGGAAAGTATAGACTAATTTTTAAGGCAAAAAAAGTGAAGTTAAAAAAAAATTAGAAAAAACAGCACAAAATCCCAGACCCCCAGTTTTTAATAGGGAACTCGAATCCATTGAAAGGTACTAGTCTTATTTTGGGGTATTATCTTCAGTTCTTGACCACTTTCTCAGGGAAATCTCTCCATCCTCCCACTCCAGGAGAAAAACAATATATTCAACCAAGAAAACCTCCTGTGCTTGTTAATAGCCTTGCCTGACAAAGGATAGGTCTTGTAATAGATGTGATACATAAATGGAAAACCATTCAACATTTGAGAAAGGTGACTAAATTCACTGGCCTAGTGTCAATTTTTACTTCCTAGGTTTGTTTTTTGAGGTTTGGCTTTTTTTTTTAAAGGCCATTCATGAAATATTAGAGATGCCTGGCTTATATTAATGTTGTGTCCTCTGACATCCACTCAGTGAAAGATAAAAAGATGGCATTAAGTTTTAGCAGTGAAGTGAAATGTTGCATGGTGCAAGGTGACCCAGTCTCATTTAACAGATTACCAAAATATAATCAAATAAAACCTATGATCTTTACACTGGTAAAAACAGTGCAGCAAGAGGACAAATGTGATTTTAAAAACTTAAAAGACCAATTGAAATGAATCATGTATATTTGCACCATGTAAGTGAGTCCTCTGCAGCTACCCAGTCCTCGTAAGAGCCTCCCCATTAAGAGCAAATTTTAGTACAGGCAGGTTCAGCTTTCCCTACGATTTTTTCCTGCGACTATATCTAACTCAAAGCAAATGTCCCAAACTCAATTAAGCTGCTTGATTACACTAAAAATAGTCCTTGCTCTTCATCTTAGTCTCAGTATCTGCTGTCAGATAACTCATAGTTCACAGGGAATGCATTGTCTAACTGCATTAATCTACAGCTGGGGGAAAAATTAGGAAAAGAAAACTCATACCATGCTGATGATGTGTGTGCAATTCAATTGTACCATGATAAACTGCCTTGGGGTAAGATTACCAATAGAAAACTTTAGGAAGCACAGATTTTGTAAAACAGATTTAGACTTAATTGATACAACTCCTCTCACTCAGCTTGCTTTTGATTGTTACCGTGATTTTTGTATGCCCTTCCCTAATGTGTTTTCTGATAGCTACTGACAAACTTGAGATATTTTCATGATGGACTTCGGCTGTAATCCACCATGGCAATTCCTCCGTTTCTAAACCCTCACATTTAGTCCTTCAAATCCATTCACTGAGAGCTGCCTCACCTGCCACTCTGATTGCAATGCCTCCCAGGCCCTCATCAGCTCACCTCATCTATCCACTGTCACACAAACTTGGGCTCGATTTGTTGAAATGGAGGAAACTTCTACTAGGGTCAAATGATGTAATTTGGGGCTGAAACTAAGTGAAGTTTGCTGGTTTGGACAGAACGTTAGGTGAAATTCTGTCAAACAAATCCTGAAAAATAAACCAAAACAAAACTATTAATTCATGCCTGTATTTAGCATAGAACAGCTTCCTTCAAAATAATTTCAAAGTTTTTTAAATTTATCACAGGGGACCTGAGAAAGTGCAAGCAAGATTAAATGAAAAATTTATATTTTTTTTATTTGTAATTTTTAAGTATCCTTTTGCAAAGAAGACAAGGCAAGAGCTAAATGTCCGACAGAGCTACTCAATGACTTGCAATTTATTGTTTATATAGTTCTTCCCTAGGAATGAAACTCTTCTTTAGCACATAAATTTACTTTATTTTCAGGACTAAGTTCCCTCTTCATCTGTTTGCAAAAAATGAACAACAAAGCCAAGTAAACAATACCAATTGAAAGCAAGTTTTAGAAAAACATCGCTTTTGAAAAACTTAAAACTGGCAAATAGATGTACCAAAATGTAACGAATGCTTGTTACTTTGTTTCAAAATGCTAGTTCTGTACCAAGTGTAGTTCTGCCTGCCCTTGCTGCTGAAATCCAATCTTCAGATCTCCTGAAATGATGGTGCAGGACAGAACACAAGTATTACAACAACACTGGAAAAGAAGTTCAAGATTGCAAGATGTTTGCAGTGCCACTGTTTCAATTCTAGAATTTTACTCAATAGCAACAGTCAAATTAAGGCTGATCAAACCCAAAAAATTTAGTTTTGTCCTGTATTTATAGACATATAAAAGAGCAAAAAAAGGGTGAAAACAAACATAAACATCCACAACTTCAAAAATGCACTATTAATACATTGGGAGATCTCTGCCCAGATTCAGCCACTAAACACAAAGCTTAAGAGTGAAAGTTAAAAAAAAAACAACAAACCCTCTGTATAATAAAACAGCACTAAAAATCTCTTGCCAATTATTCTGCTGTGTTCTCAAAATAGGAATAGTGTCTTTTATGCCCTAATTTTATCATTTTCTTTGCCCCATGTTAAAATGCCAGTGTAATTATTCTTTATAAAGGTTGACTGAGGTCCTGTGCAAATCTGCTCAGGGTGATTATTTAGCTGGCTTTTTGATTTGTGGAATTTAGGCAATGTTTCAATCTTTTTGTCAAAATAACTGCTTGATATGCTTTAGTATTTTTTTCATTGTTTAAAAAATAGCATTTTCTAATAAACAGAGGGAGGGTTAGATTAAATACTCTAGCTACCAATTTGTACGAAGAGTGAAGCATAAAAGTTGAGGAAGTGGTTCCTAACTTTGATGTATTTGAAGCCAGTTTTCAATATTTAATGATTGCAGTATATGTGGAAATGTAAATCACAGCAATGTGATATTAGGGAATAGTCTTCAAAATTTTCACAATGCATTTAAGTGCTACTGAAACGTTTTGTTTCACAATAGTAGTTTTACACATAAATTTATTATTTCACATTCTGAGGACTTTCAAAGCACTGGACTTCACACAACACAAAAACTTCCATTTTAAGAAGAAGAGAGATTTCAAATAACTTGACTAAAAGAAAAGTTTGCAGTGCTGAAACTTGGCTGCTCTTCCCTCACTACATGACCTGGCCTAGCAAGTGGGGAAAAAAAACAGAACAACAAACAACAACAAAAATGCAAACACAACAAAAAAAGAAAAGAAAAACACCAAAGCACCACAAAACGAAAACACATACACAAAAAAACCCCAACCAACCAAAAAAGGCTCCCTAAGTACTCTACATCAGGGAGGCTAAAAGGGAATTATTAATGTGGCTGCACTCCATGGAGGGGAGCATCTCAATTTAAAAAAGTTGAAACTCCTTCATGTCCTTAATTAAAACCATACTTACACATGGCTTTCCTGAATGAGGTTTTTATTGTATAAAACAAAGATTGTTACTAAAAAGCTATCCTGCAAATGATAAAAGCAACTGAAATGATACAAAAGTAGCTTAAATTTATGGTAGTTTCTTCCAGTCATACATTAGTTCTAGTTCTCTCTCCAAAAACTATTGACTCTGCAGAGGTACAACTCTTATAATAAACCTGCACTCGCCGCCTCTCCGCCTGTTGACATCAACCACAATCACCCACCACCATTAGAGAGTAAAAGCCACAGAGCAGTCTGATGACAGAGCAAGGACGATGCAGAGGTGAATATCAAAAGATGCAGACAACCACCGTGTCCCACAACCACCCTCCTGCAACCCCAGAACCATAACCCCAGAACGTGGTTTCTTGTCAAACACCCAACCAGCAGAACCACAGGGCTTTTCAGACAAGGAGCAACCATTGCAAAACCTGTGCCTATGTTCCTCAGCCCTTCCCAACTGCCATCAAATCTTGCTCAGATACAGCAGCTCTCTTTCTTTCCACCACACCAGTTGTATTTTGTGAGTTTGTAAAAAAAAACCAAACCAAAAAAACCCAAAAAAACAAAAAAAAATCTCACACATTTTTTTTCCCCCCTAGAGGACAAAGTCTACCATTCTCTTATCTCTGTCTTAAATACATTATTTCCTTCCAGTGGAACATTTTTGGAGGTACCATAAGCAAGAATCTTCCCACTGACTGATTCTATAAAGAGTGTGTCTTGGAATGTTCTACTTTTATAATTATTTCCTTTTAAAAATTTTCTAATTCAGCACCCACAGCACTATACGTATTCGTATGAAAAACTCTATATGAATTTACTGTAAATTACAATTTTAAGACATTTCCAATCTATGAAATTTGACAGGGGAAAAATATTACTTCTCTAGAAGTTGACAGTGATTAAAAAAACTACAGAAGGATTATCACTGCCTATTAAGTATGATAGCTTGAGCCATTTCTATGGAATCCTTTCTTATTCTATTCCTATTAGATCCACTAGCATATTTCCAGCTAATAGCTAACAATTGTACACTGAAAAAAAAAAAACAAAAAAAAGGCACTCCCTAAATCTGTTTCAATGGGTAGACATTATGGCAATCAGTTAAAACATTCTTATTTCTCATTCAATGGCTTCACACCGTGCAAAGAGTTATATCCCTTCAGAAACTAGTGCCACAGCGCGCATGGCAGTGTGGGCGCACGCGGCGTCTGCCTCCGTGCCTGCAGCTCCTGCAGAGCTCCACACCTGTGGCATCCACGCTCTGCCATCCACTGCGGACCTCTGCCAAGAGACAGGCAGACAGGTCTTCAATCTAAGCTCTCAAGGTTCTTGTTACCACCGTCATTCTTGCAAACCTCCTTTTTTATTCCAGATATATCTTCCTACTTCACTGAGCCCTTCCAGAGTCCTGGCCGGTGCACCCCCTGTTTAGGTACCTGAAATGGCTGATGGTCCTCAAGCACCCAATACTTCAGTGAGCAGCCTGCCAGGGCTGCTTTGTGGCAGCTGCAATGCTATGCGACAACTCAGAAAACTTATTTACACCCAGTTTATTTCCCTCCAGGACAACAAATTACTTTTTTTCCTTTCATTTTGTATTCTTTTCATGGAAGACAAGCAATTTTTCCACATTAAAAACTGGTTTGCAGTATTTTGTGGTCACTTACTAGTTTGTAAACCACTTTTTAACATCATCCATTTTGTCATAAGATCATGAAAAGGCTTTCCTTGTTGCACAGTGATAGTCCATGCTCTCTCTTAATGAGAAGATACAGGCTTGGTTTAGTTGTATGTTAATTTTTTCCTCTTATTTTCATTTCTGTGAATACTGCCATAACACATAAGTTACTCTTCATGTTCTTCTAAGTGTTGGTAAATGCTCCACAAAGTTACACAGCAAGCCTGTAATTCGTAATGCATCAAATTTTCTACTTTAGTGGTTGTTCATCTAGTATGATTTCTTAATGGATTCTTTTTAAAAGAACTAGATTGTAATTAATTGCAGTCCATGATTATGTACATGAAAAGGATTGGTTTGAACCTTTACCCTTGACATACACCAAGGTGAAAGAAAAGATACAGGTTACGGCTTAACAGTTTTACTTAGACAAATGGTGACATTTCTTAATAGAACTAAACAATTCTGTTTTGTTCAGTCAACTCTTTCTTCCTGGGTTGTTTTTTTTTTTTTCCCTTAAACTGTGGCAAGCCGGTATGAGAGTTGAGACGGACTCATTTCATCAATGAAAATATGTCTGTTCAGCATCTTACTTTGTATGGAATAGTTTTGCACATTGAAAAAAAATCAACAAGCTGCAATTCTTAAAGAGCCTTCAAATATTTATTTAGATTGGGTATTAACCTTTATCATAATTCTCTTTTTTTTTTTTCTCCCAGTTACTAGTCTTTAGCTTCTCAGAGCAGGCTGAAACGTCATGTAGTTAGTCTGTCCACGGGAGAGTTTTCCAGAACATAAAAAAATCAAAACCAAAACCCACTCTCCTGATGTTTAGTTGTTTGTATACAGAGAAAGGAGTCACTTCAGAGCATTTTCATGTATATGCTCCTATCAAAAGTGTTCTCTGTGAACAATTTTAAATGAGTGGCTAGTATTTTAAATCTCTGAGAGTAAAGAACCGGCACAGTTAAAGACAGAGAACTTGAGCTCTAATTCTTCAGTCTTGTCATGTCTTCACAGGAGGGCTGTTTTGAACTTGTCAAACTAAGTCTTGGAACAAAGGGCTTGGAAAACAATGGATTCTTCTTATCATGACACTGATTTTTCCAGTCTAAGTTTTTCAGCTGTAATGATCTGGATTCCTGTAGACAGATTTTCAACAGATTCTACCAGAGGATATGAAAATGCTTCAGAAGCCTAGATTCAGTTTAAAAAAAGCAACTTGGTATTATTGTCATCACAGTGCTACTGTCTGAACGGAAAACAATTTCAAACACAATAATATATCCTTTCTGTTTTGTCCCCATTACCTTTTCAAAATTTAACCCTTTTACAAGTTCACCTTGGAGCTTCAGTAATACTCTCTGACTACCACAACAGTCACTGTCTGCTAGATCACAGTGCTACTCCAGCAAATTTTCTCAGCCTCTATTCTGGCACCTGAAAAGTAGGGCAAGACTTTTGGAAATGTGGGTATAAATGCCTGAATTTGAATGACTGACATTTTTATATTGCCTTGTATCTATCAGCTGTATTATGAAAAGAACAGCACAGCCTGAGGCATAATTTCTATAGTTTAATCAGTGAATCACTTACTTAGCCTAGCACGATTCCCTTCTTCTTGCTCAGTATGCCAAAATTGTTCATCTCTACAGAATCATTCAGCTAAACTTATTTCATCATAGTGGGAACATTAAAAAATAACTAGGCTTGCTGTGTCTATTTATCAGAACCTGAAATACTGTGAATTTTGAAGTTTCAATTTATTGCTGTGCTGGTCCTGTGTTAAGAGTAAAACTGAAAGGCATATAGTTGAAAAACAACCCGTAACTGTCTCAGAGCCTGGGAACATACATGAGCATGTTCATTACCATCTAGAAGGAGACATTCAAGCATATCAGAAACATGAGAAAATCCTAAAAATAGCAGAAAGGAATTTGGATTTCCCATTTATTATTTAAAATGTGCACTCCACAAATGATAAATTAAAGGAGAGCTTTACAAGCATCCGGAGAGAAAGGAACGGGAGCTCAGCAACAAATGTGCCAGCCCCACACGGCACCATTTGCAATATGGTCCTGAGCTGCCCATGCAGTGCTCCATTTGTAGAGCTGGACACAAACCAACTCCTGCAGCTCAGGACAGAGGATGGAATAAAACGAATCCCAGCTCCCTGCAAAACCTGTACGTAGTCCCCAGAGCCAGCAGTCTGCACAAGACAGTACTGGAGCAGGAGGCTGTGAGGGAGCCCATGAGCTGCTCTGCCAAGAAGTGCCCTTAAGGAAATTTTGGCTTGCCTAGAGGGGTGGGGGATTCACCTCCAGCCAGGCTGAAGGAAAAACACATTGGCCCCTGTCATGCCTTGGTCAGCTGCCACAGCTGTAGTTTTCAAAGAAGGTTGTAAAAAAAAAAAAGACAACACTTTCTCCTGATTGCATCTCTGTTGGCTTTAACTGCATCCTCTTCAGACGCGCTCTTACAGAGAAGTGGGGCATCCAGTGCAGAGACCCAAATCTCAGCTAAGGACTTTATGTGCTAAACTATAAAGAACCCAGGTGAACCCAAAATTTGCATTCAAAAACAGTAACGAAAAAGCTAAGTAAAACATCTGATCCACATTGACATCAAAATTGAATTCACAGCAAAACTCACATGACTGTCAGCAATCTTCACTAAAAATATGAGAGTTAAGAATCTTGCTATTACATATTGAGTAATCATTGTCGTACATAATAAAGACAAGTATTTGAAAGTTTACTTAAAAGTGGGGCTGAAGTATGATGAATAAAGCCAGAATCAAGTACCCCATGCCCAAAACCTTGCTCTGACCTGGAAATCTTTTGCTCACTTCAAAAATTTGCTTAAAACATGTCCCTAACTTTACCACAAAAGGGTCTTCCAGCGAAACACATAGGTCTGCCTACCTGTTTAGAGCTAAGCACATGCACACTTATCAGTGGGATCGAGGCTTTAATCCTTCCTCCTGAGGGCTCAGTAATAAAGTGGGGATAACCATGCTTACCTACTTTGTAGGGTGTTGTCAAAACTAATGCTCACGGAGTTGTCAGTAGGTGAAAATCATTACAGCTCCCATCCTGCAATTGTTAATGCATGGGCTGCCCGCTGCATGCACATTCAGCCTGGCAAAAGCTAATTGAGTCCTCTAAAGGTGCAGCAGTTTGCTCAGGCCCCATCAATAAACTGTTAAGAGTTTAAAAGACAAAACAAACCCCCACTATACTAAATGTGAACACAGCACAATTTTCAAATGATCCTGCAAACCAGAGCCTCTGGGGCTAAGCACGGCACAGGAAAAACATTCATAACAGAACACAATACTGGGACACGTGTGTGTATACACACACACACACATATACACACATGGATACAAAAACACAGCTATTAAGCCAGCTATTCGGTATGACTCTGTGAGCACATGCTCCCGAACACACACTCACAGGCAAACACAAACCTAAGTGCATACAGCACCTGAGCTACAATAAATCAATGATTGTATGCAAACAGATGAAAACATAGATACAGAACTGATGCATATTACGACTTTCTATCCTTCCCTGAACTTAACTCTCATCTGGAAGACTGGAAAAAAAAACATACTCGATCATTCACTTTGAAGAATGTAAATGAAATTAAGAAAAGATCTGAGCCAAACCAGATTGCTCATCAATACATCCCACAAAACCAATTTAACTGATGTCAAATTCAAATAATTCACCTGACGTCACGCAGGAGAAACCAACCATGAACCCCTCACAAATTATTATTTTGATCCAATTGTTAGAACAGAATTACAGCAAAAACTGCACTTTCTACAGCTGTTAAAGCAGTGACCCTGGCAGAGCATGCTTTTGTGCTGAACTTTTTATATCACCAAGCCTATTAATCAGGTGGCAGTTCAAACTGATGTGCTTTATGTAGTTGACCCTGGCCAGTGCTTTAATTACTTGGTATTAAATGGCAATTAAGACTTTTCACGTTCAGGTTTAATCCAAAAAAAATTAGGGTAAAATCCAGTAATTTAATAAAGAGTTGTGTTCTTTACTGTGCTTCAGCCTGGACACTGAGGATGCAGCAATTTACTATTGACAAGCACTAAAGGAGCAGGTCATTTCACAAGTATAGTGTGGACAAAGGTGAACCGGGCAACTGATGAAATCTGTGGCCAAGGCGAAATAGCAATCTCTGAGCCAAATGGTAATAAAGTTACTGAAATGAAGCAGTGTAGCTTCTGAAGTGAACTGTCATAAGGAGGATACAGGCTTCAGGACGGCTTGGCCAAAGTAATTAGAACTTGATTCCCTGAGAGCCAATCAAGATGGCTAGCCCTGCCTCTGATTTTACATGCTGAACCTGAAAAGCAAAACTAGATGCGTAAGCCTGCAACAAACACCAGCTGTCGTAGCTAGCATTCTATGAAACCGCAGCACGCTCTCAGAAAGTATTTACAAAATTTGCAATATGTGAGGCAAAATAAAAATCATGCTTTAACGTTCTTTCCCATATTACTGAATTATATCTCTAGATTTTCTACGACATGCAAAAACCAAGTAGAAATGCAGACAAATATCACTGTCCAAAATTCCCTGCTAAATCAAAGACAATTACTTCCCTCAATAGCTATTAAAGGCAGATAGTTTAATCATTGGAGAAGCAATCTAGTGCATAGGAGTCCAGAGATGTAGGCTTAACTCACGGCTCTTCTACTGACCTGCTATATGACCTTGGGCAAGTCTCTTCACATTTCAGCGCCTCTTTGTGTCCCTATTAACCTTTGTGCGTCTCAGCTATTTAGAATGTAACCCCTCTGACGCAGAACAGTCTCTCACTACATGTTTTTACAATACCAGCACAACAAGGTCACCATCTTGGTTGAGACCTCTAAGTGCTACAGTAATCCAAATAAATAAGAACAATATATTCAATTATTCAGAATCCCACTTACATTTATTCAATTTTCCCATAACATCTGGATAGCTGAGACATCACCACAGATTAGAACGTGCATCCCACATTCTTTTAATTTTAATGTCTTACCTGCTGTTCATGTAATTGAAATTTGTATTGATTTTCATAAAGTGAAGAACACCTAACTCACTGCCTAAACCACAAACAATGGAATGAGCCATTGGTATCCAAGTTATTCAGAACACATAGGAAATAAATCATTTGTCTGAAAGGAGAAACAAGAAGGTCCACCCAGTATGAAGTTTGACCCAGCAAAGCACTTAAGCATGTCCTTAAGTTTAAGCATGAGTAGTCCCACTGAAGCTCTTAAAATAAGCTTAAATAAGGAATCAGAGCTATTCAGAGTTCAGGGAATAATCTGTAAAAGACTTGAAACAAATATAACAAAAACATAAATGTTAATAAGCATATTGTGAAACTATGCAATATGAACAGATCCACAAAGAAGTGAGCAAAAATGTGGCATCCTTTAAAAACTGGTCATTAAATAAAAGAGGTTCCTCGATACTAACCATGCTCCCCAACAAGCACACACCATACCTTCATATGTGACTCAAAGTGTATTTCAATTACTTGCATTTTCTTTTACCTATTTCAACTGTACTTTGAAAGTATGCAGATGCAGGAAAAATTTAACACAGATATTACCATCTCTAACACGTTTTCCTCAAAAATATTTTTCAAGCGTTGTACGTTTTTCAGAAATTCTGTCTGCATTTTTAAGAAATACCCAAACTGAGCTAAATGAAGAAAAATATAGGCTAAAAGTAGAATGTAGAAATAAAACTATAAAGAAGAAAAAGTAAGAATTATACACTGAGGATTTTATCTAATTTATTTACCTAGAAGCTTGAAGACAACAAACATAAAATATCATAAAGATTTGGTTACTTAAACAAGTTTCTACAACAGAACACACATTGACATGAATCATTCTTCTTTTCTTGACTCAGACACAGATACTTGAGTATGCTCACGTTCACTTCACGCTTTTTAGTTCTGATTCTTTGGAAACAAAAGCAAACACAAAATAAGAAAACATTAAACATCCCAACTGAAAATTGTTACAAAAGCACCAGTAGCAGAGAAGAATTGTAATTAAAAATGTACTGACCCACAAAGGAAGAAATGAACAATCATTTTGGCAGTGCAACTTCTGTATATGAGTTAAAATCCTACCCAAAGAAAGGACCCAAGCCTATGCAGATACTGAGATATAAAAAACATGCCATGAATGACAGTATAATAATAGCCATCACTAGAAATAAAATTTTAAAAAGAAAGCAGAAGAAAAACCCACATGTGGCTTAATAGTCACCTTTTGAAGAAAACTGAGAGCTCTAGGAAAAATAGAAGTCTGCTGTTTTCCCTAGCCTCATAAATTTTTACTGTCCAAATTCAAGCTTGGGGTACCTCATTTTTATTTTTCACACAAGAAATCTTGCTCATAAGTATGGCAGGTAGGTAGGATGAGACAATGGCAAAATTGAGGAGGAGGTTTGGAATCTGCACAACTTATTACCACTGCAAAGGGGTTATTAGCTGAAAAAATATTACATAAACCATTTCTCTTGAATACGTAAAGTTTGTAGCAATCATAAATGCTAGGAGAAAACAAGAAAAAAGACAGCAAGAGCTCATGCAATTAAAGAAATGTCCTTACAGATCTTTTCTTCTCCTGGGAATTTAAATGTAGTGAAAATTTGGAAGATGCAGTTTCTTTACCAAGGAGCTCAGTTACCATAACTGATACACATTGCCAGTCTTAGAATTCTAATTGTGTTTAATACAGTTTCATGTTGCATCAAAGTACAAAATCAATACCATTTGTCCAGCAAACAGGAAAAATGGAATCTATAAACTGCTCTTATTGAGTAATTAAACACCTATTATTGTCATGAGTGGTGAAACAATGAATTTGATAAGACAAATTTTTGTGAGAAAACACTGCAGTGATTAATACCTCCCTATGTATTAAATAAAAATGACTGCCTTTTGTGCAGTACTGCTGGCAGAAGAACAGGAATGAGAGAAGTAGTTGCCAGTGCCACAATAACAGGCTAACCTTGAACTGAACTCCTTTCCTCAAGAAATTAAATGCTGTAGCAGGACTTTAAATCCCTCCACTTAGAGCTCATTTGTGTTTCACGTAACCTGCAGTTCCTGAAGAGAACTCATTATCTTCAAAAGGAGAATCCTTTTATAATTTCTTTACAAATGTGTATATTGTTTCTGCAAAAAGTATTTCATATCAGAAAAGGGATAAGAGTATTAACAGTGTAAGCAAGGCAAAAAGCCTCATATCATTAAGACACCATTTCTGCTTCCTGGGAATTCAAACGCCAGCTATAGGGGAATGGGAAAATGAATGAGAATGAGGTTAAAGAAAATGTACCTTTACAGCAAAATTTTAATCTCTTAGATTGATGCTAAACTGCCTTGGTCTTTCTGCTGCTATATGCTGTATCTCTATGTATAGACCTCCCTCCCCCAATGCCCCTCCTGTAGCTTTGGCTTCCTATTTTTCTTTTCACTTAGAATGATGCACTAGGAACAACTATAGAGTACAAAAGATGAATCTATGGATGTGACACTTGTAAAGGGTAACCCTATTTCACAAGTGAGATGGGACAAAAAAGAAAGAAAAAAGGCCACAGAAGCAATAACTGCTCACTGAATTACCATTAAATTGTAAGATTTACAATCCAATGTACAGTAAGTGCATATCTAATGGAGTTTGTCCTCTAAAAGAATATAAAGTAGATCTTTGCAGCATATGATGTATGCAGGTTATTTTTTATTTATTTCTTTTCTTTTTTTTTTTTTTTAATTGAGACACACAGAAAACAGATGTGCACATAAATTGCAGATTTTTTACACCTTTTAAAACTAAGCCAAAGTCAACATTAAAATATGGTAAATGTAGTCAATTATTAAGATCTGGCTTTGTGTTTTCAAAACATGCTCACATTCTACAAAGCGAGATAAAAGATTCCTTTAACACAGTCAGTCAATACTGTTTTCAAAGATATCATTGGTAAAAGCAGATCACATATTACAAATTCAGTTTATTGCTCTGATCTACTGGAATTCAATGAAATGATTTTTAGTAAGGGGTGGCAAAGCAGCTGCTGACCATTTCCAACATCTTCTAAACAAAATATATTGACAGGAGTTTCAGATTCCTTTATTTATTACAGTCTTAAATCACCCCCAACATTTATTTTCATATAATGAATGTAATATGAATCAGGCACTATTATGCATAACATTTTTGTCATTAATTTCACTACTCTTATTCACATGAGCCTAACTGTTGAGTGGTGTAAGTTTAGAAATCAGCAAGGCATGTCAAACAATTATTTAAATAGGAGCAAACTTTCACGTGAAATACCAGGCATATTCCTATTACGTTATATTACAAGGGTAGCGGTAATCACATTTTACAGGAGGACTCTGGAAAAATCAAGCCCATAATAAAATCCAAATCTACCAAATAGATAAAGGAACTTTTGGGTGGGTAAGCCATTCAAATAGCAACAAGGCTATTCTACTCTCTTAATTTGAATTAAGTTTTATTTTTCTTAGCTAAAAACTTCAGATTTCCACAAACGGCATTAAAACTTTCATGCTGCTATCTAAAAGGAACTTTGCCTACCACACAAATTTTCCCGTTATCTGGCTTTTATTTCAGAGGATTAAAAAGCAATGTAGAAGATCAGCAACGATAGCCTTGTTCTCTTCAACCTTAGTGAATCAAGTTCACTGGAGGTGAAGCAGTGGAATTATCAGTACAAGTGGCTGTGTCATCAAAGCTTTCTGAGAGGTAGTGTATGGAAATGCCTAAACAAACAGAAGCGTAAAAGCTGTCTGTATATGAAAGGGCTTTCCCAAGGCTTTTCATTAAAACAATTCCAATTGCAGCTTCATGATGCAGCATTATATTATGTGAGAAATATAAAATCTTGACATTTTTCTAAATGTGAATGGGTTAAAGAACCTCTCCACGCTACAGTGAGCCTGAGAATTTCCAGCAGCTGATGAAGACCAGTTGACCACCTGATACTTTTTCAGCAGGGCGATAAAATTAAAGGATTGCTTTGGTTTGCTTGAAGGATTACTTTCTATAGTTAATTGTTTAAAGTGCACAGTCTTACAAAAGGGAAAAATATCAAGAAGGTTAATGTAGAGTGAGCTAATTGCAAGCTGATTACATTGCACAAAGCAAGAGATATTACCTGTGTTACATACCATCACAAGGACTAGCCTATTCTACCCTGCTGCTGCAGCAAACAAGCTGATTTGCTAACAAAGTGGTCAGCTCGGGCACTTGCACAGCATCTCAGTAGGTCCACAGGCGACTGCTTCCCATGCAGAGAATCTCAAGCTCCATTTTCCAATCTGATTACACGGCTCCTTATTCCAGCAGCCTTAAACCTTCATGGCAGTTTACCAACATTTTCATCACTTTTTCTTTTACAAATCAAAAGAACTGATAAGCTCTCAGGTACCCGGGATTTCATAGTCGATGGCTGGCAGGCAGCCAGCTTCCCTCACAGCACAACTGTTTCGTGCCACAATGCAAAAAGCACGCTGAATTTAACAGATAGCACAAAACTATTAGAATTTTGCAGTACGTACAAGCAAGCAGCATGTTTCTGTCTTTTCTTTGCAGATGTTAACAGTTCTGTTTAGTCACATTTATTACATGCCTAGACCCAAAGAGAAGGGTTTAAAAAAAAAAAAAAAAAGGAAAAAAGAAAAGAAAAGCCAGAACAAATGAAGACACAGCACTGTCACTAAATCAATCACACTACAAAGTCTGCACTCAAGTTACTTCATTGCAGTACTGCCAAATTACCAGGAATTACAGACAACGCTAAAAACATTTGATAAAAACTTAAATTAAGAAAAACAAATCTTTACATCAAATTAAGCTCTTTGACATAAACTGAAACATTATTTTAACAGAGACACTGTTATGTATTTTTGGCATGGGAAATGCTTACATAAAGCACTAAAACAGCCACAAGGTATACCTGGGTTTACTTATTCTCTGGCTCAGAAATACCACTTGAATGATGAAAGAACAAAAATATGATTCAGATGTGAAATAACTTTAAAAAATGCTTATTCTGATGTGTATCATGTAATGTGTAAAAATCTGAGGTACACAGGAAGAATTATAAATATATACACACAGATTTATATATGTGTATACAAAGAAAATAACAGAATGCAGAATAATAATTCTAAAAAAAGATTATTCTAAAAATCTTCAGGATTCCAAAAAGAGAAATCCAATTAAAAAAGCAAGGGAGAAGGAAATCTCTCTATTTTTTGTTAAAGAAAAAAACATCAATATTAAACCAACAAGTTTTTTGCATATTGCTACTGAGGCTTGCTCTCCTAGTCAAAGAAATTGGTTATCCATGTATTATTTGCATAATGCCCAAAACAGGCTATTTGGAAGTAACACAGCATAAAGTTAATAGTGTAGATAGCAATCCCTCTCTGCCCCGCCAAGGAAAAAATATTTTAATTTTTTTTTAAATCAAGTGCCTCAAAGGGAAATCCAAGGAAATACGACCAAAAAGTATTCTTAAAAGAAGAAACGCAATTTTGCATATCATCACCTTCACCATAAGGAGGTGGAAATGTGAAGGGTAAGACAGTAAGTTAGGGAAGGGGTGGGGGGGAAAAGTACAACTAAGCTGGTGCAATGGCTCAGTACTCCAGATCACCAGTGCATTGACCCTCTGTATCTCTGAGTCATTAGCTGGAATCCCAGCTCTGCCTTCAGGAGTAGGGATTTGAACTCGCACACCGATGCGGTGCGATTCGGGATCTTGAGCGTGCCAGACAGAGGGGTCATTCTCCTCGGTGCGGAGGAGGCCGGCGGCCCCCGGGGAGGGCAGGGCTGCATGAGTGACTGTCGCCCGGCACAGGCAGTGGACATGCTGCTGACTCAGGCAGGGACACTGACAGGCACCGCTGCTTCTCCCCATCACTCCTGGACAGAATGGTTTTAGGCCAGTGGTGCTGACAGGTACATGCAAAATTCAGGGAGAAATTATCCACATCTCCTTACTTGTCTCTGTGCATGTGCACACGTGTATTTGTACATATGCATCTCTGCGTACAGCTATATGAATGTTTACATGTATTTATGGAGGCATAATGAAACAGGCTAAACTGCCTTCTGCAGCCATAGGTAGTGCTCAGCACTGCCAAAATATTTCTACACCAATTCTTCTCCTTAATACAGCTCCAATGTACGTATTTATGCGCACACAGAAGCTACATATGTATATCCCATACACACACATACATGTAACATTGCATGCAATTAGCATTACCTTTAAAATAACGGTCCCTAATTTACATAGAAATTTCCTCTCTGATAAAATACAAAACACATTTTAATCAGCTTCTAATATCAACACATTATTCCCATCAATGATTCCTAGTAAACTGTTTATTACAACTGTAAGGCTGGAGAGGGTCTGCTGCTTGCAGATGCAGGTTGTGGGGTTGCCTTTTTTTCTCCCACCCCCCACCTTTTTTTTCCCCTCTGATTTATTGGATGGTGAGCAAACCCACTTAAACTATAGTTGTCCGTATGAATCACTAATTTTCATGTTTCTAATTAAAATGTAAACAGTGTAATGAAGACATCAAGTTTTTAGGCAAATGTCTCTTCCAGTGCCACTTGGGGTATGGTAATTACTGAAGCAGATCTATGGATGCTCCCGAATCCTCTACAAGTCCAGATTAAAAGCATTACTGCTAAACCTTGCTTTTTACACCAGGGAATTGTGTTCTCTAACCTATTCCCAGTTTGCTTACAGATGCATATCTGTACAAGCCTTTATAACTAGTCATTAAAAAAATAAATAAATAAAAATAGAAGTTTATCATACAAATGGAACAGTTTGTGGGGGAAAAAATGTGATTTCATTTAAAATAAAATTTGATTTCACTTTTATGATTACACATAGTAAAAGCTGTGCTGAAAACTTATCATCTTAGTGCTTCCTTCAGAAAAAGAAAAATAGATTAGGCATTACTAAGAGAATTTTTAAAAAAGCATAAATGATATTTCAAGCTTGTATTAAAATTCCTATTGTCCCAAAATGCTTGTTTCACAGTCAATTAATTTAAGGACATATTATTCAGGAAAACATTAATAAAAAAGCAACCTATTCACTGAGAAAAAATGTAAATGGCCATTGCAAATACAAAATGCTTGATGTGCAACTGAAAATCTTTTGTCGTATTTATTCCAGCCTTTATGCCTATATCTGAAATTTGTCAGATTTTATCCTAAAGCAAATGACCTCTCCTACATCTACCGAAGGAATACAAGTCCTCTCCTGCTTACAATTGTTAATTGAGCCTGTCTGCTACAGCTTCTCTTTCCTCTCCAAATACTTGTTTTACATATTTACTGCCAAGCACTTGAACAGTCCTCTATTTTATTATAATACTGGTGTGTGTCCCCCCCCCCCAACTCCTTCTGGAAGATTTTTTTTTTTTTAACCGCAAATAGTTAAAGCTGCAATTCAATAAAGCATCTAAAATGCCTAGTACAAGAAGAGGGGTTTCCTCCTCCCTTCATGGGCTCAAGTCCATATTCTGAGTGGTAAAGCCAATTTTCATATTATTTTTACATAAATGCTAGACAAGCATGTCTGCATTGCTAACCTGGATCATGAAGATGAGAGTGCACGGAATGTACGTGTGCATATGTGCACGTGCATAAACATTTTAGTGGGTGGTCCACCATTTCAGTTCTATTTTCCTAGAAAACTACTGTATACAAATATGTGAATACCTTCCAGTAGAAAAATATATACATGGGATTTCAGATTACATCAAATCATAAAGCATCTTGTCTCTCAAATCATTAATGCCTTAGCAGAATAAAACAAAACAAAGCTCTATTTAGGCATTTCCTTCAAATGTATTGTTCCAGCAAAACCCAATTTAATTACACAAATAGCATTTTAAAGACTACTGCTTTATAACACAGTACTCTTGAAAATTATGGGGGTTGGAAACACCATTCTCATTTAGCTCTGTGGTAAACAAAAAAAAAAAAAAAGGGGATTACACACACATGCTAAACATCTTGTTTTTCTTTTTTTTTTTTTTTTTTAATAATGAATTGAGACAATGGGGAAATCTTAAGTCTTCACAACAGTTCCAAGGCCATACTAATCAGGTGTAATTTTTAATAAACACTGACTGTTTGGTGCTCATTCAAGGTATTTCATTAGGAGGTTATTCATTTAAAATAAATGTTTCAATCATATCAAGCTCTAACCTTTCTTGAAATGTAAATGAATGGTTTAAATGAGAAGATTAATAAAGAAGGGATGTTCCAATTCCAAGCATGGCATGCTATGTATTTTTAAATTTGTCTATGCCAGATGCTGTCAGTCAGAACAAAAAACTGTCCAAGCAGACAATCTGTGCGTCTGAATGTTGATCATGTTGGAAAGTAAAGGGGGAGGGGGGAGAGAGTGTGTCAAGGATTCATGGTCCTTCATCTTTGCAGTAGAGCAAACACGTCTCTCAGTATAACGACAGACAGCTGCTTCCACTTTCTAATGTGCCCTAACTTAGATCACTGAAAGAATTGTCAGCACTCAGAGAAACACACAAAGATAACACAGCCAGCTGCCATGAAGGGGGAAACAGTACAGCTCAGAAGAAATGGGATTTGTTCCATTTGCATGATGCTGGCTCCCTTGGGCCCCTTTCTTTCAAATCCAAAGCACAAAAGACAACACTTAACATATTTGCTTAAAGATGACAACCTCATGTTGATTTCATTTGGATGTAACAGTGTCAGGATTACAGATATAAGAATATATTATATCTGTAACAGAGACTGACAAATGTATCCATCAGTGAAACTGTCTGATTCATCTGCTTATACAGCCATTTTACCATCCCAAGGGTGCCATCTAAGTAGTAACTTTAGAAGACTGAAGGTCTAATTTTATTACACCACATTTCAACCTACTAAACAATATTATTTCTAAAATAGATCATTTTTATTGGAAGTCTCCCTGATGAAAAATCCAGTAGACACCGGAGAATTTATGAACTGTATGGGTCCTTTGAACTCAATATACTGCCCATTTTAAGCAACTTTTCTTTATACACAATCAAAACCTAAACTCAAATAATTGAAATTGAGTTAAAAACATAGAGGGTAATGGTACCTATTTTAATATTACATCACAGTCTGTCGCTATGTAAATGTCTACTGATTGGCAGTCCATCATTATTTAGAGTTCTTCTTGTTACAGTTATGTATCAATAAGAGTTTCTCTGATAGAAAAATCTATGAATAATTATTTTTCTTCAATACACTTTGACCAGCGATGCAATCTAATTTTTGGTTGAGATTTTCATTGGGCACTCCAGAAGTCACATGGAAGTGACTGAAACCCAAACATGCTACTCATCGCATTGCGCTGCAGCTGCAGAAACAGAAAACCAAACTAAAGGGCACAGATTTGCAAGATTGCCTGTCAGCACGGTTTTATGAACTGGTCTCTTTTTTAATCAGATGAAACAATTAGGCCGTGGTTAGACTCTCTCTAGTTTCCAATGCCTTACTGTGAACTGTCTGAGGGCACAGGTAGCCCCCTCCCACCACCCCAACACCACCAAATGACTCTGCATAATACTCCCCACGTGAACTGCTTTGTCTAGAGGAACTCAAAACTGCTTGTTGCTATCTGCTGCCACCAAGAACTGCACTGTAATTCACTAGATTGAAGTTGTTTTGTAAAATGGAGTTAACTGCTGTACGTGGAATTTCAGCACAGCAGATGGTTACCAATCATTATTTTCAATTTGTTTAGTTTCAAGCAATGGGGCTGTTTGGGAGGAGCAGAGTGGAGGACAGGAATAGGGAGAGCAGCAAGGTTAGATGCACTGGCTTGCAATGCAAGAATTGCTAGATGGCATAGCATTAAAAGAAGCAGAAAGAAAGTCTGCTCAAAAGTGCAGCAAAGCTAAACAAAACAAAAAAAAGGCAGGGGGTGCATAAAGTCAGATTTTATATACATATATAGACAAAAAAAAAAAAAAAGAAAAATACAACATACAAAAGGGGGCACTTACCAATCAATCATTCCCTGTTCAAGAGTTACCTTACATTTTAAATATGGGAAATGGACTTGAAAGTTTCCAAAGGTAAATTGTCTCTATTCACACTTTGCCATCATTCAAATTTAAATCATGCTCTACTATAAGTGGTTCAGTTGTTGAACTGGAAATGGAAAAGGAACCATTTATGGACAAGTGCACATGAACAGAAATTAAGCTGTAAATATCTGGGCTGGGCCATTACTGTAGTCCAGAAACATCTGGGGCCGAAGCAGAGACTGGGGCCCACTCCTTTGCTGTTCATGTAATTGCTTAGATGATTTATAACTTACTGTTTCTATTAAAAATGGTTTGAAGAGGAATTTGGAGCCTGAATTCTAAAATCAAGGTGGCTTTGCTCTTGCTTTCATTTGTTCAGGCAGGAAAAAAAAATTTCTTTGCTGTTTTTCTCCCCTGTCCTATGTTTAAGAGGCACAGTGTTCCACCACAAGGTCAAAATTCACATTTTTCTAAATTCAGACAAAAGACATGACACATACCCATCCAGCAAAAAAAACCAGTGACCAGTCATTCAGCTTACACTGCAGTTGCTTGGTGCTTTAATATTCCCCATTAAAATTACTTTGAATTATTTTCCCCATTTATTTTTTTTTATATCCTATAAATTGTATCAATACATTCATAACATACTCACTTTTTCTTGCTATTTTGAACTATCCAAGAGGCAGTCAGCTCTGCCTGCCACCACAACGCCACAGGTGATGTGGGCAGAGGCCCTCCAGCAGGTGCTCCACTGGCACTAAGTCCCTTCTGGGGACATTTCTGGGTCTAGGACTTGCTTGCTTCCCCTCACTCACTTCAACACAGCCTGATCTTCTTTTGGCTTTCAGAAAAGGCTGTAAAAGACGCCAATTTGACAGGGTGCAAAAAAAAGGCCCAGGATATCGGGCTTTAGAGGACAATAAGGGATATGCTCAGATGATACCACTGCTCCACCACAGTTCGCAAAAAAAAAAAAAAAAAAATTGCTCTGTAGAAAAGAGCAGGTAGAACAGCAGGGACAGTCTCAGACTGTAAACATCTCTGTTATAAAAAAATCTGATTATTTAAGACTGACCAGATACCCTAGCTTATGTCAAACCTACTTCCACGACAGGTAAAGCTTATTCTAAGAGTATGCCTAGCCTAGCAGAGATTAGGTTTGTAAAGGGGTTAACCATGACACCCCCTAGGTGTTACACACCCTTTTTTATTGAGGTTTCAATATGTTGGGCAGTTCACTGCACAGCTCCACCACACAACACTGAAGGAAGGACCAAGTTTGCAAACCTGGGTGTGTGCCAAGGTTGAAGTGACACACTGGTGACTGTCTCAGCCCCTTGGGAAAAAGTGGATTAGATGAATCACAAAACAGTGTCGCAGTTATTTCTCCAGTAAGTTAACTATCTGTTGGTCACAGATGATGAAGACATAAAGGTTTGACCCAGCACTTTCACAGATTGTGTTCCGTCTTGGAAATTCTTTTGCCCTGCATCTCCATAAACTGTATAGACCAACAAAAACTCTTTGACATCTTGAACAATGAAAAACATTGCAAATGGGATTGTTTCAACAGGGAAACATACTACCTAAATCTTGCAAACTGTTCACAGGTTGTTGTCAAACTCCCCCAACAAAATCTGGTCCAGTGTCACCCGTAAAGCAGATACATACACTTCATATACCAAAAAACTTTTATTTTAATTACTTTTGAAGAAAACGTTAGAAAGCTAAATGGGAACTGAGCCTAGACATCCTGGTTATAGGCCAGGTCACCTACAAAATAAACAAAACCAATCTCCTTTTGCTGGAATTTTTTCTTATGTTGTACAGAAAGGTAGAAACCCAACAATGCAGTTAAGCTTTCTGGCTCGTCATTAACACGCTGTATTCATGCAATTTCTCAAGAAGAAAGTGCCCAAGTGGTACCACTATACTCTTAGGAAAAGTTGTCCACTTGGTTAATGACACTCTGTGCAACAATTTTTTTTTTTTAAATATTCACTTCTCCCTAAATATACTCACAGTCTTAGAACAAAACTAAACTATGAATTGGGGCGTGTCTTCATTTATAGTATCAAATTCAAGGACACTTGTTTGTTTTCTTTATATTCTACATCAGTAGTTCTAAGGAAAAATTGAAGCAGATTATCAGATGAATTTGGATTGCTAATAGTGATATACTGGAGTAGAGAAACATAGTGAAAAATTCAAACTGGAGAATAAATGGGACTTCACATAAATATCAACATTAGTAACAATAGTCCAAAAAATTGTAATATGGCTTCTCACACAAGAAAAGGGTCAAGCAATTGTACCTAGGCAACTGGAGTAGGGTTAACTGGGTTTAATCCCACGTGAATTATTTATTATCCAGATTTTAGTACATAATACATTTTAGTACCTAATTCTGGAGTCTCATATACTGTGCACTGGCTTCTGTACTACAGCAAAGAGCAGTGTACAGCTACAGAAATGTTTCTAACAGGTTGAAGAAATATCTGTAAGTGAGCAACATGTTGAATTTGAATCTACTTTCAGAAAGATAATCACTAGAGAGAAGAGAAAAAAAAATACAAAACCATCCCCCAGATTAAAAAAAAAAAGGAAAAAAAAAAGAAAAACACTTGCTGTAGCAACATTCCAGGAATAATGAGGAACACAGAGAATTTTTTTGATGCAATACAAACAGGATTCTCTTTGTAGGTGCCAGCTTTAAAACTTTCTGCAGATGGTTGTGCAGGTGAGGGTCTGGCAGAGGAGATTACTAGTGTGCTCTCTAGAGGATGGATGTCTGACCAAGGAACTCTTCAGCAGCTACTAAAATACAAAGGAAGCTACCAGCACTAGACCTGTAAGTAGTACTTGCTCTTTTTCCTTTATTTTTTTTTTTTAGCTTATTTTATGTACTCCAATACACTGTAAGCATTAATACAGCAAACCAAACCTCTAAAGGATTCCTGTCAAGTATAAATACATGCATAAACACATGATATAATTGAAAAAGTCTTTGCTTAATGAGCACATGGGTGCTTTGGCACAGTGCATAAAATGTAGACTTGAAATTTTAAGACGATGCATTAATTCCCATAGTTGAGCTTTGGAATCAACAATAAAAAAGTAAAATCTATTTAGCACCAGTTAAGACTCAGTTTACTCTTACTCTAAAATGAAGCCACACCCTACAAATAACAACAATAAATTTTCTTATTACCCACCTGTGTACTCATGAGATGTGGATCTCTCAAAAGGCAAAAACTTCTCAGGGTAAAACCAGGGTCGAATTTTGCACTGGCAGTAGGTAAAAAGCTCTAACATACCTAGTCAATCATACACTAGCTGAAATACAGTCCACAGAGCACTTAATAGCTCAGCCCAACAAGCATATCACCAAGTGGAAGTTGGTGCACAAATGCAAATTGATAGATTTTTTTTTTCCTTAAACTGTACATGGTCTTTATCCTTATTATCTTACTACTGACAGCGAGTCTTATTACAGCTAACTAGGAAACAAACTTCCTTGCCTGAAATCCAGCACTGAACTACAGATAACATTTCAGAAACCATACACTGTTATGTTATATTACAACATAACAGAAATTCCTCCTAAAAATAGTTATCCTACAAGAAATATGCATATACAAGGTTTCACTTCTTTCAGTGTCTTTTTGCCACATAATGAACATATTAATAGCTATCCAGTCAGTCTTCTGCTTAAAATGTTTAGAAAACACCCCAATTTGGTACTGGTTGGTATATATAGTAAAAGGAAACACCAGAAGGAAAATAGTTATTTTCACCTCTAAAAGGATAGTTAAATGATATATTAATATCATTAATGAAAACCTCATTATTGCAACTACACAATACTATCATGCCTATTCATACTTAATTTTCTTGTAGAAATTACATTATACAACATGGTATATAATCAGTTTGATTGGGGGTAGGAGAGAACCAGTGGTTAACTATGACTAAAATGACCAGTTTTCCAGTGCAGTTGCCTTCTAATTAAATTAAGCATGGAGCACAGTCATTGAGTTATGCTATAATGATTTGCTTGGAAGTACTTTTCCCTTTTGTTTTTTCCCCTCTGCCTATCAGAATACCCTACACCTTTCAAAACTAGAACGGGGTGGGGGGGGGGGGGCGGGAATAGGGAGCAGAAGTGGGGAGACAAG
>JAWWEW010000169.1:18266831-18279568 GCA_035583185.1 Anabacerthia variegaticeps
CCCCCCCCCCCCCCCCCCCCCCCCCCCCCCCCCCCCCCCCCCCCCCCCCCCCCCCCCCCCCCCCCCCCCCCCCCCGAGGGAGCAGAAGGGGGGAGAAAAGAAAAAAGTGCTCCTGGCAGATGCCATGCCAAGGCATGTATTACTCACCATCCTTCCGCCCACATTCAGGAATGCAGCTCAGCTATTTCTTAGCTTTTCCCACTAACTCAAATGCTTAGAACTGCACCTCAACTGCTACTTCAAAAAGAGAAGCTTCTTAATGACAAAGTAGACTGCCATTTTATTAGCAGCAAAATAAATACAGCTGTAGTACTCCATGCTGCATCAAGCTACAGTGATTTCTGTATTTACTCTTATATGTTAGGGATTACACTCAAACCCAGTTCTGTTCCAGAACAGCTTCCAGCTGACCATCTGACAATACCATTACTGTACCCAGAAGTTGATATCCGAAGAGCCTGGCACCCCAGGAGCATATTGAGTGGGCACAAGTTTCTCCTCATTTTATGGTTAGTATTTTCTACAAGATCTGACTTAGAGAAGAAATAACTTATTATATCAGGGTCTCTTATCTTTACAATAGAAGACTGCAGGTCACCTGGTAGAGGACACAAAAGATATTAAAGTGATTATAGTCTTGATTTTAGTGAGAAGATAGAATTACATATGCGTTGGTTGAGATGTCAGTAAAACAATGTAGAATGGCACTTTCCTGCATTTTAGAAGTCTAGTATTTCTACATTTACTATATTTCAAATACAAAAGAGTTTCACAGTGGCAGGGTAAGACCAAGAAGCTGGGAACGGGGAGAGGGCGTTGGGAACAAGGTGGGGGTGCTGGGAGACATGGGTCGGCAGAGAGAGGGGGGCATGGAATGGCTTTGAAAAGCCAGGACGGAGAGATTCTATTTCTCTGCAATGGGTTTATATCAGCCAGGCTTAAATAATGGTATTGCAAATTAAGGCCCAGGGGAATTTGGAGCATACAAGTAAGCTTTTGTTCTCCAAACCCCAAAAGGTATGTGGGAGATTTGGGGGTTTGTTTCCACTTAAATAGCATATGTATTTCTAAACCATAAGTTAAACTATTTTGCTCTTTTTTATTGTGCAGCCTTGCTGATTCAGTTCCTGTTAGGAAAGATATTATTCCCAATATAGCGACAACTCTTTAAAGTAACAATTATCTGTTACTGTACTTATCACTTTCATTTACTTGCCTTCAGAACTTTGGAACAAGAAAGAAAGCAACAAATCCAACATAATAAACCTTATTGCAGGGGGGGTGGAGGAGGAAGAAGACGGCGGGAGGGGGGAAGCAACAAACAGAAAGACAAGTGCGGGTGGAAGTAATTTGAAGGGATTCAAGCTTTCCAGTGTAAACACAGAAGCTAATTAGCATGTTGTGATTTTAAAACATTCTGTTATCAGAAAGCAAAATAGAAATATGTACTAAAAAACAACATAAATCTTCTGAAGTCTTTAAAGCAGGTGGACAAAAGCGTAGGAACACACAGACATACGCCTCTACTCCCCCCACCCCACACACATGTACCAATACAAAATTGGGTTAGTTCTCTGTGAATAGCTCCTGTAAATATATCTCAGGATTTTAGGTGTACTTTTTCACACTGTAAGATTTCTATACAAAACCAGTTTAATCTAAGTCCCTCTGATTATTATTAGAAACTCATTATTTGAGGACATCTATCTTTACAGTAACTACGCACCATTAAGGAGTACAATGCTCATAATTGTTTAAAAAAGCCATGGGGGGGAGGGGGAAGGGAGAAAAATCAGGAGGAGGGAGAAGATAACTAAGGGAGATTTTGCAATTAGAACAGCATCATCTTCTATGTATTTTGCTCCTTGGAACATCTACACAGTAACAAACGGAGTTTAAAGTTTTCTCCATGCAAAACCACAAATGCATCCTTTGTAATACCTTAACAGAACACATATTTTTGTCCTGATGAATTTAAAATGTGTTTTTACAATGACCAGGAAAAATCAAAAGCCCTGTTTCTTCTATGATTCAGCATTAGTACCTCAAAAGGGCGGTTGTAGCATTTAAGAAGTACAAATAAAGCTAACACCTACCAATTTGTCGGGAAATTCCTTATAAAACCTAGATTTGTTGAACACCTGCCTATCCGAAGTCAATAGAAATTGCAGGGACCCAGTGCCTGGTAACTGAGCACCCAAAAGTGCAAACCTGAATTGCACTTGCTGAGATGCAATACTATTCATGATGTTATCTCAGCCACTCAGACCCTTCAAGCTCAAACTGCAGCTGTTGTAGCAGCTCTGAAACAGAAAGGAACAGTAACTTTAGCCAAAAAGGAGTTGCCTGTCATCAATGAAAGTAGCGAATTCTATGATCTCTAAACAGCTGACATATTGGGGAGGAGGGGTGGAGAGGGTGGTGGTGGTGGTGTTCGCTAATTAATCAGTAACAAAACGTCTTTCCTTAATTAGGAGTGAAAATTATTAGTCCAAATGAATACTAGTGTCAATTTGTTATTCTGTACTGTATGGATAATCACATTATAACTCTGAACATTCCTAAGAAGTGGAAACTCAAAATGTCATTCTTTGGGGCACTGGTATTCCACAGTGGTTATTCACAGTCACTATAAGCACGTGATGAGATATATTTTACCCATGTCTAACTTTGTAAAACAACGGCTTCTCAAATCAACTGAACTATGTATTTCAACAAATATGTTCCCTGCATATTAAGGTGAGCCTTCGATATGACTGTTACATTGACAAATATCAGGGGCCAAATAATGTGAAGTGGCGAAGTGCCTCCTACCATTCATTACACCGAATTTTCTGACATTAATCTGAATAACATTAAATTGCTTGATAGGATGACCATGGTATCACCTAAACTAATGTCACCACTAAAGTTTTTAAACTGAAAGTGGAAAAATAAACCAGTCCTGTAGCATAAAGAATGCCTACACAAGATAGGAGTATGAAATGCAATGAATGAAAGCCAAAGAACAAAATGAAAATCAATTATTAAAAAAGGTTAATTGCTGCATGAACAGTTTCCAAAATATACTTATTTCAGCTTTTATTGAAGGCAAGGAGTAAGAAATAAAAAATTATCAGAAATTCTATAAACATATGAAAAATTATTATCTTTAAAATGGAGTATCTGTTCATTTACAGTATGCTCAGTACAGTATCAGTATAGTTATGGAGTTAATATAAAGCTGCAGGTCTAACGTTAGTAAACACAAAACCACTTAATTGTAAATCAGTTGTACATTTAGCTGAAGAGTTAACAAATTTATCATCTTCTTCTGTATTAAGAATAAGTGAATCTTGATGGTTTAAACCCAGCTATTTTCTGACTGGAGCTATCTAGTTTGCAAATTATCACAGGTGACTTTAAGTCTATATTTTCATGAAAAAACAATACAAACAATTTTAATTTTAATTTCTCTAATGACACAGATGACCTATCAATTAAGTTTAAAGATCTCCAGCAAACTCTATTTGTACTTTTAATAAAACAATTTTACAGAGTGCAAAAAAAGTTTAATAAAAAGACATTGACCAGACTGAGTTTTCATACAGCCACATTGCACTGTTATTCTAGAGCTGCAAGAGGAAACAGAATTGTAACCATATACCAAGAATGTATTTCTACAATACTGTATATAGTCATGTGGTCCACAAATGCCAACAAGAAGGGACCGAAAATAGGATCAATTCTTTTCCTCCTCAGAAACAATCTTGTAAGCATCTGAGTTCCCAAAGACATAAAAGAATAGTTACTTTTCTGAGATCTTTTGATTTTGCTCTTCATGCTGGAGCTATCCACAAGTGATGGGAAAGATCTCTTTTGAAAGTAAATGGTGCTTCTTCAAGTGTGTTCAGATACATCCTTGCTGTTCCTTTCTCTGTTTCTCAAGTTTAACTTGAAAAGGATGCTTGATTTTTTAAAATTTGGTTTAGCTATCACAATGGGATACCTTATATCAGTCAGTGCTTGCAAACCTTATTCTTCCAGCATAGAATCTAGCTGTTTCTTTCTCTGTGTCAACACGGGAAGCTGAAGTAATCCGATAGGGTCTAAAGAAGACAGAGGATGTTAACCTGCACTTTCTGAGTTTGTGATGAGTGGGTTCATACTTCCAACAACACCACACTGAGCCATAAGATATATAAATAGACACTCTTCACCTGAAAGCACGGCTATCACAGCAGTTTGTACAGTAGGGCTATCAGTTCATAATATTTCAAATGTCAATATTGATACTATTGTCAGGGATTAAAAATTTCAGCATATAACTTTATCATTCCCATCCACCCTCTACTGTCACTCAGTAATATAAAGTAATTGTTGGCTCTTCCCCTCACTGTGTATCCAGAAGACAAGTATACATGGTAACATCTGTTGTACTGTCTAGGAATATCTTTGCAGCACTAGAGTACTCAGTTTTATTAAGTGATAATTCAAGCCCACTGTATAAATGCTTTTTTATTAATGACTTGCTTGTATGCTAGAATGGAGGAGACAGAAAGGAAAAAAACTCTCAGAGGAAAAGAGGGATGTGATTTCCTACATATTAGAAGGCACACAGCAGTTGTTCTAAATCAAGGAAAAAAAAAAATTGAAAAAAAAAAAAACCAACAACTTGAATGAAAACATGAAGATACATTCCTGCCACAAACCCCTCTGACCTACCAGGTTCAGCCCTTTCTCCCATCTCCTCTCAATATTCATTTTCAAATTCCCTTCAGATTAGCAGGAGTTACACAAACATGCATTAATATGTCCCTTAAGCATTTTATCACACTGAAGAAGAGAAACAAAAAGTTCAATTGTGACCCATACCAGGGAATCATTCATTCAGATCCTGCTTAATTAGATGTGAGACCGCTAGCTTAGATCATGAAGTCTGACCACACCATGCTCTTACTGCTAAAGTATTAATGCAAATAAGATACAGATTACTGAAACAATTTATCATCACCAATCTATAACCAGCTTGACACATAGACACATTCTAAAATATCACACAAAATAAATTGTGGCATACATCTTCATATATTGAGCAATTCATACAAAGAAAGTGAACCATATGCTTTAACAAAAAGTACAACAGACATTAAAAGTAGAATACAAAAGGGTTAAAACCAGGTAACAAATAGTCCAAGCAATATATGATTTTAAGGAATCTGGAGCAGAAATGTACTTACATCACCAAACTTTGCTATTGTATCAAAATAATCTCAGCATCTGTGTCCACATCCCTTTCAGGATATTTGAAATTTAACTAACATCATGCTAGCAGTAGTTACATGATACTTTAAAAGAACTGAAAACATAGTTTCTCAGTTACAGTTAAATAATATTAGTGGTAATTGCTATTACAGTGTTACATGGCACACCAGACTACATATTTAATAGATTATTATAAAAAAAAAAAAAAAAAAAATCAGCCAGTGGCATGACAGTCATCTGTAGTAGTATTATTTGTAATTATAGCCAAGACACATGAAATCTTTTCCTTATGCAGAAAAATGGTTTAAAGAACAAAGTTTTAGTCTATTATTTAAATAACATATGGTTGTGCTTTCTATTGTACAAATACAATAGCTTTTGTAGTAAGGAGCATTGCTTATATGATTAAACAGATAGTTCAGTATTATGATATGTCTGACAGGTACCGTTACTTGCACGATCGGAACAGACACACAATACTGTTATTACCACACTGTGTGTGCCGATACCTCACAGCAACATAGCTCGGCAAGAGGGAAGCATAGACTCCACATTTTCATCACTGCAGACATCTCCGTATGCTCTTAATCAGTGCTGCTTTCTGCAGATTATACTTTCTCATACTCTTCCGTTTCTCCAACTAACCTGTCAAAGCCAAATCTCTCCCCCAGTTTCTCTAGACTTTGGTAACCAAGATTGACCAACTATTTCTCTTTTCATTTTCCCTCACTTGTCACACAGTGGGGTGAACTTCAACAGGTATTTAGAAGCAATAGTAGTGAAGTCCACTTGTGTTTAGTAGGTTGCTGCAAATACAAATTATCTTCTAAGAAACATAATACATGTACATGCATTCTCTTTAACATGCCGTTCAGGGGGGTGGCAGGTACAATTTTTAAAGGACTGAAAGCCTTAGGTTTCCTTTGACCTCCATTACAGTCTAGGATTCTTGCTCCTTGAAGGATAAGATTGTATTTGCCAAACCTATGGAAACATATTGCAAGTGGATTTTCCCTCTTTTTCTCTATTAGTTACCACCCTTCAAAAGAATACAGTTTCAATAAAGGAGTATATGTTGTTTTGAGATTCAGAGATTTTTCTCCTTTTTTTTCCTTTAAGGGAAAATAAAAATTGAATGATCTTAAGGAATTTTCTTTATGCTTGCATTTCTCACACACTCTATAAAAATATCATTGACATAGGGTGAAAAGGTCGCATACCTCACCGAAATGGAGCCAAGTACTCCCGTAAGGTTTTTCACCTGGAAAATATCCCTATAACTAATTCTATGTATTGGATTTTTTTTATTATTATTTTAGCAACAAAATAAACTTCAGGCCTTTTCCCAGCCTAGAGTTCCCTGAAGTCATCTTTCCCATAAGGAAGATAAGTTTTCACTTAGAGGATAGCATCTCTAGCTAGCAAGATTTTAATACTCTGCAACAATATCAGGGATACGCAATCCTGAATTTACAGCTCTTCAAATTGCTTTTATAGCTATATTATTCATTTTGGATCAGATGCTTATCTAAAATTCCACACATTTTAGTAGCCATAATACCTAATTTTAAACAGCTTCCAATGAGCCAAAGAACAATACTGGGGGGGAAAAAAAGAAAAATTTAAAAAAAAAAAAAGAGACAAAAATAAAAGCCACCAAAACCAAACCAAACCAAACAAACAATAACAACATAAAAAAGCCACAGTGGTCCAGATTCTGGGAACTATAAATTATTGTAGGTCTTTAAAGCTAAACAGTTTTTACATCAGCTAAGGATTGGGCCCAATATGCACAATTCCACTTCAAAGTTCATTTTTCCCCACCTCCATAGTGCTCTGTTTCTCATCTGCTCTGTTAATAACACATGAGAATTTCTGATCAGTTTATTACAAATTCTTTTTACAGTTATTTTTATGCCTTTTCTTATTAATGACAGAGAAGGAAAAAAAGTGCTGATTGATCAATTAATCAAGCTTTATCAACATATGATATTCCTTGATACTTCAGAAATGACTGCAGAACAATTTCCTCCGATCGTAAGATCAATGAATCAATGTAAAACCCCAGTAATTAAATTTATCAACTTGGTATCAATACATCCGGCACTTTATGAAAGTATTATGTGAAGTTTGTTCTCCTAAGGGATATATTGATTGAGGGCAAAGAGCCAAATATTTCTATTATTAGATCTGGGGATGCAAGATTAAAACTCAGTCTGTTATAAACATACATATGTTTCATATAGACAGATCTCATGCTGATTCTGTACCATTAAACCCACTCCTAACAAGCAGATAAGCCTATTAATTGATGAGTAAGACTACAGAAAGATCAGTCATTATATTCAATGCTTCTTGTATGTGTTTCATTGAACAAACTTATTGACAGGAAACATACAGATTCATTTGCCTCTAGGAACTAAATTTTAAAAAAGGAACAGAGCATCTAAAAAAAGCATATTTCAAACCTTGTTCATGCAGCACAAAATAGGCTTAATTAATATATTAAATTTTGAATTTAAAGCTTTGTAGTTTGAAAGAGGTTACCACTTCTCTCTCCATTGTATAGAGCAGTTATTAATAGAAAGGTGAAAAATAAAGACTAAAGATGACACATCTGATAAGAGCTATATTAAAAACCAAAACAAGAAAACAAGAACATCATCCAAGTGTTTTACAGTTTAATTTTTAAAGGGCTAGTATACAAACTGTTATGGAATATATTTTTAGTTGCTATCCCTTACTACATATGAACACACAAGTAGGGCACAAAAGTTCATCAAGTGCTATTTTTCAATTATAAGAAAAAGAGTAGTAGGTCTTTCTATATGAAGAAAAAAAAAACCACAAAGAATCTTTGACTCTGCTTAAATATAAAAAAATCTTAAAGAACAGCTAATGACATAAGGCTCATTATTTTTTCCCATGAACCGTAGGACAAAAACATTAATAGCAATACAATCTTCATATTTCTAAAATACTGCTAGAATAAGAAAAGCAAACATCCCTATGCTTTCACAATGTTGCCATAAATAAAAACAATTTGAACTAGCACTGAAGGTATCTTATTATGGAAGGCGGGGGAACTAACAACAAACCCCCCAAACCCACCAGATTCATGTAGGAGTGTTACAAACATCAAACAACAATGAGCCTTTATTATCATGCTACGATTCCTTCATTTCAAACATGATTAATTAGCAAGTATAACACTCACCAAACTCCCACCACGCTGCTGTTTGCTGTCTATTTGCAAATGGATCTCTATCAAGTAACCATAAGCAGTTAGTCTCATTTATGACACTGAAGAAAATAAGTCAAAGCATCGTGCTTTAAGGAAGATTTCAGTCATGCCCTAGCCAAAAAGAAAAGCACAGAAAACAGAAACCCAACAACAAACACCAAACCTCCCTTTCATCGAAGGGATTCCTTGATAATCCAAATACAAACTTTATGCAAAATGAAAAACTTTTTAGTGAAGTTGCTAAACAATTCAGATGCTTGAAACTAGGTAAAGATAAAATATCAGTTTGGACTTTGTTTTGGGTTTTGTTTTTTTTTTTTTTTTTATTTGAAACCTCCACTTTATATTCAATTTGAAACACACCGCTTCTGTTGAGAATAAAAGCATGGTTCACATGTCAAAAATGGAAACAAAAAGAGGATGAAAAGGGGAAGACACACTTAAGAGGACTCTTACCATGTTTTAAGCTGTGCAAACAGATACCTTCAAATGTACCTTACTTGCAATAAACATTACTTTGGCAGTAAAAGAAACTTTGCTTCACAGGGACGAGAGCTGGAACTGAGATTACAAATACAGAAAAAACAAGACTGAGATGAGAGAAAAAAAATGCCTTCTCAAGCTGAACTCTATAAATACCATCACAAAAACAACAGAAAAAGGTTCCATTTGGAAGCAACAGATGTACTCCTAAGCAAGAAAATATTCCTGACAAAATAATTCACAGATTCATACAGACAACATCTTTAGAAGTAAGAAAAGAGGTCGTCTGTGTAGCAAAGCTAAAGTTTCAATGTGAAAATAAAAATTAGGCAGAAGATCTGATACCTCTCCTTGGTTTACCAGCTCTGTATCACAGATACTCGATGATTTTGTCACGCCCAGAGCAGAGTCATTTTTAAGTGCAAATCGGTCCTACTCTCTCCAGCTTTCTCAATTTTATAAATTTGGGATCAAAAACATCAAAGCAGCTTCCACTTCAGACCTAACTTTTAGAGGATCAATGTGACAAGTCACTGCTTGATAGATGTTTCTCTTGATAAACGACTTGTTCAAAAGAGACATTGTAGCTTTCATTTCCTGACCACAACACACTTTTAATTTGCAACAGCAGAGCTGCTGGAGTGTGACTAGTTCCCACTTTCCAGTCTTTCAGGATTGTGGCACTGTCAGGCCACATGCACGGGCAAAACAAAAACTCAGAAAGAGATGCATTTGCAACAAGAATTGCAGCAAAACTTTTCCTCAAACAGGAAACTGACTACATTTGATTTCTCCTAACAGTGGGCTCTTAAATGCCCTCCCAATTACCTCCAATCCCTAACATTTTAGGAAAGGGGGAAAAAGAGAGAAGTCATATTTGGAAATATATACTTCAGTGCCATAGAATATATATAGCTGCCTAACAGTATCATGTTTATTATATATACATATATTACTGCAACTATAATTATTATTATTATCTGGGAATTGCATTTAACAGTCCAAACCATCCACACCATCCAATTTCAGCTCTCAGCATACTGTCCGATTCCCGATTTAAAATTTATAAATGTAATATCCTCCTCATCACAAGCAGCAGTCCAATCTGCTCTGAATATATATTACAGCTTTAACATCACAGAGGGAAATCTCCCATCTGGCAATCACATTTGCTCCAACAGCTCTAGGAAAAAAAAAAAAAAAAAAAAAGGAAGAAAAAAAAATGTTCCGCTCTCGCTTGCTTGCTCTTCTCCTTAAAACATTTCTCAGAGCAAATTATGTGCATCTAAAATAAACAGTTGCCTTATTGATCGTTTCAAAGTCAACAAGTTCTAAATGCAAAATGCAATCAGATCGTTCCCATCATATAGCACCCAGGATATGTTTAGCAATATAGTCACCTACAACACCAAAATAGGAGTGTACATTGTGCAACTGCTCTCTCAATTTCTTTCTTGCATTCAGATATGTTATTAGAAGAGATCATCAGCCACACATGCCAGACCTCCCCCTTATCCCAAACACACATACACACACACACACACACACACACATATGCTCTCCCTCCAAGGGTCTCTCTCCATCCTTATTTGTTGCCACCACATACAATTAAAAAGTGAATGTACCCCCTTTTTGGTTGCACAAAACAGACTAATAGTCACTTCTGTTGTTACTTCCTCAGCCTTAACTGCATACCTAGAGGTGCATCTACTGCACCACAAGGAGATCTATTGAAATTCCCCACGCTCCATTTTATCTGACTTTTTTGGAGGAGGGGGTGGTGTGGGGGGCTGGAGAGTGACCGTTAAAATCAAACCAGTTTCAGCACCTGATTATTTCATTCTGTTACACATTGAGAGCAGAGCAGCGTGACCCAGACACTTGTAAACTGAGCGTAAAATAACCCTTATTAAATTGTATTAAACATTCTACCACAACAGTAATTTTGTTTGTTTACATGCAAAACATTCCCTCACCCCACATCAGTTAGAACCTCTAGCAGATGACTATACTGAAAGTAAGAGAGGGAAAAGCAGCTGAAGTTTAAATAAATGCTCAAAAAATACTAGTTTGCAAAAGGAAAGGATGCATTTTAGGCATGGATGTACAGGCACATAGATGTGTAAGTGTATATATTCATTGCTACACATTTTTGCCTTCTCCACTCACCGAGTTTTACTAATTTACATACCATTGGAGTTCAGTGGTGTATATAGTGCACTGCTAGTAACATGCAACTTCAGGTTTTACAACTGAGATCAATACAATGGACAAAACTAATGCTATAATCGAAGCGGAAATGATAAAAAAATGATAGCAAGAGAAAAAAAAAAAGCTTATATATACACAAGTGAAAATACACTATTAAACATTAGGTATTTATTACAAAATATTTGCATGCAGAGTCCTCAGTGCGTTATCATGCTATTTAAATTTGTCTTTGCTATTTAGATGCAAAGGAAGTAGATCCCAAAACGGACATACCATAAACACTGGTGCTACTGATCATTTCTTGCTGGCAGCACAAAAAGCTGAATTGGATTTTTCACAAGCAGGAATTCCAAAGGTTGCTTTTCATTAAAGCCACTTTTCCTCTCAGCTATCAAATGTCACTGCCTTGAAACGTGGGCCCTTTCGTCAGGTATTCATTTAACCTACATGCATATAATTAAGTGGGAAAGCAACATCAACAAAAAGGGGATCTCAGATCACAAGAGAAGAAAGAAAGGGGGAAAAAAAGCACATGACCAGGAATGCAAGTCCATGTCAATTTCACTCACTCCCATTGAAACTAACAAGAGCTCCAGGGAGGATAGTAATAGGATCAGTGGATTGTATATACCATTAAATTATACATCTTTCTCTCCCTCCTGAGCCAACAATACGCCCACCACGCTGTACCCCCTCCAAGATGATGTGCTTACATTTTACTGCTACAGCTCCTCTGACATATTCGTGCCCCCCCCAGCCAAGACACAGCAATTTAAACCTAACTTTTGTTTTGCGACATTCTTATTTGCACTTATTTGCTCAGAAGTTAGTTGCCTCAAAGTCCAGACCCACGTTACCTGCAGTTTATTATTTTCAAAGCAACTTAAAAATAAATCCAATTAGGAGGAGGAGGTGGGGAGAGAGCTTGCAATCGCGAACTCTTAATCTGCCTACTATTGTTGGCAATGATCAAGGAGGAAAAACCATGCACCGCGATTGTATATCTGTACTTTCCAGACTACGATCAGGCAAGCAGACCGGAGTGTTTAGTATCAGAAAACGACTGAAAATTAGGCAAAATATTTAGGGCACGAACAGGCGATTAATACACGGCTGTCTCCGACAGCTTTAAGATTAAATAAAATTTAAAACGATGGTAGGAAGACTAGTGGGGGGAGGAAAAAAAAAAAAATCCTCTTACCTGGAGATTTGGTACAAGAACCCGATAGGTTAGAGTAGCATCGATCCGATGTGTTTGCTGATGAATGGGGGCTCGGGTTAAGTGAAGGTGCCTATGATTTGAAATCATTCCAAGTTTTTGAAGGGAAGACTGACTGCAGCCTCTGCCATGTTGGAATTTCAAACCCAAAACAGCTGCTTTGCAAGGAGCCAGCATGCCAGCAGCTGGACGCCTGCGCAGAGCGCCGCCGAGCCAAATTCAAATCACTTTCACGCGAAGAGCCAAAGATCAGTTTTCAAAGGGGGAGCGGCGCGGGGGGCGGGGGCGCTCCGCGGTCCTGCGCGCCGGGGCCGCCGCTTCCCGCGGGGGGCGGCG
>JAWWEW010000169.1:18279796-18317951 GCA_035583185.1 Anabacerthia variegaticeps
GCCGCCCCCGCCCCCGCTCCGCCTGCGGCCGGCGGGGCGTCCCGGCGCGGCCTGCGCGCTGCCCTGGCCGGCGGCTCCTGCGCCGCGTCCCCGGGCGGCGTCGGGGCTCGCTGGTCGCCACCGCCTCCGGCCCCAGGAAAATGGCCGGGGTGGAAGCGCCGTCCCGGCCCGGGCGGCCGCGGCGGGGCCGCGCTGCCGTGCCCCGGCCCCGCGCTGCTCCCGGGCAGCCCCGGGCGCTGCCCGCCCCAGCCCCGCTGCTAGCGGCCGCGGAGAGGCATTCCCGGTAGCCGGCAATGGCTGAGGGGCGCCGGCAGCCACACCTCCCTCTTCCCGCACTTCCCAGCCCGGCTCGGCGGGGGATGGCAGGGAGCCAGCGCGGCTACCCCGGCCCACAGCTGCCGGGGACTCCCCTCGCATCAGAGGGATTCCCCGGGGGGGCTGCCGGACGGGCGCTGCAGCCTCCCCGTGCCGGCGGGGACCGCGGGAAGCGGCCAGGCGGGCGGCACAGACCGGGCCCCGCCGCTCGCAGACGGGGCTCTCCGGCGCGGCCGAACCCCCGCCCGGTGCTCGGCACCCCCCGCTCTCCGCACGCCATCCCCGCACACGGCTGCGCCCGCACAGCCCCGGGCACCGCAGCTGCGGGGACGGGAGCGCCCCACGGGACACATCCACATTCCTGGGCTTACACCTGATGGGTCTGTCTGAGCAGTTTACCTGGTAACGGGGAAGAAGCCACGCTGTCCGGATGCTGTTCGTGGGTTTTGGTTTAGAGTCCTCCTCGAGTGGTTTCACTTCCTCTCTTCCTCGTCCTGCTGAGGAGTTAAGGATGGCTTGGGAGGGCTGTTTGTCCATCCTGGATATAGAAGAGACTGATTAAATTTTCTTAGTAAAAAAGGAAGATACAGAGGCAGTTAAGGCTCTGGAAGAGGCAGGGGAGACCAGTCCCAGGGGATTAGCATCTGGAAGAGTGGAAATAGGCTGGTTTCTTGAGTGTTTTTAGTAATATAGTAGGCCTAAATAAAACTCTGAAATAGTTGCCAGCAGAAGCTGCTGTGAGCTGTCAGCCAGTCCCTATCCTACCCGGTTAATGGAAGAGAAAAAGAGAGGACAGGAAGGCCTATCTGATTGATGTGGTCTATGAAGTGATTCAGTTAACCTAAAATGATTCTCACCTGCTGTAGACTTTTGGGAGGGCAGAGCCCCCACACCACGCCGGGTGACAAAGCTGTGCCTAGAGATCGGAAGTAAAAGGACAGAGCAAAAGGGCTAGACAGACTTCAGCTTATTAAGAACATGGACGGTATTCCTGGCTCATTGGACAGCTGGGTATAATCAGCCCTGCTATGTGAGGAAAGCACTGCTGGTGGAATAACAGAAGTGTCCTGAAGGAAGGAGCTGGTTTAGAGCAGGTACAGCTCATACTAGCAAAACTGCTTTTGCTTCCCAATATGCCCCAGTTAAAACAAAACATACACAGGAAAACGTAGTTTAACTGGATTTTGGGAAATAACTATTTTTAGAACTTGCAACATAGCTATAGCAACAGAAGTCTCTAGAAACAGCTTTAGACAGCTGCTCAGAGTAGCCAGCAGATGAAACACCCCACTACAGCACCCACTGTGGTGCAGTCTGCACCATGCTCTTTTGACACCTTTTCCCTGCTACAGCATTATGTGGCTACGAGCAACAGGCCCATAGCCTGTGCAAATAGCTGCTCATTGTCCCTTCCACAAGAGCTTGTGGGTATAAGCAGCTGCTTTGGCAAGCAGGCAGCTGCTCCAAATGCAGGTAACATGTCAGTACCCTCTGATATTCACTAATTTGACCCAACTATACGTTACATTTAGTAGTCTGTGATGCTGAAATCTGCAACACAGCATATTGCCTCTGCTAGTGCTGCCAGCACCAAGCACTGAAAATAAGTCATTGTGGTCCCAAGGTCATGAGCCTGGTCTAAAATCATATTGTTAAACATAAAAAGGATTCTATCTTTCTTTGATACTTTATACATCTGGATTCTTTTCCCATTTTTGGTTCCCAAAGCATGGCACTGTGCACTTTTTCTCTCAAGTGAAAGATGAATTTCTTGCACAGTTACAGAGCTCTGTGACTTGTAGCTGCAGGAAAACAACAGCTAGCAATTACCATAAGGCATTAGTAGATGAACACAAGTCCTTTTGAAACTTCCTGTCCAGTAAAGCATATATTTATCAATCTTTGTATTGCATTAATCACAGTATTTTTATTTTATATACCTATATTTTTCTTTCCTTCAGGCTTCTCCTGCCCCATTAAAATACTCTGAGTTGAAACAGTAGGCATGCAGTATATGCTTGTATGGATTGACATTCATCTCTGGGCAGAAGGTCAGCATAAGACTTACGTACCATATTAAGTTCTTATTTTGAGATCTGAATTAGGATGAAGTGAAGGCCTTGTTCAACTCATCTGTTACATGGATGAATTCCACTCTTTGTTTAAAATGCAACCAGTCCTTCTGAATGGGAAATTCTTACAGACTTTCAAACTGGGAATGTTACTTTGAGCCTGTTTCAACATCTAGGTGAAACGTTCGCAATGAAATCCTAAACCACACGAAACTTGCCTGGTTTCACATTTTGTTACAAACTCCGAACTCAGACCAGACTCTTTGAAGGGTTCACAGACCTTTTCAGCAAATCTAGATTAATAACATTTAAACCAAATGAATTGTGAAAACAAAACAAAAATCACAGAAAGCAAAGAAGAATATCTAACTGTGCTACTGTGGGATGTTGATGTGATGCATGTGGACTTGGTATTTTCTACTTGATATGTCTAGTAAAGATTTTTAAGAGTTAGTTATAAAAAGAACAGTGTTCTGTGAAATATTCTTTAGTGAATTCTTTACATTAACTATATGGATTTCATTTGTAAATGAAAGCAAGTTTTCAAAACAGTAGACAATGTCAGAGTTCTTCTAATGCTGACAATTTGTCAACACCTGTGTTCCCCTTGTGTGCTGGCAGTGCAGACCTCCAGGGCAGGGCCTCCTGCCTGTCTCCTTCCCTCTGCACTGGGGAATCCCTCCAGTCTCCCACTCTCAGACCTCATGTGGGGCAACTGCAGCTATAATTGCCTATTAGGATGTGCTGCATTAAATGGGCTGCAAGTACTCTTTTTTGGAGTTGTCATTGGTGAATGCATGGATTATTTTATTCCTTCGTGAGGAGCACAGTCTGTTTAAGAGCTCAGGCAACTCAAATCAGATGTTTATACCACCTGTATCGCCACTGAAGAGCTAAGATCCCACGTGCTGGGACACTTCCAGAATGTGTGTGGCAGGACACACCTTCCTGGACCTCTCTTCTCTGTCTGACTCAAATGGTCATCATAGCAACCCAAGTCTCTAACTAAGGGCTCACTTGCTGCTTTTTAGGACCACCTTTTTATGTGTGAGTGTGAGTGCAATGGCTGCCTCAGCTTGCTGGAGCTGAGACTCCAAGAGGCAATGACACTTATGTAGGCCCTAAATATTTATAAATATAGATCAGAAGCAATTGTCTCTTTCTTTCACACAGGCAACTAAAATTTAGTTGAATTAATGCCCTAAACAAGCCCCATAGCAAACAATGGCAAAATGGTCAAACACAGAGAAGTAGTACATTCTGAATATTGTTATATGTTGCTTTGAGGTTCTTCCCCAGGAGACTGCAAGGGATGAAATCCTCCTTTCCAGCCATACCACTGTTCTGCACAGATTCACTTCAAAAGTGTCCAAGCCTTAGGTCGGTGACTAAGCCAGGAACACATAATGTCTTCCTGGACTCTTTAGCACAGACTGGCTTAGGTACTGGAGAGTATCTGATATAACAAAACATCACCTGATCTCTTAAACTAGAAGAGGGTATGCTTACTTTAGCTATTAGAAAGAAATTTTTTACTAGGAAAAAATAGACACAGGAATGGATTGCTCATAGAAGCTGTGGATATCCCATCCCCAGAGGTATTCAAGGCCAGGTTTGGTAGGGCTTTGAGCAACCTGGTCTTAGTGAAAGGTGTCCTTTCCCATGGCAGACAAATGTTCCATTGGAAATAGACAAACTTTGAGTTCTCTTCCAACCCAAACCATTCTATGCCATTCTATGATACTATGACCATAGGCCATATTTAATGTAATACCTGACTGTGACAGAAAGAAAAATATTATATAGAGAACATCTAGTCCATACAGGCACTTCTTGCTGTGCCAGCATAAAAACTGATATAACTTTTATAACTTTGAACTGCTTTGGGTTAGATCCTGGGGTATTAAAGAGATAGTGTTTCCAGTATTTTTGTTCTCTTCTTTGTACATTTCCACTTCTGTGGAATGGGGACTGCATTGCCTTAATTTCAGTAAGATTTTTAGCCAAACCCTTTATTGTCCATTTTCTACAATCTTCCTAAATACTTGGTGCTTTGGCATCATAAAACTTTTGATCCTCTGAAGTCACTTCTATTTTTGATTTTAGTCCTGGAGGAGAAGTTGTTCACAATATCCAACAAAAATATTCATTTAGCAAGTGCCCTGTATAACAGAACAATATATAGATGGTTTGTCACATAAACATCTGACAAGACATATGCCTTCTGGCATTTCTTGAATTTTGAGTGCTTAATGTTTTTTCCTTTGGTCACAAATGCAATTTAATGCAATTTCTCCATTTTTTTAAAGCAAACTTTAGTACAGAAAGTCCCTCTTGGGGAACTGTAGGAAGGAATTGAATGTTTTTAAGGTTTTTGTTCTCCATCTTCTTTTATTTTTCACAGTATTGTTCATTAACTGGCTAAGAACCACACTGATTCCTGTCATTTGCCTTAACAAATACATTAGTAACTTTTTCTCCTCTCTTAAAACAGCTTCTGCTTATTTGAACTAGAAGATGATGAGATGCCCACCTGAGGCCAGAAGAATTCAGAGCCTTTGACAGTCCAGCAAGATCAAGACACAAGAAAGACAGCTAGAAACACAACCTCTTTTTTTTCCTCTCTCTAACTCCTTCTTTGCCTTACAAGTACTATGTTTGCCCTAGTGCCAGCAACTTTCTCCCCAATTCCATATCTCAGTTGCAATCCTTCCCATTCTTACCCCTGTCTAGTACCAGTTTCACTCATAAGTCCTTGTCCTAAAATATCATCACAATTTATGATCTTTGACTTCTGCCTTCTTCCTGTGCCTGAACACATTTGCTTTTGGGGGTTTTTTCCCTCCCTTCCTTGATGGTCTCCCTTTTCTAAATTCTGATCAAGCTGCTTCTTATTCCAAGTTTTCCAGTCATTTGCAGGAAGGAGGCTGAGAACATCTGATGGACACCTTTATTCTCTTTGTATTTAGCACCACTGGCAATTGAAAAGAGAAAACCAAAAGCAAGTCCTGCTCAGATCTGCAAGCCTCAGGAAAGAATACAACCACTGCAGACAGAATCTTTGAAGAAGCTGGTAAATGAAATATGCAAACAATTTTACAGAGGCTCAGATTTCTCCAGACTGAGGAAGACTTTCATAGGCTGGTGAAAGAGAAATATCCCTTCCCAAGAACTAAGTCCCACTACAAACAAGTAGTCAACAAAATATTTCAAAAATTTCTTAACCTGAGCAAACCAGATTTTCCTTCAGGACATTGTGAGAAAAGCTGACCATATTTGCTGAAAGTTTTGAAAAAATAGCCCAAGGCGGATATTTGGCATGAAAATCACTGCCCAGCCATTTATCTTAGACAAACTAACAAGCAATTGGAAGAAGGTTCTTACACTGAAACTTTGACTCTAAGTATCCCACTGTAAGAGCTTACAATTAAGGATTACCAATAACAGAATGTATTTCACATAATGCTTAATACTTAATGACTTAATTTAGACAGTACCTAGAAAGAAAGAAAAAAAAGCAGAACCCAACATTTTATTTTGGAGGGAGAGTGGGGGAGTGGAATAGTGAAAATCAAACAGTAGCATGCTTACAAAACTGCAATTTTTCCCCAAGTGCTTTTTCCAAGCACTTAATATAAAAAATGCTTTGTATCTCATCTTCAAATGTACATTAAAAAAAAATCTCTCATTTACCTTACAAATTAATGGAACCAACTTTGGAATCAGAAGAAAGAAAGACATTTAGCAGAACACTGTACTTGCTCAAACTATACACATGGAGACACCTCCCTAATAAAGTACATGTTATAGGATCCGATAAAATACCCACAGGGTTTTAGTTGTTGTTGCTTTAGAAGCAAACTCTTACTCACTTTTTCCTTTTAATATGTAAGAGTTCCCTTACTCTTAGACAAGTATTTTCCTCTAAGTCACACTCCTACAGCATGCTATTGATCTCCACAGTATAGAATTATTTTTATAGTAAAATTAAAACAATGTTTATGACATATAATAATATACATATATAATAATTATTCATGTTTTTTAAATTGCCTTCAGTGTTGATGTGGGTGTATTTAAGTCTTGAAATAGTACTATCAATCTATCTGTGCAGTCATCTCTAAAGCTTTTCATTCTCTAGAGCTTTTCAAACGAAATATTTTTTAATTCTTGCTAGGGATTCATCTTTAAGAAACATCTTTAAGAAACCCTTAATCAAATATCCAAAATAAAATACCTTTCCAACATAAAAAAACACCAACACTTCAGACAAGTATACCTTACATTTTTGAAGAAGAGAAAGAAAAAAACTATTCAGACTGCAAACATCTCTATTCCGATAATCTGAGCAACACAGCTCTTCTACATATGATATTCTTCCATTACAAGAAATATATTCTCTGTCTCACTAGGAGACAGAGAAGTTAAGAAAGTAAATTAATACAGTTGGGTTTGGTGCTATTAGGGGGAGCATTCTTCACCACTGCCTGTAATGTAACAATTAAATCTTGCTAACTTGTACTTTCTTCTAACTTCCTTAGAAAGCTCAGATTTGCTAAATGCACGGCACTGACTGCAATCAACAAGGCACTTAAGTATGTGCTTAATTTTGTGCACATGAATAATCACATTACAGTAAATGAAACTTGAATGCTCAAAGTTAAGCACACACTTAAGTGCTTTGCTGGATCAGGGCCAGAGCATGACAACTTGAGGGTCATCCTCACTGCACAGTAAGAGATCACAAACCTTAAATATCCTGCAGAAACCTTCTCCCCACTTCAAATCAACAGTACCAAAGGCAAGGAATAAAATAATTAAGTAGCTGCTGCATTCTTTTCTTCTGTTACAAGTCACTAAACTGGCAGCAGTACTTACAATATAGCAAATTACCAATACAATAAATTCTCTTAATAAGTATCCATAAAATTACAATTTATTTTAAAGATCATCGTTTGTAATTCTATTCTCATAAGACCATTAGACACGTGGATCTTTTTAATTTTAAATAGTTCTCACAAAAGAATTTATTCAAGACCTTGACCTTAAATTGATACAATTGCACAACTTAATCAGAATTAAACATGAGTCAAAGTAGCACAGAATATTATGATGGGGGTCAACACAGCCCTTCAGCAGCCATGCAGAGGGTGCCAGTAGCACCACAACATAGGTGTTTAGGATGCTGGTTTTGGGAATATAATACTCCAAATTAAATGTTATTAAATGTTTTCTGCCAGTTATTAAGCCAAATACATTGGGAGGGGGATTGTTAATGACATTTCTTCTTTCCATGCACCTGAAACAAGAGTAAAATAGTATAAGGATCTTTGCAATTCAGTCACAGCTTTTCAATCTGAAATGAAACTTTTACCCACTGTGCTACACAATTATTTAATTTTCTGGCAGAATTGACACGGTTCAGCACTTCTGTAGGACTGTTTTTCTTTTCAATAATTGAAACTAATATTTATTTATTTTTAGAATCAGGAGCTACATTTTAGATCCAAATTTGCCTGACTGTTGACAGTATTCAGATATAGGGAGCTTCTATGTTTTTCCAACACATAAGTTTCTTCACAAAAATTAGCAGGGTGAAACAGCAAGTAAGGACACATTGCCAAGTCTGGTTTTCTACCTATCTACAAAGCAGTTTTCACGCTTTCCATGACTGTGAATGTCCTTCTTTTTCTATCTTTTTTTTTTCTTTTAAATTTTAATCAGGAAGAACTGAAAAAATTCTCTATACTGAGAGTGTTTGTGTTGGGGGAGGGGGATGTCAAGAAACCAAAAGCACATTCCAAGCTAGTTCTGATCTCATTTACAGGGATGAAAATCTGGAATTAATCCACTAAGTTTAACAGACACGTTCTGGGCTTACGTAGATGAGATCTTACATTTATAAGTGAAATCAGTGTTTTCCCCTCTGACATTCACATGGCTCAAACCATGTGAAACATTTCCTGAATTAAAAAAAAAAGGCCAAATCATCCAATTGGGAAGACTGGCATAATTCCATTGAAGTCAATGGTGCTGGAGCAATTTACATTAGCTGATGATCCAGATGAAAGTATATAAAAGTTTTCAGAGCAGGCTTCTTTCATTTAAAACTACATTATGGGAGGTGCACTGTCGATGCTCAGAATTAATGTGCAAGTTGTTAATCTCACTAGACCTGGATTTAAAATTAGACAATGCAATAATTAGTTTGGCACTATCATTCTGCTACCTAGAGGGTAATAATGTAGGTCATAAAATACCAGTGATCAGCACAACTTTTCACACAAAACAAAGGATCTGTATTGGGAGAGAGGATAGGAGGGAGGAGAGAAATCCAGAAATCAGAGACCAAACAGGGCTATGAGGTTCTGTGCCACCTTACAAGCTGCTGTCTTGTCTAGGTCTACTTAGGTTTCTTACCTCCCCAGTCATACAGGTGATTCTGTAAGGTGTAATTAACTCAAAGATGTCTACAAGCTCTCTTTATGTACTATTTTTAAGTTGAACATTCATTATTCTTCATGAGTTTATTACTAAAAATCTGGGAATGTTATTTATTTTATATTATTCTCTTTTTTTTTTTGCTTGAAATATGAGCATTATGCAGCACAAACAGTTTACAAACATACAGAAGTGCAACACTATAGTACATGTATCTTGATTTGTTTTCTTCACAAATGACTACTGGCAACATCAATAATTCAAAGGGAGAAACAATGAAGATATAGAGCAATTGCATTTGTATACTTTTTTCTGTTCTGCCAGTCATTCTTGCTAGGCTTTTACATAAACATAAAGAAAATTAGGAAATCATTAAGTCTGAATGTTAGTCTTGATGAAGACTTGCTTATATTTTGTACTATTTAAATAGTCAGAATGCTTAAATATACACATTTTGATGGTATCTCTCACATACATATATTAAGAAAACAATATTGTATTAGTTTTATACAGTCAGGCTGTGTTTGTGTAAGACAGAGCAGAGTTCAGTGAAGATAAGATGAGAACATACCTACAGGTGTGTATATGTCTGAAGTACCTCTATGCCTCTTGCATGTACAGTATTAGACAGTGCACATTCGATGTTACAGATGCATATATTCGTAAATCATTTAAAATTGTGCTTTTCATGTGATGTGAGGCACAGATACAAACTTACTAATTATAATTATAGAACTGATGCTGATTTAGTCATTTCAAGAAAGCCATGGAGGCATAATTAGTGTCTGAATGGCCTCAATATTGCATTATTAGGAGGCTAGGGTGAAACTTGAAATGAGAACATCAAGGCTGATAAAAGAAAAGAAAACATGAAATACATACATAATTCATTCTGAGATATTATAAAGGTTTATAACCAGAAACAATAATTTGCAGAAAGCATCTCATGCACTGGAGCCAAGTGCAATAATTTGGTCAACCTGTTTAAGATCAAATAGTATTCTTAGCTATTCTCAGTGGTATCTTTCTAATAAAGTAGCAGCAAACAGACACTGTTTGCTTCTGGTCACTTTTAAAGAATGTTCGGTTTATCAGTGGGGACTTTAATCTCAAGCTTCATAGAGTACAAAAAGAACATTGATCCTACTGTTTTGTCCTCTAGGCCACAAGGCATGCACATTTTTACATTCATTTGTCATAAAACAAAAAATACATTTTGCCCTTTGAAAATACCAAATGCCAGCTTTTAAACAAAATAATTTTCCATCACATTTTTCCCTTTCTTTTAACCTTTCCATCACCACACCCCCCCTTCCTTTTATCCCAGACTAATTTCCTCTCTCTGTTAATGCCTTTCTTCCATTTTAAGCACTAGTAAGAACTTTGCAGAATTCCTTATTTTGGATCCCTGCCAAAATGGCCACTGTCCAATGATTTGACATGGTAGTTTGAATTAATCAGAATTCTTGACAATCCTCTTTCTAATTTTTCTTCTAGATAGGCTACAGAATATACAAATAATACCTTTTTAATCAAGTTAGACAAAGGAATGTGTGCTGTCATCATCTGGGTTAGACCAAATCTACAGATCCAAGAAATGTGACAAAACCCATCCTTTGCATATTATTTACTTCAAATTTATCTTCTCACCTTTACTTAAATAAATTTCATATGCAAGTAAACCTTGTAATTTCATCCATTATTAAATACAGAAAAAAATAATTTGATATTTTTCTGTAGTACTTATTTGAATATAATTTTTTTCACTTTCTTTGCAATGACCTAAAGTTGCCACTATCACAAGTGTGTTCAACTGCTTACTTTCATAGTCACTGGAGCAAGGGTCTATATCCAGTTCCTCACAAAGAATGCAGAGGGTCTCGCCTTCTCCAGCTCTGGAGAGCCAGGTATTGCATATGGTGAGTGACTCCTGCTCCCAAGCCCTGCTCAATAGTTAGTTCAGGCCTGTGTAACTCTGTTCCCCTTCCCTTGGTTTTTCTTTCTTTAAAATGCATGAGGGCTTGTTCCATGTTTCTGTGGTGTAGTCATGAACAAATAACAATGTTTCCTACACCAAAACTGTAGAAAAGTCTTGAAATTTGCTTTTGCTTGTCAGTATCTGAAAGAACCCTGCAGGTTAAAAACTTCATTAAAGGTTATACAAGGAAGATATGTATATCCTCTCTATTCTCTCAAAACATAAAATGTCCTTATGAAGAAAAAAGTCAAGGATGCAAGTTACTAAATGGTCTGTGGCTTGAATTTACTGAGGAAGATGCATACACATATATGAATTTATAACACACTCTCATATTCCATGGCTACCAAGGCTCAAATGCACATTTCTCTTTAATTTTCATCTAAAGTAGGCAAAATAGAAATTGTTAAGTCCTAGCTTGAAAAAAAGCTAGCTTTGGAGAAGACTTATTGTCAGGATAACATTCACTAACTTGAAACCACTGGGGTAGATCGCAAATGAGTAGACAAGAATGTTCATTCCCTTGACCCATCATTTTATGAATAGCACAGCTCATTTTATTGTAGCATCCTGTGCCTCATTGAGTCTGTTTTGAAAGTCTGAAGTTTATTTGGGATAAAAGAATACTACAGCCACGAGTGATAAGGATGATTGAGAAAGATTAGATTGTGGCATACAGGACTTGATCCTGAAAAAATGGAACTGCTTATGTGTCATCGTCTTTAGCAGTTATTATACATTCTGCATCAGAGAGAATCCAGCTTCTGCTTCTCTTTTGGTCTCTAATTTTTACTAGTAACCTTTAACTTTACAGGAGGAACAATTAACCACAGGAGCATATCCATGAAGGGCTAAGTGTGTGACTGCATCTAAAAATCATCAAGTTAGATAACATTTGACATGTTTATATTTATAATATTACACATATTTTATATAATCTTCCAAACACTTACAGTAATTTTTTCAAATCTAAAATAGTGAACACTGCAATGTAACATAGAATCACAGAATTGTTTAGGTTGGAAAGGACCTGTAAGATCATTGTCCAGCCATTAACCCAACACTGCCAAGTCCACCACTGAACCATGTCCCAGAGTGCCAGATCTACATGTCTTTCAAATACCTGCAGGAATGGCAACTCAACCACTTCCCCAGGCAGCCTGTTCCAAAGCCTGACATGCTTTAAAAGATATGTGCTGGAATGTAATTCAAATTAAATTCTGAGGAAAAAAAAGCTACCCCCTAAAACTGGAGGTGAGAATGAGGTCTCTCTGATAATCTTGGGCTTGGTAGTATTTTTGAATTGTGATATTTTATTCTTTCATAAGCCATCTTATTTGCAGTAAGTTGAACTACAAAGCTCCAATCCAAGAATTGTTGGTGATACAACTCAGCCAACTATGCTGCCCCCAGGTAAGAACCAGTGGGAGCATCTGGAAAAATTGCCCTGTATAGCTGAAGATCATGTTAGGGAACGTTAAACAAATTGGACATATGTAATACCATAGAATCTAAGGGAATGCCCAATGAGTGCCAAAAGAGCTGGCTGATGTCATTGTGAGGCCAGTCTCAATTATATTAGGGAAGTCATGGTGATCAAGAGAAGTTCCTGAGGACTAGAAGAAAGCAAAACTCACGTATCTTCAGGAAGGAGTATTTGGGAAACTACAGGGCAATCAGCCTGACCTCAGTCCCTGGGAAAATGTTGTTGCGTACAATCCCAGAAGCCATTTCCAGACACACTAAGTAGAAGAAATTATTTGGAATAAACGGAATGTATTTGCAGGAGATATCATACCTCAAAAACTTGATAGCACTCTATGATGAAATGACTATCTAAGTGGATGACGGAAGAGCAACGCCGTCAGCAAGTTTGCAGAGGATGAAAAACTAGGAGTTCTGATATGCCAGATGGTGGGGTGCCATTCAGCAGGACCTCAACAGGCTGGAGAAATGGACCAACAGGATCCTCATGAAGTTCAACAAATAGAAATGCAAAGTTCTGCATCTGGGGAGGTAAAATTCCATGCACTGATACGTGCTAGGAGCTAACCAGCTGGAAAGCAGCTCCATGAAAAAGGATTTGGGGCCCTGGCAAGCAACAAATCGAACACAAACCAGCAATGTACCCTCCTGGCAAAGAACCTCAATGGCATCCTATGCTGCATTAGGAAGTGTGTTGCAGGGATGCTGAGAGAGGTGATCCTTCATCTCTACACAGCCCTGGTGAAAAACATCTGGTGCACTGGGTCAGTTCCTGGTCTTCCCAGTACAAGAAAGATACGGACAACAGGCCAAGAAGGTGATTTAAGGCACTGAAGGTCCTTTATGAGGAGCGGCTGAGAAGAATGCTCAGTGGGGCCTTATCAGCGTGTCTAAGTACTTTAAGAGGGAGCAAAACCAGACCAATGGTATCTGGTAGAAGGACAAGAGGCAATGGACACAAACTGAAATACAGGAAATTTCATTTAAACATAACTCACTTTTTTTACTGTGAGGATAGTCAAACACTGAAGCAAGTTGTACAGAGAGGCTGTGAAGTTTTCGTCCTTGGAGATACTCAAAGCTCAGCTTGATATGGCCCTTAGCAACTGGCTCTAGATGACCAGCCTCTGACCAAAGAGTTGGACTAGATAACCTCCAGAGATGCCTTCCAACCTCAGCCTGTCCAGAACTTTGGCCAGATATTACTGAATTTTCCCTTATTACCATTTAAGATTTTTTACAATCAAAATTCAATAGATACAAGATCAGCTGATAATGAGTAATGAATATCAGATTTTTAACTGCTTAACATGCAATATAACTTTCCCTGTTTTCATGAGCAGCTAGCAATGCTGTTGTTGTAATGCTATCACTATTTCTGTGTTATTATTATTACTGTCATCTTAATTGCAGCTGAGATTCTCTGACTTCTCTTCAGCCTCACCAACTGCCTAGAACAAATACTGTCTGTTTTGGGATGACAATAGCATTCTATGATGTGTATCCTATACTTGATGTCAAAAGGCATGACATTGAGTACCTAAACGCATGCATATAGGCATAACATGGGGGGTGTTTTCCCAAAAAGATCGTACAAGGAAAGATCTTTCACAGTACTGTGTTTTGCAGGCTCAGCTTACAAACCTGTTTGTACTTGGCAACTGTCTTCAGTTGAAATTGTGTTATTACCTTGCAAGTGGCACAATGCCACTCCAGCAGATGGACATCGGCGTAGGCATGCCAGGGGACTAGGACGTGCACTGAGTTGAGTATTAGGGCCCAGATACCTCTCCAGGTTTAAGTTCCCAACAACATGCATCCTGGTTAAAGGGAGCATGTACTTGCAACTTCAGCTCAGTTTGGTATTACTTTTGATGTTCTCAAAATACTCCTGATATTACTAAAGAATACAACTCTGTTTGTTTGTCTGTTTTCTTGGCAAATAAGGGCTGTGATTAGCAAGGGTACATGGGTGAGGGAGAATATGTTACAGACATCCACTCTCCCAATATTCCCTTGGGAAGCATACAGGGATGTACACAAGGACGACCACAGCCAGGGTGAATTTTCTTATTTAACATAATAGCTCAGCTGAGTGTGGAAGGCAGATTCATGACCTTTCATGCTGCGGAAGTGTGCATATACTGCAATTCCTTCTGAATAAAATTGTTAATGTTTCAAAGTGCTGTAAGGGTCTTTACTTCTCCCTTGCAATTTTATTGACATTTTTCTCCTAGTTTTCATTTGTGCTATAGTCTAAATTTTACACTAAATCATTTAAGTTTGCTCTGGAGAGGCTGCATTGCTGCTCCCAGGCACACTGCCATGATTGAATCCACAAGTGAACACTTTGTATATTCTTAAAAACCTTATATCCTGGTACAGAACGTGAAACAGAGCTCTCAGCCAGTGCACTGCAGTTAAATGCATTTGCCTGGGGGTATGAAATCAAAATAGATATTTATACTAGGATGCAACAATGGGTAAAATCAGGAAACATATACAACTCTCTTCTTTGAAACATAACACATACATTGTTTTCCAATAGTTTGTTTGTGGTCAGAGGAGAGAATATGTACACACAGAAAATTTAATGTTTGCTCAAATGATATGCTCAGATTTCAGAACCAACTGATGTGCTCTATCTTGACAAAACTTAATGGATGATACTTTTTATCACAAAAAGCATCCACTTCTATGGACTTTCCAAAGGCTCTTGACCTTTTACTTTTTGGAAAAGGTCTGAAGAAAATTCTTAGCGTTGAACTTTGCTTCTGTTGAATTTCACAGAACAGGGAACTAAACCTCAGTGAGTATGTAACCTGATGCACAGCTCAACAATATATCTGTAAATTTGGCATTATTATGATTTAGGTATAAAACCCTGCACAAATTGCATGACTATTGTGGTAGAACAGTTGGTTTAAATGAGCTTGACATGACAAATCAATTTACTGTCTCATTTGACATATTAGTTGTCTTTTTACCACCAAGTGTTCCCTCAGGAAATAATAACAAGAAAAGAGATGTAGAGGTGCCCAATTCAGTTGCATGGTGTTGACTTTGAGTTTTATGGTATCTGACATGTCCTTGTGAGACAAAACTAAATTTTAGTACCTCATGAGTTGCTCATTATGAGCAAGTAACTTGTTTCTGTGACACAGTAAACAGATGCTATCAAAAAGTGTAAGATTAATTAATTATGCCCTACACATGCTTCACATGCTTCAGAATGCCTTAGTGATCCAGATTATTGGTCTCAGTAGCTATTCACTAAACCATCTTTCATATTTTCAGCCTAAGAACAATGCACTCAACATTGACCAAAAAAAAGGCATAATTTTACTGTGGAGTTACTGTAAAGAAACTGCACTCCAGAACAGATACACAAGTTGTGTGGCAAAGATCATGACCACATAACATCGGGTACAAGGTCCTGTGGTCATACATGTTCTTTGTGTAAGTTTTATGTCTACCAATCTGCAAGAAAGTGCATGGAATATATTGAGTGCAAGATGCCACTGTAGTAAACCACAGGCCATCCACAGAAACTAGAGCCACTAGTAACTACCTCTGTAGATCAGCCGCAGGAAATTCCGCAGGAAACTTGCATGGAAACAGCTGAAGCCTATGAACCTTCTGATGATGACACTTTGGCCACTTAACTGAGACACCAGGTAGAGAAGCACATTAACTCCTGGGAAAAAGGACGTTTCTCTTCATTAAAATTTAAAATGGTTCCTCATTTGTTTTTGTACTTCTACAGAATGAAACTAGGATCTTGTTGGGAAAATAATGATTAGGACAGAAAATTATTCTAACTCTATATAACTGTAGTGCTATAATAGCTCAATAAAAATGTAACTCAAAGAGACACACTTCCATATTTTGCTGAAAAAACATTTTATCAGAAGCTCCCTGTCAGCTCTGTGACTTATTTAGTCCTTCTGACATCGATAATGAGAAATGGAGCTAAGCAGAAACCTGGTGACATGAGTGAATTAGTTGCAATAAAACACTCTTTAAAGTTCTCCCATAGTACTGCAGTATCTCTTTACAATCACAACAGCATGTGGGCCAGAAAATCCACCCCAAGTACCACAGATATTTCCATCAGTGATTCTTTATCATCAAAAAAGTCACAAAAATATCGTAAGACGAATCAGATATGGAAGGACCTCAAGAGGTCTATAGTCCAGGCCCCTGCTCAAAGCAGCGTCAGCTTTTGGATCAGACCAGGTTGCTCAGCACGTTTGACAGTCTGGTCTTGAAAAACCCTAATGATGGAGACCGGACAGCCTCTCTGGCAACCTGTTCCAGTGCCTGGCTGTCCTCATGGTGAATTTTTCTCCTCCTATCCAATTTAAAACTCTTGATTCAATTTATATCTTTTAGAAGATTAAAAGATACCTACAGGATATCAAGAAACCAAAGCAAAAGATATTTTCTTTGCAGAACCGGTTTTCTGTAAAGGACTTTTTGTTTAGGAGTTGCTTTTAAAGATGCATGCTATAACATACCCACAAAAGCAAGCTAATACATAATTGGAATTAATGCGTCAAACACAACTATTCTATCTTAATGTGAAGGACTGTGGTTTTGATGGTTTCTACCTAGTGCCTATGTTCCCATCAGAAAACCTAAGCAGTCAGCATAGCATGATTGACAGGCTGTGTTCAACAAATGCCCAAAACTGGAATGGCATGGGGTCCTGAAGTCAGGAGTGAGATGCTGTGGCAGGGAGGGTGTGTGGAAAACCTGCATGGCAACTGCCTGCATTATGCCTATGTTCAAGTGCTATCAGCCCTTGTCTTTTGAGCATCATATTTGCTCAGAAACAGCACTTTGAACAATAGATACTTGTTAATTTGCCACTTGGTGATTACTGCTGGTAATTCAGGAGGCAAATTACTGGTTTGCAAAAATAAGATGTTACTGGAGAAAGGCTAGGAAGTAGACCAATTTATCATGTTGGACTAAATCTGAAAGTCTTCATTCAGTTCTTACACAAACCAGAGGCATAAGGTATTGAGAAGTTGTCCAATTTCCTAGTTGCTATTTTGTGGTGCATTTTTTTTTCCATTTGTCTTTAGTTTAAAACCTCTGGTTATATTCAGTAGCTCTACATACACACAAAAAATGTGCAAAACAACTTCAAGTATAAAACCAGAAAGCACCAAATGATATTAAAAAAACTGTGACTGACTTTGTTCTGATAAATACATGGTGGACAAATACAGATTCAATATCACCATTTCCCTGGAACCCATACCTCATCAAATCATAATTTCATAATTTGAACTTGAAATTACTATTTGAGAAATACAAGCTGTGATGATCAATCACAGCACAGAGGAACAGGAAAGTTGCTTTAGGAAGACTAGAGCAGGCCTTAATTTTACCGAGGCGAGGAAATGAGAAAGGCTGTGAGGAAACCTTCTGGAAGCACTAGAAAATATTCTCTTATGGCTGATGAAAAGAAGAAAGCAAAAGCAATGTCACTGTGGATTTACACAAAGTACATATCGATAAAGATAACTAAGAGAACAAATCACAAAGAAAAACGCTAGAGGGAAAGTCCAAGCTAAGAAAGGCATTCAAAATGGAAAACATGATGATGAGGATTTAGTAAGCCACATTTGGAACTTGTTAAAACACTGATCAATGCCAAGTGAAGAGAAGGGATAGATCCATGGACCCTCACCCTGCAGCAGTCCATGTGCCCTGTGCTGGAGCCCCATGTGTGAATGGGCAGGCCATTAATTGCTAGACAATGGCTAGAATCCATCCAAGGACAAGTTGTATGTCAAAGGTAGTCTGTGGCTCTGTGCTAATGTCTGAAAAATCTCAAAGGCAGTACAGCTGGTGAAAATTGACAACGTCATGTATCCTACTTGCTTCTGCTCATTTGAAAGCTGAATTGGTTTGTGATTGCTGTGAGGAATTTGAAATCAGATTGCTTAGATGTAAGCTAAAAGATGCGCTTTCTTACAGAAACTAATAGTATCTCACAGGGCAAATGCATTTTGTCTGAGTTTCAACTGCTCTGTTGCGACAACATTTCATGATATCAGTTATTAGTTTAAAATCAGTGAGGTACCAACACATCTTTAGTAAAAGCTGATGAGGTCCAGGGCTGCTGCTAGATATAAAATATCTCTATCAGTGCAGATAAAGAATGAGCTGAGAAACAAAAATAGTTGTATGTGATGATTTCCTTGATAGTTGTGAACAAATAAACCATTTTTTTCCCAAAAAATTCACCAAAAAAACATAGCAAGACACTGCAACAACTTAAAACTTTACATTTCTGTCAGCCTGACAAGTCTTGCTACAACCCACAGTATGCAGAAATGCAGCTACAGATCAAAAAGGAAATTAAAATGCAGATTATTTTTTATTAGCAACGATTGTTTGAGACATCCGAATCCTATACTTTGTTGAGATATCTGCAGTTACCAGGAACAGAGAGTACCTCTTGAGTGGCTCCATTTCTTCTCTTCTGTGAAAACTCAGAAGATAATGATGAGTCATTGCTCCCCTGGACGGAGAAGATACCACAGGGACCAATGTTACTCCTCTTACTCAGCATGTGAGGAAAAAATCTCGAGGTTTAGAGAGGAGACATGCCATATATTCACCTGAGAAATCACTTCTCTTCCTGTGTCAAACTGCCAGCGTTGGATCAGAGGCTATGTTGGAGCTTGTTGAATATGAAAGAATGGCTTAGCCAGCAGGGTTTTGTCTGTAAGAAGAATTTGGCTTGGGAATTAAGTCTGCCAGGTCCATCAAATCCCCATTGCCTTTGGGAAGAGAAACTGTTTCTGAAATGAAGAGGCTTCATTGTTTGCTCTGGAGGGGTTTCTTACCTCTTTTCAGGGATTTATTTTCTATTCTCTGAAGAATGTTATATGTATTTGGGGAAATTATATCAGGGAACGTAGATCTTCAGCTTGGCATAAATCTGTATTGTATGAATTTTTTTTATAAATCAACCTTTTCTTTCAAAAAATAAAAGCGCTTATTTTGGTGTACAGTATGAGATATTGGCCTATATTTTAATGATGTGAATTGTGCAGATGTTGGTGACCTAATATAATTATGATAATTCAGTTTTGTTTCTGGGATCACTGGCACACATAGTAACTTGGCCCTCTGAATTGCCGATGGATGCAACCTTTTCAGAAGATATATTTGGAGTCTTCAGATAAACACAGAGAGGATGTCTGTGAATGGTTCCAGACTGACAGCACCAGGAAAACAGCAACTTACTCACTGTGTAGACTGAAAAAAATTGCCAATTCCTCCACAAGGAAGAAAAGTGGGAAGTAGTAATGTTTTGTGGGGTCTGCTGTATGGCTTCTCAAGGTTCATTTCAGTGGGAGTTTTGCTTTTTCAATAACCAGGCCATCAAACAGGCTCTAGTAAAGGTGGAAATAGAGTTGGGGTTTTTTTCCCTCGTCTGAGTTATTGTTTATTCTTCTGGGTACTAGTTACTTTTTAACAAGATTTGTGAGAGGAGCAAAATTATTTGTTCCTTGTTGAAAATGAACTCCAAAATGCTTCACTGCCAGAATATTATTTCTTTGCTTTTGGTTATTTTCATGTTCCAGCTTCCCTTTGTATTGCAGTGAAGCAATGACATTATACTCTTGCTCCATGGACTACTTCTTAAAATAGGACTATCCTAAAATACAAAGAGGAGAAGTTTTTCTTTCCTTTGAGTGAGAGCAGGAGAGGGATGTTCTGGTGTTACCCCGTCTCTCTGTGTTGAAGGGTAAACCTTTATATTTTACATATAATCTAATGAGAAGTTCCACAATTTTCCTTAATGTTAGCAGGAAACAGAATTATTATTTTTAATGTAACTGTTCCTTTGAAAGAATGAAAAGTAGATGTTAAAATGATTTTCTGCATGAGAAGACAATAGAACTCTATGAAATTAGAATAGCAACACTATAGAAGTAAAAAACTAAGCAAGATAGTTTAATCCTTCTTCCAATGTTTCTGCTTCTCTAGAGCAATGTGCAAAATAACAACAAACAAGCAGCAACAGAATCACCCTTAGGATCACAAACCTAACCAAAATCATTACCATTTTATGTTTACAAAGAAAATGCCTCATCTTTTACACTGAGTCACCAGTATATAACACCAGGGGATTTTACTGCGTTAAGCTCTAGGTGGAAATTAAATTCCTATACTTTCCTATTATGGACCTTGTCTTTGTGGGGTCTACAGCATTTGAGTTTTATTGTCCAATTTGCATTTAACACTTCAAACTTCCATAATGGAAGACTGGTGTGACAGTATTGGGACCACTTTTTCCTCTCCTTTTGTTACATTAATTCATAACTGTGATTGGTACCCTTCATTTAGATTATTTCAGTCTGTTAGCTGCTTCCTATCTGAGAATAGCAGCTTGAAAGAGGAAAGGTAGTTAATTAACATAAATACATAAATCTTCAGAGGCAACTATTTAGAAAAATAAAAATTACAGTTTTTGTGGACCTACCAAAGCAGGAGATTCTGCATCATATAGCAAGAGTTGTCATAGAACTTCTTTTTGGAAATACATCATGCTAACCTCACCAGTTACATCACTAGGTACTGCCTTGGATGTAACTAAGCAGGCACAAGGTTGTGTAAATTATTTCAAATAGGAGAGGAAACTGGTGAGGGAAGCACATATCTCTGACATTAAGATGTATATACACAAGGAAGCAGAAAATCTTGTCCCTTGTTGAAGTACCACACAGTTAGAACAAAGCGAGAGCACACAGAGAGGCAATGTTACTCACATTAGGACAAAGGAAGTGTGCACCCTGGCTTTTTCATGTACCCATGTCCTCAGTGGCACCTTGAAACCAATGATATCTTTCACAAGTTAAAGTCAAGTACTTGAATTATATACTGTAGTATGAAAAGTTCATTTAGACTTCAGTCCCATGACTACAAGAGTGCAGTAAACAACAGCTTTCACCTCTTTGCTGTGTAACAACAGACTTACAGCTTGAAAATTAAAATTTAGAAGTTCTTCTTTCCTCCCTTAAAAATACTGAAAAGGAAAGACAAAACTGATTTTTTAATGTGAAGCCTTTATATTCTACTTTCCTGCCACTCCTTGGGAGTTTTATGCTTCTTCCAAAAAAAGCCTCAAAGAAATCAAGAAAAGTGTATTCTCATGAACTGGTTTGAATATGGTTTTTCTTTCAGAGGTTTCTAGGAGCTTAAAATAAAATTTTCTAGTAATATTTATCAAAACACATTAAAAATTACATTTTAGAAATGAGCAAGGTTTTGTCTTTTGAGTGTCCAACTTCAGAGAATGCTTGCATGGGAGCAGGCCTTCTCTGTCATTCATGATGTCATCAGCCACGCTTCCATGCTGACTTGTTATGCATTCCAGTCTGATCCCAGCACGGAAGACAAACTGGGAGTCACACACCTCAATACAGAAGTCTGGACTTCCTCACTGACAGTATGCAGTTGAGGCAAGGAAGATATAAGAAAAAAAAATAAACCTGTCTTTTGTCAGCTTCTGTTGGAAAAAAAAAAAAAAAAGAATAATCTGATTTTCACGGCAGCATTTTAAAGTAAAATTTGGCACCACTGCCCACAGGTCCCTCTTTACAGAAACTGAACTGGAGTATTGATCAGAAAACTCACACTAGTAAAAAAAATTACACTTCACTTATCTTCTATTGTGATTTCAGAAAAATATGACAATGGAAACCCCAACAATCCCTCAGCAGCATGGAAATTCTGATGGTCTATTTAGTTTGACTGACTCTGGTACGTTGCTGCTATGAATATAGTTGCTATGGAAGGAATGCTTTAGTGCTGTCTGTCTTCTAAAGGGGTCATGATTTTGAAACATCTCAAATAACACTGATGGCTTAATGTCTGCAAATAGTACTACATTTCACATTTTCGATGCACAGTGAAGACTGTAGTTCATAATTTATTATTCAGGAATTACGTAAAAATATTTTTATGAAAAAATGGGAGAATCTGCTTAAATATTCATGAAAACAAACAAGACATAACAAATTTATTTTACAATACAATAGGTAAAAAGAAAGTAATCAAAGACACATTTAGAGCTTTAACAAATTAAATGGAATTTTAGTACATGAAGGACGTATTTTGAGTTAGGCCAACCCTACTGTTCTTCAAAGCAATGAAAATATTTTCACTTACTATTCACCAGAACATCATTACACTGCACTGACTTATTTTCCTCTCTCAAACTCAAACAAAAAAAAAAAACGCCTCCAGAGCGGAACTTTCCATCTCACTTGTCATCAAGTTTGTTAATGCAGTATTTGGCTCTAGCAAAGATCAAACGTAAGCAATGGTTTAAAAACTGAGCCAGATGTGGGCTAAGAGTTTATGAAAACAGGATCCAGTAGAGGACAACTAATGATAAAACCAAAGTATTCCATCCCCATTATGAACTTCTCTACCAATTATTTATAGGCTTCGATCCCTTAATTGGCATCTTGCTAGTTCTCAAATTACAGTCTCCAAGAGAGGAACAGTATGGAACGGATGTTCCCCAAGGTTCAGGGATACCTTAATCCTAAGCAAAAATGTAGCATGACAGATAGGCCAGAGGTGGTGTAAGACACAACTGGAAAGAGGATTGATGACTACATTATGCTTGGTTTATGCTGGGTTGACAGAGCTGTTTAGAATACAGTCTCCAAGCCAAAGCTAGGAGGTCAGATTGCACACTTGCAAAAAGCATTTCAATTTATGAAATTCTTTGCTATTTGAATGACAAGAAGGGAGTGCTGGTCCCCATTTTTTAGAATGACATGGCATGGCTCGGCTCATCCAGGAGCTAGTAATATCTGGCTCACAACAAGCAAAATTCAACTGAATTAAATATTTTATAATTTTCCTCATGCTTTATGCTAGCTAGTCCCCAAAACTACGGGTGTTATTTTTGCTTGCACTCTTCTGTTAATTACAGAAAGGAGTTTTACCACACTTAGAGCCTTTCAAGTGATTTTTATGCTTCCTAAACAATAAACAAGACCAGGTCTTTTAGAATGGTCAGTTTAATTCCAAGGGGGACAAAGAATTAACTTTTTGCCATGAAAAAACTTGTAATTCTACAATTAGTATTTGAAAATGAGCCAAAGGGTCACATTCCTCCTGTATTCTCAGGCTGGAATATAAAGTATCATACACAAGCAATTTGATCAGCATAACCCTGGCAAGTGTTCATGGTTCTCTTAAAATTCATCCCTTTGTGTCTTAATCTGCAGTAAAAAGGGCAGCCTGTCCTGCTGGCACACATACTTTCCATGATTTTTAAGAAGAACTTTTTCACAGCTGACTTGACGTTTGTATTCCACATGCCAGCAATGTCTTCACTAAGTGTGTGAGTAGTGTAACAATACATATACAACACAGTATGTCACTTAGTAATATATCATGGTGTAAAAGAAGATTAATGACATCATCCAGGTAAGGGACAGGATTTGCCTAATATGAGAAATGCAATCATTTAAAAGCATAGAAAGAAGAAGAGTGATGATGGAATCTGGGCAGGAGGCATGTAAAGGACAAGAAGCCCATTACAGATGTCCCTATTTAGAAATATGTGGCACTGATTTGGACTCCTAACTATAAGGGAGAAAAACGGTGGCAGAAAACTGGTGACTTGGCAAACACATGATGCAGAGGATGACTAATGTCCTTCTATAATTCATCAAACAAAATTCAGGTGTGCCTTGTGTTTATTGATCACATCACAAACAAATTAGAAGTAATAATATAATAACTGACAGTTTGCCCCACAGTAAGTCTATGCTCACAGTTATGAGTTTATTTTTATTACCATATAACCCAGGAATGTTTGTCACAGCACAGGATTTCATTGTGATATGGGTTGCACAAACCAGAACAAAAAGATGATTGCTGATTGAATGTCCTTCAGTCTAAGGACTAAGTAAAAGGCAACAGAAGGATACAGACTTACCAAGAATTATGACATGACAATGTTCATCAGCAGTTATCACTGACATCAGTTCATTTAGTGACCCAAAGTTCTACTTTTTGCAGACTTCTTTGCAAAGGAAAGTTTTAAAGGGGACTTTAAAAGTCTTAGACAGCTTTGCCAATGTGCATGGGATTTCCTTTCTGTAGCATAGGACAGGGTAAAAGGATATTTGAAAATGTGTCAAGTAGAAACTGTAAGCTGAGAGTACTGGGGGATTTTTGACAACACAGAACCAAACAGGCAGACATGATTAAAAAGCATCCAAGTGATGAGTGCAGTAGTTTAGATAAGCAAAGGAACAAGATAGAAGCAAAGAATGGTGCAGATATGAATGCAATCAAGAGTATAGGTTATATCAGCACTGCCATTATTTCCACTGTTATTGTCTATGTTTATTGTCAAACAAATTGTGATTCATGTTTCTCAACCACTATCAAACTAGAGCAAAATCCCGATGCTTAAACTCAAAACATTTACTGTACAATGCCACTGAATCCATCAGCATAAACCCGAAAATGAACTACACCTGGCTAAACAGAACAGACTCAATGAGTGCCACATAAGTTTAGAAAAGGGAACACCATCACATCCCCCAGTCTGAAATGTACTTTCCAATGTAACTGCACACTTGCAAATAAAACCCCTCCAAAATCTGAGGCAAATAGTGATCTCCAGCAAAAAAAGCTGCTGGGTTTAAATATTTTATTAAAAATGGGAGGGAGCAGGGAGATAAACTAAACTAATAACAGAACTGGAAATAGATTTCCTAGCATCCCAGAAAGAGATCCATCCCCTTCACTTTGCCATCATAGCCTGCTTCAGGAGGGACATTTGCTTATGAAATTCAGTTATTATTTATAACATGACACCAGCTGAAATGTAAAATCATGATCAAAGTACAATAAAGCCCATTGAAATCATAGTGTGTATATAGCTATTCAGTCTTCAGCTGAAGAATTTTCTCTTTCTCTCTCTCATACACATACATTTTGCCTTCAACTGCACCTAGAATAAGTACATTTTGCAGGGCTATTTGACTCACAACTTAGCCAGACTACACTAACTGATAGCACTTATTTTCTTGGAAAGCATGTTTTCTGGGCACTGAAGAGCACAATTTTGCTGAGTGCAGGACCCAGCAATGGGGAGAAAAAAAAAAATCAAAATTTGCCACTTATTAAACTAAATGTCCTTGATGCTTTGTGCCGACAAAAATACTCTCCCCTTGACCCTCCAAGTCCATTAACTTTAGGAGAGCAGTTCTGCAGTTGCTGGTCTCCTATGGTGCCCTTTTCACAGCAACATGATAAGCTTTCAATATACAGTTAGTATAAGTAAGTTGTTCTTTGTAGCATAATGTAGGATATATGGTAGCTTCTTACCTCCTTAACCCTCTGGGATTCTCAGGATTTGTATACTGCGTGTCCTCCTTATCTGTTTTTCTAAGAGTTCCACCTAGAATTTAAGAATTTATGAATTTATTATCTTTCCCAGGCTTAGTCAATAGATAAGAATTGCACTTTAACTTCCCTTCACAGTTTTTTCTTTTTTTTTATTGTCAAGACAGTTCAAGTTACTTGTTGCTTCAGGCTGTCTGTTAATTTGTTCATTCTTCCAGTGTTGGCATGCTTTACTTATCCATTGGCATACAGCATACAGTGTGCCTGGTAACAGGAAGCTTTTTAATTTAATCTGTAGAGTCTGAATTAAGGCAGGCAACAGAGCCATGTCTTTACAGAAAACATAGCCACACTGTCTGCATGGCTTGACAACTTTTAAGATGACTTTCACATTTTTGCCCTAGTCTGTTCTAGTATCAATGCAAACACTAATAGCAATTTTTGGGAGATGTTCTTTTCATTCATACCTAACCAGGAACAAAAAGTGTATACTCCTAAAAGCTTTATAAAGAGGTACTGCTACGGTTTTCAGTAGCAACAAACTAGAAATATCAGGTTCAATACCGAGGTGAAGCAATCACTTCCTACCATTTTTTCTTGAATTATTCTTCTTTAGAGTTTGGTTGCCCACCTTTAGAAACCTCTCAATTACTTCATTTACCTCCTGCCTTTAAACTCTTCCATTTCTTCTGCTAAATATTTCCCTGAAATCTTGCCAACTGTTCTGGGTCATATATACAAATGATTTGGATTGCACCATTATTCATCTTGCTACTTCTTTCATAAGTACAAACACTAAAAGCATACAAGCATATGAGAGACTAGTTAGGCACCATGTCACAGTGTCACATTCGCCTTTCTGGTCAAGATCCAGAATAGATGATTGTATTCTGCTATTTGACATCAATTTGTCTGAAAGCACTTGCCTGCAGTTTCAACACTTTTCAAGTTAGGACATATCTATCCATAATGTAACCAGTTCACTCAAGGAAAGCCACATTAAAATGCTCCTTAGATTAATCTGTACAGACTGTTTTCCATATGTTCCTTAAATATGACAGTAGGATTGAATTTAAAATGTCAACACATTTCACATTAATGAAGTTTAAAAAAAGCTTATTCTAGTATGTTTGGATTTGGTTGAACTGAAACTGATTGAGAAATTAGAAATGCGTTGGTGAAAAAATGAGCTCCAGGGTGGGTACTTCTTGAGAAAATCTGCATCAGAGTGCCTGCAGCACTGGCCAGCAGTGAAGGGCTCTCAGCAGTGAGGATGAATGAATGAAACCTTCCTGTGCCCCATCAACAACACTTGTTTGTACTGAGCCCTGTTCCTCTCCTTTTCCTTTTCTCCCTCTTCCCTTGGCAAAATCACAGAGGCAGGGCAGCTGTGGTACTTTTTGACCTCCTGCCTAGAGCTGCAACTACAGGAGCCTTCACTGTGCTGTGGAAACCCAGACAGGCATGGGTGTAATTCTGGTTCTTTGTTGATATCTTATTATTCTCACAAATACATCTCCCAGTTTACTTGGAAATTTACATAACTGTGAAGAGCATGAATGTCTTGCATATATGAGTAAGGAATAGGATACCCTTGGGTAAATATGGCAAAGAAATACATTAATATTTGTAAAAAAGCATTACAGTTGTGAGAAACCTCATTATACGATAGAGTTGTTCTTTCCTAACAAGCAAGTAGCCACACCATAAAACAGCCACAAGGTGATAAAGTTCCTGTGTCCCACATTAAGAAGGCAGGCTATGCTCCATTTACACATCAAGACTGTCCTGATAAACATATCACAGTGTGTAGCAGAAATACACTGGTCCACCCTGAGCTCGTGCCAAATAACTTAAAAGAATATGTGCCCCACAGACCGTTCTTTTTTCAGAACAACAGCCTTTAGGGCACAGGAATAATTAGCGTCTGCTGTCCAAAAGGTCTGGCCCATGACTACAGCTGGACTTCCATGGCTTCATGTGGGCAAACAAGCAAGTGGGTCAGAAGAGAGGGGCAGAGCCTTCTTTAGATTAACTGTTAAAGCAGGGAGGTTCAGCTTTACCCCTGTGAGCAACTGGGACTGCCTCATGACTGACTAATCACTGACTCTGGATTGCTCACAACTCCAGAGAAGATCACACAAAGCTATTAGAAAAAGGGAAACAGGACAAGACAAAACACAGGTTCACAAGGCTACACTATACCTGGTAATTTTGAGGACACCAACATAGCCATGCCCTTGTGCATAGCAGTTGAGTGTGGACACCTGCATCAGCTCAAAGTGACGGCAATCAAACAGTGAGAGTGGTAACGGTGAAATTGCCTCTCCGATACTTTCCAATACTCTGTGTAGGAGCTTTTAACATAGTTGTGATGCCGCAGCCCCCACCTTGTCCTTTTAGTGGCTCATCCCTAATGAGTTCTTATTATATCCCAGTGCACAGAAGCATCCTGCCCAGACATTGTATTGCTAAATTCTTTGGGCTTTCAGACAACCTACGATGAAAGACGATTCAAGAAAGGAGAGTTATTTTAATGTTTGGAATCCCATATATTTAACAGCATTTCACTACATGTTATCACTCATCTAACACTGTGTTCTGTGTGAACTCAACAAAAGAGGAAAATAGGCAGAAGTGAAAAGAGAAAGAAGCAGGGTTTCTCCTGCTCGTGCACATGGCAGCAGGGGGCTTCAGTCAGGCTGAAAAGACAATGGCCTAAAGGAGAAGACGTGGCTGACTACCAAAGTCTGTTGTATACACGACACAGGCTTTGTAGTCTTATTTCAGAGTGGATGCTCAAAAAGACTAGCAGTCCAGAAGAGGCAAAAAAGAGTGCATATTAGAAGATCAAACATTTGACAGCCATTCATATTACTGGGTCACACAGCCCAGCACACACAACCTAGCTGATGACTGGTGTCTACAGACATAGTTGGTTTTAGTCTCCTCAGAACACACTTGAGTAAATACAAGCAAATGAAAGGGATATTTGATTCAAGTACCTAAGGTAACAAGCTTCTGGTCCACACAAAAGCAGAGCAGATTTGATATGCGGGGAATGAATTGTGACAGCCCTGACACTCAGATAGTGCCCCTCCAAGTGACGTCACCCGCTTGGCTGGTCCCCACTCTCCACAGTGTATATTAGTTTTCCTCCTTGTCTCAAGCTGTCACTTTAGGTTCATTTCACTGCAGTTGCCAAGCTATTGTAATGGGGAAAAGGAAAGAGAAACTATCACAGTGAAGCAGCATGACAGTCTAAGTCCAGTAATCAAAGTAAAGCAGATTTTATTTTTAAATCACCCCATCCACTTTTCTTTCAAGAAAGCATCCAAAAAAACCAACCAACCAACCAACCAACCACCAGAAACCTACTTGTAACTTTCAAGCCATTTGAAATAGGCTGTTTTACACACATAAGATTTAGCATTTAGAGCCATGTATTAATAGTTATTCCTACCAAAAATGCACTTAATCTAGCAAGGTCAACTCTTTTGTTTGTTTGTTTGTTTGTTTTTTCAATATAAAGGGGACAAATATGTGGAGTGTGGAGACCTCTGTTAGCTGCAGTCCCATTTGCTTGCCTTCTCCATTTACTCAAGGCCCAGAGGTGTCACTGTGTCTTCCCTGTCAAGATCAATCCATGGAGTCTGCTGCATCCACTAACACACAACCTGAGCTGGCCTTAGCAGTAGTTAGAGTAGTATCATGTGTAACAGCAGTATCATCTGTAACAGCACAAATCCTCCCAGCTAGTTCTGCAATGCAAGAAGTTACTCAGCTTTCAAAAAGAGACAGAGTACAGCAATGCTGTGGCCATGTGACAGACCCTCACACAGCCTGATGGAGGAGCAGCACCAGGAATGTTTGAATTGAGCCACATATATGAATTTCTTACCCTTCAAGGTGCAGGGGCTTCCTGGGTGTCAACCAAACACTATGAAGAAGCATGCACAAGGCAGGAAAGGCAGTCAATGAGAGGACACCAAAAATGTTGATACTCAGCAGTTTATACAAAAGAAAGGGAAGATTGGCATTGGTAATAGACATAAATACAAAGACTTACACAAACCTTAGGCATCAGCATCAGCATCAGTGCACAATTCAGTTAGAAGGAGCACTTTATTGCTCCTAAATTGTATGTACACATTTCAACTACTTGTTTTAATTACCATCTTTGAGACTTGATACAATTCTCTTTTTTTTTTTTCCCGTGGATTTCATCTCCTAATGAGATGCTGTCTCCTGATATCTCAGCAATAAGCAGCTTTTCAATTGATAGTCCTGAACTAAGTCTGTTCCCAGCATCCTGCTCTGTATGTATACATCTGTATATCCACATCTTTAGATTGTACATTTCTGAGGAATAGGTGCAGGTCCTGTTGAACCTGAGGCCTCAGGTAATCAAAACAGATAATAAGTATGCCTGAATTATCACTTTTTTATGTGTCACATGTGACAACAACTGAAACAAAGTATAAAGCAAGCACATTCCTGTTCCATCAACAACTGGCATGTTGGCCACTTTTGAAGGAAATGGGTGACAAACTGGAAAAACATACTTATATCATCCTATGAATATTAAATGTGGCTTTTTCCTGTTCAGTTTTCTACTGTTGCTTAAACTCAATGGACCGAGTTCAATCAAAGGAAGCTGCAAAGGATTTGTTAAAGAACCGGGCAGGAAAGATGAAAGACTTGCCCAGATAAGGAACATCCCTCAAAAACTGGTTTATAGTTAGAAAGAGGGACTCCTTGTGTCCTTGCCTCAGAAGACAAAGATCAGAAAACACTAATCTGTTAAAAGATCTTGTCCTACAGACAGCAAAGCATTTTGGAGTGAAGTGGAAAAGACAGTCCAGAATGAGAAAAAAAGGTGTCAGCCTGGAAAATTCAGATGCAGTGAAAACAGCCTATAAGGCAAAGCAAGTTGTTCCTCCTGGCTCAGATATGAACAAGAAAGTGGTGCTGAATGAACGGTGGATAAACAGGGAAACTTTGGTATGTGGATGTGGGTGTAGACAGCATGCTGTTTACTTTGCTATGCTGAAAAGTTGCTTGAGGGTCCCTTTAAGGAGAGCTACTGTTCCAGGCTTCAAAAGATAAAGGAGGGCCCATGCCTGGACCTGCAAAAGTAGGCACTGGTTGGTACACATGGGATTTCAACATGACCCGAGAGATGGCGGATTAAGGGCCAATCCCAGGGAAGTAATGACCTGAGACAGACCAAGAGGCAGAGAGGAGAAAGACATACTGGTTTTGGTAGGTCTCAAGACATGGCAGAATCTGTAAAGACTACAGAAAGGCAAGGACTGAAACTAACATTCAAAAACTTGTTTCTGGGGAAAAAAACATACTACTGCTCTCAGTTTTATTGTGAGGGGGAAAAAATGAAATATTTATTTTCAAGACATTCTGAGCACTGAGGATAGATAGATGTATTGTCCATATCTCATCACCTGATATTGTATTGACTCTTCCACTTACATCCTCAGTGGTATATTCCGACTGACATTGATTTGCATAGACATCTTTACATAGTCACAAATAACTATCATATTGGAGAGGATAAAATAACATGATTGGGAAATATTGAGAGTATCATTATAAGAATAAATCTAAAGATCTTTTTTTCCTATACTGCAGTTAGTAGGCTGCTCAATTAGAAGTTGTGTCAGATTGCTTACCATTGATTGCAAATGGCTTGCCAATTTTACTGATATGAAATGCTAAAGCAAGTGCCATTCACCAGTGGTGCAACAGACAAACTGGACTCATGGCAGCCACACAAACACATGCTTGCACTTACACAGAACCAAAATCTGGTCAAATCCAAGAAAGCAAAGTACATTCAGATTCTCAGGTGTTTGATTCAATCATTGTGCCTCTTTTTATTGATGGTATATACATAGGTGCTTGTGGCCAAAGCTTCATTTAAGCAAATGTAAAAGGATCTTAAAGTGAGTGGAAACGTGAAGTCTGCCAGTAGTTGACTGAATTAATTAAAGGACATTTATTGAGCCACCACTTGTATGCACAAGGATTTGGACACAGACAGATTCATTTTCACATATTAAGAAAAATAGATAGAAAAACTCAGTAAATGAATTAAGAAACCTATCATGCTGTACTAACAGATTTAAAGACAATTTATGGTCAGAAAATAGTTTACAGCCGAACCAAGGGTTTTATGGCAAATCAATACAAAATAGTTTTATAAGCTGCTTGAAAAATCCTTCCCATTTACAAACAAAACTTAAACAAGTCATTTCACAAACACTTGGTAACCAGGATGTAGTTTCCTCATACCTCGATAACCTGATAACTCTGCACTCACAGCACAGTGAAAACCTGTACCATCTGTGACAAGACCTTGAATCAGCCTGAGTTCTGATACAGACTTGCGTCAGCTCATTACAGGAGTCAGCACCCCAGAATGGACCATGAGGGTGTCGAGGGCCCTGGAAGGTGTACGTTCCCCAGCCTAGGACATGAGAGGGCCAGGAGTAAGCTCTACTGGCCAAAAGAGGTGAAAAAACAAGATCCTCCCCACAGAGGGAGTATCCTCATGGGTATGCCAGAGCCTAGTGACATGCAGCCTCTCTCCCAGGCTTGGGCTCAGGCCAGAAGGTTTTCAGCTGCAAAGACTGCAGAGTTTGAGCACAAAAAGTTTCCTTTTTGTTAGGTTCTGAGGACTGCCTGGATGTTCTCTCCATCCCATTCTCAGTCTCCCCTGTTGATCAAGTTCTGCTGGCTGGGTTTTCCTCCCAGATTATCCACTCGTTATAAAAGTTTTCCCAGGAAGCACCAGCTGCCCTGCAGTGAGGTGCATCCACTGCCCCTCCAGGAAATGCCCTGCCCCCTGCAGCAGCCACCACAGGACAGAACAGGACAGACCAGAGGTGGCGGCTTCCTCACTGCCTGCAGCACAGCCGTCCTCTTCCAGAAGGATCAAAATGTAGCCACACGCAGCAGACAAAAAAGATGTCAACCACTTCATATTTCACAACAAATGTCATCTTTAAGGGTTATAAGATTAATGATTATTCCCCTGAAGCCAAGAATTGAGAAATTTAAGACTAAAACAGAATGAGAAGTGATAATATTGAAATTAGTGGAGAAATTTCTGACTGGAAGAGTAACCTGCTGCTTTTCTGGCATAGGAACAAGAAGAATTTCAGCAAAACTGAATTTAGGAGAAGGAAATTCTTGCATTGTTTTTTTTCCTTTACTTAACTCAGGTCTGCTGTATGCAATGGTACCTTCTTCTCTGTATTATTTGTCATCTAACCTACATGATTATATATTCATTCTTTATTCAGTAACTTATTATGTATATTAAGCTTGTCAATTACAGTCAGACATTTTATCTGATACTTCTAAGGCCAATATCCTAATTTTTTTTAATAGCATATTTGTCCACATTTGTTTGGGAAAGTGGCCTGAATTGCTATAATTGGCATTTTAAAGGGTAAATGGGGTGATGTTTGTAATACCTTTTCTGAAACTTAACTGGCTGAAATATTTATTGCTATATATACTTAGAAAAAGTAATCTCCTGGGAAGGAGAGCATTTGTTGCACTGAGAATATCCATTTTTTGGCAATTGTATAAAATCCCATGGAAGGGAAAATGAAATGAGAGCCCTCCTCTATGTCTACCTCTCATATAGGTATTGTTCTAAAAAGGTTTTCCATTATTTATTTTACATATCTAGAGCCAAACACACTGATCCACTTGCAGAAGCAGGCACAAATCCACTGAAATAAATGACTGTGGATCTACTTAGAACAACAGTGAATTTGGCCCTTACATACACAGTTTTATTTCTCCTCTAAGCCAAAAATACCTTTATATTTCAAGACTACCCTTTATTTGAGTTTACATCCCTTAGGACCAACATGAAGCAAAGCAGCGAACAGGCTGGAGGGGCTTCAGAGAACAGAGAACTCACAAAATGTGATCACAATGTGCTTTACAGCCTGAGTAAATCCCAAGGGATCTTCCACATACAATTCCTAAATACTGAGAAGAGTTAAAGCTGTCTGTCTAATCTATGGAAATGTGAGTTTTGAGCATTGATAAATTTGGACTGCCAAGAATAAACTCACTTTAAAATGCCAGTGATTTTTCTCAGAGAAACAAAAAATGATGAGAATATATTTTTCTAAATTTCATACACCATAATTACAATGTATCCATTGTTGCTCCCCGCACACCCAAATTGCTTGGAATAAGTTGTCAAAGTAAATTGCCTATTCTTTCAATATTGGTAAATTATTCTTCTGTTGTGGGGTATTAGCTCGATAATTTTAGATACGATAATTTTCATTTACTTGGTGTCTTTGACAATTTTGGAACAAACTACTAAGCCATTTCTTTTAGAAACCTATTAGGTAATTATTATCATAAAGAGAATTAGCCTGGTTGAATTTAAGATGAAAGAATTGATTATTATAAGATAGAGGTCATGAGAGAAGGAACTAAGAAGCAAGGTTACTGGGATGTGAAAAATATCCAAGTCATAATAGGCATAGCCTATATACAAACTTGACAGTATTGTTTCTTCTCTGTGAATCAGTAGTATTTTATGTGAAATCAGTGTCATTATGCTAGCGGAAAGCAATCAGAATTGCACTAACGGGATAGTGCTACTGAGAGGACAAGGTCCCCTTCTATTGGCCTGTCATGAGCTGCTCATTCTTCTTGGCTCTGCTGGTTTCTGGATTTGCCAGGACTTTTAGTGGCCACCTTCAGAACACAAGACTCTGCACACGGGAACTCACTGCAGTAACCGTGCTCCTCTGACTTCTGCCTCATCCACCAAACTTGCAGATCTGACGAGACTAATTCTCCTTATGATAACAAAATTATCAAAGCACTGAACACCCACATCTTTCCAGTGGACCCTATTCACAATTTGCTATATTGATACAGAATTCCTCAGTCTTTAGGAACTACCTTCACAGAAGAGGTGATGTGGCCTTAACTATGCAGTAAAGACTAAACAAACCTGTTGTTAAAAGCTTTTTCATACTATACTGATTGTTTTTTTCCAGCCTGACCAATTCTTCCACCTGCGAAGGAGATCCCAGGTCTATGGAGCATTCTCTATAGTTTCTAAAAATAGTAGCAAAGACAAAGCAGTTATCAAAACTGTAAAGCAGACCCATGAACACAAGGAAGGTAAAAGAGGGACCAATTTAAAAAAAAAAAAAAAAAGGGATATTGAGGAGGAAAAGATAGCTCTTTGTAAGGAAAACTGTGTAAGGACAGTATCCACTTAAGTCACCTGCCACATATTATATCAAATAGAAATAAACCACCCACTTTGGCTCATTCACTGATATTAAGATTGAAAAGGTATGCAAGCATTTTTCTCTGAAACCGAAGTAATCATGAAGGAAAAATACCACAAAGCTGAGAAAAAAACAGAAAGATGCTTTTAGTACATGCATTTGCTATTTATTTCCTTTATCGAAATAGCAATTGTAAATGAATACAGACACTTTTGGAGAAAGTCGGGGTAGAGATAAGTCTCTCACTGTTTTATCCTCTGAGCAAGGCCATTGTGAAGTTTTTCTTAACATGGGAACCAGAGCAGGTCTGACTGATGGTTAAAATAGTGACTCCGCATAACTTTGCTGAAATTAAGCACAAGCAGTGCAATTGTGAAAGTGAACGGAAAGCAAGAAAAATAACAAACCTTGCTTCCACTTTAGGCCAGCTGGACCTTGCCAAAACACTCTCTTGAGAAGCTACCTGTCAATTGTTTCATTCAGCAAGGAGAGGAATAGCAGGAGAGGCAGTGCCTTCTCTCTTGCCACCATCGCTGGCATTGCCCAGGCTCTGTGGGAGGGGGACCCTCACACCCACCCTGCAGAGCCCAGGGGAATGCCACCCTGGGATGATCCAAATGCAGCAGCCCTGCATTCTTAGTGCCCTGAGGGGCAGAGCCACGGAGGTGGCGTGGGCTGTGCAGCCCCCTCCCTGGGCTGAGTGCCCGAGGGGCGCCTGGGCACGGCACAGGCCTGGTGGCGCCTGCAAACTGAGTGACAAACACGACTACATGCACTGTCAGGTCCCTCTGCCTTGCAGGGGATAACCACCTTGATTACAAAGAAACATTTCAGCATTCCCCTTTACTCCCTCTTTTGATCTTAGTAGGAAGGACTCTGATAAAACTGACGCACAGCACCATTTTTGATAAAATACACAGTGCCTGTGGAATAATGCTGTCCTGGCTGAGGCTCACTCATGAAAGCCCTTATCCTTTTGTATTTTCTAGCTTTTCAAAACTTTTTTTTTTTTATTTGTCAGTTCAATTGTGTTAGAAGCTTATCCAGATGCCTCTATACTTGAAATAGAAAAAAAAATAAATAAATTGCTTTGTTAAGATGTTAGGCAGCACTGAATGTAGTTATCATTATTTGTGGCCTTTATATCTACATTACAATTTTGTCACAAGCTCAATGTAATATCTAGAAATTCCCTTAAAATAAAAACTAGTGAGTGTGTTATGAAATTACAGCCAGGACAGATGGCCAGATCCTGTCACTGGAAATAAAAGTAATGTTATAAGTGTATAACTCCATTGGGGAAATTGAGTACCATAATAAAGTAGACTTCCACTTTCTGCAATGAAATTCAATGACTGTTGAGGAGTTTAGGGTTTAGAAAATTGAAAAATGAAACCTTTGGTTTTCCGCTGCTGTTTGATGATGTGTAGCAAGTCCCTTTATGGACTGAGGCTAACATCCAAATAGTAACAAGCTTGCAGTGAATAGAGCCCACAGAGGATCAGCTACTAAATCTTGCAATAAAAGCTGTGTGATTTACAGTAAATTCCAGAGGGCTGACAGCACCACAGCTGAGGGCATAAACACTTCTTTCATGGCTGAAGCTTCAGTCAGCTCTGTCTGCTGTGAAGTACAATCGAGCAGTGAGGCATGCTGCTTACCAGCAATGACTTTGATAAATAACTAGGAAGTCCCACTGTTGGCTTAAAACTAGAAGTTGTTCAGTTGCAATTCTGCATTTGTCCTGCTTTAATGGGTATGGAAGTGGCTTTAGCTGTAATCTGTCAGTGATTGATTAGGCCTTCCTGGATCCCTTCCCCGCGCCGCTCCCAGCTCCCTGCTCTCCACAGTTAAAACAAAATTGGTACATATCTGACTGCCCTCTTATGAGGAAAGTAAACACTCTTAATTCTGCTCAAGTGAGTGTAAGTTAAATGTCTACAACTGATAAATTGTTGACAGACAACCCATCTTAACAACAGGGTACCTAAAGGCACAGGTGCTCGTGCAACTTCCACTCACCACTTGGTTATGCCGGGGTTTAAAAGCCTAATCAGTGTAATTAATGTTTTTTATGCATAGGTACAAGAGCCATGGCTGGAGCGGAGTCTTGGATTCCTAACCACAGAAGTACGGAGTTCCAAGGCCAAATGCAGGATCATTCATTAACATGCTGTGTAAATTGGACATAATGTTAAACATGTGCACAAATGCCACAAAGCTACTCAGAAAAGGAGTGGAGCATTAACACAAGCTCCAATAAGGTTTGAAATACTTGGCCATTTATTTTATGTTCAGATACATCTGAGTAAAATGCAATACATAAATTATCTGCTCTGATTTGGAAAGGTATGGGAGCATTTTCCTTGTAGTAAAGGTTCAGATCAGTTCTTTTATTTTCAGTTGGAAAGGGGAAAATAAACACAAGCCAAAGTAATGCTACATCTAGAAAAGGCTATTGGTAATAGAAAGCCAAGGAACTCTCTTTACCTGATACCAATATAAAGCATGTGAAAATTCAAACTGTACCATCTGACTTATGTAAAAACTTCAGTGGATGGTGGGCATGATCCTTCATGAGTATAGATAAAACATTAGTGTGAGATTGTGTAAGCACAGACTTGCCAAGCAGCAGAGTGGTTCTTATATTCCATATGCTGTTTTCCTGTAGTCTTATAACTGAGATACGAAAAGCAAACCAGGGAATATAATATGACACAGAGCTGCTCTGTGATACTTAAGAAATCTAAAGGTAAATACTAGGTGTGCATAGTCTTAAAATAGAGAAAACTTGAGTCTGAGTTTCTGATTCTGCCTCAACTGCCCCTACAACTACTGGGAACAAGGAAAAATGAATGTATGGACTTATCCTTCCTCTGAAGCAGAATATTTTGCTTTTAATAGAAAGAATAGAATATAAAGAATTTCTTGCATTACTTCATATTTTCCTACCATCAGAATTATTGAGAACTGTATTTATTTGGGTTTTTTACAAATCCATTTGGTTACTTGTATATGCCACCATGTTATTTTGCAATGGTCGGGTAAGAGGAGGAGCCTCATTTTTTTTTTTTTTTTCTGTAAACCAGACATTTTTCTGGTTTACAGTTTGTTCAACACAGAAGAGAGCAGTGACTAAGGATAGG
>JAWWEW010000169.1:18317961-18338031 GCA_035583185.1 Anabacerthia variegaticeps
TGAGTTCACTCTATAAATTTGGGGGGCGGGGGGGGTTAGCTGCTTTCACTCATAAGGTATACTCACTATATTTCTCGAGTTTTTATTGTCTGAACCACAAGACCATCAAATAAAGTAATGCCACGGAAAGAAAATATCTTCTAGCAGCATGGTATGACTTGATTTTAACAAGGTCATTTTCAATGCTTTTTTAAAAAGTGATTAAGTATGATTTTTCATTTCTGAAACCGTCCACTTCTCACTGCCTGACCTACATGCATTGAATTGTTCCAAAAGCATTAAAAGGGCAATTATTGTTGCCTTGAACTTCTCTTCCCATGTCAGAGTAACTAGAAATAAGACATGGGAGAAGGTAGTGTTTGATTAGCTTGAACATTTGTGAAAAAGGATTTTTGCTCCCCTAAGGATTTAGGAAGAAGCCTACCCGTAAGTATACAATCAAGGAGAGATTTGCATACCTGAGAAACAGCAGTTCAAGCACAAGAATGTGAGGTCAATCAGGAGTAACTAGTTAAGAAATTCAATTGACGGCTATTTTCTCCATGCTTTTTTATACTTGTGATTTAATACTAGTTGATCTGAACTACCATTAGTAGCTGCTGAGAGAATCAAAAGCTTAGGTCAAATTCACATATTAGACTGTGAAGCACAGTTATACTCCTTTAAGGTAAGTATTCTACATTTCTTTAAAAAGGACAGAGGTCTTTTTTCCCATTTAGAATGTCAGTCCCATAATAATTGCTTATTATATCTATCAAGGTTCTAGTAACTCTTATAGCATGTTTTTTAGCTATATTGCAAGTGCTTTAAAAGCTAATACAGTTACAGCAAAGGTGTGAGGATTTTGAGCTGTAATAAATTCTTGTAAAATCATTTTAGGATTCTGTTCAGAGGAAGAGGCACTGCAGAGAGGATATGGATCTCTGAAGCTCTGCCCACTGATTCAGCAAGAACTCACTGGTTTGCAGAATCCAATTTTTCCATGGTTGCAGATTCTAGGCTGGACACAGAAAGCTTATTTACATGAAACTGCTCACTCCTTACTTTATGTGCACTGTCACCTCTGTGTCTCTCATCCCAGTTCAGCAAAGCCAATTCTACAAACTTGCTCTGCCAATAATCATGCATATTCAGTTGTTACTGATTAATGCTAAAGCCTGAATTTTATTTTAAACCAAGTGCTATTCACAATTTTTTCATGTCTCTTCTAAGAATGAAAGCTATATATGTGAAGCAGTTCTTACTGTTTAGTAACTGAATTATATTTTAAATCACATCATTCAGAAGAGTAAAGTATAATAGTGTAGCAAACACCATTTAATAGTGACACGTTTCATTTGGACAGCCACTTAATTGAGATATCTTCCAGGGAAACTGTTTAGTCTACCAACTGTAAATGGCAACGACTACTGCTTAATCAGAACCATTTTAGCATAAATTTCGCTTAATAGGGAAACATTTGCCTGGTGACAAATAGTTGAATAGTGTTTAACCAAGTGTTAAATGGTTATACAATTCTAGACTCTCCTTTTTAATTTTAATAGTGAAGTGCCAAATAAAGATTAGAGGGAAAAAAATTACAAGTTCAAATGCTGTAAATATCCTGACTTTTCCTTTGGTTTCTTTTTTGGTTTTGTGGTTTTTTGTTTTTTGTGGTTTTTTTTTGTTTTTTTGTGGGTTTTTTGTTTGTTTTGTTGTTTTTTTTTTGTTCTTGTTGAGCAGAGTATTTTGTCATTGTAAAGCTTTATCAACTATTTTTAAGATCTCATCTCTTAAGTGGGACAAATAATCAGGAAGACAGAACATCTATGTATAATCTCAGTAACAGATTTCTGCTGTCAACCTAAATAATAAGCTTAATAATGATTATGTTATAGTATGATAATATCTATGTGCTTTGACAAAAAATAAGCATGTTGAGTCTTCACCACAATCACCCCCAGAAAAAGAAGGCAAAATTCAGTCCAAACACCAATGTCCAGAGATCACTTGGTCATCCCAGAAATTGAACTGACATATGAAAAGACCAGGCAGAACAACTCACCTGAATATTTTCAATTAAGAAAAAAAAAAAAAAGGCGCAAAAATGAAGGTCCTGTGAGAAGGACCCTACGTATTTACTCAGAAATATAGAACGGGTAGAGGTGTTTCATACTAACATACCCTTAACAAAGGAACCTTACTCCCACCAGCCAGTCTGTCATCTTTTAGTATATAAAGATGGCAAGAAGTGTCTTCTTCTGTCATTTACTGTTTGAGGAGATAAGTCATCAGGCAGTCCCTCAGGAGTATGGCTGCTATTAATAATTATAGCTTAAGGATCCAATCCTATAAAGAACTAAGCACCTCAGTGAGAAGTCAAGAGGCACAAAGAACTATTGAAGGGCTGAGCACCATCCTGGATCAGGCCCTTCAGTACTTGTGGTAAGTACTTGAATCACTCTCATGGTACAATGAAGAGTCATTGCGATGCAGTAAATCATAGAACATGTAAAAGGATTTCTTGAATAAATGGTTGCACTAATAATATCCCATTTAATTAGCAAAAAAACATATTGAAACATGTCACAGGGAACATGGCAGGGTAATCTCCACAATATGCAACAGCTGATGAGTTAACTGGGTATTATGAAGATGGGTGACTATAACCCAAATACAGAGGTATCCATTCCAATAGGGTGTATGACAAGTAGCCTATTGTTTCATTAATTTCTACTTTTAAAAGTTAATTTCTTCACTTTTTAGTATTAGTCATGTATTATGAAAATTAACATAAAGGTGATGATAATGCATGATCTTTATATGCCATCTTATTAAAATGAAGCTATTTTTAATACTTTTAAGAGGCCTATCAGAAAACACAATTTATATCCTCAAAGTATATTTTGTCAGTTTCAAGTATAATTTTTGCATTCATATTCTTTTATGAATTTTAATGGAGACACTTAAATTGTAATTATTCCTCTCAGCTCAAATGCAGGTAACAAATGGAATTCAATCAGTGTTTGCGCATAATGACCATCATTAAGAGAGAAATAATAATGACATTCTCTCTGCATTAAACTTGCAGACTCTTTACACAATGATCTGAATCCCATTATTGATCTCCATGGAGATATGCAATTGTCACCTATTCTGCATAATATCTGAATGTTAAATACATTTGTTTGGAACAAATATTTTAATGAATACAGTCAGTTCCACTTAATTAACTATCTGATAACTGAATATTTTTGCTTAATAATTGTACATGGAACATCAAAATTGTCCTATTTTTAATCAAATGCACTTGAGATTAGACACCGACATTCATTTAAATTTTTGTTAAATGTACATATAGTTTAAAATTTCCATTAGTTTTCTTTTAAGAATACATGTTAATATACTGGTAAAGTATTTAGAAATCACTTTTTTTCCCCTCCTTGCTTTTAATAAACCTACTGAAAGCTTCAAAATGGAAACATTTTCCTTCTAAAATATCTCTCTCCTTCTGTAGAAAGATACCTCACAAATGGGTTTCCTCCCAAAAGGTTGCTCATGAAGGTCTGACTATGGGCACTGAGCTGCTTGATATATTGAGAAAAACAAGCATTGAATTATTTCAAGAACTGGATGGCTACAAATATCTAGATTTTGTGTATGTACATAAGAAATGACGAGCTAAGAAAATAGATTTTATATCCTTCAGACCTACCAGCATTAAAAAAGACAACCACAGCCATTTTTTGCTCAGGTCAGCATTCTGAACTGGGGGAAAAAAAAAAAAAAACAAACAAAAAAACCCCAAACCAACCAACCAAAACCCAAACAACAAAACAACAACAACCTCCACACACATTTAAATGTAAAAGAAAGAACTGAAATTTCAGAACAACTGCTATCTTATATTGATAAAAATGTCTTACTTAGTCTAAATTTAAAAGCTGGGCTGTTTAGCTGCAATAAAGATTGCTGAATTGGACCTTGTCTGAATAAATAAGGCACCTGAAAGTAAAGAGAATAATCCCATTTGGCATTTGAAGAACCTACCTCTGGAGGAAGCCATCTTGTCAGAAAGAACCCTTTTGGTGGCACTGGTGGATGGGAGAGGCTAGTAAAAGTTGCCTTAGAGAAAAGTACGAGAAATCCCAAAGTGGATAATTAAAAAATAACTTGTCCATAGGGGAAGTTTCTTCCTATTGTCAATAGCTGGCTAATGCTGTGAAACATCAGGAGTCATAAACTTTGTTTAAAGAAACAATGAAACTATAGACTTTTTCAATATCCATGTAAGTGGCTGTTTCTTTCTTAGGATCCTGCTGAGGTCTTAGTCTCCATCACGTTGTTATGGTTTAATTCCAGCCAGCACACAGCCCCATACAGCCCCTTGTTCAGTCCCCCACCAGTGGGATGGGGCAGAAAATCAGGAGGGTAAAAGTGAGAGAATTCATGCATTGAGTTAAAAACAGTGCAGTGGGTAAAGCAAAAGCCACACACACCTGCAAAACCAAACAAGGCATTTATCCACTACTTCCTGTGGGCAAGCAGGCGTTCAGTTGTCCCCAGGACAACAGGGCTCCACCACACAGTAACTTGGGAGGACAAACACCATCACTGCAAACATCTCCGTCCCTCCTCTTCCCCCAACTTTATATACTGAGCATATTCTCAGAAGCATTGCATTCACTGCAGCCTTGGCACAAGACAGGAGGAATAAACAAGGGAACTGAAAGAGCTTAATGAAGGCCTGTTTTCTAGCCCAACAGGATTCCTGCTTAGTGGTGGAGTAAAGAAATCCCAACAGGCTGACTTTTTGGAAAACCACTGTAACTGCTTTCAGCATAAATTGAACTGATGAACATACAATCGTTTTATTTAAAGCTCAAATCAGATTTCTGTCAAAATCAGTCGATATACTTGCACCAGTTTTATGCAGTTAGAGTAAGTGCTAAAGAAATGATGTTTCTAGTTCATGTTTAAGTCACCCACCCACACAGCATGTCTTTTAAAGACTAAATAGAATTTACCTATCAGTTTCTTTTCACATCTCCCACAAGAAATAGCAGACATACATTGAAATTAGCAAAGAGAAAAGTAAACCCATTAAAATTAGATTATCTTCGGTTAGAAAAATACAGTTTAAAAAAACTAAAGCAAGCCTTAAGGTAATAGGAGAACCAGAAATGGTATGCTTGTGTGCTTTAGGCTTCCTTTATACTTCCTTCGTCTTTCAAAATGAACAATCAATTGAAGTGAGAGAAATTTCTAGCAAGGGCTTTATACAGGATACTGGAAGATCAGACACAGAATAAAAATTGTGAGACACCGAGAGAAGTACAGGGCAGAAAGGTTTAAGTAGGCAAAGCTAGAAAGCCAATCTGAAAACCATCACCAGAAAACAAAGACATATTCTAGTTTAATCCTATGCAGAATAGTATTTGACCCATGTTATGGAAAGCATTTCTTTAGTGAGCTGCACCATATACTATGGTATTTGCTAAGGACTATTTAAGCAGGATCTATGTATACAATCACCTCCAGTCTGGGTGGTACTTGCAGTGTTTGTATATCTCTATATTTGATCATTCCCTTTATATTATACAGAATGCATGACATCCCATGGATGGATGCAGAATGTGTTTACTACACCACAACTCGATCATTATCTTGGGTGAATGGCCAGAGTGTGTCCCAGTACTTGCTCATTATTATGGGGGCTGCATACCAGTAATTGATCACTCTTCCAATACTGTACAAGAACTCTTAGGGTGTGTGGAGGGGGAATACATTCTGTATGTAGATTCTACATTTATTTTGTCTTCGACAGTGAAGTATACAGAGAATGAATTGTAAAATGCCTGTGTCCTCGCTATTGTTTGTTGGGAGAAGGAACTGTTGTTTTGAGAGATAAAAATAAAACAAAGCATCCCAGAAGACTGAGCCATGACATGGCAAAAAGAGTAAGTGCTTGGGAGAAAGAATGATAGTATTGTTCAAGGAGTACCAGTAATGTACAAAAAGGTAAAACATATCGATATAAAAGTTTTTTAAAAATGCATAAGCAGAATGGAAAACAACATTACTGCTATGGCTAGAGTCATACAGAAAAAAATACAAAAAAAGATTAGGGTGGATGCCAAGGTAGTAATATCTTAACTACACATTTTACATCAGAGGCATAAAGCAAGTCTGTTAGATATGCCACTTAGCATATTCCAATTCCTAAACTCTGCTCAGAATCTCTCGTCTGCTCTAGGGAAGCTATGGGGTGAATAGTTGTCCCACAGTGGATGACAGTGTTCCAAAGAAATATATTTTTGTTTAATTGAATTTTGAATGAATGGGAAACAGAGATTGTAGTACATGATCATGGTGGGTGTAATCCTAGCAGTTTAGCTTGTGTTGTTCCACACAAGAGGTGAACTGTAGGATTTTCGATTGACATAGTTAAAAAAAAAAAATAATAAGAGAAACACACAGTACAAGAATTATTATTAGCCGGAGATAATGCCGTTGTGTCTTGCTAATAATTTGCACTAGGTTAGGTCCTACCATTTATATGGAAAGGGAAAGAAACAAGCCAAGAAACTTTGTTTACTTTACATGTTTGGTACATTGTTCTTCAGGTGATTTATCCCTGTTACTGAATTGGCTATTTTTCAGAGTGTGCGTTCCTTTTTCAATGTCTAGTGCCAAGACTGGCTAGGATGCCATCTTTGCAGCATTATTTTTTAATGGGTAGTAATCCCAGTATCAGTAATATGGCAATATATTTATGGACAGAGCAAAACCAGAAGCTAAAATGTAGGGTGACATTCTGTTTGCACAATTACACCAAATTGAGGCAGAAAGCAATTACCAAGAACTTGTCAACACTTCACTGGCTCTTCATTTGTCATAGCTACTATAACAGAACATAACAAACAAGTCACTTCTTCCCAGGTTAATTTTTTTCCAAGGACAGAACTCCTTCATTAGACCTGTAAATATATTGGCCCAAGAAAAGGCCTTACAATAGTGCCATATTGCATTGCCTGGGCGAAGTATTGCTGAAACCAGCTAAAAAGTGAAGTCATTCCAGAGTCATCACTTTTCAAGGCCACTTGCTTCTATAACTGAAATACAGCTGAGGAGGACATTCCTTTTCGGGCTAACCAGGAATCTTACTGAAAGCCCAACTAGACAGATGTTTAAAAACTAAAAAAACAAAACAAAAAAAACCCAAAAAACAAAAAAACCAAAACACAAGAGCAGCATGTATACGTTTTATATTGAAGCTTGAAAACAGGAGACAACTTTGGAAAGCAGAAAGAACCTAAAAACTATGTCTGTGGTTCAATGATGCACTGAAGCCAATATTACAAATCCCATAAGTGAATTGTAAACACACTGAACACACTGTAAACATGGGACTAAAAAGTGCAGCTCCCTTTTAGCCAAGAAAATTGTAAAGGATCTGTGAATTTTATACCATATTCTAAGTACTTAACAGAATGAAACCTGAATCAAATACAGATTGTAAAATCGCAGCCATAAAAGATGCACCATGAGTAAGAAGTGAGCTTGGAAAGAGACTGACTTGTGAAAGTCAATGCAGAAATCTTTTGCACAAACAAATGCTCAAAATCAGCAATGTACCATTCCACAGACAATTGCGTTTGCCCACTGCTCCTCTTCAAGTGACACATCACTGACTGAACACAAACACTTTTGAATATGTAGTCAGCAAGCTGTGAGAACATCTAGAGGAAGATGGGCAAAGAGGGTGTTTTCTTAGTGATCAGTAAAGAAGTATATATATGTTGTCTTTTGCATGGCCATGAGTAGAACTGTTGTTCCTAAATTTCAACACTTTTTTAACACTTAATTCAAAGTTTCACCAAGGACTTCACCTGTTTATTGCTTGAGTGAGTGTGCATTTGGTGGCTTTTGCAGTGACAGAAGAGTACTGGTGAGGTTTAAAACTAAGCATCAAAGAAAAAACGAAGCATTGTTTATAAATTGGAAGATTAAAAAAGAATCTGGAACAAAAGTATCCTATAACATTCCACATGCTCATACATCTTACAGAAATGTAACCTACCGAAAGTAACTGGTCCCTGTGCAAAAATAAGGCTGAGAATACTGGATCAAACGGTTGGGAAAACCAAAACTTGTATCAAAGTTTGGACACTGAAACTTCAAATACAAGGCAAGAGCCTAAAACTCAGTTCTGAACCACCTCTAATGTGCAGTGTTGCACACAAAAGAAAACTCAAAGTAAAAACTGTTATCCCACAGTCTGTATGAGAAGGGGCCTGGCATGGTAAAGGTATTTATAAAAGGAGAAAGAGATAATTACCATATTTCTGCTGCTTTTTCCTCTGCTGATTATGTTTCCCCAACTCAAAAGTCAAATAAAAATAATGACCTGGTTGCCTCTTTTCACACCATCTGCAGAAAATGGAGTCCTTCTTGTGAAAGATAAACTGCTGTTGAACCTTCTTTCTGGGGAGAACTGGCAATGCTTTATCTTTAGGTGCCAAACCTCCATGAGATACAACTGCAGTAATACTTTTGGTTTAGACAGGAGGGCACTTTTGCAACACATCAGTTATTCATTCTCAGTGACCACATTTTACACTGCAAAGTAATAACCAAATTTTGTTTGACTGACACCAAACCTGAATGTGCCCTACAGGTGCCAGGCATTCTACCCCACCTACTAAAGGAAGTTCAGTAATTGTGACCAAATCAGGGCAAGTACAAAGCAAGCACCCTGAAATATGTAGAGTGGACACTGAATCCTCTTCCCACATGTTTTGCCTTGTAAGCCCATCTCTATCGCGTTGCTTTACTTGTTATTTAGACGCAGCCAAAGTCTCTTCTGTACTACCCCACCTATTACATTATTGTAACTCTTTGCTGTCTAGAAATTAAAAATGGATGTTTCTTACATATTGGTTCTTTACTTGTGGTACAGTAATTATCCAGGTTTTGTAAATCCACATCTAGTCTGTTCCTTCTAATTTCATTTCAAACACTGAATGCATACAGTCTGCCAGTTGCCACAGAGAAGGAAATTAGCCCCAAATTTCCATGACTTCTCCATGAATCCATTAAGCCTGCAAAAATCAGTAAGTTTCCTCCATCGTTCATTGACATTTCCTGTGAAGCTTTACTTTGAAAGTATATTCAGTCTTTCTGCTTTATGTTCTGTCAACCTAGAGAGGAGGAGACTGAGGGGAAACCTCATCACAGCCTACAACTTCCTCACATGCATAACGTCTATCCATTACGTTCATATATCACAAATTATTACAAATGAATGAATGATTTAAAAATTACAAAGAATAATTACTATTATTACAAATAACAATATTCCAACTTTCATAAATGTTTGGACTTTTTTTCTCAAACATATTGGAAAAAGCAATTGCAAAACTTTTAAAGTCTGCTTAGATTTTGACATTCAACAACATGAGTTGAGAAACTGAGTTAGAACTAATAAGTTTTAGTAAACTAGTTGAAGTAGTAAGTTTTATCCCTAAAAAAGATTCCAGTAACTGGAAGCCCACGGTAAGAGTTTAAAGGAATTTTAAATCATTGATAAACCCTCTCCAAATCTACTCTTCTGTGCCAGAGAAGTCCTTAACACACACTTTTCTGGACAGGTATCTTCATGTGGCTGGAGAGGAAGTGGTAAAAGACAGAGAACTATCAGCAGTTGAGTTACTCACATGAAAATTCAAAAGGAGATAGTATTGAAAGCCAGCATCAATTTATACAACTTTGTAATCCTACTGCTAAATGCCATGGGGAGCTGTTCCATCCCTTGCTTTTCCACACCTTCACCCCCACAACAGTAACACAGAAAAGTAAAATAAATCACATTATCTGCCATTTAGCTTAGGCTACATTATAGATACATGCATTCATCTCAGAAATGGTGCAACAAAAACTTTATACCCTATTTTACCTTGCAATAATTTCTCTATAAATCTAAGCATATATATATACTGAAAATGGGACTTTAATATTTCTATTACCTGTCTAGTGTTTCCAAAGCTGAACAAAGAAAATTTTGGACAAGAGCAATTGAGGTCAACAGATCCTGCATTAGCTGGTCAGTAGTCTGAAAAATGGAAATTACAGATCTGATGATAAATGTTGTCTCACAAACTAATTTTTTCTAATAAATCAAATAATTACGTTCCCCAAACACATTGCAAAACTACAGTTCAACATCCAGACGTGAGTTTTCAAGCTATTTGTGGGTGACCACAAGCTCTCAAAGCATTTCTCTTGCCTACAATGATCTAACATCTGGTGACCACCAAGCTAAGCTATTTTTCCAGCTACTGTATTCTTAAATTTATTTTTAAAACAAATTACATTAACACCTCCTATAATAGGTCTTGACAAGCAAAATTCAAAAGGTGAGGCTGTTTAACATTTCAGAAGTTTTGTAAATACTGGATTTCTTTTTCAAATCTAAATTCCAGTGCTAATAAATTTTATATTCATTCATTTGGCATTTTATTCCATGAGACATGGGAAGTGTTTTTGACTCTCAAACAAGAAAAAATAAAAGCTCAGTTGACCATTTATGCATCAAAAAGAGAAGCAGATTATGTTCTTCATGGGAATATACAGAACAGCTGACTGCAAGAAACTCTAGTTTGCTATAGCTGTGATCTCTGGACAAAAGAAGCTTGAATTGTTAAGCAGAGGCAATAAGCCTCATTAGACAAGCAGTCCAAGCTTCAGGGAAACCCTCTTCCTCTGCTGAGGGGAAATAGTACATTTAAAGTAAGGCTCAACATCCATCCTCATGACAGAAAACTTTTCAAGGAGTCTAGTGAGAACTCTGCTGGAGTAAAGTCTGAAGGACCTCTGTGGTCTCCAGAACACATCAGCTGATCTGCCCGAGATCTTACATGGAGTTTGAAACAGAATACCTGTGAAGGGCATTTGAAGATTTAAACTTTTCCAGCTACACTGGTCATTGCTCGTACATCTGTGATACATATTTTTGGCACGATACATATTTATAGCTTGTAAAATAATTTCAAAGATGACTCTTTTAATGCAAGATAGATATCTGTGACCCAATTTAATTAACAGTGTCAGTTATACATTTGGTCCATAATCGGGATCATGTCATTAACATCATAACAGCAGACAGCCAACAATTCAATTCCAGTTATTTATTTATGTAGGATGGTTTGCATCTACATCTCACCAGGAGTAATGACCCAGTATTCCTCAGTTCATGAATCCACGAGCTGTGTGATGTTGCAGAAGAAACAGAGAGGTAGATAGTGCTCTTTCATTCACGATCAGCATTACTCAGATGTGCTTTACCCTGGCAGGGCACACAAAGGCTGTGCAGCAGGTACACCACTGGTCACAGAAGGTGTTGAACATTCACAGTTTGCATATTTTAGTTGGTATCAGTTGGTTTATAATCCCATCTGTAGCACATGTCTGTGGACTAAACGGGTCCTTGGCAGAGTTTAGACTTGTTTGTGGCCTACCTAATTCGTTATATCTTCTTTGAGCTGTATAAATGGATAGCTCAGACCATGTAACTGGAGTCTTTTCCATTTTTAAAAACAAACATTCGAACCAATCCCTTTCACTCTTCATAGGGTTTTCAAAAAAGCTATGTACATTTTAATATATAAATAACACAATCAGGTCATCAAAACTCAAATTGAGGGAATTTGTAATTTTTTTCTCAAAGGCATACCAGGGAAGCTTATTAAACCCTCTTGGAAATATATTTATATTTGAAGCCAGAAAGCTTTTTTATCCTGCTAATTGAAAACCAGAGGACCAAGCGAACCCAAGGGTCAAGAAATCACAGAATCTGATAATAAAATTATAAACTATTACACTTAAATAGTATTTAGAGACAGCTCTACAAATGACACACATATTTTTACTCTAAATTAAGTGAAACAGAAATCTGATGTTGGTAGTTCTATGTTAAAAAAAAAAAAAAAAAAGAAAGAAAGAAAAAAAAAGCTTACGGTTCTCCAAATATGAAAAACTTACCAGCACAGACAGCTTTACTAAGATAATATTGCAGCCTTGAAAACCTCCTGTTATGACAGATCAACGTTTTCAAGCAGGGACAAAGTGAATCCATTAGATGAAATACTGCCATCATTACCTATTTTTAGCAGTAATAATAAATACAGTCATTATGATGATGAATAACTAATGAAATGGCAGGCCCAGGAAACAGCATGGCAAAGCTTTCAAGAAATTAGAGGCAGATCCTGGAATTGTAGGTATTACCACTCTGTGTCTTATTCAACTACTGACTTCAGCAGGACATGTCAAATACTGCATATCCTGAAGCTCATTGTAAAAAGAGGTAACAAGATAGAAGGAAAAAAGAAAACCATATTACAGTACACATCATACCTGGTTATAATCCAGCCTACAGAATACAGAATATAGAGAACATATAATAATTTCTGCTAGGAGGAATTGCCACAGACCTTACTGCTTTATTATTATACAGAACTAAAATATGCTCCACAATTAAAAACAAGTAATGCTTTAATAGAAGGCAGCCTTGCATCCTCCACATTCCCCAGCACTTGCTAAATTCTATTTATATTTCTAATCAGGCATTACGTAGACATAATAAAATTTGATAAATGGAACTTACTTTGCACTGATTAAATGATCAACAAAATGGCATCAGTATGCTTTCACTTACTATGTCAGCAAAGTGACTAAAAGCATTGAAGATATTATCCCTACCTCAAAAAATATTACAATGTTTTCCAAATTTTGTGGAATTTTTCAAAAATCACTCTCCAGAAACCGACAATTCTGGAGACGTAGTGCAAATTTTGCAAACGTTTTGAGATACAACATGTCACATCTTTTGTGGGTTTTAGCTTTCTAATTCTCTTTAACTACATGCCTGAATATCTGAAAGGTACCAGGGTATTTGTATCAATGATAGATAGCTGATTTTTAAAAGTAGATGAAATACTGGATCACGAAAACTTGTGTAAATGTTCAAAGTCTTAGCAATATGGTCATCTTCAAACTAGGATTTTATAAATTAACTATTTTCAACAGATCTGATTCCAAGTCTTTTTTCATAGGAGACATGTCATTCTCCAGTCAGGTTTAAAGTAAATTCCTGATTCTAGCACCATTCCGTTTCTTCTGACTTTGTTTGAACAGCAGGCTTTGGCTTTATTTACCGATTGTCTCACCTTAGGAGTGCATACAATAACAATTCATTGGATGTTAAAGTTGGTATGGTTATTCTACTGAACATGAGGGGGTTGATTTAATTTAAATATTTCTGAAAAAAATATTTTTAAAATTAGAAAACACTACATGAATATCTCTAAATAGAATTCATTTTTAAAAGCAAATGAACAGAGTATTTAGACTTTTTAAAGACACTGATATTTTATTTCATAATTTAGGGGTAAATATAGAATGGGTCTATTATTTTTTTGTTTGTTCTCTGTCTAGCCCTTAAATGAAAATGCTTCGAGTATCATATGTCTCAATATGTTAACCTGAAGTATGAATGACTATTATCTTGGAGCTAATACCATCATCTAATACACTATACATTTAGCAAGTTTCAATGATGTCACTGCCTCTTCCCAGACATTAATATTAATGCTCATCTGAATGGCATCTCTCCAAACATAATTTGTTTTCAAACAATCCTATAGCACAGGTACCATCAAGCCTGAGTGATGTAAACATTAATCGTCTCAAGTTTGATTCTCTTTTGCACTTAGGCAATGCTCAGACAGGTGGGAAGGTGGGCAAATCTGGCCATCTCCCAAGAAGTGACATTTTCTTAGTCAGTTAAATGAAACACAGAGGCCTTCATCTCACTCTAAAATCAAGGTCAAGCAGATTAGCAGAGTAATGTGATACCCTTTTGCTAGGAAGGGCTGTATTTCTGACCCAGACAGAATATTGAAGACATTTTGTTCTATGCAGCTAGTGGAAAGACACTCAGAAAAATTTTATAACCAATGATGGGAAGATCCCTTGACTATGGAAGATCTTGCAGTGATGGGTGGACTGTCCACAGGATGTCAAGGAGAGAAATAACATCTTTAAGTCTGTCCTCATTTTAACAAGGCAGATTTTTAACTTCTTGGACCTTCTTGGGTCTCTGAAGAGCTTTAAATGGAGACTAGGGAGCAGCCAGCCTCAGAATAAACCAGTTTACTAGACTCCTTGCCGTGTGCTGCGTTACATACTCAAACATCTAGCACAGGATCTAATGTCACGTATTGGAAAATTCTATGTGGGTAGACAGCACGTATATTCCAGAAGCAATAAAATGTTAATAGGGCAATCATAGAAAAATGGATGTGTTATAGCATATTTTGCTTTTAATATCTTCATAACTATGAAAACATAAGCCATGAATTTATATCAGAATAGCAGCAAAATAGCAATGCATTTTTCTCAACATGTAGTTAGATAAGACAAATACATCTAGATGTTGCAGTCAGTCTTGTCTGTGCAGAAGGGAAGCATTATGTATTCTGAGTGGACATTGAATGAAACAATCCCAAATTGCTAAATAACTTTCAAAGAAATAGTTGTTTTGTTCCATCAAAGTGTGAATGGAGATAGCTTGAAGAATGTCACAAAGACAGAAACAAGGGCTAATATAAATGACAATGAAAGTGAACTGAGGAAGAAAATACTTAAAAGGACAGAATAGAGGATTCCTATTTGAGTGATTAGTTAGCATTTGGAATATTTTTCATTATTTCTCTAATAGTTTACTTATTCGTGAATGATAACCATCTGGGACTGGTTGAGATTATTATTCCCCTTTTGACTTGCTACTTCATCTACACTGAATGTAAATCTCAAAACGAAAATGCCACAGTATCCACAGGGTTAAAATAAGTGATTTACATTCCCCTTTTTCCTTCCCCTGGATTATGTTTTCCCTGGGATGAATTTCTCATAAAGATTCTAATGTGGCGCTCCAGAAGTTTTGTCCCAAGCATGCACAATCTTTTATATCCTAAACTCATATTGTATCAGGTGGAATGAAATCAATTGAATGTGTAAATTCCTTAAATAACAGCAAATGGAGCAAATTGAATTTCAAAGGGGAAAAAACGGTGAACCTGAAAAGCAGTGGTACGAAGGTCATCAGCAGAATTAACAAAAAAGTCTGGCAAAGTTACAGTTAGGCAGTCAGTAATACTCTATTGATCAGACTTTCTCAATCAATGATGCTGTGCCTAGATTATTGATGCAAAGGTATTAAACAAAATTTTATTTCAGCTAACTTGTTGGCTCAGATGTCAACTGAAAGTCATTTCCCCAGTCAATCAAAGGTATGATAAATCTAAGCACAGTTAGTTCTTCAACACCTTTGTATATCTCCTACTTCCCAACTATATAATGAGCTTTGAAATGGCAACATTTAAAAGAATATCTTAACTGGGAAGACCAAAGATAAAGCATTTACATAAAAAGAGAGAACCAAATCACAGACTAAGTAGGGAATAGGAATAAAGAGATAGTTCATATGACAAGGGAAATTGGCAGGTTACATCAGATAACACCAAAATCCAAATCCATATCTACATCTGGCTTATTAAAAAAATATACAATTTCTTCTTAATGTTGACTTGTTCATGTCTAAGAGTCCTCCACACATGACAGTCTCTGCTAAAGGAAGGCCAAGAGCAAAGCAGGAGGTTACTGCAGAAAAGGAAAGCCTGTAAGAGGTGCGGTGCCCAACCATCCTGCAGTGGGTTTTGTTGTTGCTGGTAGGCTTCCCAAAAGCTTGGATTTCAGTAAACACAGTCTGGAAGGGGAAGGAACATATAGCCTAGGGCAATGCACACAAATTCATTTTAACTCACACATTCATAAGTGAAAAGTATTCTGACTAGGTATGTTCCTCACAACTGCCAAACTTCAGTGACAATGAGTGACAATGCATGTGAGATTCGGATTTCACTGACGATCCTCATTTTACGATCTTGTGCTCAACACAATTCTGAAAATGAGCCACTCAAACAAAAAATAACAAATATGTCTCACTGGGGAATCCAGAGAGAGTGGTGCACTTGCAACAACAGTTGCACCATTTGACTTATCTTTCAGTCACAATCGATAAAACCATTAGCTATAGTAAACTAAAAAGAGCTAAAAAGAGTACTAAGAAAGTGTGTGTGTTTTTGCAGGGTTTGTTAGCTTATAAGAGATGTAATTGACTTCAATGACCTTAAACCAAATTCAATGTAATATAAGGATCAAAAGAACTCTTTTATCAAAGAAAATACAACAAAGTTTTATTTTATACTCTTTTTTCTTTCATTATCAAAGTGAACAGATTTAGAGTATATAAATTATATTGGACAGAATTCAGAAATGTTGAATTCCAAAGAAAAATTTACATCCTTAAAAATAAAGTTTGCTTATAAAGGAAAAAAGAGAACATAAAAGACTATAAGGAATTGGGAAGAAAAAAAAGAAGAAAAATATAAGAAAAAGACACTTGAGAAACCATTTGATAATATTTTTCTGTCAGCTGAAGTGTGATCCATTTCTGTGAGTTCTCTAAGAATTCTGTCTTGCATGGTGAAATCCTAAAAAGCTTTTTAGAATAAAAAAGGTGTATTTGCATGCATTGAAACTAACCCATGAGAACCTACTTTGATCCTGCTTTATTTGCAATATTATACTGCCTTTGTCTCCCATAAACTTACAGGATCTGTGAGCAAAACTTTAGCTACAACCATTAAAAAAATTACATCAGCAATCAAAAATTTGCCATAAATTAATTTAGATTTCATTGAATTCTTCAGGGGTGAAATCCTCTATTTTTAATTAATTGCTTCTGGGTTGTCAAGTTGTTTAAAAATAGACAAAAGGAAAGGCTGAAACCTCTTCAGTTTTCAGGAATACCGTGTGAAGGAAAATGCAAAACCAATGCCAACTCTGTAACCATAACTCCAGCACAGACTTGAAGTAGAATATTCATGTATAAAGATATCCATCTAGGTTGTGTCTGATTCAGACAGTTGAAGTAGACGTTTCCCACTCTGGGTATTTGATCACAGTAACCTCAGTTATGAATCCATCCACCAACTCCTACTTCATTACATGCAGTTGTCAATCTTAAGTACCTTGCCTTAATTTCCAAGAGCTTCTGTGATCTATCTGAATGAGCCCTTTTTAATTTTTCTATAGAAATACAGGCTTCCTCTGATCAGCCCATGATATAAATCTACCCTTCTCAGAGCTTCCTCTTGATCCCCAATCCCATGGACCTTTACCAGCAAGGATTTCTAGAAACACTTCCAACCAGCTCAGCAGCTGCACTGTGGTGATCATACCACTACCAGTTTACCAACTTTCACTCACTGTCTTTGTTTTGCCTCTTGACTCGAACATGCGCATGATTCATCTTTTGATCATTTTTTTTGCACCTCTAAGTCTTGTTTGTACAGCACCTGCCGTAATGAATAATAGGCTTGTGATCAAGCTATCAGGGATAATGATAATACAAATACTAACAAGTGTATACAGACTGTTCTGCAAAGAGCTGCCTTTTGTTTGGCCTTCATGTGTGGGTAGACAAGTAGATTCAGTGTTAATAAACTGATCCCACTTTTGATGATACTTGGGTATTTACTAGTCCCTAACTTTGGATCCAAAGATAACCCAATTGGATAGTCAGAAGTAATGACATATCCCATAAAGACCTCATCAAGATTGAAAATTGCAATCCTAAGTATTACTTTTATCATTTCCAATTGCCTCCCAGACAGTATGACCACTTTATTTTTCAAAATTAAATACAGTTTTTATTCCCTATGGTTTTTATTCTCTACCCTCTGCTGTGCTCTTACAGCTACAAAATTTTAGGTATCACCATGACAATTGAATATCCAAACTTTTTTCTCATCTCTTAAAATTATGGTTTTGAATCTGTTCCTGCTGTCATCCTATTTGCTTCTTCTACTACTATGAAAAATGTTTATTTATTTATTATAAACACTGTTTTGCTCTCTTTCCTTTGGATTACTGCTTCTTTACCTCATTCCCACCACTACTTTTTCAGTAAATATTCTCTCTCCAGTGTTTTGTTGGGTCACTGAAAGTTACACTGGCTAGACATGAAGAATCAAAGGACCCTCACCCAAGGACTTTTTTGTGTCTTAGCCTTCATGAGTCTGACAAATGTCTCACAGGAGAAAAGGAGCCTGGTATTTCTTCTGCTGTGGTTTTTTTTTCCTTAAGTAAGAGTTTGAAGACTGATTCAGAACAGATCAAAATATATGCAAGTACTCTTTTGTATGCTTAAACAGTATTTAAGCAGCGACAGCTTCTCTGCTACTGCTACTAGCAGCCATTTTCCAGTGGTAATTACATTGTTGCTGTTTTTTGGCCTTTACACAACTCTAAATTTGAAGTAACTTCAGTGAAGCATAGAATGAGAATTGGGGAAAAAAAAAAAATCTGTGTAGTGTATCTGTTTGCGATTAACCATCATGTTTCCACATGTTATGATCCTGCTTGAAAATTCAAGCAGTCTAGGGAAACCCGATCAGCACTGTAATTATGGCTTGCTTGAATCAAGTCAGTCAAATAATGTCAAAAACAATTATTTTCTTTTACAAAGGGCACAACAAGTTTGAGAATACACAAGAGAAAATGCAGGTCTCAATATGTTAACAGTTTATGAACCAGTCTCAGGGTATTCATTTCTTGATTCTTGTAAAATGAGCAATGATGGGACTTTAAAATTTATTGATTCATTTTCATTAGAGTCATTGTTATCCTTTTTTAAATGAAGGGCCTACACTATTATGATATGATGTTTTGCTATAGATCGCTTTTCTCATTTGGTTCACGAGCTGAAAGTTAAGAATAAGGACAAACAGGTTGTGTTATTAAAATACTGCAGTTGTCAGAAGCACCAGGTTTTAAGGGATTTTAATGTGTTTTGTATTTTAAAATTAGAATATGCATGGAGTTTGAGCTGAAGGTGACTGTCCAGGAAATTAAACCTGATTATTTCTATGTTCCTGGGATCACACCACTCACTCAGATGCCAGATGTCAGACAATAACTTTGGATATTTTGTGCCAAGTGCATTCTGTTTCCTCGCCATTTGGCAGCAAGAAGTTAAGAGTTTGTAACCTGAGAAAGACTTGCAGAAATGAACCCAGAATAAATCAGGGTGTTAAATATTCCTTTAACAAACACGGCATAGTTCTACCAAAGTCTTCAGCAAGTAATTATTTATGTAGTTCACAAAACTAAACACAGAATAATTTATTAATACAGTGTTTCCATCGAATACAGATGCATATACTTTTCTGTTGAAAATTCTTGGACATTCTTAAGAAAATTTTTATTAAGACTTGTGTTTTTAAAATTCTTTTTTGCAAAAAAGGTCTTGATAAAGGTACTGAAGTGAGACTCCTGAATCTTATTTTCACTGCAGGAACTTTCAGATAAAATAGAGCTGACAGGATGCTGAAGGCAGAGCTATACAGTGTGTTAATAGTCAACCTGACAGGATAAATCCCATTTAGTGATTTCAGGTTTTTAACAAAATCTGTTGCCTTTTACTAATTCAGGTTATACTTTATCAAATTAATTGTCATAAAAATGCCATTGAGATCATGATTTACATAGAGAAAAATCAAAACAGTGATTTCTGCTGGGCATTAGACTTTTCATATAGAAGAAAGTTTTTTGAGAAAAGGAAGGTACCTTAAACATTAATATATTTTTCAATATTTACAGTAAGTGAGGGAAGTCATCTGCTGCTATTTGATTATTTGAACTTCTTCATTGCAGAAAAGGATAAGGAATACCAACCAAATCAATGTTTCTTATTTTCCCCTCTAAGACCCATCACAGATCTACATTACCTCTGTTCTCTCTCTTAATACATCATCATTGCCTTCTTGATTTAGGAATCATATCTAATTCTGTTTGGTTTTCCCCAAACTGTCTTTATTCCTGCTTCCACTTAGTTGAAACACTTTAAAACCAACAGAAGTTCTGAATCTTGATATTGCTCATGAAATGATAACTTAATACTTC
>JAWWEW010000169.1:18340028-18360804 GCA_035583185.1 Anabacerthia variegaticeps
AAAGAAAGAAAGAAAGAAAGAAAGAAAAAGAAAGAAAGAAAAAGAAAGAAAGGAAGGAAGGAAGGAAGGAAGAAAGGAAGAAAGGAAGAAAGAAAGGAAGAAAGGAAAACACTAAGAAATCGCCTTCTAAAATGTGCAATAAGATTCAGACGGTGCTTTAATTTCTGTTAGAAGCTTTATGGTTAGACTGCACTCTGACATTAAAAATGCATAACAATAAAACATAAAACCATTTCCTTATTGCTGGCATTTATGCAAAACCACTTACAACCATTCAAAATATTAATATCCTTTCCTACTTAGCAATTAATGCTGCACTATGGATTCAGTACTCCATGCACTAGAAAATAGCATTGCCACAGTGCACAGTGACCCACTGTACTTAATTACACAACAAAGTTCTCGACTTTAAGTCACAGAAATGAAAAGTCAGGGTTAGGTTTCACTGTAAAATAAAGTCAAAATCCATAAACAATTTCAATGTATGTACCATGTGCACTAGAGAGCAATTTGGAGAGTCAGAGACACGTTTCTTGAAATTATGCCATGCCGATTTTTACTACTCATTTTTACTAAGTAGATTATTAGTAGCAAGTTTGTAAAAACAGACCCAGTAAGCATGTGCTCTCAATTGTCTGCAAAGAGAAATATGTATACACTGTTTTCATTTCCCTATGTGCTACTTTACTGACCTTTAGGCCTCAGTCCCTCATTTGACTTGCACAGAGATAGTTTCTTAGGAAGATCAGTGAGCAATTATGCTGTCAAAGAATAAGCAAATAAATAGAGTGTCTTCCTCTTTAAGCTTTTTCACAAAATAGAATCCAGAATTAGTCTTGGCTTTACTGCCATGCATGCCCAAGAGAACAGTTATGTGTAGTGTACATGCCCAGATTCCTCTGAGTTAAAATAAAATTTAACTGTATTTTTTTCCAGGTGAAACCTAAAGCTTCAGTATCCTAGAAGAGTAATGGAACTAACCTCTTTTGTTATCTTGCAGAACACCAGAGTGTTGGTTCTGTGTCAGTTTTACTAACTGGGTTTTTGAACAAATTTCAGCTATTTGAGTGAAGGCAAACTAGAGAAATTTTTGTCTTTATTTTTACTTTTTGTCTTAATGTTTTGTCTGTAATTTTATATATGTTTTGAGTTATGACTTGCAGCCAAATTCTGCCTCCAGTTCCATGCACATGGATGCACCTGGATTCAAGGGTGGAATTTGGACCATAACAGTTATTGCAGTTTTACAAACACATTCTCTGCGGTTTCCCAAAACTGAACCAATGCACTGGTTTAGTCATTCTACCCGACCTTCCTGTTTTATTCTGTGTCCTGAGGTCCAGGCCATGATTTACAAGATGTATCATCCTGTATCACATTGGAAAATTTTTAATTGACAAGTCTTCGGCTTGTCAAAGACAGCTGGAAAACGAAGCTTCTCTAAACCTGTGCACTTTCATTGCTTGGACCCCACACTTCACAAGGTAAAATCTTTCGTAACATAGGCATTTCAGCTGATTTGGTTCCAACTGAATAATGTAATTTGGACTCCATGGATAACAAATGAGTGATATCCACTTGAAAAAGGACAAGAACAAAAGATCCAGACTATTCTATCAACATAACAAACAAGCAGATTAAACCAGTTTTCTTAAACCGTTTTGATTACTTTCTTTATCATTTGATGAGGGCAGTCATGTTGAAGAGCATCCATTTCTAATACAGCACATTGAATTAATCCCTTTGAATACGTCTTGAGGAGATTAATCAGAAATATTTCCAAGTTTTACCATCAATCAGACTTTCTCTTTTTAAATTGTCATAAAAATTAGTCTTGTCATTGGATGCTCAGTTGTACTGAGCAAATGATGGACTGTTTTCTGTTCATGGATTGGTCAAACATTCACTTAATATTTGACTCAGTAAGCACCGTCAGAAGCTCCAGATCCGAATACAGTCTCTACAGTCTGGAAGACTTCGTGCTTACACCCATGAGTATATTTTGGTTTTAACTGTACAAAAATACTTCTGTTATGTTTTTTTAGAATTTGGTATGAATTTTTGCATTATTCCACTGATACATACACGCTCTTCATTCAATCTTACAAATGCTATTCTCCTGCATTATAACATCTTATTCCCTAAGAATAGCTACATCTGCACTCATTTTCTGAACAGATTAACGGTATGGTCTTATTTTTCTACCCTATGTACTTCTAATTTCTCGATTTCAGAAAATATTTAAAAAATAATTAAATTACTCACCAAAAAGTACTAGCCACTTCATAAAATTACTACTGATAGTAAATTACTATGACTATTACAGTTTTATATTTACTGACTCCTGAAGCAGCTGCTGATTCTAGCACTGTCCATTCCTGCAGCGGTGCTACTGATGCTTCAGCAGTGACCAAATGATTCTCATGTCTTTCTTTAAATAACCTTGCCTGCAGAGATCCTGGAATTACTGTTTGAAGACCCCAAAGCAAACAATTATTCTCAAGAGACAGTTCTGATATAGGATATGTTGTTTCAATAGAACCTCTAACAAATCGTTGATGTGAAATAGAGTACATTGGTGGATGGGGAAACTTTTTGAGTATGGCCAGGTACCATAATGTAGAATTTAAATTAGAAATTAAGGAATTCAAAAAACCAATTTTTTAATGTTTCTGCCGTTAATAAATAAAATACTTATGATGAGAATGATAACAATAATATTATGAAAAATCTTATTGCAATATCCACCACTAATAACTTCCTACTTTGCTTTTCAGAGTATGTGCATGCCTGAAAATGCAATTTGAACTGCAGCAGTTTTGTGGTGTCTGGGCATCTGAAAAGTATCACCTGGAGAATTATGAATTACCTAAAGCATACTAGTCTAAAGTACCTGAGCTAATGCCATATTGAAGGCTTGAGACTTTCTACTTTCCATCTGCCTTCCTTTGCTTCTGAAGAGTCTGCCTCTATGGAGGAAAAAGGAAGATCATAGGACAAACACAAGTTTATCTGTGTTACTGTCACTTGGTTGAAAAAGTTCTGGTGGGGATCAAACTCTTTGAAAATTTAAAACTAAAGTCTCAAAGCACCAACTATGAACTTAACATCTACGGTCTGTAGTTTTGCTCCTCTGCATATCTGTAAATCTCTAAAAAATCCCATTTATTTCTATAATGGTAAAATAAAGTCTACTAAATAGAAAGTGTAGAACACATGAAAGATCAGCAAGATAGCAAAGATGTACTTAATAAAGAACTTAAACATCTTATATCTGAGTGTGTAGATGCCCAGTTCCGAGTTAAATCACACTGAGCATTACTGTGCAAAAAAACCAAACCAAAACAAAAAAAACCAAAACCAAAACAAAAACAACCAAAAAAAAAAAAAAAAAAGAAAAAAAACCCTGAAACAGAGTAAGAGGATAAGATACACATGGAGATAAAAAAAAGAACGGTTACAAGGAAAAAAAATGATGTTAGCATTAAGAAGCAATTAGGACAGATACACAAAGACTAAGTATTAGTGTTTATTCTGATGCAATCAATAGTTGTAGCATCACAAAGAAAGAGAAGCAGTATTATGTATTCAGAACAAGAGTGCAGGACTGCAGAAAAACTCAATAGCCTCCACTAGCTCAAAAAGGTATTACTCAGTTTGCCAGAACAATATATTCCAAACAAAATAAACTTGCATGACATTGACATTAAAATGATACTTGAGATTTTATTCCTCTGAAAATACGAAATATTTAAGAACACTTGTGAAACATTGTTTCATTCATTCTCTCAAATAAATGTTGCATTAATTTTGTAGAAGGAGGTGTTTCATTTACAATTGGAAGAGCAAAACGTGACACGCCTGTTACTTTTTAGAATATGATCTTTGGCTAAAATAAGACATTTCCCACTTCCTAGAAGCTACAATCTGTGGCACATATGGGATAGAAGCCTACTACTAGAGATCTAAGAAAGAATTTTGCTGTTTAAACTTTATATAACTTTTGTTCTCCTGTCTGATTTAGTCTGGTCTAAAACAGTATTGAAAGGTTTTTTCCTGTCTCTGTCATCTCACAGCTTCATGAAACTTTCCCTGTGTATTTATTGATATGCTGGGCTAGGAACTATTGCTCCACCACCTAAATTTGGAACAGATATTCTATTGTTGCTCATTCTTTCTATAGCACCTTTCTTGGAAAGGAAACATCACAGGAGTGGGATTGCAATTTGCTCACAGTTCCAAATAATCCTTTCACAGTTTACGGAATAAGTTACATGGCAAAGAAATTGCGATGCATGTATCAGTCTGTTCTTCCAACAAAACCCTTTCCCCGTATTACTGAACAGAAGGCAATTTTCATCCAGCATTAACGTAATGCCAAGAAATCTTTTCCCATGGATAAATATTTGATCACTTTCCAAAGGTAGAGTAGCAAGATGTTCCTATTCCTCTCCAATATCTGGGAGGAATACTACAACCTACCATATTCCTGCAATCTTCATCCATCACCTTCTAAGATACCATTGAATAACCAGGGTATGAGTGCCTCATAACACATCATTGTTATGAAACTCCTGAGAAATTTGTTTAAAATTTCCCCTTTTCCTATGGCACTAAGCTATACAAGTTCCTTACAGAAAATTTCTCCTTTCCAAAGGAGTTTGATGTGTGACTTAGACTCAAGGTGAAAACCTGACAGAATGTTGCATGAACTGTATTTTCAGTATTAAAAAAACCCAAACAAACAACAACAAACCACAAACAAAAACAACAAAAACCCCAAACAAACAAGCAAAGAACAAAAAAGGGAGAAACAAACGAAGAAACGAACAATGTCCAAGAGTCAATAGAAGGAATAACAAAGGTCAGGTTGTAAGTACACTGACAAGCCTGGATCAGGAAATACTACAGGGGAGGGGAATGAGAGTATTTCAACTTAATGTGCCAATCTCTAGTTGTGCAATTCCCATAGGGGTGTATTCTGCCACCATTACTCATGTCAAGTAATATATTATGCTACGAGGTGTTCCTACTGACTTCAATTTCAGTTGATTTCATCCTATCTGGTCATAGGAAATTCTTCAGCATCAGAAATTGTAACTGATAGAGGTCCTTGGCTCAGCTGGAGATACCTGTAGTTCCTCAACCCATGACAGATACTTACCAACCATGTCATAGTTTTACTTTTAAGACACTGAGTTCAGTGCTATTTTTGAAATATATTTCTCAGTCTAAATAAATCTGGCTCTTAGAGATTAATGGAACATTAAAGCTTAAACTGTGAAGTGTGTGTGCTTATACCGGACATCGCTCATATATACTACCAGTTAAAAAAAAAAAAAAAAAAAAGAAAAGAAAAGAAAGAAAACTAAAAAAGGTAACTACATAGAAAAGAAGTCTGAGGTCTCCTTCCAGCAAACCTGAACTTTGTGTTGTCTGAAAAGAAAAGGACTGAAGAATATCTGACCTATTCATACCTCTGGAATCTAACACTTGTATACATTATTTGAAGATGGCTTAATAGTTTTCAGGAGAATTTCACTGAAGTGTTCTTATTGGGTTTATTTTCACTTTTTAAAAGTTGAAATATGTCAACAAGTTTTACTCATCTAATATTACTCTGTTGCTTTTCCTAGCAGAATTATCATTCATCAACCAGCATTAGCCATATCAGGTTGAACAATGGCCATGTGGGGAAGAAAACGTGGACCATGAGAAACAAAGCTGCAGAGGCAATAACCAGACATCAGGAGTTCCACTACAGGGCAACTGAATTAAATTGTCAAGAAAACCAAATCTTTGGAAGAGATATCCTTATGGGAATTGATGTCAAAAAGTCACTGTTCTTGCAGCCATGTAGTCAAATAGGCTTATCACAGCAGGTAAAGCTCTTCCAAAGGCATATGAGTTATCATAATTCTTCTCTTTTCCCCTTGGAAGGTGAGTTATTCTTGATGAAATTGCTTCAGTTTCAAATAAAAAAAAAAAAATCAGTCTAAGATTGTTTCAGAGTTTATAGAGCCCTTTCTTAAATGCATCTCACATACTGGTAAGGTAGATGTGGAGCTGTTTTACTGCTGCAATTTCATGGTTTTTGAATTAGCTTAAAGGGTTGGAATTATTTAAAGACAGAAGTTAGCATTAGTGCTGGAGCCTAATTAAGCTTACCTAAGCAGTTATGCTCTTGTTTAGTTTTTAGCACGGGAGAAACAGGATGCTTTGTTGTGTAATTTAGAACAGTAGGCCACTACACAATGTTGGCAAAGCTGTTTTCCATTCTAAGAACTGCATGATGTCCTCTCCTGCACAACATTAATTGCGAGATGGAAGAGTGATATTTTGAATAGTGTAAGTGGTTTTGCATCAATGCTAGCAATCAGACAATAACTTTATGTCTTATCAGTATACAAATTAATAATCCTGGGACTTATTCTTAGTAAAGAATAATTTATAATAAAGCTGAAAAAATACCTAGACCCTGCTATATGCCTTTTTTCCTGTGTTTTCATCTTTCCAATAAACAGAGACTCTAAACTGACATTTCTTTTCTTACTCATTACCATTTTAGTTTTGCAATATTTTGAGTTCTGATACTAAAAAGTTACAAGATTTGCAGAAAATGGTGATTTTTTTTCTCTTTTTATGAATTTTTGCTTATTCTTGGATGATATTTTCAAGCTGTTCTGTGCAGCTATGAAAGCTAGTAACATGCACATTTTTAAATGAAAGGTGAGACTCTCTTGTTATCGCTTGTGTCCAGCAGCTGGTGCTTCAAGTACAGCATTAAATACTGCAAGACTTATGATAAAGCAGCAAGAGCTGGGTTTGTTTGGGAATATGGGTTATTGGTAGAGAATAATGTTCAGCATTGGCTTAAAAGACAGGTTCAGTGTGGGATGGGATTTGGTTTCTCTGAGTGTTTTCTAAAGCCACTCTAAGGAGCTTGACAATGTCTGTTTCCAAATGATTTTTTGTTCTTGTTTTTAAAGCAAAAAGGCCACACAGAAAGGAAAAACTGACCTTAAAAATGCTGTCAAAGGCATAAAATCAATCTCCTAGCACACTAAAAATGAAGAATATTTCATTTCTATGTTTTGCTTTGTCATTAGGCATTTATTAGCTATTTGCAACAACAGAATGTAAAAGTATTTGGAAAAAACTTTCAATTTCATTTTTTTTAAGCTGGAGGTTGGGTTTGCATCTCTGCGGGCACTGCAAACTGTGAATTATGGGGAACAGGGCAGAGTCAGTCTGCCAGTTCTAAAAGGTAACACTTTGTTCTTATCAGAAGGCCAAAACAGAGCATGAGAGTAGATTCAATTACAGCACACTGAAAGATATATTTCCTGGCAAAATAACCTCAGGCATAAGAAGAGGAAAAAACCATTCCTTGGGCCATGTTCTAACCCTCCTTACATTGCATTTACCTGGGAGCGTCAGGGGATTGTCTAGGAATTGGTACTAAAATTAACTTGCTTGCTAATTTTTGCTGTTCTGTTTGCCTGTGCTCATGGGGAATGCCATTTCAGCTGGACGAAGATGGGAAAAAGGAATGGTTAATCTTACCTCCAATTGTGCTACTTAAAAGGTCAAATTTGTCAGTGAAGTTTAACACTGACCTTGGCTTTTAAGCTGTATGCATCCCTGTTCCCACCAATTCCTTCTTTCCTTTGACCTCACCTCAAATGTTTTTTACGAAGATATTTTATCGAGTGTCAAAGATAAACTTAAGTGGATAACACCTGACTATTAGATGAAGATTCTAGGTATGCTGTTCACTCTTGGACTTCTTTTTTTTTTTTTTTTTTTTTTTGGCCTGTATGTCTCCATTCAGGAGACACATATATAACCTTAAAGATGTTCATAGTCTCTAAGAAATAAAGAATGTCTTGCCTGCTTAAAGCTAAACATGCTTTTGAGCATTTTTCTGAACCATGTCCTAAAACGAATTTTAAAAAAAGCAAAGGTAGATCCAATGTTCCTCATTCTATGCCTTCAATTTTGTGCCTACAATCATCCGTTGAGGGAAAATTGTAGGGGCATTTAAAAGCAGTTTAAAGTTCTAGGTGGCTGATTCAATAAGCACAATTTAGTTTATTATTTCAGGGGTTTTTTTACTGTCAGGATTCAGTCATGGACATCCACTAAGGACAATAATCCTTTCTTAAAGTTTGGTCTGGTCTTTAGTTAGAAGAAAACAATTGCATCTTAATCATCTTGGAAAATCTCTGCTTATTACTGCTTCAAAACGAGCAATTTTTCTCAGTACCAAACAGTATACGTCACATATGATTATCAGAAACGTTAAATTGACTTTAAAATAAATATTATCTAGAATTTGGAAGCGGCTGATTTACAGTTGCTCTTGTATTTTGACCACCTCCCTTTCAACAGGAGTGACCTGTGCTGTACTGGTCTATGAAATCTACACATACTGTCATCTTCCAGTCCAAGATAACTTTGAAGATTGCTAGTTCAAAAATCCCTCCTTTTCTCTTTTCCTCTTTTTTCTTTTTTCTTTTTTTTTTTTTTTTGCACACAAAGGTATACTGACATCCTTCCATATGTTCATCTACAAAAATGCACAGATTTTTATTTCTTTTTTAAACCTATCTAGTTTGCTGCCCACATTTTTATTAAATACAAACTATTCCATATAATTCTGCCAGGAGCAAAATAACCCACAGTGTAACTCCTCCATAATGGAATCATTTAAAATCATGACTTATTCCCGGTCTAAGGCAACCGTACATTATTTTTAGCTGTTTCTGCTCTCCTTGACACAGGCATGGGAGTCAGGTACTTAAGATCCTACACCACAGGATTTCAACTGGAATAGTATACCTATAAGACATCTCTTCCTCTTAAATTTAAAGCTATTTCATTCATGAAGTTGTTTTTTCCCCAAAGCCAGGTGGATTGCACGATGTCAGAAAGGAGAGCAAATAGCAAGCCAGTAATTTAGCCAATATGTCAACAATAAAAAAATAGCTGAAACGAACTGGAAAGGGTTTTGTCCTAGATAACAAACTTTCAGCCATAATAAATACACTGTTCTAAATTTCAAAATATTGCAGAAGCATAAAGAATCTCAAAATAAATACTTAAACTAAATATACTTGTAGGCATACATATATGTTGCAAATTTCTGCAGGGAGACACTTCCATTTCATCTTCAAAGTCTAATGCTAAATGTAGAAGGAAACCATTAATGTCCCATCATTTATAAATGATATCTTCTTCTACATAATGCTTCAAAGCCATTTTTAAGCCATTTAAGCTTTTTCAATTTGCACTAAATATCTACCAAGAGATTATATTTTAGAATTTAGAGCAATATTTAAACTGATATCATATACTTAATTTTAAATAAATTTCAGCATAAAAAATATAGTGTTTCAAGATATATGACACGATTTCCCTCTTCTGATCATTCAGAGAGCAAACAGAAGCTTTAAAGTTAAGTTCTTTGAGTTGTTCCTAAGCTATTAGCTTTCATGGTACACAGAATATGAACGACCATGGGGGCTGCGATATTGGCGGTGGCATGCTGAAAACTGAATCCTCCTTTTAAACATAAGAAAACAATTATTTGAGAATTACTGTTACAGAAAAATTATTAATCAGTTTTTTAAAAGAAAAAGGAGCAAAATGCTTTCTTTTGTTGTTTTTGAAGAAACAAAATTCATCATGACTTGGGGAAAAAAATTCTGCCCGGTTCACCTGTCCTTCCTAAAGTGTGTGGCTGGAAGGAAAAGCAATTTTTAAAGGGAAGGATGCTTCTAAAAACTTTTGTATGACAATGCTAATGGAGGAGAAATATGAAGTATGAGGTTAGAACTGAATCTTGCTACAGGCAATATCCCAGTCATCTCTCAGCTACCCCTTTCTCATGCGTCTTTTCTCCAGTCTGACAGGACTCATTCTGAGTTAGAAACTGCCTCATGGAAGTTACTCTACCTTTTTCAGGTGAAATGGAAAGGCACATCTTTCCATTCCAGTTTCTAATACTCCTCAGTTTTTTAACTGTTTTGGGCAGCAACAGTAAGTTTGTATGTTTGCACAGTGCCTCTGGCAACTACTACATTATACTGAATAAAAATGATGGAGAGAAGACTTGTGCTGAAAGTCACTGGCTTCACCATGCTGCCTGCTCTGGATTTTTTTCAATATTTACCATAATAAAACAACCTTGGAGTGGGCATTGTGTCAGAAGTCAAAGGGATAACGATGATATGGCCATTAGCAAGGAGTATTTTGCTGAAAGCCAAACCCCTTTCCAAGCTGGTACTAAGTGAATCTCAAGTAGAAATTCTCTTACAATTTTTATGACTGAGGGGGTGAACTAGCCCAGTAACTCTTGACTTTATCATTACAATTTTATATTCAATTGATGCCCATTTTAATCTACAAAACTGTTTCCTTGGAAGTAGAAAGCAGAATTTTTGGCCTGTTTGAAACAAGATGATGGTGAAAGAAGGAGGAAAGATGAGACAGAGGCACTTGTGGCATTTCTCCATTGTTTTAGCTGTTCACCAAGAAAATAGCTAAAGTCAGCTTCAGCACTGCAGCCAGCTGTTTGGATAAATTGGCTAGAAGCACTTACAACACTAACATTATTTTGTTGGCTTGTCTTGTATGTATAGTAAATAATATGTTCTATTTTCACCTAAGCCTTTAAAAATAAGTCACAAGACAGCATATGCAGAAACACAGGATGATTTCTCATAATCATGCCGTACTTAGGGACAGACACATGACAATATCTCATAGTGAATTATTCGTATTCTGAAAATAATCTCTGTTCAAGGATGTCCCAGTTCCCTCAAATGATTAGCTATTTTAGAATCACAGAATATCTGAAGCTGGAAGATCATTGAGTCCTACTCCCTGCTCCTTGTAGGACTAAAAACCAACCTAAAACTAAACCATATCACTAAGAGTGTTGTCCAGACACTCCTTGAATTCTGACAGTCTTGGTGCCATGACAGCTTCCCTGGGGAGCCTCTTCCAGCAACCCAGAACCCTCTCAGTGAAGAGCCTTTTCTTAACGTGCAACCTGAACTTGCCCTGATGCAACTTCATTCCCTTTCCGCATGTCCTGTCACTGGTCACCAAAGAGAGTTGATTAGCACCTCTCCATCTGCTACCCCACTTGAGAAAGCTGTAGACTGTGGTGAGGTCACCTCTCACCCTTCTCTTTTCCCAAGTGACCTCAGTTGCTTCTCATAAGTCTTGTGCTCAAAGCCTTTCACAGTCTTGATCACTCTCCTCTTGACATATTCTAATAGTTTGACGTCCTTCTTGTATTGTGATGCCCCAAACTGTACACAATATTCAAGGTGAGGCTGCCCCAGTACAAGCAGAGTGGGACAATGCCCTCCGTCAACCAGCTGGCGATGCTGTGCCTGATGCACCCCAAGACATAGTTGGCCCTTTAGGCTGCCAGTGCACATGATTGACTCATATCAACTTGCCATCAACCCAAACCCCAGATCTCCTTCTGTGGGGCAGCTCTCCAGCCTTTCATCCCCCAATTTATGTGTATAAACAGGATTTCCCCATCCCAGGTGGAGAATACTCCACTTGCTCTTGTTAAACTTCATGCAGTTGGTGACTGTTTGTGTCTCTAGTCTGTCCAGATCGCTCTATAAGGCCTCGCTACACTCAAGGAAGCCCACAGCTCCTCCTAGTTTAATATTATAGGTAAACTTACTTAATGTACGTTTGATTCCTGAATCCAGAAAATTCATAAAAAGATTAAAGAGCACTGACCTAAAACTGAGTCCTGATAGTTTAATATCCTGTTCAATCTTTTATCTGTGGTTGCATACATTTACTATTTAACCAAAATCAGAAAATTCAAATGGTGTTTTCCCATTTCCACAACTGAACAATCCTACAATTGTTTCTGCAATGAATACTTCCATATGCTTTGAAAGTGGTGTTCTGCCACCTTTGAGTGCACTTGAGTGACACTTCAATCAATGTGAGCAAAGGTGTCAGAGCACAACCCTTACGATTCAGGACTCAGCCTACATTGGTGACCAGTATTTGTTTTCTTTTTTTGCCAGACACTGCACTTGGAGTGGAGCTGCCAGAGCATTCCATTGCTGTCGCTCCTTCCCTCCAAGCACAATCCTCCTCTCATACTAGGAAAGGGGTGTTGAGTATCCTAATAGCACAAAGAGATATAACAATCTCTTTCCTCCAGCTTTTTCACAGATAACGTGAATTCAGTGTTTACTGAAAATGATCACAACAGATCACGAATGCGCTGAGTGAAATAATTCTAAAATCTAAATAAAGCCTTGATGCTGTTAATATTTAGCATTTATCAACAGTTCTACGAGTTTGATGACAATGCTAAATTTTTTAGAAAAGTCATTAAAAACTCAAGAAAGACATATTAGTTCAAGTGTGGGGTAGGGAGAGAAGTAGCTAGAACAAATAAAGTAAGTGGTTAGTAACAAAAGATGTTATTAATGTGTCTAGATCTGACGCAGGACTGTAGAAGGACTAAAGCACTGAGGTAGGGTCAAGGCCACCATGCTTTCACAGGAACCTGGGAAAAGCAGTGTGTTCAAAAGATTCCCCAATACAAATATTTCTGATTTTGTTCCCTCATCATAGTTGCTTTTTGCTACCTGTGACTCTTAGTTGTCCGAATGGTTTTGCAGTATCTAACATGTTACTGTGATGCCTTCAAATTTTATTAAGGTTTTCCAATCATTTTCTAGTTTCCTGATAAATTAGCCTGTCAAAAACACTTTTAACAGATAGTATAATAATTGACCATTGAACATCCATTAGAATTTGTCGTAGATAGGTACTGAATTGGATAGCCACAAAAATTTAATTTATTATTGCTAGTAGATGCTTTTCTGCAGTCAGTAATTGCCACCTGGAAAATTAATTTACTGTTTTATTATTAAAAACTGACAGAGAACAATATAAAATGTATAAGTCTCCTCAATTCTGTAAAATCCTTGCCATGAGGAGATGGAATAAATTTTTCTATTTTCTTACACTTGCCATTTTTGAGTGAGATATACATCTTATATAAATATTTTTGAGCCAAAACTGTAATATTTCTGTCTTGGATAAGTATGGGATTTGGTGCAACAATTCATTCTTTACAGAATTAGTCTCCTTAGGTATACGAATTAAATAATTTCATATATATTTCAAATTTAGATCTGATATCTATCCATCTGAAGTTTTGTTTTCCTTGCATCGATTAACTCCATTTTTATACTTTAGAATCCAGAAATCAGAAAATACACATTTTGAAATAGTTTGCATCTGTACAACAGAAAGTCCTGCACCAGATTAACATTAAAGATGGTGAAATCGCTTTCAAAATACATCTTAAGCAGTAAAACTGAGAACATTTATACAAAACAGTTTATATAAAGTTGCTAATCCAAATACAAATGCTGCGCTTCAAAAGCTCAGATCAGTTAGAAAAATGTTCTCTCTAAAGAATTTGAAAATTAAAATGTCTGCTTGTTGAAACACATCTTAATTTAAAATACTTATAAAGAAGTAGCAATCATCTTATTTTTCTGTGTGACACAATTATGGAATAATAAGGAGGAACATTTTTTGAAGTATATTTAACAAGTAGCTTGTTTCAGACTGGATATTAGCTTGATTTACCATCTGCAGAATTACCAATAACATGATGCATTTATTACCCGTAAAAGCTATTAGCAGGTCATTTTGTTCAGTTCATCATATGTGTCTTGAGACACAATCTGGCGTCTAACAGATTTTCATACATTGATGTCACAGAGAATCAGACTGTTCTTTAATTGATTGTTTCTTGCTAGACTACTTTGATTAAAACAGGTTGTGCTATTTGCTTTTAGTTCTACATTTCTCTACTTTAAATGCATGCCCAGGAAAGGCAGAAATTATTCTCATTTCCCTGAATTTGTCTAATTCAATGTGTGTGTGATAGTCCTTGTAATCAAGCTGTTTAAAAACCTTTCCAGTTATTCTAAACCCATTACTCCCTTCCCAATTAATACAATCTACACAATGTTTTAAAAGCTATTCATCTTTCCAGGCCAAATTGTTACAGGATTTTTAGATCTTAAGCCTGGGAGAAATGAGTGCATACAGAGGAATGGCATCTGAGGAAAGCAGGTTTTTTTCTTTAATTTACTGAAGGCAGGCTCATAAGCTGGGATCTTGCAGTAGGAAAAGAAGCAACTCTTCTATATAACAGGATACAGCAGAATATCTGTGGACATTTTGCTTGGTGCTTCACTCGAAAGTATGGACTCACCTGGCCTCCAAAGGCCAGGTCTATGCTCTGTGGGGAATATAATACACATTATGTGGTTTGCACTTTTGTTTCTTCAAGGATGAGAAACTTGAAATAGGACTGGATGTGTCAAGGAAATAAAAATTAAAATAAAATAATTCTGATTTTAAATTTAGATGGTGGGGAATTCCACACAAAATATTGTGGTTAACAAAACTCAATGTACTATTTGAACTGTGAATTTTCTCTTTTCATTTGGTGATAATTCTCAGCTGATTTAAATTGGTATAATTACCTAGAAATTAATGGACTTTTGTCATCTTACATTGTGTAAGGACTTTTTTTTTTTAATATTCAACTCTATTACTTATTTATGCTAATGACATATAAAAAAATTCAACCCATGCAAAAACACTATTCATGGACAAGGTAAGGCTGGAGTGGTGCATAAAACTTATGCTTTGCCTTTTTTCCCTAAGATGCAGTTTATCCTGCATGACTTTTTTTATTGCTGCACCACTTTTGCTGTCTATAGTTATTCTTCATGTTGGTACCCAATACGAATTGCCTACAAATGTAAAGGGTACACGTACTTGCAGTAGTGTGGATCATCTGTAAAGCTGAGGTCTTGAATACAGTGATTTTTCATTCTTGCTTACACAGTTTGTTGATTCTTCTAGATATGATGAATATAGAAAAAAATATGAAAAAAAGTATTACGGAAGTTAAAGACAGTGGTTTCCTGGACATTTTTGATATTGCTAAAATTATTGACTATAATGTGAAGCAGGATTTTCTATGCTCTTTTTTACATACTACATATCATAATCTGACTCCAGAGACAGATGCTGCACTATTTATGGCTATGTGATAGAAATCACCTAGGGAGAAAAGAACTGAAAGAAAATCAAAATGAGAGAGAGTGAAAAAGGGAGGGGCAAAACCTGCATCCTGATGAGTTGCACTTTTCCTCACCACAGCGACAAGGGCAATACTCTCTATCCCTAAAGTTTCAACACCTGTTCCTAAGTAAAGTTATAGCAATGCTAGGAGAACTCTGTATATCTTTTTTATCAGGACTGCAGGAACACAGAGGTACCACGGAAAGCCTAGTGCTACTTGTGCCAGGCAGTCCTTTTTATATTTTCAGATTGACTTTATACATACCTAAACAGAAGACACCATGGCCACATTTATGTTTAGAAGTATATTAGATACTAGTTAAAGAGAAAGGAAATAAGCCACATGATGGGAAAAATCAAATCTGAAAACACAGATGTCTAACAAGGCCCTTAAATCACCGTACTTTCTCTTCCAAAGATGACACTAGACAATTGTACCACCAAGTTAGTATCTCATCTGGTTTATTTAACAAATAAAGGGTAGGTGCATGCTGTGGTTTAACATACCCGTTCCAGCAATGGTAGCAGAGTCTAGGGTTCAGATTTTTAGGGGATCCTTGGCTACCACCATCTATATGATAGAAATATTCAGAGAAGATGACCTAGTCCAAGAATATTCCATGCCATTACAACCTTGAAGGAAAACTTACGTAACTCACACATTCATGCAGGTACATAACATTAGTATTTTTCAGAAAATGGCTTGGAGAATACCATTAGAATGATCCAGGGAGACTGGGCACCAATGATTTGCCCCGACAGGACAGGAAGCAACGGCAAGGGGAAGAAACAAGCAGGGAAAAGAGTGATAGTGACAAATGGCATAAGATCCTTTGGGAAAGGAGACGAAAAAGATACTTTCAAATGCAGGATAAGAGTAAAAAAGAAATACTGCAAAAAGGTTAAAGGGAAATATGATAGGACCCAAAGTGAAAGCACTGTATACAAGAAGAATCAGCATGGGGCAGAGAAAATGCAGTCAAAACTGTCACTGCTTTTCCAAATGCTCAAGATCCCTGCTTTGACAATTTCCTAGATGCTTTCTTTCCAGAAGTTCCCATAGAGTCTTCCAAAGAAGAGGAAGAGCTGTCACCTAGGTCCTCAATGATTGTTCCACTCCGTGTAAAGACCTTTATTTTGAATGCTTGTGTGTCTTCTCACCACTGGAGAATCTTAACTTCCCCTATCTACTTTCCCCTTTGGTAGCTTAGCCAATGGGGAAAGTTAACAGAAGAAATACAACACAAACACAGCCAAGTTGTAGCATTTCAAATAAAAATAAAAAATAATCCCATTTCCATGACTATTCTGATTACCTTTACAATCTCAAAGATGGGCCTCTTGGAGTGAAATATTGCTGAACTACAGCCCACAGCTTTTTGCATTACTGAGCTCTGAATTCTGCAAATATCTACATCTTCCATCACCTACAGGGGTAGGGCTCTTTTTCCTCTAACCTAGAACTGCACTTGTGCAAGAGATGGCATGTAAAGACCACGTGATGCCCTCTTTACTGAAAAGCACTTAATTTCTATTTAAGATGTGTTAAGAAGTGGCACAATGTTCTTGAACACTTTTATTGTCTGTCTCTCCCCCTCCTCCCCCCACCCCCCCATTTTTCTTCTTTCTTGCATCTGGTTTGCGGTGTAATTTTTCTCCCTGTGAATGGTTCTGAATAAGAATGCCAATGGCAACCCTTTGCACTGCACAGTGAAGCAAAAGAAATTCAGACTATTATCAATGCATATAAACATACACTTTTGTTCTTTATTTTAATTACAAGTCCATTTAAACCTCCAAAAAAGGGAAAACACTACTGCTTTATTACCCCACTGTTAAAAAATAAGAATAGCTAAAACAAGTGAAATCTTACATGTCGGGGGTGTCTGTAAGCCTATCAGAAGACCAAAAATAATTTACATCCTGTAGCAGATTAGAAAATAACTTCACTAATTAATGACATGCATCTCTGGTGAAGACCTTGTCAGTCATTCCAAGCAGACATACATCATGTCAATTCTTTTTTATGGGTGGTGATGGGGAATATTATGAGCAGGAAATCTTCCTGAAACTACAGAGAAAACACAGATACAGAGATTGTAATTACAAGAGTATGGAAATTTACAAGGACACGGGAAAACAATGCCACATTTCTTGCAGAAAGTGCTCTGAGCCTTCAGCTACCAGAAACTGCCGTTCCTCACTCTTGCTTCTGAATTAAACTGTGAACCTTGGGAACAGACCGAGATTTTAACTCGGCACATACTCAGAGGAAAGAGTGCCACCTACTGAGAGCAGGCATCGAAACATGGCTTGTTCTTCCTGATTTAACACATTCTCCCTCTTTTCTTACTAACAGGTAAAAAGCCATGAGTATACTTTAATATTCCAGTCTAGACGTATATGTATGTTTCCTGGAAGTTCAAAATTTAAAAAACTAACAACCAACCAATAAAAACCCCAAATCACATAGAGTATGAAAATTCACATTCAAAGACCCAACAAGACAACATGACTTCGGAGAACTGGGTTAATCACAGCAGTGGCACCCTTTGTTTTGATTAGGGTCTCCTGGTCAGCAATGGAACACAAGCTAAGAGGCAGCGGATGAGTTAACTACAGCAACAAAACTGAGGAGGAGGGAAGGAATTATGTTTTTGAGGAAAGCAGACTAAAACAACTGACTCATCTAGCAAAATACGTATTTTTTCACTTTCAGAAGATATTTATAGTGTGAGCAGTGGTCTTTCTATCCAAGAGTATGAATAGGTCATCACTGAGCTTGTTTTTACAACTGTAGCCTCTGTTCATTTTCCCCTCTTTAAGATAATGTTGCATCACCACTGGCAAAAGCGACATACGAGCAGAATGTTTTATACGGGATTAAGCTGCAGAGAAATAATGGTGTAGAGTAGATGGCCCATACTACCAATTGCTGGCAGTGTGCTTGACTGCACTCAACAGTATTATCTGGTTCATGAATACAGATCAACCACTTTTTCTACTTTTAAAAGATATTATGCTATTGCAAGAAAAAAAAAAATATTGTTTCAGGCATACAAAATATTTATGGGACAATCCAGCATCAGTGCAAAGTGCACAATAGGGTAGAAAGGAAAAGCACGGGGGAGAGAACAATTTCAGAAGAAGAATGTGCCAGTGATAAGAGGCACAGTGCTGCTTACTCCTGCAAAGCTGCAGCCTTTCTGTGCCCTGCACGCTCGCCAGCAGTGGGTCAAGGGGCAGAGCCTTCACATGCTAACATAAGGAAAATCAATTTCAGTCCTCAGCGGACTCAACTACTGGAACAAAAGGCAACCCAAGCAATTGCTGTATGGCACTTCACATATTTTGGCATGGTGCAGGCAGCACCACTCCCAGACCCTGCACTGGTTCTAGAGCAGACCAAGAGAAAAATACATACTTTTGTGAAGTCTCTGGCTTCACAGACACACTCAGATATGACTTTGGATCTGAAGCTGTTCATGAAAAGGTACAACCAGCTCTCTCCATCTAAAATTATTCCTTGGCCAAACAGAGTTCTGTATTTCCTTAAGATGGTCATTAAAACACACAGAGTAAACAAACGTGGAATGACTAGTTTGCACTAAGTAAAGATGTCAGAAAACAAATATTAGGCGTAGACTTTATATTTGAATTAAAAAAGCGAGAAACAAGCTCATTGTTTATTTAACATTTAAGTACATGCTACACAAGACCAATCTTTCTCTGCCACTTTGTGTTGTGGGGGGAAATTTGTCATCAGCCCTCCTGATAGCTGCAAAGCTGCAAAGGACTCACCCTTCTCTGTTATTACTTAAGCTCTAGCAATCAACCGGCCCAAGATAAAAGCGGAACGTAGAAGGGGGAAAAAGTGGGGCAGGCAGGATAATTCTTGTCCTGGAGAATTTACTAGTAGATATCTCTGATTCTCTAGCTTTTCTAAAACAATTTTGACTCACCTCAGACTCTCAGGTAATTTGTGCATGGTTTGTTACAATTGTTACAGTAAATGTTTTTGAGCCTCATTCAGTGAGAAAACTAGTTAAGGATAATTCATCCGGTATTATCTGTCTAAATCAACTCATCAATTCATGACATCTATGACATTATGAAACCAAGCAGACTAATTGGGTAGACTTTCTGGGCTGGTACCAAAGAATTGCTGTTTGAAATAGCAAATCATAGACCTGTCCGCTTACACTGTGCTCCTTACCATTGCCAAGACTCTTTGCTAGAGCACAGCAGGCACAGAGCGCAGCGTGTGGATGCCGCCTTCTTGCCAAGGGTGCAGGGAGCTGGCCCAGCTACTGGATCTCCACTGTGCCAGCAACACTTGGCTGAAAAACTGACTCCTCCTTCTTCATAATACAAGACGTTATTTCCTTGAAATGTGGTACTGCTATGTTTATGTATGTAAAGAAACTAGATAGTGACTCCTGACGAAAACATAGGAAGTCTATTTTGGAGAAGCAGCATGAAATGCAAACTGCTTGTTTAATGTCGCAATTAAGAAAAGTATTTGAGCACCCAACTAACACCACATACTTCTAAAGGTCTATAGATCATCTACAGAAGAAAATGTCACACTTCTTTTTACATCACCAGATCCAGCAGAAGTGTTTAATCTCTGAACATTTCAAGCTATCTGCTTCAAAATGCCAGAGATTTGTGTTTACTTTTCCTCATGCACAGTAGTCCTACTGCCTCCAGCAGGACCTGCCAGACACTGTCCACTAGTTCCCTAACAAGGCCCTCCACTGGGGTAGGAAAGTCTGCCGTGACTCTCATCAAATCAGGGTGACAGACTAATCACACTGGGAGTGCCATGTATGAGAGTGCAGAAATGGGGGGAATATCCCCTGCATGTGTTTTGCCTCCATTACAGCAGTTTAAAGGAAATGCTGTGTCAGTGGTTTTGATGCATCCAGGGATTGAATGTAAACAACATGGTACAACTCTAGAAACTGCCATCATAAAATATTTTAAGAGGCAGAGTAGAGTAAAATAAAATAAAAATGTCTTTTTATGTGATATCTCAGAGTAATTCAGGATTTATGGTACCTTAACCTTTAGAATCCAAAATATTAAGCTATGTTTCTTAGAGATAATAACTCGGTTGTCCCTCACTTATGTGTCTTAGATAAAAGCCTACTGCCACAGAATCCATGAATGCTCAAATACCCTTGCGGGCCTTTAGTAGTAAATCTTATGGAATAGCTTATGGCCAATGTAATGGCCCACAGTAGCCTGCGAATATCATGAATTCTAATAATACTTACATCAGTAGAAACATGAAGTAATGTCTCCATTGTAATTAAATGATGTATTTAGAGCAGTGCACTAAATGGTCCCCTAGTGTGTTGGTGATATATTCTAATAGTCTTCTCTTTACAGCCCCCACACGGTAATATTCATGCTTTATTCTGGAGGGCTTTGCTTCTTACTGAACATTTGAATTGCAACATTAAGTGGTAAAGTGGATTACAGCAGACCTCCATGAATATGGATTCAGATCAAGAATCTAAGTGCTTAAAAAAAATAAAATGTTACTATTTAAACAGAATGATTACCAAAACATTTTGATATGGAGGGATGT
>JAWWEW010000169.1:18360904-18378404 GCA_035583185.1 Anabacerthia variegaticeps
ATCTAAGTGCTTAAAAAAAATAAAATGTTACTATTTAAACAGAATGATTACCAAAACATTTTGATATGGAGGGATGTCACAAGTGCTTTCTTTCTTTTTTTCTTTTTAACACACACCCTGGACCCAGCTCAAATTTGCTGGAATTTAATACTGAACATGGGGAGACATCCGAATTTAATTCACCTAAATAATTTGCACTGCAGTTACAGAATTTAATTTTAGTTATTTAAGACATAAATTCATTTTAAGAATTATGATACTACTGTATTTTAAATGCAATTCTGAAAAAAAAAAATCAGACTACACCACATTGTCAGCTCATAAGACTGCTGCTGATTGTAAATGGTTCACATTTATGAAAGGAGTGTCTGCTGCTTCAGAGAGAGAAAAAAAATCTCTTTTCTCCTGATTAGGTAGCAACAAAAATGTTCATTTATGTATTTCTACTCTTTATTTTCCCAGTAAATCAGCCAATAATATAACAGCTGGAGGTATTAAGGGCCTGAGGCAAAGCTAAGGGCACTTCAATATATCCAGGCATGGCCAGAAATTGTGGAATATTAGGAAGCATATTACAGTACATGTAAAACTATGGCTGACATCTTATTATGAAGCTATATTTTATATTATTTTTAAAGAAAAGCTTATTTTTGTATTTGGAAAAAAAAATCAGAATAAAACCATTTCTATCAATAAGAAGTTTTATTAAAAGGTTCTGTTCATTCAGTGTGTCTCAGTTTTTCCAATAATTGCTTGTGAAATACTGTTTCGTTCTGGCACATACTAAACAAGCAACATTTTCAGAACACTGCTCCAAATAAATTCTCTAGGAATTCATGCATATGGCATATAGATTTTCATATGATTAAGCATCACTTACCCATGCATTGCTTGTCTTTACTTTAGTCTGCCAGTATTTTTGTGATGTAATGCTCTCTGGAATAACTGATATTCATGTAGGAAAACTCCATAGTTTTTTTTTGTTTGGTTGGGTTGGGGTGTTTTTTGTTTGTTTGTCTACTTCAGGGCCAGTAACTAAATCATCAGTGTAGTTTTGATGGCCCCCAGGTTTTGGAAATGAATGAGCTCTGTAGTTAGAGAAACCCTACAGAAGGTTGTTCATTTTCCCATGGCTCACAGAAGAGTCATTCAGTTGAAAACATGCCTAGGTTTCCTGGCCATTTGCACAACCTATTTGGCTAGACCTTTCCTTGGGTGGTACATTCATGGTCACCTTCACATCAGACTTTAAAAAAATCACTTTGACCTTAAACTTCCAGAAGCAGATCATCCAAATCTAGACTTAGCCACTGCAGGGCAAACTGCTGAATGAAGCAACTGCTGTATGTCAAAAATGCTTTAACCTTTAGAAAATAATAGCTTGAGTTTCCAAAGGGCATACATTTAGAAAAGATGCAATCTTCTGGCACTAACCCTAAATTTTACCTATCCCTAGAAATGATAATTTTTAAGGTTTAGAAGTATACTCTTAATATTTCTCTAATTTTCAGATGCCTATGGCCTGGCACTTTCTGCCTAAAGTAGAGGTGCCAAGATGCAGTGTTCTGAGAGTGTCCTGAGATTACTCCTGAGCTGCTGACAGCAGAAGGTTTTTGGTTGAAAAAAAATAAATTAAAAAAAGCAGATCTCATGAACACTTTTTTTTTTTTTTTACTTTCTCTTTTTCTTTTTGACAAGCCAGCCAATTTTGCAGCCATAAAAGGTCTGAATAAGATACAAAACCTTGTTAATGCAGATTAGATTGTTTTGAATGTCTATAACAACTGCACTTTCCCTTCCAGTTTAAGATCTTGGTCAGCAGGGTGATGGAGCCCACGCAAAGCTAGTCAGGGAAGAAGCAAATTTAATGTAAAGGAAGACAATGCTAAATGATGTGTCCTGCTCTGAGGAGTCTGCCTAAAGGCCACTTTGAGAGAGTGCTTAGTTTTCGGCTTACCAGAGCTCCAGGCACTTCACATCTGTGACTAGGAAAGTCCCTGGTCACAGATAGGAGAAAGAAAGTATTGCTTCTGGACTTATTTTAACTTTGGTAGAGTACTCCCAAGAAGACAGACTAGAGAAAGATCACTTTGATCAAGGCAGATAATTGTCTTTTTGGATATTGCCCCATGGAAGGTCACCCAGTCCTGCTACAAACTAAACAGTGAGTTTTTAAACCATTTGGCCCAAGAGACTCTATGTAAAGAGACTAAGGACAGCTCCTTAGGATGAACTGGAGGCCACGGTCTGGGCAACAGATTCACAGGAAAAGTCTAAATATCACATCAAAGATGAAAAATCTTTCAAACTTCACAACTGGGATTCCTGGCAGAGGATGAATCTGACCTTCAGTCAGATTATACTGGGACAGGAGCCCCAGTTTTTTCTGACTCCTGAGTATTTAGGAAACTAATTCACCACCTTGACATTGAATACCCTCAATGGTACTCCTGGGATAATTATCATTAGGTGCTGCCAAAAGGAAATTCATCTGTCTAGGAGATAAGCTATTTTATGGGGTTAATCCAAGACAGTGAAATTACATGTTTACTATATTGTAAAATACCTCACTGAAAAGAAAATGTAACTAAGATAAACATAAAAAATCAACACATTCTATTAATTATTAATTCCTTTTTGACTGAGACATGAGGAGAGAATAAGTACCACTATAACTCTTTGCCACAGTAAAAAAAGTTCAATAAAATATAAAAAATACTAATGATCACTAGGTGCTTTCCAAACCCCATCTGATCAGCCAACCAGAGGTCCTGTTTAGATCTTAGCAACAAAGAATGAAACAAATGAATCTTTGCTTCTTTTTATCAATAGGTTAGTACACCAAAAAGTTACTTCCTTGATCTCCATGTAATATTTAAAGGAATTCTTTAAAATCATTTTTCTAAATCATATTCTCACATTTGCACAATTCAGATACTTCAATTTCTGACAATTTGAGAAAAATAAGAAGTATTACAAGGCAGAAGACTATTTACAAGTAGTGTAAAAACAGGAAAAGAAAAAGCAAACCAGTCTTGAAGGAATAGCAAGTTCAATTACCACCTGAACTGACATCTTACTAGAGAAGAACTACCATCATAAAACCACTAGAAAATTCCCACCTACAGGATAAAAAGTCTCTTTAATTTCATCCTCTGTTTTGGGAGATTTTCCAGTGCACTGATCTTTTAGGCATTATATGTGAAACACAGCTGTGCCTTCAAGCTCAGGAATCAACCCTCAGGTTCATGCACTACAATCAGTACACCCAAATCACTTGTTCCGTTGTCAGGAAAGCTTCTGAGGTGCTTGACTAGAACAGCAACTATTGCGTGCTGGCTGGAATTGACATTTACTTACTTTTTATATTAATTATACTATTCTCACCTTTTCTACCAGTCCCACTGACTCTGAGCATGGTGGGGGATGCACGTGAAGCAGTAAACGCTGCCACTTGTGCTATTTCTTCCTCACTTTCATATGATGATAGAGTTATCACAGAGCAGAACTACTCTCAAATTTCAGAATGTTGACCTACTCAATCATTCCAAAGAAGACAGCTGGAAGCCAGGACAGTATAGCAATCTGAGATGTGAAGACAGCAAAGGCTGATGAGATCTCCAGTGAAGGACAGGGGTGGATGGGGAGTGTTGAGGCCAATGATTATGAGAGTGAATCTGAAGCCCACCTTATGGAGAGCAGAAGTTCTCCAGCACCAAGAGAAAGCTTAAAAGACTGCTAAAATGCATTTTTTTAAAAAAAAAAAACCTCATTTTCAAGATGCAAAGTTTCTGTCTGCCAAGCTGAAACTGGTTTGCACCCAATTTTGTCAGATTTCCTTGTTTAAAAATTCTTACTTTATGTCATATTCTGACAGGCACCAAGTATGGGTTCCAAATGGCTATTAAGACATAAGCTATCTGAGTATAGATATTAGGAATACTATTAAGGCACTCATTGATGTGATGTATTTCAGACCAGTAAATAATAAGTGGCTAGCCATTTACTGAAATGTCTGTTCAGCCTAATGAACCCTCTCGATACTAATATATGGGGATTTAAAGAATTCATATTTAAATTGCAATACAATTCTTTAAAAAAAATATTACCATTAGTTAGTTATTATTTGTAATTAGCTGTATTCATCACAACACTTCATAGACGTAGCCAACCCTGTGTTCAGCACAAGTCCAGCAAGACTATTCATACACATAGGGAAGCAGGAGGGATGTTTTATGCATCTAAGGATACTCACTCTGAGCTAATGGCATAGGAATAAATTGAATTCCAACACCCTGTCTACGGTTCCCTATACATTGCATCTCTGTAGCTGGATCTTGAGAGAGATTTTGCTATGTGCATTTCTCTAACCAAAATTTTAGTTTACTGGTTTTCTTCTCAAGAAGCACTTGTTAATGTTAATTGTGCATGTTAATTGAAATCTTTCAAGATAAAAACAGTGACAGAAACAAAGAAAAGCAAGAAGAAAGAGAAGTCTTTCTAGCTGCTGTAGCTTCTGGCCATGGGCACTGCTGTCTCTCAGAACATGTATAGAGGTACATAAAACACCAAAAATGGTATAATGGTTTAGAAAAAGGCACTGTATTTCACTGAAGATGCACAGTATCTAAATAATGGCTTTTTTACATTTTTAGGAAAATAGCAGGCACGGCTCAAGGGTTCTGCTCAGCTCCAACATTCATCTGCACTGTAAACACTCAGGATGAACATTTTCATAGGGAAGCCTTCTTCAGCTAGAGGACCAGCTTCCCACCCCACATGTGTACATTTCTCTTTATCGTTTATCCATTTTTAGTCTCCATCATGTATAAAAATTCTGGGCCTAGGACACAACAAAATTTAGTAAGTGATCAAGTTGCAAAGGGAGACTATGACTAACACATTAAATGCAAAATCCTTGTCATTTCTCATCAGAATGAAGCAGGCAGTTACAATTTTTTCTGAAACTGTTCTTGGGGCAGAGCAACTGTACAGAGGCCCTCATCAAAGGAAACTAACTATATCATCCTGCTTTTTGTTTCTGATCATTGTGTCACATAACGTTTACACGTATGAACCATGAAAAAAGTATGTTTCCACCTCCTTCTTTCCCCAGCTTTATATACTGACCATGGTGTCCTACGGTCTGGAACATCCCTGTGGTCACTTGGGGTCACCTGTCCCATCCATGCCTTCTCCCAACCTCCCATGCACCATCACCTTCCTTGCCACCGTGGCAGTATGAAAAGCAGAAAAGGCCTTGGCTCTGCTCAGCAATAACAGAAACATCTCTGTATCACCAACACTGTGTTCAGCAGAAGTCCAGAATACAGCCCCATACCAGCCACTGTGAAGAAAATTAACCCCAGCCAAAACCAATGCATCTTCATGGCCTGACTTCTGCCAAGTGAATAGCATTTGGTAATCCAAGGAGTCATTTACTGTATCAAAAATTAGTTATATTTTCATAAATGCTTTTTGGAGCTTAATAAAAAGATATTTCGTAACACAAAAAGTAAAACACCATTAAAGATTTTAAAATTATAGAGAGCAATATCCAGTGGACTAGGTAAACCTGACAAATATAATACCAAACAAAAAGTAAAGGCTCAGTGATAGATTTATCTGCTAAGTAGCATAACAAGCCTAAGTTATGAATGAGATTTGCATTTAGTTTTCCATAAATTCTTACACTATTGTTACACATATTCTACTTTTTTCTTTTTTTTTTTTTTCCCCAATTAAACACTATCTAGGAAAAGATACTGAGGAAGACCATTTACCAGGCTTATATGATATTCTGTTTTTCATATCTAAACTAAGATAAAGGCCCTGACTTGGCTTACAAGTAGAGAAGGAAAATAAAATGTTGTTATCACATCCTTTGAGCTTTTAGACTTTTACTGACATGAAAAACAACACCATTAAATTTGTAGAAGCATTTTCTTGATGTCCGAGATTGTAATACCAGTGGTCTGAAGAGTCAGGGTTGTGATATATTGGTGGAGTTTGATGGGCACAGTTATGTTCTATATGTTATGTTCTAATCATGCTATATGTGGTGGCTCTAACCAGTCCCATTAAATCTTTTCTTTGAGAAGCATCAAAATCATAAAAAAATCACGTGTGTTATGTGTGTATAGGGTCTCACATACATGCACCTTATAGGTCATACTACAATTTATCAGATGTTATATATCCAAATTCCTAGTTTCTTTACAAATATTTACAATGTTGGAGATAGCTTGACCCAGTTTGGAATCATGTGGGCCCATGGGATACCCACATAATTACTAGTGTGTATTTTGCTACATGGTGATAATGGGTCTAGTAGTTCGGAGATGTGATTATGACTCTGTGCCTCCTGTATATTTATCCCAAGGTTCCCTTGTGCATCTGTTATTTAAGTATTTTTTTTACTGTTAGCCTTAGATATATTTATGCTGGTGAGCATCTTTTCCATTAAAGACCATACAGAGGAAAAAGTAATGTAGCAAGAAATACTGGCACATTAGGTAGTGCAACAAGGGACTGAAGCACATTTCATCAAGAATAAAGTGTTGAACGTTGCATAAGACATAAAAATAGAATGAGCTGGTAAGTCTGACTTTCTCGTACTGTGTATTCCAGTAGGCAATTTGTATATATACTCCATTTGGATGTAAGAGCCTAACACTGAATTGAAGCAGCTAAGCCAATCCATTTTTTCAATAACAAGGCAATTATTTCACAGCAAATGACTACAGATTTAAATCACGAACTGATAACTATTTGTATATAAATATAGTGAAACCTAAATGAGGTTGGCTTTACAATGATCTGTGTTAATAAAATATTACATGTATTTGGATGAGCACTGAGTAAGAGGCAAGGTCTCTCAACTGCAGAGATCTTTGTCTTTGAAGTAAAAAGTTCAGCAATTCATCTAAACACAACATTTGCAAAGCCTCATATACACCTTTTAAATTATTTTTGTTTTCATTTTTAAATATCCATTTTGTACCTAATTTAATAAACTAGTTGAAATTTAGGGTATAAAACTCAGCATTGCTTAGCGTAGGATGAGGGGGCAGTTAAAGGTCATTTCATTAGAGGTGAAAGACAGAAAAAAATTGCAGAAAAAGTATGTTGAAAATCTTTTTTCTGCCGTTTCAATTTCAATCTGACAGGGACTTGGCAGCTAACAGCAAAATCTGGGAAAGCCATGAACAAGGTTCAAAGCTGCTTTTTAAACGATAGCAAGCAGAAAAAAGAAACGTGGAAAATAGACTCAACTTTTTTTTTTTTCCCCCTGTACTAGATTAGGACAAACATAACATACCAGGGAAGAGTTTGAAGACTGAACAATTCTGCACTTACCATTGATCAATACTAAAAGTATTGTTTTCCTGAAAGAAACAAATTACACTATTACATATACCCAAACATTGTTTACCTATCCAACACAGAGAAAATGGGAATGTCTTTAAGCGCTTTTCAACATATGGACACTCACATACACTGCGACGTGTCACAGAATAGACTGGTGCAGATTAAGCTGGCGACCAGGAGAACTATGAATCAACACATTCCACAGCAGAGAATAAACAAGCAAGTAACGGAAAAGTAAATGTGTCATAAGCCCTACTTTAAATTGACTACTTTGTTTTAATTTGTTAATGGTTCGTAATATACTGGAAATGCACTGTAACACATTAATTATTCATTGAATAATTTTCTCTTAGTAGCGCAAAACCTCTCAGTAGTAGCTTCTTTAGGGGAAGAAGCAGAGGAAAGCTGCTGACCTACCAGCAAGTCTTCAGCATTTTCTTGGAAGTATTTAATCCTCTATCACTACAAAAAAACCCTGACCGAAAAAAAACCCACAAAAACAACAAAAAAAAGACCACACTAATTTGGAACCTGATGCGTTCACACAGTTCTGTCCCTTTTAGATGTGTCTGCATAGCTACTATCTCAGTTGGATGTATTTGTTTCTCCTTAGAGACTTATTCATATAACAAAGATTACAGCAGCTCCTCAGCTTTAGCATAGCTCTTCAAGTTCTATGGCCCTGTCCAGACAGAACAGATAAATAGAGGAGGCCAAACTGCAGGGTCAGTTAACTAGGTGATGGAGAGGGACACTGGTTTGATGAGGGTAAGTACTCAATTGCAGTCATTTTAGACATTGATCATTAATTAAGTTCCAAATGTGTTCAATAACTCAGCTACTCCTGAGTTTATTTTTTTATTGTAAAGGAGGATGAGGTCTTTCTATGATGAAAACGATTGAGATCACAACTGTATGCTTTATATATCTCATATTCCAGAAGTTTCAAAGTCTGGAGAAATTAGCAAGTTCTTACAAAGGAAAGATTTAGCAGGACCAAATTGAAAACCAGGCTTTTGTAAACGTGGTTCTGGAAAGAATCTTAGCTACCATACATGGAGTATTGTGAAATCTTTAGCAGCACTCATCAAAGGTAAAAAGGAATTTGGAACACACAACAGATGCATCTCCTAGAAACCTGTTTCTGAGATAAACAAAAAGTGCGTTGGCACTGCAAAACACCTTCACAATATTAAACACCTTCACAATCAGATAAAACCACCACTTACAAAATTTCAATATTCAATGATTACCAAGGACCATCCTTGGGGTATTTTGGACAGATGAAATATTATTGGCCACAATTTTTGGACTATTTGCAGTGAAGAATAGACTTCCTGAAGTAGTCAGCAATAGTTTAAACTGATTTCTCTTTACTAATGGTAACTACACAAGATTTACTTACCAATGTATTTAATAATTTTACAACTAAATCTCTTTAAAAGATTAAAAAAAAGAACTTAAGCTACAAACAGAAACATTACTGGGTTGGGGTTTTTTCCCCATTTCTTTACCGAATGACTGTACCACAAAGCCATTCGTTCATGTCTTCTACAGATTCCTGTAGTATCATTCATTTAATAAGAAAGTTCTTTTAATTCTGATCTGCATTATTTTGTTCAAGAAGTTCTGCAAAAAATGATCTATTTTGTGATAGATAATACAAAAACATTGAAGAAGCCTGAATTAGCTTTCCAGATGGCTCTTGTTTAGCATACCCCCTTTGAAACTGCTTCCTACCAGGGAAAGGCAATCCCAGGCAGCTCAGAATTCCTCAAGGAGTCAGTCCAAACCTTTTGGCCAGGATCAATGTACACTAATGTCTTATTAAAAAGGAACATTCTACTACTAAAGCAAATATTTCTATTATTTGCAATTTGTAAGACCACTTTACTCAGTGGATTCTTCTTGTCTTCAGATCATCCCTCTGCCTTTCATGGGCTGTTGTTGTTCGGAGGCAGTTAGCTGGGGTTGCTGTGAGATGGACAGGGGAGCTGACCAAACAGGGTATTTTCAGGGAAAGGGGTCTGCCCCAGCTCCACATTCACCATCAGCTCTTTGCTTATCTTGAGATTTGCTGTATCAGAGGAGACCACTGACGATATTTGTAATACAAGTTATCTAATTTCAGCCAATTATGCTTTAGCAGTCCTCTATATAGTAGTGGGCAACACTAGAAAAGCATCCAGACCATCGTAGGGTATTAGGAGAGGGAGGACCTACCACTTCACTTTGGAGCTAGTTGCCTTGATTAATTACCATCAACATTAAAAATGCATGCCTCATTTCTAGTCTGAATTTATCTTGCTTCTTCTGAACACCAGTTTTTGAGATGTCTCTTTTTCCTCTGACAGACTGGCGAGTCTTTTGGCACTTGGCATCTCTCACTTTGTAAAGTATGTATACAGTTTCAACACAGATTTTTCTTTTGATAAGCTCAAAGTCTTGCTATATAAGACATTTTCTCCATCTTCCAAATCATTTCCGTGGCTCTTTCCAGAACATTTTTCAATTTTCAACATCTTTTAAAAAAATGAGCAGCAAAGGTAGATACAGCATTCTGACATACTACTCTCATTTATAATACCCAAAGATTACACTAGGCCCCATTGCCACAGTATCTACTGGAATCTCATGTTTAATTGCTTGTCCACTATGACCTTTAAATACTTTCCACTCACTCTTTACCAAAATACAGTTCCTTTTGCTGTAGGTATGAATTCGTTTGTAGATATATATGATTGTGTATTTGATTCTATTAAACCATACTTTGTTTAAATATGTTCAGGTGATATAACTTTATGCACAGTTATATAATTTGTGATCAATACAAATTTTTATGATAACAATTTTACTCCCAGCTTTATGATTTTAACTAACAGTGGAGTAAAGGCACAAAAATTCTGAGGAATTCCCCTTAAAATACCAGAATTTTTTCTTGATATTGACAACTGTTGCTATAAATGTTTAAAACTATATAATCATGCATATGTTATCTTTTCTTTTCCTGGAATTATATAGGTGGGACTATGTTTCATGAAACATTTAATGCTAATTCTTTTCAGAAGAATTTCATTGGTTAATCAAGAACTTGCAATTTTCACAGACAGAACAATCTGATAATCAGTCACAATTTTATAACTAGCTCATTAAAGGCAAGAATATTTTAAGCAGCAGTCTCCTAATAGCAAAAGATGTATGTACTCTACTAGGTGCCAAGATCTTGAGGTAAAGACTGAACTGCCTCTAATATTTTTCTAGCAGCTTGGCTATTATAATTTCTTTCAGAAAAATAAAATCCTTTATTTCACAAAATGATCAAGAAAATTAATATGTGTCTACTGATTATAATCAATCCATTTAATGGGAAGATGCCATAAAGGTATTAAGAATATGAGCAAGATGAGAAAATAGATGTTCAGTTTCTGGCAGTCACATATGGTCATAGAGGGGAATCAGTATTACCAGAATTTATTGTGTCTCTGTTCAATTTCTCCAATACTACCCATTTTGGACTACCAAGGTCAGAAATGAAAAGAAGTGAAGACAACCTATGAATATGGCAAAAGCAATCCTGTGAATGCTGGTTTTGGTATTTTAGAAACAACCTTCACAAAAAGGTCAATTGCTTCACATTTATCTTGTAAAAATTTGGGAAAAATCTACCTATGCTGGAACAGAATCTAATGTTGTTTGAAACAGTAGAGTCTAAGTGTTGTTGCAATTTTCACTGGACTGTAATGGCAAATTAAGGGCTGATATGCAAGGAATTTTTAAAGGTGCAGAAGGCTGTTGTCTGTGTATTTGACACTCCTTGAATCTAGGTGAAACGCACTGGTTTCATTCACAGCTTTATCTGTACCACCAGTCTTGATGTTGACTATTAGCAAGCTTGTTGGACATTTAAGGATGACAACAAGCAAGCATGACCTTGCAGTGGCATTGAAGAATCTGGAGATCCTTGGTTTACAATATCCTTCAAAGCTCAGAAACACATTTAATGTCATCAAGGATGCACGCATAGCCTGAAGATCTGTCCTGTCCAGCTAGGAGTAAAATACAGAGTGTCTAAGTTCATAGGTTTTTCAAACAAAGGTATATAAAAATACTCTTAACAACGTTTGTTATGAAACTTGCTAAATTATTCCCAAATTAGTTGTGTAGGCTATGCAGAACAGTCCCATGATGCAACAATGAAAAGTTTTTTGGAGTGAACCCTGTACTTTATTTTCACAAACTCACACTAAGAAACTCTTTATACTATATTAAGATGTTTCTCTCTTATCACATACAACCACCGAATGGAGAAAGGGAACTAATGTGGCTGTCAACTGTCAGCAATCTCTGGGCATCCCAGGATAAATGAATCCCCCGGGAGTAATTCTGCTGAAGTCACTAACAGATAAATTTGGGCTCTTAGTTCAACTGTAGTTCTCTGAGGCAGAGAACTCTTGGGGCTTTTATTCTATTCTCTCATATGTCCCCACAAATGGACCCTCATCTCTGATAATCTTATATCTGGATTCTAACACCTGTTTGATCCATATATGCTAATCATACATATATACAGTTATTTAAAAACATTTGACTGTTAATGGAAAAAATATGTACCACCTATATTACACACATATCATACATATTCATATGCACATCAGGGTATTGTTTTGTCCTTTTAAATCCACATATTAAAGAATTTTGTCCGGTTCCTATGTATTCTTTTAAATTTAATATTCACTTTTTCAAAACGAAGCAAGGAAAGGAGAGACAATAAGAAGTGGCTCTAGTTTGCTTCAGGATGATGTGTTTCAGCTTATAGTGCTTTACTGTATCTCTCAAACCACACCAGTACTAGATATCTCCCTGTGGAAAGTAGCAATTACCTTCAATCTCTCTGATCTGAAGTAATCCCTGCTACATGCACAGCTCATTGTGAGTGATGAGGGCCTACTGTTTGCTGAGTCTGAAACCAAATGATCTTTCACAAGCAAAATTTAAACTTGAAATAGGATTCTCTGGCTCTTGATTCCTACTCTATTTTTCTCGGTGTACTTTATATATTCCCAAATAAGGTTCAGGCTGGCTACAGATGGTGCTGGTGCGTAATGAGACAGGCTCAGAAGCCGCTCCAGTTCCCAGGGGAGGGTTCTGTAATGGAACTAACTATGTATTGTCCACCTTATACGCTAGATTTGATTTTGGACTATTTGCCCAACTGTGTTTGTTTATTGCTTAGCACTGGAGGGCTTCCATTAACTGTGGGTTGATTGAACATAGACTATGGAGCTAGGAGGAATGGAGCATTTTTTATTTCTGCATGCTGATGTAATCCCTTTTCTTTAGCTGCGAGTTTAGCCTCTTCATCAATAATAACAGTTAGAAATAGTCTGGTGTCTACACGTTGCTAACAAGAGACAAGTTTTTTTGACCCTTTCAATAAGCTCTACATGATATACTGAAAAGAAATGCTTCCAAAGTTTGTAAGACCACAAAAATTTCACCTGTTAGAACACTGTCACTCACAGATGAGAACAGAAATGGACATCTTTCATTTGGGGAGAGATTAATATGGAAAAACCCAGATGGTTTGTTCACATAGCTTAGGAACATATTTTTGCAATCCTGAAACAAAAACTTCAGTTTAGCAAATCAATTTCCCATACCAGATGAAAGCTGAAGAGTTTTTTCGACTAATGAAACCATTCATCATTTTCTTGAAACAAATCATCAAGAAACTAAATTAAGAACAAATAAATTGCCATCATAATAATCTTGATTAAATTATTGGAACTACATTTAAACACAAAGGTCCAGGATAAGCTTCTGTTTTCTTGTCCAGTTTGATACTGATGAATATAAAGATTATCTCTATAGCTTTTAATATCCACTACAAATATACCTCCTTCTAAGAAATATGAGAACTGAAAGTAGGTAAACTGCTGATTCACCACTATAGTTGACACATTCAGTTCAGCTACAAAATCCCAAAATTAAAAACAATTGTATTATCATGCTGGCTGTATATGGGAAAGAAAATGAGTAATAAGAGTGCTAACAGACTTATTCTAAACAGATGGATGAAAAAAAAATTGTATTTTAATATATAAACATTCATCTGTTTAGTATACTGACAAAAAGATCATTTTAAATAAGCCAGACATGGCAGTAACTGTTTAACTTGTTCTTATTAGCCTTTATTGCACTGGTGCTATTTAACCTCCTAAACTATTGATTTAACATTAAAATAAGATTATAAGAATATAAGGGAGGAGATAAATTGAGAAATTACTTATATCTCCTATAAACACGTAGATATGATTTTACAGAAATTCATTTGACTCTATGTTATCGCATATATGCCTTAGATTCTACACTTCTTACTATTTTTAATGAAGTATCAAAGTAGATGAAATTATATTCAGGAAATCACACTGAGTAGAGAGGAATAGTAACTTTTTCTAGTCTTTTCCCACATCAAATCTACTCAGAATATATTGGAGAGATGCACAAAATATGATCACTGATTCTATCTGCATGTTTTGAGGCTCATCTCAGGGAGCTCACTGTGATCCACAGGGCTTTTGAACTTAGTTTCCCGGCAAGAGACGGTCAGATGGTTTCTGCTCACCCTACTGAGCTTAGTTCCTCCTTCACGGTGTACAGGTGGGATTTGTGGTGCTAGAGTGAGCTGTCAGTCACTTCAGAAGATAGTTATTATTAAGCTATTAGACAGCACCCAAAGGAGGGCAACAAAGATGGCAAAGGGTCTGGAGGGGAAGCCGTATGAGGAGTGGCTGAGGGCACTTGGTCTGTCCAGCCTGGAGAAGAGGAGACTGCAGTTAAAACTTCCTAGTGAGAGGCACAGAAGGGGCAGGCACTGATCTCTTCTCTATAGTGACCAGTGAGAGGACCCGAGGGAATGGCCCGAGGTTGTGTCAGGGGAGGTTTAGGTTGGATATTAGAAAAAGGTTCTTCACCCAGAGTGTGGTTGGGCACCAGAACAGGCTCCCCAGGGCAGTGGCCACAGCACCAAGCCTGCCAGAGGTCAAGAAGCATTTGGACAATACTCTCAGGCACACAGTGTGAGTTGGGGATGGAACTTGGTGATCCTCGCTGGGTATCCTCCAACTCAGCATATTCTGTGATTCTGTGATATTTTCTGAGTGCAATGCCCTCTCTCTGACTCTAGACAAGCTACATTAGAGAGATTACCTTCATTCAGTGTGCACAGTCTCAACACAGGAATGACTACACATGGAATAGACTGGGGGCACAGAAGAGGCAGTAGGATGTGTTTTTTGAATTACCCTTGGCATGTGTCTTAGAAATATAGATCTGATCTGCCACACAGAATTAAAACCATTTTAGACATGACAACACATTTCAAACATTTTTTGTTTTCCTTTCACTCTGAAATAGTTATCTATTCTTTAGTGTTTTACATGACTGCACAGCACACTGTATGATCACTGAGAAAACTAGTTTCTTTTTGTTTCCAGCAACAGTAGCTTTGGAGAATTCAATCATAACTGGAAATTCAGAAAACTAGTCCCAGGCTATTGAAAGAGGAAGTTAGACTTAAAAGCATTTGCCACAAAGGCAAAGTCATACATTCCCCTTCTGTATGACACAGTAAGACAACAGTATATGAATACCAATGTTGCTGAAAACTCAAAGTGAGTGATTTAGTAACAGGTAAGTGCCTCACTTTTTGAAGGTATTGTTTTGTGGTTTGTTTTTTTGTTTTGTTTTTGTTTTTAATGTGATGTCTTGAGATTTTTCACAGCCTTAACAAATACTAAAGTGCTACTTAGACTTAATTCCATTTTGCAGAGAGGATAACTGAGGCACACAGGAGTAGGTTCACAAGGCAAAGCTTACACACCTCCTTGCCTGCCTTTGTCAGATACCAACTGCATCTCTGTTGCTCTCAGAACCCAAGAGTTCACAGTATATGTGGCCATTATCCAAACATTATTAAGCTATTCATCATCTGTTCCAAACCCAAGGTAAAAAAAATCAACAAAACAGGTGTTCATCTATATAGTTTGGTTTACAATATGACAAGTATTGACTAGAAACGTTTAAACTCCAGCCCTTTTCCAATGACTGCCATCACAAAAGGAACATGGAGTCAACCACATTTTCTCTCAAACACTCCATCTTAATCAGGTCCATTTCATACAAAGGAGTCCAGATTCAGCAGGAAGGACTGGGAGCAACCCTGGAGTCATTTGGTAGCTTTTGTTTTGCAGTGGGGGAGTGGCTTTGAAAGAATCGCTGCACTGCCTCACCCAGGAGCAAGGGCTCCTTTCCTGCCAGATTTGTAAATCTTTGATATTTCCTGCTTCTCAGCCTGGAAAACTGTTTTCTCACCATGCTGGCCTTGGTGTTCCTCTGTTTGGCACTCATAGTCCCACCTGTAGTGTTGGAGACCCTCAGAATCCACACTGGGACTAAGGAAGCTTCAATTACTGTGTAAGACTTTCTCCCTGCTTACCATTAGGAGGAAAGGCACCAGGTAATGGAAAATATCCTATTTGAAAATACTTTGCCAGTCATTATGGGCAGTATTTCAACTCGTTACTAGAACACAGAAATGGCATTTTAGCCTCCCAATTCTGAAATCATAACAACCCAATGAGCAAAATTAGGAGATCAGTTATGTTTTCTGAATGACTTTTTCCAGTGGAGTTTTAGGAATGTGTTCATTTAAGTGTCCCTTGGCCGGAGTTTTCAGAATAACCAGCAGTCAGAGTCAGATTGGTCTTGCCTGAACCGAATGAAGAATTTCCATTTTAAGGTCTTTTCTGCTTACTTTTTGGTTTTGTTGATGTGACTTTGTGTCTCTCTGTGTTTGAGACTACTTTGGGGACCTCATGCAGTAAGTTACAATGATGGAGCATGACAGTCAGAATAGCACACACTATTAGCTAGAGCTCAACTCTATTACAGTACTATGTTTGGTGACACAGAATCAAGAGACTCAAGGATACAAGGTCAAAGGTAGCAAAACATTACATTAATCTGTTCTGTTTGCAGGCACAAGTACGTCAATCTCCAAGTATAACACACTGTTGACTGTTTAATTATAAGAACCAAAGTGTTAAGTGCTTTATTCAATATTAAAAAACCATTTATCTCTACAAATTAAAAAAAAATATTCAAAAATACCACATTATTTAGCTTGGTATATATAAGTAGGAGTTATTTCCTCTTTTTTTGTTAATGCATTGTTTACTATTAGTTTTGTGAAGGAGTAGTCAATATACTCATAATAAATAAAATGTACAGGAAGGTGCAACTAAACAAAGAAACAAAAAAGAAGCACTTAGATTCTAAGTTTGGCAAATTTAAATTATTTAAAACAAACGCAGGTGTATAGTTTCTTGGAAAAGAATCTAAATTTGCATACCAAAGTATCATGAATTGTATTTATTTTCATTTATAAGAAAAAATATTATAGCTTTATTATAAATATAATTCTTGCTTTGAAGATTAATTCCTTTTGTAAACATAACAATAATATTATGTTAATAATTTAACATAAGCATTAACTGAAGCACAGTGGCACACATTTATAAGTGAGTTTGGATAATAAAACAAACCACTTCTATTTAAAAAATAAAGGCCAAGAGAGATTTTTAGTTACCCTAGAAAATTTCTGTAGTGGTCAGACTGAGTAGAAATGAGTTATTATAGTATAAATAATCCCATATGAGACGTAAGTCTGCTACTTCACATGGGTGTTTAAAATGGCCCCAAGAGGGTTTGAGGCTGAAAATAGCAATGATTTTATGCTTTTTACTCTTACTTAGGCTACTAAATTCACATTATTTCCTTATATCTGCAAATGGAGGAAACCCACCAGCTGTACTTTTTTTTTTTAATTTTCTTTGGAGCCATATGCTTTCGGCACAAACACATCTAGTCGAAACTTAAGTTTTTAATTTTATTTTCCATGTTTTGCAGTCATTGACATGAAGATGCCTTCCATTACAATCAACAACAGCTCTACCTCCACTTTGTGCTGCCTGAGAGTCCCAGATTTAGTGCTTATTCCTGCTCTGGCAGCACTGGTGGAGCAGAGCAGAGTGCAGCTCCCCTCTGGCAGAACAAGCCCAGGGCACAG
>JAWWEW010000169.1:18383404-18474735 GCA_035583185.1 Anabacerthia variegaticeps
CAAAATCCTACTAAAAATAGGGTTATAGTCAGAATAGCTGATATTCTGGTTGCTGACTGACACTACAGCCAGTGGTTTGAATTAGAATACCATGATGTGTCAATTCAAGTGATTCTGACTGCTTGAGAAGTACAATTGTGCACTTGTATGGAAAACTACATTTCTAATCAAAACAAATAATGTAATTGGGATTATTTGACAGACTCTCTTAGCACTTGTTGACTAGAATTGATCATAAATGTTCTTCTCCATCCTCTCAGAGGAATCCCATATTTTAAGTCTTTTACTTGGACTGATCTTCAGTTAACTGCCCTGCTCCCAGCCATAATTACCCCATGGACTGCAAAGTGCATCATCAGCTGGTTTGTAGTGGGATTATGTGAATACTCACATCCTTTCCCCACAAACCTTAAACCATTAGACTCACTAGTACCTGGAATTTACTCACATTTGAGATAGGCACAATAACATTTCCTTCCCTCACAGGTCAAGGGTAGTCAGTTCACAGATTATTTTAGGGATAACTGAAAAGTATTGTATGCCTGGAAATATTACTGTAGAGATGAATCATGTGAAAAAAAATGATGAAGAAATCTAAATCATTATTGTTACCTGCAGCATGGACAATGTCACAATGAGGGAAACTGAGAGTAAAAAACCAAAAAAACCTTAAAGGGCTAAATTTTCATGAAGAATTACTCTTTATTGTCCTTAATTAAATTCCTAAGTTTGAGAAGTTAGTTATTTTTCATTAAGCACCTGCTTACAAGATAAACCTTCTCCTAGTTGTCTCTATTTTAATTACTTGATTACTTTCACAACAGAAGAATCTATATCAAATTTTATTTCGGATATGAAAGAAAAAATCTTCTATGTGCCAGTCTTGACAGTTTATATTTGTGGTTCGAAGGAGAGCAGTCAAGGTCAAATAGGTAGCTCTCCATCCACTGTATTAAAAAAATGCCCCTGGACCTACAGGTAGCAATTTCTTAATTATAACAAACCAAGGATAGCTAGTCTTGGAACACAAAACATACAAGCCTCAAACTAGAGCACAGTGAAGTCAGCAAACTAAGCCCCTTCATTTCCTCTGCTTGTTGATAAATCTTCGTGCTCCCCAGGGACATGCAGCCATCCATCCACTCTTTCTTCACCCAGGTCACAATTAGAAGTGATACACATTCTTAAATAGAACTTATCTATGTTACTATTCTGAGCTATGTATACCAATCACAGCATTTTCACATCCTTGAAAAAAGTGCTTTAAAAGAGGAAAGATTTAAGCCACAATAGGAGTGAAATATAAATACTGCTTAAGATAAGGTAACAGAACAGTTTGGCATGTACTTGAAAGAGTATATGTAGTATATGGTCCAATATAATTCTTTTTTTTTTTTTCCTCCAAAAACTAGGTATCTTATGTGCTCCACACACTTCAGATCTGTGGCATTAAAGAAAAGATAATGACTAACCTGTTCTAGTTCTATTCAGGCCAATATAGGCACATGTGTCTCTGTGGATATAAAACATGTAAAGTAACCATTTGGAAACTAAAGTTAATCAGAAATAATTTCATATTACGAAATCAGGATTAACATGCTTTATTCATTCTCCCCTTGTACAATACTCCCATCAGAGCAACCCGGGAAGTGAAAAATCCTATATCCATTTGAAATTTCTGAGACACTTTCTTAATTTAAAATATAATTTGAAAAACTTAATACACTTGTAATCTTTAACTCACAATTTGACACTACTGGATTTAATAAGTAACTGTGTGTGCAGCAACTAACACATCCCCATACAGATTAGGTTGCTGTTCATGACAAAAGTAGTAGGGCAGTGACATCAAGAGCCAGACCACCAGAGTCCTCATGAAGAGGACTTCAGTCACTTCAGAGCTGTAGCGTAAAGCAATCTTGTGGGACTGAATTCCTTATCATGGTTTGAAATGAACCCAACTCAGCAAGGACTTAAATCTAGTTTGACACAATGCCTTCTTTCATCCAAGAAAGTATCCCGAAATGGTTCAAATCTGGTCTGATGGTAAGGTCAAATCCTACTTATTTGGCACCTACAGGAACAGTATCATAATTCTGCATTACACACCGGCTCAAAATATCATTACTACATTGTCAAAAGATGCTAGCTTCTTGGAACTGAGTCAGACTACCTCTTCTGCTGTCCAGACCTTGGGTACACATCCCCACACTTGGACACTTATCAGATATTGAAAGGGTTCTTTGGAATGGGAATTTCAATGCCTGCTGAAACTGGTCCCCTAAATGCTCATGTCCTGAACTTAAACAACTTGCTCATGCTGCTCTGACACTTCACCCACCTCTCAGTGCTCATGAATTATGTTCGAGGCAACATGACAAGAAAACAAGGAACACAAGCTCAGTTTTCTTATACTTCATCATCATCATGGCTAGGCTTCACAAACGAAGATTTGGGAAGGGCTCTACCCATGCTTGCTGCAAGCACGCTGATTTCTTATATTTATAAAGCACTTAAAAGAAAACATATCACTTAAAAAAAAATAAATTGAAAATCACACTCCGTCTGATTTCACCTACTTTTTTTTTCAACTGATCACTCAGCCTTGTAGGTTTCCAGGTAAAAAGACCGGTGGTCCCTAAGAATAGAGACCAGTATACAGCTGATACCTCACACTGCACTTTGATAGCTCTTAGTACTGACTTTTGAATGAAATGTCAAATGCTGACTGACCCTGGTGCATAAACTACAGATTACAGCCTACATTTAAGGAAGTCCAGGCTTATGTAGTTACCCTAAAAATATGCAACACAAACTCATTATTTGACACAATTTAATATCCCACTTCAGCAGGATCTCAGCTTCTCTAAATCTCAACATTATGTTATATTCGGAAGCAGGCAGAGCGGCTGATGTGATGTGATGTTGCTTCTTTTAATACTGCTTTTAAAGGTAGAATGCCACCCACTAAGACTGCCACCAACCAGCAATCTAGGTTATTCTTGACAAGGTTTCATGAAAATAATGACCAAACCTAACCCAGCCTCTGCTGTGAGAAAATCATAACCTTGAGTTCAGTGTCTAATCCTGGAATGAAATGTAAGCATTCCCAAAAATATTGCAAAATTGTCATTACCCAAGGTAAATCTGCTGAAACAGCCATTGTCTATGGGGGAATTCAGAAGCTGAAGCTTTGTGACTTGCATGGTAAGGCTGTGGCTGCTAAAAATGAATGGTTACTAATTGATAGGGGCTTCAAAATGAAGATATATGGTATTTGAGATCCTGTTTTGATCTTTTTTACTTTCACACATGTGCCCTTCTGTATCCTGTGGATCTTCTATGTGGCTCGGTGGGTACATGCTCCACATGGTATTCTCTCTTTCTGATGTTAAAATACAGTACATAGGCTGTTACACATGGTGTAGGAGCCTCTCTTTGATGGACATATAATCAAGCAGGAATTTGAAATATGGCCAAGTCTTCGCTTTTATTTCTTGGCTATTGGACATAAGTGTGATTTTAGCCTGTAAAATTTATTCTTTTTTTATTGTATTAGATAAATTGAAATAAGTGGGAAAATCCTTCTTCTTAATTCCTTCTCCTGCAGTCAGTTCCACAAGGTATGGTTTAAGCTATCAGTAGATAAACATATATGATATGATAACATTGTCAATACAGGACATTATTAGAAACTATTTTATTGTCATGAAAAAACAAGCGTGCTTCTTTCCTTTTTTTCTTTTAGTCTTACCAATCAATGCCATTACATCCACTGGTTTTCTCCTGCATGAGCACACTTCCATTAACTCCCATGTGTCACTCATTTCAGCCGGCACATTAAAACACTTGTCCTGCAATTAAATTTGTCAAAGAGCCCTCTCTATCAAGGTATTTTCTACTATTATTTGTTGCAGATGTGTTTGTGAGCAGTTCATCTAAGCACCTATTTGAAGTATTTTATTTATATATCATACATTACAGTTAGCATTTTATTTACAGATATGCTATTATTATGTAAAAGAAATCCATATTCTACTTTAAAATATATAAAATATATTTTAATGAAGCATGTTTATAACTTTGCTCTTTTTTTACTGTTTGTTTCTTCTTAATTGAAATAATCTTTGTTTGGCACAGATTATCCTCCTCAATAACTAAAGCTATGTAGAATTCAGCAATAAATATCACTGAGTATAAACTTCAACAAGAATAGCCCAGTACTGTTGCGTTAGAGCAGTTTTGTTTACTGTGAAGAAAACTACTCTTCCGTTATTCTACTCAGTTACTCTGTAGGTTACAAAAGCATATTTCTATCTTAGCAACAAAAGTAACTTTCTATCTTGAAGAAAGTTCAAATCTGAAGAATTTTTTTCTTATAAGATGCAATGGAAAGATAAAATATATATATGGAGAAGTTTAATTATTTTGCAGATTTGAAATATTATTCTAAATGCATGAAATAGTAATCTGAAAATGAGTGAAACAAATGGACAATTCCAAACAAAAACTCTATTGAAACAAAATATTTCATTTAAATTTCTACTACCACCACCCCCCTCCAGCCCTCATCAATAGTCAATTCACTTGTCCTACATCTACATGAGGTCACTCAAATGGCCTTAGATCCTTTCGCAATTTCTTAGCACCCAAAAGAATGTAAGCAGAACTCGTGTTCTGGCTCTAAATGTACAAGGTCATAAGGTTGTTCTGGGGGAGAAGTTTTACAGAGTTTAAGTAATACTGCAGTTCATGCTATGCTGCCAGTGATCAACAAACAAGTAGTATATTGAGTCTGTTATCCAAAACAAAACATAAAAATTCTTTAAGCACATCTACAAGAAACATTAAAAAAAAAAAAAAAAAAAAAGAAGAAAAGAAAAAAGCACCCACAAACCTGAAACTTCTAGGCCTCAGATACTTTGTATAAAATGTCACTGTATCAGCTATTAAAAAGCAGACTGATTAAATATCAACACCTGCTTTGCAAGTATTGTGAATTTCATACCACTATTGTCTCCGTAATGTGATCTTAGAGTGGTTGAGGGTATTGCAGAAAACAAACCACAGAACTGCAGTGCATTGGAGGCTCCGCCACCACAGAGCAAGCCCAGCATCCAACTATTGTCCTTTTATGCTCTGGAACTGCTGGAGGTTTATGCCTTGTTTGGTTTTGATGGCCTTTGTCTAACTTACACTGTGATCTACAGTCCTTCCTCTGTTTAACCCTTCTTTAAGCTGTGTAGTCCATGCATTCAAGACCTGTGGCTGATACACTGACCATGCTAGAATTATAGCCCATCCAGCACTATTTCCAAAACAGAGACTGGTTAATTTATCACTACCATGAAGTCAGATTCCCTCTTACAAGTACCTATCAAGGACAATTCACCAGCTACTCTTTCCTTTGCCACATATATAATTAGTTTCCTAACACAGAACAAAACAACATCACTTTTAAAAATATATCTTTTAAAACACAATACAATTTATTAGTCTTTTTATTGAATAATAGAAACATAACACTAAAATGTAAGTATTGTTTATTAACAAAGCTCTATTATACTTTCAAAAATCCCCTTGCTTTTTGAATTTTGTTTATGGAAAAATAGATTTTAACATGAAAAGTAACTTATATCCAATCAAGCCTGATCTCCAGTTAAAAGAAAAGGAAACAAAGCAAGATAACATGAAAATATTGAATATAGATTAGGCAGTTTGCTGATAACTGACATTAAAACCCATAGAAAGAGTAAAACTTCAAGAAATAAATAGCAGTGCATTCCTATTTCTAGAAGGATAGCACAGAGTGCTATCTAGAGACAATACCACGTGCTTTTAACTTTCAATTCATATGGAAAAGGTTTAGTCTTCAATCCCTATTTATATGAGTGGAGCTGGGCTGTGCAGAAACAAATGTGCAAATCTGAATAGAAACCCTTATTCTTAAATAAATGGAAGGGGCATTAATGCGGTCAGTTTTCCTTTGTTCCTGGGTTTCTGGAACTGGCCAAATTCATGAGCAGCACATGTGAGCTACTGAGGCATCGTCAAATATTCTGTCACTCCAAAGGAGAGCTTCAGAATAGGTCTGCTCATGAAAGGGATGAAATATCATTAATCCAAAATGCAGCCAAAACTAGAATATTACCCGTACAAGAACTCATATTTCACAATTCTTTCCATTCTTCTTCATTACTAAGATCTTTTTCTTAACCCGCTGTTTACACCATAAAAGCATGCGACATTGAGTACTTCCTTCAAAAAACCCCTGGGTGCACTAAAAGCAAGCTAAAGAATATTAAGGACACAAGAAATAGGAGAAAAAATAAATCAGATATCTCATGGGTATTGAAAGTTTTACCGTAGTCACCAAGAAAAGAGGAGGTCCACACCTGGGCATATCAGAGAGGCAAAAGAACATGCTGGTGGTGGTGGAGCTGATCCTATTCTTATTCACTCTTCAGGACACCAGAAATTTTTTTTTTCCTTTCTGACTTTCCTCAAGGTTGTTTTGGAGAGCTGATAGCATATGGCCTTCTTATTCTTACTTAAATAGCATTCCTCAAAAGACTCCCAAGTAAATTCTCATGTAGTAACATAGTTTTGGTTTCCCAGTTATGAAAATATACATAACATGTAATTCCATGTAGTCATGATATACTAGCCTTACAACATCAGAGGGATGAGATGTATTCAAATTGTGAAAGTCTCTTTATAGCCTCTGCCCTACAGAACCACTTTCGTGTTTGCGAATAAAGTCCACTGCTGAAAACAATCATTTCAGGAGCTTGTTTTTATCTTACTGATGGCTAGTGTTACACCACAGAATGAACTGTAAAATATTCCTTCACTGCTCCTTCGTTTCAGTGAGAGAGAGCTTAGTCCGTATCAAAGAACTTCCACATGAAAAATGTTCATGGGCAGTGCTAGATATACAAGAAAATCTGCATATATTTCTGTTTCTTGAAAGAAATGACGTAACACCACATAGTGCCATCTTATAAATTCTTAGCCCAGCAGTCTGAGTCTCTGAAGAAAAAACATCTACCAGAAATATTTCCCAGGCCCTCTATATTTCAAATTCAACAAGCATTCACAACAGTATGAAGGATTTTTGCAACTTTTTTAACTTTCAAGTTAGTCAAAGTCATCCTTTCTACATCTTAAAAAGCTGTTATAGAAACCCTATTAAGAATATAAGAACAATAACAACAGCTTCTTCTATGTTGTGCTCTATTCAGCTGATACTGCCCTTTTGGAAAGCCAGTGACTTGTTAGTACCTCTAGCAGGAGTGTGAACAGATGCGTCCCTGACAGGCGATGGATGGTCAGGGTCCATCTGGCCAGTGCAGCTTGGACAGAAATGATGTATACAGCTTCATCAGCGAATGACTGTCATCAATCCTGGGCCATGGATAGCGTAAATGACAGCTACACTGCAGCTGAGGCCCAGGTGTGAGAACGAAGCGGTGGCTGATTTAAGAATGCTGGGTAATCAGGAATGTATAGTCTCCTGGACTTTAATTTGTATCTTTAACCTCCTATAAATATCCCTGTATACTGTAGGAGGTATGTGTTTTTAAAGAGTCTGATAGTCAAATTAGCTTCAGGATGACAGACATTCTTTGCTCTCCTTCAGCTGCTGATTACCCCAGTTCCCAGTATACATTAACAAATGCATGCTGAGCTTTGGTCACTGTACTGCAGACTCCACAATTTAATTATTACCTCATTGATTTTTCATGTATTTCAATTTTCTTTTCTTCAAGTCACAGTGACTGTCCTATTGGGGGCAATGTTTGTTTTTTTTCTTTCCAAGGTTTCCTTGTGGAATTTATTTTGAATTCAAGGATTATTTTCCTTTAACCCATCAGGAACTCATATTTGCTTAGGCTGTCAGTTCAGATGGGTAGATGCACAATCCCTTAAAATGAAACGGAACTTTATGGTTGAAGCTAGATATAAACAGAAAATGATGATGCATTGACCACTGGTACTAAAGGTACTTCTGGTTTTTGATATGGTCCCTTTTTATCATGCATCAAAGAGCATGCATAATTTGCATCTATTAGCATTTTATTATTTCACAGCATTGGGGACAGGAAAATGGACACAATCACTGTATCCTCACAGGGTATTTCTCTATTTATAACTATTTCATGATAAGTTGCTTTTCTGTATCGGTAGATCATATGGACTAATGTAGTGATTTTAAAGCACAGGAAATTATGAGTATTTTATATAAGGATAGGACCCAGTCCTTTCAGTACACAGAAATATGTTCATTGTCATAAACAGTCATCATCTACAATCATATTCCATTAAAAAGTAGTTAATTGCCAAGGGCTACTTTTTTGATGAGGTAAAGGTGTGTTGCACGCCTGAAGCAAGACCTGCATGGACACATCATACTATATATAACATACTGCATACACAATTTATCTATGAACATCCAAAAACTAAAATTATCCCGGATTTCCAATGTACAATCCATGCATGCAGGCATAGGAATTACTGTATATTTCTTTCCGACTGAAACTTAAAAAAACCCACAAGCTACTGTAGCTCTAGAAAGGGATGCTTTAGGAAAGCACGATTTAACTTTTGGTAAAGTATCGTAAAGTGGGAGCAGTGTGGGACAGAACTCCAAACATCCCCATTCCAGACACAGAACTCAGTTAGTATGCAACATACACAGCAAAGAGGCCTTAACGTGAACTTTGCAGAGGAGGCTACAATGGGCCACATTAATTGCAGGTTACAAGGAATGTGATCAATTTTCATCTCCAAGGGCTGACTTTTGCTGGCTCTTCTTCAAGTTCCTAGAGCAGATGTGGAGCATAAGGGCAACAGAGGAAAGCAAAGATGCCTCAAGAATGGGGTGCCCTGGTCCAGCTTCTTTTTCATCCAAACAAAGTGAATGAATTAGACTTGGATTGGGAAGAAATTTCATTTTTTAGTGTCTGAATATATATTTATGCATATTCACACATACACGCATATATAAAAATATTTGAGTATGTGTAGATTTGCATGTGAGGGTATTTGAGCATGTATATGTATTCTTGAAAACAATGAAAACAATTTCATGCAAGCTCACTGAAAGTCAAAACCAAGACTTATTCTGAAGAAAGAAATTTGAAAATTCCTTGAAAAAAAAAAATTCTTATTCAGGCAACAGAGAACATTTTAGCCTACAGACAGAAAATTTAATTAAAAAAATTATCCCAGTAAGCGGATGAAGACTTATCCGTATTTTCCTGAAGAAAACCTACTTAGTTCAACAGGAAGGGGAAAAAAAATCAAAAGCCAAAACAGTTTTGTAGAAAGGAAAGTTTCCGTCAGAAAACTAATGCAACAAAACCCCCTGATAAGTCTACAAAAAGACCATAGTGCAGGTTTCTGTGAAATAGAGGTGAGTTGTATCTACACAGACGATTGGCTTTAAGTGGTTTAGGGGGAGATTTTCAAAAAGCACATGTGGAATTTAGTGTTGGTAATCTCCAGAAACTCTTTGCAATTTGTGCTATAAAATTCTTGCACGCTTGAAAAAAATATCCCTTTTAATATTTTATAGGGCTGTGGTTTAACCTTTAGAATATGAATAGAGCCCCCATCTGTGTAGGCTTACTTGTTATCCAGTAGTGCAGGTCAGCACCCATCAGATCAATACGACCCCAGGAGAAGACAGACGTGGAAGAGGGCCGTTGAGCAGGGAGCATTCACACCAATGAATCACAATTACAGAAACACCTGTGCTAACAAACTGTGTCCTGATTCACTGGGAAAACCTGCACAGGGCTCAGTAGCCCTCACAATTTCTCATTTATTATCACTGGTGGGTTGGCCTGAACTTGCATATTGTGTTGCAGTGTAAAATTCAGAAGGACACTGATTCAAGACCTCTTAGGATGACTAAGCTTTCATAAGGCTTTTTGCTGCTTTCCTAGTACGTGCATTTTAGCATTGTCTTTAAGGTACTGTTGGGGGCTTTAAATTCATACATCTCAGTTTCAAACAGCAACTCACAAGTTTGAGGAACACAGTTTCAAAAAAGTTGCATACAAAATCTTGCTTACATTGAAAGGGATGTACGTTTGTTAGTAAACTGTTAATAAACTGTGGCTACATATCACATAATAGAGAGAAAGAGAAAACAGGAAAATTAACTATACAATACTTGAAAACAACTCCTTTACGCACTGCTACAATATTATCTGTTTTTACAGGTGTGGAACAACTTTGTTATTTCTGTGGCATTACAGTACATTATCCACCCAAAGTGCAAGGAAAGGCAGCAGTATAATGAGGAACTGCCACTACGCGAGAGTTTGGACCGGCAGCAAATAGGAGCATTGCTAACTTTAAAACTTCTCTCTATAAGCAAGGATATATTAATAAATCCCAAGTTTCTTCACTTCTGTGCTATCATAATACTGTATAACATTTGTTTTGCCATAGTTGCAAGAAAACTATTGAATGCTTCACTGAATAATGGACCATTATGATCACACGGAAGTCAGAAAGCTTCCAAACCCTTCCTGTGAAATTTAGCAGATAATACTGGTGGTATGCAGCAGGCAGGGCTATGCCTTTTATATTTTACATATATTTCACAGTGAGATAGTGTAAGAGTAGAAGGCCAAGCTACACAACTGAGAGGAAAGTGTCTGTCCAGCAAGTGTAGTCCTTCTGGCTTCAGAAGTCATTAGGCTTTAAACATGCTGAGAAACAGCTCTATTAGGACAGATGAAAATCTGGGTATGTTCTCTTTTCCTATCTCAAAATTTAGTCTAGGCACAGTATGAGACTTTGAACATACTTCTCTCCATATGTCCTTCAGCTCTGGTAAAAGAGCAGCTGCTTTACCCCTGGCTAGGCTTTGGCACATCTGAAAATCCCAGGTAGGATTGCCGTGCATCCATAAGCCGTTTTGGTGAGGTACATACCCAGTGAGCTGATGCATCAAAGACAGGACACAACGCTTAGGGTGAGCTATGTCGATGACACGGAAAATTAAAATATCCCATATCTAAGGCCATCTGTGAAGTCATCACGCAAGGGGACATCTTACCACCCAGGCAACTATTCAGCACATTTGTGTATGGTTGTGAGTACATGTAAGGAATATTGAGCCTCACAAGTCTCCTCTATCTTAAAGCCAGAAAAAAGGTAAGAAGTGGGACAGGAGATGATGTAAAGGAGGAAAAAGAGTGAAACATCTGGAGAAACTCTTCACCTTCTGTAAAGAGCATACATGGGAAAGTGCTTTAGGGGGAAGAAAATTAGCTAGGCACTAAGCCATTTAATTTATCACTCTGCAGAGCAGAATGAAAATAACCATTCTCACTTGCTATGCAAGTACTTCTCAGGATTCAGATCTGATCATAATTAGAAAGCTATTCAGCTTTCCCGCATTTCCCATAAAATGAGAAGGTATTTATTTTATTAGTCAAAAAGAGAAAAAAAAAATCACAAAGTTTTGTTTATTTCTTGACCTCTCTCTATTCCTCTGACTGCTCCTACAGGTACTCTTTTCCCAGTGTTTTTTGTTGTTGTTGTTTGTCAGCTAGACAGGACCCATTGCTATCACTTTCAAGTTTCCCCAACGATACCACATTTAACAAAATTGCCACTCAGATCTCATCAGATTTTCCAAGGCACAGTACCACACGGTATGAACAAAAAAAATTAAAAGGAGAGGAAGTCCACAAATACAGTGTGTGTGCGTTATCACTGATATTGCCTTTTCAGTCATCACACTAGCCTGTGAATCAGCATAGGACAAAATGAAAAAGGATGTAGAAATGTGTGTTCTTACTAGGATCAATTTCCAGCTCTGTAGGAGAATCAAGGAGGGAATGCCTAATCTGAGATATTAGTAATTTTTAAACTAATTTTCCATTAGCGATACTTGCATAGTCAGGATTTTATATATGTACAATGTGCCTCAAAATTCCTTTGATACATTTTTACTATTCTGGTTTTGGGACTTGCTTGATTGGAAACCACTAAGCATGCTTAACTGTGCCACATATTTTTCCTTCTGATTAAAATGCAGGCTGGCACAAGCAGAGACTGATGGCCTCTGAGTTTATAGATTGACCAGGGCACCTGCCGTGCAAGCATCTTTGTGCTGCCCCATCACTGAATTTCATTCTGACCTTGAAGCATCACACTTGATAAAGCTGAAAGTTAGTTTCTATTTCTGTTTCCAGCCCTGTTTTTTAGTATCCCTTAACAGACTGTCAATTGTACTCTGACACAATGGTGCTTGCTTCTTCTAGGTTGTAGCTCTCAAAAGATAGTAAAGTTGATGCTCTCAGCTACAGACTTTTGCAGCTTTTCTGCATGATTCTGGTTTTAAATATTTTTAAATAAATCATAATAATAAGACCAGGAAGGCATCTAGCACTTGAATTTCCACAAACTGTGCTGGACACCTAAGACCGTACTTGGCCATGCTGGAACCAGACAAGCCTTTTAGGTTAAAGGTCTGTTCAAGCTGGTTCATAAACAACAGCTGGAAGTGAAGTTCCCTCAGGAAACAAGAACATTTTCTAAAATGTCTCTTACAGCACAACAACTGCAGATACAGGTCACAATGAAACACAAGCTTTATTCAGTACAAAGTTTCCAAGCCCTGCTCCAAATGTATGGGAAAACAAATACAGAAAACAGAAAAGAATAACATATTTGTGTTTGCAATGTTTCCAGTAATTCAGTTTTTTCTGTCCATAATCAAGAATAACTCAAGTAGCCTAGAAACTAATGTATCCAAAACCCTGTGCAAAAGATAATCATATTTTAAAACAGTAGGGATTGGGTAGAAGTGCACTGCTAGCAAACAATTATCTTGAAAATGATATGACTCTCAGAACAAAAACATGCACATAGAGCTCTGACTCAGATAATAAAGACCTTACTTGTTAAAGCACATATAAAATCTTCCCAGGGCACAAATAGAATAAACTTAGTGTAACTCCTAGAATTAGAGTTCTGAATTTATTTTTTTTTTAGCCTCCGAAATATAAGTAAAACCAACAAGTATTTCACTGGGCGATATTCATGACGTTGCATCAACTCAACAACAGCTTCCTAGAAGGGCTTATGCATAAAGCAAAGCAATAGCTACAGCTACAAAATACACCAAACATCTGAAGACAAGCCATCAAAAGCAAGGAAATTCTGATTTCTAGTTGAGGCCTGTGACATTTACAGGCTATACAAGAATACATGGGATGTTATACAGCATTGCGCATCATTATTGTGGAAGTCATTGTTTCCCTCATTAGTGCTCTAGATCTGTACATTACTTTCATTCCAGGTCAATGACCTCCATGCTGACAGTCCATCCTTAACTCACCCTTTTGTGCCTAGGTATTGTAGCAAATTTGCTACAGTACGTGACATCTCACACTTGAATTTTCTGCAATATTTGAAGACATGTATCCCATTCAAATGCACTACTTATCAACTCAGAAGTCTTCAGAAAACTATTAAGAAGATATGGGACACATATCTAAAGCAAAATTAGGTATAATTTCATTTGTAAGTGTTGTATTTTATTATAATATTTGAGCTGTAGTTCTCTGTAGAGCTTTTAATTTTATGTGATAGAATGATGTGCAAATCATGCAGCACAGATAAAATATTCCTGAAATATTTTTAAAGTTCAATAATATTTTCAAAACAAATAAAGATATATATTCATTAGGAACATGTAAAACACTAAATATTTCCATGCTTATTGTCCTGATTTCTTTCAGTGTTAATTAGAAGCATAACTTAATAAGCTGCAAACATATTAGCATTTCATTTTTAATCCAATTGAAGATAAATTACTAAAATTTAGCAGTGATTCTGGACTTCTGAAAAACTGTGATTGACACAGTATCATCCTGTAATGAAGCAGTTAATATGCGGACATTGACATGGCAGAGCCATTATGATAGATCATATCAATTCACAATTTGCCTTCATAAATATGCAGAATTATCGACACAATATCTTAAAATGGCACTTCCTTTTCTACAATGCTAACATACAGGACTGGCCTTTGCAATGAGGAATTTAAAGTATAACCTGAGAGGATGTGACGCCTGGAGAAGAGGTAACATTCATGTTGCAATAAGTCATGTTCTGTTTTAACATAAAAAAACTAGTGTTAAAACCAATAGGAATCAGTCAGGGATTTTATGCCGGGAAGTAACTTTAATACTTAGCTACGTTTACTGTCCACATTCCTTGTTCTGTTGTTCAGGAAATTGCAAAGAATTTGTCAAAAAGTGAGAAATTGTTTGATTAAACTTAGAGGAAAAAATGCAAAACCCATTTTGGTTTTATGGTCAGATAAAGAAAGAAGCTAAATGACTGACTGCAGCATTTCCCTTTGTGTTTTTCAAAGACATCTTGTGTGGATTTTTTCTATGAAATTGGATTTTAAGGTTTTGTTTGAAATGTGTGAAGAAACTTTTCTAATAACTTAATGCCACTGATGTTAGAGCCCAGGGAAACAAGGGCAAAACTAGAGAATACAAATGCAGCTAGTAAAGTCAGCTTTGTCACAGCTTAAAGAGCATCCTGTCTCTAACACCACTAGCAAGGATTTGAATCAAAACACAGAATTCTCACAGTTTCAAAATTTTATGTGTACATCAAGGATTTGAGGTTATGTGCCCCAATTCTCTCTGGTGCTACCATGATATTCATATTAGGTGTCCAGCAACATTTCTATCATTTTAGTTTTATGTCTTAGCTTTGGATTCAACTCTTCCTCCCCTTGCACTTACAATCAGACAAATAATGAGGAGAGGATGCTTGGCAGATATAAACGAGTCACTTGGCTGATCTCAAATCTCAAAAGACAGAAGACAGTGAGCTAATTCACCCCAACTGAGGGTATCCACATTTACATTTTATTGTCATGATTAACTTATTTTTAAAATTGTGACCAAAAGTACTCTTTAAAGTAATCTAAACCACTCCTATGTATACAGGATAAACAGAGGCTGTACTGACATACATACTTTATACAAACAAAAAACCTAAAACTTATTGTGTGGGCTGAGAACTTTATATTGACTTCTGGTGCTAAGAGAATTTTATAATGGAGTTATAAAATCCCCAGAAAAGGGGTTTGAAAAGGAAACTCTAATACACCTTTATCTATAATGGCACGGCTGGGGGCTACTATAATAATCCTTTTGCTTTCATGTGGCCATCTGGAGGCCTATTAAAACTAGTATCTAAAACAGACTCCCAAGTGTGTTGAGTTTGCCAGTTCCCACTAAGTCACTAAAATCAGGGAGTTAGCCCTGCTATAGGGTGAACTGTCTGCTACAGAGAGAAGATAGCTTGAACTCTAACCTTTTACACTGTGAATATGTTGTGTACAGGCTGATTTTGATACACACACTTTAATTGCCAAAAAACCCTAGCCCTAGGTCTGTTGTGCACCTCTGGGGTTGTATGATAAGATGGAAGAGGGTAGGCAAAGTAAGAATGGAAATATTGCAAATTTGATGAAGGATTCTGTTTCAGCTGAGAAATATTCTATTCTGATTTTTATGGAAAACAACAACGAAACATTGAAAATTTTGCACGAACCTGCTTTCCTTGCTCAAACACAGAGTGCTGTTTTTATCCAAAATGTAATGAAAATAAAGATTTGAATACACAAAGTATTTTACAGCTTAATTTGGTCTCTCTCTTTGTTTTCTATTAAATTAAGATCAAATTAGTACAAAAGCACTGAGTAAAATATTTTGGTTCCATAGAGACTGGGTATCATTTGACCAAAATAAAGTCTTTTCCATACACTCATTACTGATCTTATTCAGTAATGTGGTTACATCCTATTATACCTGATATATCAAAAAAAAAAAAAAAAAAAAAAGATTAACTTGCTGTCTAAAACCACACTAGAACTCAGATCTAGGACCAAATAAGATGCATTAATTGCTTTACTGCTTCACTGCAAAGCCACTCTTAAAACATAATTCCTTAATGAAGTCCGTTAATTTGTTCATGGCAGTACACAAGCTGTTCAAAATGACACAGAATTGCACTCTGTTTTCTAACCCCTGCAGTTTCTTCTGTTAGTCACTCTGCCTTGTGTTGTTATCCCATGGATAGTAATTATTTTATAGTGGCTGTAATTAGGAGAGAATTAGGCTTGGTAAACAAAACCTGCCTTCTCCTGTTAATAGCTAAGGATAATAAATTTGGCTCTGACATTCACTATATTTGGACAAGGCTTGGCCTTCTTCCAGTTTTCCCAATAAGAACTTTATTATATAATTATGCCTTGGAGGAGCTCATATTACAAGGTAATTTTTTGTTGTTAAGACACATATTGCATGGCTTCCAGCCAGTAAATGATATACTGTAATATATGCCTCCAATAAATGTTTTAAACAAAATCTCTCTAAGCAATGTTCTGCTAGAGCTGCAGCTATATTTACAGGAGTTTTTCATAATGCAAATTATTGTCTTTTGCTCACATTGTCCACCATAACAAGTGTTTAAAAAGAAGCCTAGGATTATTTTTATCAGAAAATGAGATGGTTAGATCTTTAACTTATCATATCTCAGTATCTTAAAAAGTGTTCATACTTTTTATTCTATGAGTAAAGTCACAGTTTTGTTGACATGCACAAAACAACCCTTTGTTCTGTCTTTCAGCCCACACATTAATGCATCATTTCCCACCTTTTCCTTTATTTACCTTGTACCTTTTATGTAAAATACAGTTTAAGTTAACACACAATAGCACAAAATGCTTTTCAAAGGGAATCAATCATAAGCAAAATAGAAAAGGAGGGGCTTAAGGGGAATTATATGAAGAAGTGAGTGGCTTGAAAGAGGGAAAGTATTTCAGTCACAAGGAGAAGCAGAGATAAGATCAAGACTGGGAAACGGGAGTGAGAAATTAAATTCTGAAAAAAATACAGTAAAACCAACCAAAAAAGATAAGTACACTAATTTTAACTGTTTCTCCTGCTGCAGAGTTATCACTGCTAGGAAGATATAGGTAAATAATTTATTATAATTGCATTCACCAAGTCTCCTAACAACTGTCTAGGTAAGTGGAATTGGGTTTACGTACTTAAAGATATAAACCAAGTCCAAATAGATTAAAAACTGGGTAAAACCCCAAGAATCCAAAAAGTCATATTTCCAGGCCATCCCTTCTGGTCACTCAATAGCATTCAGGTTAAAAAGTGGGAATTTTTCAACTATAAAAATGATGAGGTTCAGATAGGATAGACTGGCCATCAAATGTTTTTGGTGTTAAATAGCATATTTTTTTATATTTTTATTTCTCTCATTTGAAGGTCAATCTCATTCCTGGAGACACAGATCAGAGCAGTATTGATAACTCAGTATACAATCCCCAGGGTATGAGGAGTCAAAAACATCAGGACAAAGGATCTGGGATATGTGCCAAGACAATGAGATGTACAAATGCATGCCAAAGTGCTCTTGCATAGAATATGACCCATATATTAGTCTTAAAAATACTACGTCACATAGATTGCAGAAAATAAGTTCTATTGTCATGCAAAACATTAAAATACTAAAAAGAAATCACACCACTTCAGATTTTGCTGTATAACTTGGCACTAAAAAGTTGAAGATCCAGCAAAAATTTCATCTGCGCTGGCAGAGCATAGTGGAAAAATTTGGCCTTTGGTAACACATCTGAAGAACAAACGGGCAGAGACCAAGTACAACAACAGTCATTACAAACAGAAAAAGACCATTAGGTCAGCTAGTCCAGCCTTATTTCAATTTCCTAATGTAGTACTGGCCATGAAAGTATTGTCTTCCATATTCCCTCAAACATACATTTTTAATTATTCAAACTAAGGAACTAACATGCTTTTCCTTGGAAAACAAATGGCTAAGTATTCCTTATTGTTTCAATTCATACCTTGGAGGATATACACTCTACATTCCTCTAGAAAGTACCCTATTATTTCACTGTTGTCCATTAACTCTTCAAAACTTTTAAATCATCTTTGTTCTTCTCATCTGACTTCCTGGAACTGCCTTAGAAGGGATCCCCAGATTTGCCACAGCTCATGAGACAACAAGGTTCAAAGAACTTGTACAGATTCATATGGAAATGTCAGGGGAGCAGGAGGTTTTTTCATCAGGAGAGCACAGACCAGTAGTGATTTCACTGCGTGAGCCTGTGTATAAAGGTGCTGTTGACAAAAAGGACTTGTCTCAAGCTCTCTCGAAGAGCTGAACTCTATAATTTGATAAAGATCAAGTGGCAAAGAAACTTCTATTGTTGTCTTTCCTCCCTCTATTTCCCTCTCTTCTGCTCTTCTTCTTTACTTTCTCATAATGATTGTAGAAAAAGGAAAGGGAAATAAAGCTGAAAGGCCATGAAAGATACTCAAGTTACATTCTTCCTGTTTCCAAGATGCAGGACTAGATGCGAGACTATGGGCAACTGGTTTGTATACAACAGCACTGATTCAGAATTTCTTTTGCCATCTTATCCTAGCTAGCATGATCTCAGTGACTGGAAGGTTTTATATGGTTCATAATTTTAAAATATCACTTTAGAAGGGAGAGAAGGTGGGAAACAGACATAATTTTTGTTCTGTATTGAAAGCTCAGCTACCTGATAAACACTGAGAACCAATAAATGTGCATGTTGCCCCATGACGCACAAGGTGAGCAGACTCAGACTTTGATAGATGGCCAGTGGAAGCACATTACAGCAGCAAAGAACCTCCTCTCGAAGTCGCTAGGATTTGTCATGATTACACTCCAGTTTCTAAATTTGGACAAAGATGAGGAGACTGAATAGCCAGTCTCTTCAGGAAAAAAAAAAAAAAAAAAAATCAATCTTAATAAAGAAACAAACAGAAACCTCTGTAAACTGTAAGGGTAAAAATATAGTTTATAAAGACTGTATATAGAAGTATACAGACTACCTGGTCTCTCCCATCTTCCCATTATACTGTCTCCATAACTCTGAAGCTGCAGGAAAAGGCAGGATAATCATGCTGCAGCTTCCAATAAAGACAACTTACTGAAATCCTATCTTCGTGTATCTACTGTTCTAGGACAGATTTTTGAGGAATATGACCCAAACAGGTGCTCAAAAAACTTCTTTTAGGACTCCACAGCTGCACTTTACACTGAACAGCATTGAGTTTAGTCTAAATTGTGCACAGAGCCAAATTATACCCTGGTCAGAGCCAGGGTGTAAATGAAATATGAAAAATTTTGCACAATTATTGCATCCATAACAGAGGATTTCTGACAGATCCAAGGACTAAGGATGCTTTGTTTCAAGCAGGGGTTTGGAGTTTCACTTTTTTAAAGGCTGAGGAAAGCAAGCTCAGAGAAGGGCATAGTGAGCAGCAGGGGACCAAAGCTCCTTTTATCATTATTCTAAAATGAGATAAAGTGAAGAAACAGTCATGAAGACTATCAGACATTAAATAGCATTCCTGTGTGCAAATCATAACTGTAAACTTTGTTTTCGAAAATGGCTTACAGAGTGAAATGGTTCTTTAGAATGAAAAAACACTGAAAAAGGTGATAGAGAGACATGATGATATCCTTACGAGAATTATTAGGGAATAAAGATAAAATTTTTCATTTGAGAAGTATATTTGTAATGTGTCCTGCTTCTTTCTTCATTATTGGTAAGCCAACCTAAGAACAGAAAAACAATATGTGAAGTCCATAGTGTACAGTCAGCTTTGGGTATGTAAGCTTCCTAGAAACAGTGAAAGCTCCATGCACTGCTGAGGAAAGGTCTGAATAATATCGACTCTAATTCTTTGATTTACCACAGAAGGATTTCAGGCAACTAGCATGGTAATATATCCTTGGCTGGATTTCTGATGAAGATGGTCATTTATAAATGTGCAAAATCTCCCCAGCTCCTCACTGGTCAGGTCACATTTAAAATAATTGCTTCTGCTCCTGACCCATCTGTCTGTAAACACATCAGACTGACAGCTTGCCTTGCTCACAATGCCCAATAGGCATGGGGACAGCACCAGGGTCTAACAAAGGCCTAACTTCCTGACTAGCTTTTGGCAAGTCTGTGTGATACCGAACAAGAGCATTGGTCTGGATGCTGCTGCTGCATAGCTTGCAGGTGTAAGAGATGCAAGGGAATGTGATTCTTTTCACACATGGTAAGATTAGCGTGCTAGAACCGCAAATGGAGTAAACAATTTGTGACTTGTTTAAGGCTGATCAGTGTCTTTATCAATATCATCAAATGTATGAATTATTACTACAGCTAGCTAACAGAGATTCTCCTTTGGATCAAGCAGTAGGTGACTGGGGTTTTGGAAACAAAGGACAAAGAGAAGCTGAGTTATCTATACAGTGTAATGGTTAGACTGATATCTCACATCCAGCCAACACGCTTTGTTAAAACGATGGCATCTGGGCCACAGCAGAAGCATTAGATTTGCAGTAATAACAACATATTGCTCCCTTTTTTCTTGAAAAACATTTCTATGCATTTGACTGCAGAAACAGTTCACAATTCTCTGGGAAAATAAATTACTTGGAGGGGTAGCAACTCTAGGAGAAACATGAATAATGTCAGCACTTTCTTTTCAAGCTTCTTCATGATATCAATACCCACACCAAAATGATTTATATTGAGATTTCATGACTACTTGGGAGAAATCACAAAAGTAACAGAAAACCAGAGATTGCACATTTCAAAAAAAAAAAAAAAAAAAAAGTGATGGTCCCCAAGGATAGAAAGGTTAATACAAGATGAAAACTGGATTGTGTGAATGCCAGTTTCTGTCCACCTCCCAGACTGGTACTGAAGGGAGTGTTTTCACTTAGCCATTTCTATCCCTCTGCAAAGGTGAGCAAGGTGTTGTTAAAAACTATAACTGTCCCTAAATCTAATTACAAGGAGGGAAATAAAAACAAGGAAGGAAGAAAAAACATACCAACACAACAAGATGGGAGAATGAAAGAAGAGTTTATGTTTTTTTGCCCCTGGATGTCAGTTCATTACCAGCCTGACACTGTAACTTCAAGGGTCATTTCTCTGCAGTCACTAAAATACCAAAACAAGGGAAAAGCTGCGCATAAGCAGACACAAAAGCAAAACCCCCCAGATCATTACATTCTCAAAAGAATTTTTCCATAAAAGAGGCCTTGTAAACAGAGTCCCCCTAACTCATACAGTGTTACCTGCATTCCCCTGCTAATGAAAGAAAGAACACATTAAACAAAGGAATGCCTCATTGGAAAGACACCGGAAAACAAGATTAGGTACAATATTTGATTTTTAAAAGCTTTACTGTTTTCTAGAGAGGAAAAAAGAAGTGGTAGAACAATGGTAGATGTATCTTCCTACACTACTTCAACATATGCAAGTGTAGCTTAAGCATGGCTTCTAGCTTTGCCTCACTAAAGTTGACTGCCCACACATTTTCAACAAGACTGTGGTTGAAACACAGTTGAACACATAGTTCAGGGCCTGTTGAGGACTCAAATGTGGAACTCCTTTTGCATTTCTCATGTCTATAAGGATTAACATATGAGGTTCCCCTCTGGTAACTGTGTAACTCATCAGACAAATTCAAATGATGTACAGATACTGTTCTCACGTCAAGAGGGTAGTTAGTTACCCAGTTTTTGTGCAAAATATTCTCACTAATATCAACTAAGCAAATTCCCTTACTAAATAGCCATATCTGAAGTCAAACCCTTACTCTCCAGATATTCCAGAGACAACAGAAGTTCAGACCAATAATGAATGCTTGGACAAGCTACATATTTTAAGCAGTTATTTGCCTGAAAACAGTGCATATAATGGAAATTGCCAGATAGCTTCAGTGGTAGCAGAAAGTACTTTGATTATCGAGGAGTAAAAGTACTTCACATTCATTCCAAATAGAAGGTGAAAGTATAAGAGTAGCTTGAAAAATACACCCATGAACCAGCACGTCAACACAGCTCCTCATAACATGACATATGTGTGAGGTCTATCTGCTGATATACTCCTTCATAAAAATGAGGTAAAGCCAAAGCCAATCTTTGGTACACAGATCCTGTAAATTCAGACTGAAAACAAAAAGAAACCCAGAATAAATACGTGACCACCGAGTTCTGTAGGGCCGTGTGTACTGAACTAATTCATTTCACAAACCAAGTGAGACTATGCTCCAGGCCAGGTATCTGCGTAGACCATTTTCTCCTGACCTTGAGCATCAGCTCTTATGGAAAAATCTGTTTAAACAGATAGAGGAGATTTCATTTTATATTTTGGGAAGACAGAGTCAGATACAAGAGTTCCTGGTTTCTTTAATCCCTGTCAGAGAACAAAGAGCAAGATAAAATGGAACTTAGGGCTTAAGCCGAAATCCTTTGAAATCAATTAGATTCTTTTCATTGATTTCAATGAGTTGTGGATCAGACCACCACTTCCTCAAGGCAGCAATAAGACACTTCCTAGAGAAAGCAGGGGTCCTCAGTTTTGCCATTCATTCATTTTGATCTTTCACTGTTTAATGAATCTCTTCATCCTGCTCTTATTCTCAGCTCTCAGCCAGGCAGGCATTAGCAGTGCATTCACTAGGCAGTAGACGATCACCAGTACCCATCTTTCAAAAGAGACATACAACTGAGGCCACTCAGGGCCATTAAAGATCCCATGGTATTTTTGCAAGAGCAAAAATAACAATGCCAGCGTCTTGGCCAAATTCCAGCCTCTTTAATTACATTCTGTCCATCTATATTCCCTCCTTACTTTCAGCTGGAAAAATTAGCCACCATTTTCCACTATCTTATTAATCTTTTAATGTAGAATTAATTATAACAGAAAGCCTATGAGCATAAAATATTGGCACTTACAGCTATCATGAGAATATCATTGCTGTCCATAAAAACCAGAAAATGCACCTCCCTTTTCACAGAAGTCTACATGATTAGCACAGAAAAAGTAACCATAACTATTTTCCATCTTTAAAAGAGAAAAGCCAATATATGCCTGAATTGAAAAAAAAACACCAAACCAACTCAAAACAAATACCAAAAAAGCCCCAAACAACCTAAACCAAATTAAAATAAAATAAAATAAAAAAAAAACAAACAAAACAAAACAAAAAACAAACACAAAACCAAACTAGCAACCAAAAAGTCCAAATATGGTAGTATTTTGACTGATTTCTTCCAAATGATAACTACTACCCTTACCAAATACCTTCTCTACTTAGCACAGTTTGGGCAAGCTCCCAAATACTATTTAATATCAGTGACCTCTTAGAATTCTTGACCACTGCAATTGTTTATGTGGCTTTTGGAGTGGCAGACAGGGCTATAAGGTATCTAACTATCTTGAAGAGATATGGACTAGAAGGACATGTAGCTATTTTTCAGTTTCTCCATTAAAAAAAAAAAAAAACAAAAAAAACAGAAAAACCCCAAAAAACCACACACCTCTCAAAATATAATGTAATCCAGGTAATTTATAATGGGCAAAAGAGATGATCATTCTGCTCCTTGAGGACATTAAAAATCTAGACAACAACTTAAGAAAAGAGAGATCTTACATGCTTTCTTTCCATAGTATGGAGTGTAACATATCATAGAGGAGACAGTGGCCTGAGAAGATCAATTGTCTCATCCAAGTGGTACACAATTTTAAGTAACAATTTGGGATAAAGACGCAGGATAACTACGTCTCTGTGGAGTACAGTGAAAGAGGGTTCAACCATGAAAGCTTGCAACTCACTCACTCTTCTAGCAGATGTGACTGTGATTAAAAGGTTGTTGTTGGCAACAAGTAAAATGAAGGGCACTCCAGGGGGCCCAGAGAGCAATCCATTAACTTCATCAGCCCTAGATTGAGTTCCCATCTCAGTACAGTCCTAGGAAACAGTGAAATTACATTTACACATCCTAATTATGGGATTCACTGAAAATGTAGGGCAATACGTAGAGAATTCATAGTAAGAAATAAGGTCATGCTGGTATCTTTCTGTAGAAATAATTTGGTCATTTGCAGATCATATTAGGTCAAGTAATTTGTGGTACTATAATCAAAGCTACAGGCTAGAGAGCTCTGAGTGATGATAAATGACAGGAGATATTTTTCAAGAGTCAAGAGAACTGAAAGGACAGAGAAAAACTAAGGAGGATCTTGCAATAAGTTCAACTGACCAAAGAGCCGCTATTGTTTAGTTGAGCTCAGGGCAATCTTCACGTTATCTGGGCTCTGTTTGGGCTCTTCAGCTGAACTGACAAAGCATCTCATTTGCTAAGACATCTAACAGTGAAAAGCTGATATTTGGGAATTCCTAGGAAGCAACAATTCATCAATGTCAGGGAATAGCCTAGATGATTTCAGAAGTTTTTCCATCAGTCTTCATGATAATTTGTGATGAAAAGCACTTTAAAAAGTAATATATTGTAATATATTATTGGTATTATTTTCTCTCTGAGGTAGCAGTACTACTTTGATAGCAAACTTTTTCAGCTCAAATCCTGTTCAAACTTGAACCATCCTGGAATTCATCCTATATGTAGTGTTTCTTACCTGGCATTAAGACACAGACCGAGCAACCGAGCTTCTGTCTTATTTCTGACATCCTCCTGATGGTGCACTGCTGTATGAGCTGTAGTCATTACGCACCACATATATGATGTTTCTTAATGAGCCAACTCTAGCTCAGACATGCACATTTCTCTTGAATCCCTGCCATGCATGACTATATTTGTTGAGGCTCAGTGCTGGAGGAAACATGCACAAATAACAAATAATGGCTGACGGTTTCACTAGCTACAGAAAATATTAGAATACTGTCTTTACTTCCAAGGTGTTTTTTTTGGGGGTGGTGGGGTTCGGGTTTTCCTTTTTTGCAAAGCAGACAGCAAGTTCCACACAGATTTGCAAGAAAAATTGGAAGCCTAATATGTTCAATTCACAACTTTTCAGTGAGAGGTAACTTTCATCAGGCAGCCTCCAATGGTGTTCACACACCACACAGAAAATAATTTTTAAAAAGAGGAGGAGAAATTCTCTTCACTAATACAGCAACAATTTTTAAATGCCCAGAAAATATTCTGAATATTTTTGTGTTAAATTTTTTCAACATTGTACCTGCCCAGGTTCTCAGGGTTTGCAAACATAGCTAACTCTGTCATCAACTCTTGTGTTGAGAATATTCTTTAAGTGTTTAATCTCTCCCACAGCACATTTAATTGCTTTCACCCATTGTTCATGCAAGATGTACAGACAGGAAAAGGTGAAAGTGTGTTCAGGAACTCCAGTAAAATTCTCTATTACACAAACCACTGTTAAATGCATGATTTAAAAAAAAAAAAGCAGACAGATACATTCCTAATCAAATCTTTTCCAGATATCTCAATCTTGTAATAAAAAAAGACCAAATGGTTTTCAGGCAACTGTGTGCCCTTTTACTACAGGTACTACTAAGCACTGGGAAACAACTGGTGCCCTCTTGCTTGTTGGTACTGTGGGGTTTTTTCAGCAACTAATCATCCTTGATAATTTGCATTGAGCAGGAAGAACTGTTTGAATTTGTATAAAATAAACATTCTCTGCAACAGATGTCTCCAAAATCAGCATGTCCTGTTCCATAGATTCCAATTAAGGAGCTTAGAACAGTTACATTTCATGGCTTAACCAAACAAGAAATCTCTGCCTATCAAATCTAGGTAGTAAGTTATAGACAGAGGAAACGAATCTAGCAGCTTAATCTAATTTATGAACCTACATAATTATGAATAATTGAATGAAGCTAAAAGGAGAAAATCCAAATGAATGACAGAATGCAGATCAATTCCCAAGTAAAGCAGTACACACCTAATGGTTTACCACAAATTAAATTTGACTGGAAAAAAACTCTAAAAAAAATTACACTTCTGGCAAGAAATAGAAGTGATGATCTAGCATATCCTATAAGCCCATGATTAATTGCCAAAAAAACTCCTTTACATATTAATAACTTTCTCTTTTTGATTCTCTTGAAACGTGCTTGGGTTTTGAAAACAGAGATGTTTTCAATGCAGTAATAAAAATAATAATAATAAAAAAAAGTGGTCCTCACCAAGAAAAGTATATTTCATAATTAAAAAGCCAGCTTTAGCTTCATTTCTACTGTGGGGGTCAGCCTGGATGACACAATGACCATTTCTGGCTGGACTATCTACCAATACGTAATTGGAGTGTAAATTATTTTCACTATATAAATAGCTCCTGATGATATCACAATTTGTAAATAGTGCAGTTTGTTTTCCCAGAAGCAGCTTTGTGCTAGATGACAGCTCTGAAAAGTTTCTGCATGTGATTATGCCATTTTCCTCTTTATGGCTCAATAGGAAAACACATGCCATGTGCCCAGTATGAACTGGGGCTGCTTTTCCAAATGCTCTGTTATATCCATGACACATAAGCACCTTTAACACCCTTGGGTGGGAAAGCAAGCTGCTTGCACATATACTTATTATTTTTAAGTCTTTATTTTTATGTAGCTGTGATAGTGTATTTCACAGCTGGCTGATGAAACACACTAGAATTATTTGGAATTCCTTAGTGCTCCTTAACAGGCAATTAAACTGAAAATAGAAATGACCGTATGTGGTCAGGTGCATTTCTGCTACTGTATTACTCACACTGTTGCCAGCAGAATATTTAAAGCATACACTGGTGCAGCTGTGCTAATGGTTTTCCAAACTTCACTACTCAAACTCGCCCTAGAGAAGCGTTAACAATGCATCTGTTTACTAAGATTTTTCCATTAACCTTTCCAATATCATGGCATCTTTCTAACTTGCTTAGCGATAATTATAAGAGTATGCTGTATAGTCTACACCTGAAGATCTTTAAATGCACACAGAAAGTATTCCAGCAACCTTCTATCCTTCTCAAATAGTAAAATAGTATTAACAAATGGCTTGGAAGCAGAATATCTTCCTTTTCTCCGTACAGAAGTTGAAGTTAAATGCATCACAGAAAAGGCTGGAAAATCCTGCGCTGAGATACTCCAGAAGCTGGCACAACATATGGCGAGATGAAATGGGATGAGTCTCTGGGGTAATGTGGTCCCTCAGAGAGAAATCATCTTCTGTTACCTTGTAAAAATCGCCTTTTCTTGAAAGACTAGAGATTGTTGTATCTACCTCCCTTCATCCTCAAGAAGAAACAAAACTGTTACTACTTCCCTGTCTGTTCCTTAGGCAAGAATACACAAGAACAAGAGCTTACCAAGGAGCCAAACAGAAGGGAGGGCTTTTTACAGAAGGAAGGGTAATATACATCCATATATAGTACTACACTCAATATAAACACTTTCTTCCTTGTGCCTACAGAGAAAGAAGGGAGATGGAAAAAATACATAGCATTTATCTACCACTGTGAATATTTTTAAAGTGAAGCTCAGTTACAGGGAAGTCTTCTAGAAATTATAAATATTTTCTCTCTGTTTTACATAGCAGTTTTTGGAGAAACATCTGTAGAGCCCAGCTGAGTTAGATCTTATCCAGTTCTCTAGGAATTGTCACAGGGAAGAAATGGAAGCACCTAGACTGACAAAACTGCACAAAATCAAGTGGGGTGATTTCTGGGACAAAGAGAGCACCGGTCATGGAAACCTGCCTCATCCAGAGGCAGAAGCAATGAGCCCAGGTGGAGAGAGAAAGCAGCAGTCTGAGATTAAGACTCTAGATCGGGAAGCCTGAGGAGCACCTTCCTCCACACACACATTGTAGGGGCAGCAGGCCTGCCAGAGGAAGAGAGGAAACTGTCCCAACTCTCAGTTACAGGAGTTAGAACTGTGGCTCAGCAAAGGAAAACAGCTGAAATGAGTACTACAGCTATGATGTATCAGTTCCAAGTTCTAAGTTTCTGCACTGAAACTGCCATTGTTGAAAAGTCATATTAGATTTACTTATCTACACGTGAAAGTCTTGTTAAGGTTAATGAGAATTCCTGTTAGATAGGTGATAACAGACTTTTTCATTATTATTACAGAACCAAAATGTTTTCCCATGTTTTAGGATTAGAAAGCAGTAGGTGTCCTGAATTCTAGGTCTCTGAAAAGCCCCATGAGAAGTTCATATATTTAGATCAGCAGCAATGTGGAAGCCTTCAGCTAACCATTTTTTGATCCTAACTGCAACACAGATTAATTGGAAATACAATAAAAATAGCCTGTTTGAGGAGAGCATGAGACACTGAGCTGACAGACTTTTCACATCTTTTTTCATTTTCATATTGTATGTCCCTTATATTTAGATCCAGATTTTTTTTCTAGATTTTTTAAGCTACAATATCAAATGGCATTTATCTAGGCATTTTAAAATCATGACAAGATAAAAGCCAATCTTTCAGTAATCAGTATGCAGAGAAGAAGAGAAGCAGCAGTAAAGCAGTTGCTGCATGTTTGCTGACAAAATATTTAATCCAAACATTTAATTTCAATCTGCCACTGTTCTCAGTTGGTATAATTACTTTAAGCAAATATCATGTAGGAAGAAACAGAAAATAGTCTCAGCTACTGATATGTAAATAATAAAACATAATCATAATCAAATGTTTAAAGCCATATAATTCCATTCTAGGATCATTTTGTGTGGACTATTTTAAATGTTTAAGTGATTTTAAATTATTTCTGACATAATGGCCTATGATGCTGCCTATATTGGCAAGCAGTGGAAAAGATTTAATTCTTTCATCTGCTCATACACATCATACTTCAAAGGTACTACAGTGAAATTGCACTGCGGTCCACGGAAAATTGTAGACTTCTGCTTTCATGTCAATGAACATTAAAATCAACACAAACTTAAGGCAGTTCATCACAAATTCATGTGGGTTTCAGCCCAATTAATATGAAAAATGTATATCACTCTTTTAAGCTTACTTGCAACCAGATTGTCTAAGACATAGGGTGACAGAGCCTCCAATTTTTAGGATAAAATTTTGGAGCAAATGTTCTATTTTCTGGAAAGTCAGGAATGTAAAGTACCATTCCAGCCAAAAGCCACTTTGGTTTTCTACAGTAATTAATCAATCCATCACAAGTCTTATGGTTCTACAAAGTGCTAAGAGTATGAATAAGGTGGATTTCATTGATGACTAATTCTTTTCTTGTGGTTTTCCACATTCTTGACTCTATTACAATACTTGTCTATAGCCCTCATGGGATTTTAGACTCTATTCTAGAAGTTATATAGGCATGTAATACTAAGATGCAATTTACAGCTGCAAACCAGATGTATGCGTCATTCAAAAGAAAAGAAAACAAAACAAAGGGAAAAAAAGGTTGATCTTTATTCTCTGGTAAAATGTACTTTTGTGCAGAGGATCATCGCAAAAGAGCAGAACTCAAGTCTCAATTAAATGCTGATGTGCAGATTAATTGGGAAAATTGCAATCACTTTAACTACAAGGGCTTTAGATTGTTTCGCATTTTACAAAAATTAAAAAAAAAAAATCCATTTAATCACGTGTCCCAATCATATGAGGCAAATTACTACAAGGCTGTGAAGGGACCATAGTAAAGAATAGAAGCAGCTTTGTTTGCTGAAACTGAGTAATTTCTTTAATTTTTTTTTTTTTTTTTTTTTTTTTTTGCAAAGGTGTGTATTAGATTATGTAGTTTGTTCCTCAAATTAACGTGTGTTCACCTTTTCCTCTTCAAAAACTTCCTCTAGAGCAGAAACAGGTAAGAGGGTTAATGTGGAATATAGGAGACCATTGGTAATCCTTCATTCCAATCCTTCAGCAGCTCAGGCCAGTCCGTAACACTGACATGTCTTTGGAGGGTGGGTACAGGGAGCCAAGCTCAAAGCTTGTGCTGCCAGCTCCCAGCCACGCCACCAGCCTCGCAGTTCACCCAGACACACAGCACCCTCCCCGTTCACCCGGACACACAGCACCCTCTGCATGTATAGGAGGTGAGAGAAGCAAATATTACTAGTTGTGAGGGTGAGAGGGAGGCATTTTGTTTGTTTCTATATCTAGCTAAAGCACAAGTTCATTTCAAAGCAAAAGGATAGATGTCCTTAATTTGTTACTTACGAAGTGCATAAGCAGATGAGTTAATCCAAACCAGAGAGGTTATCCAGACTAACTAGATATAACAAGGAAATCAGAAACAATAGAGAAAAAGAGAAAAGGGGGGGGGGGGGGGGAAGATATGTTGTAAAGTGAACTAAGCAGGATCCAAAGACACTCTCAGAGTCATGTAATCTCTAACATAATTACAACAATATTTCTCTGAAGTGAAGTTACAATTTTGTTTACTTCTTAGGCAGACTCGCCTGTGTTACAGGTCAAGCACACATGTCAAAACCGGCTGGCTTTTCAGCAGTGATTGCTGTTACTTATGGGCTTTGTTTACATGGCTAAACAGGTAGCGCTCCCCTCTCGTCCCCAGCCCCAGTCCCAAACCCAAGCGTGCGACAGGCAGGGAAGGCGCAGCTGACAATGGCAGGCAGAGCCTTTATTTATTGCTCCCAGCGGGGGGCCGAAGCCGCAGCTTCTTTACAACCATCAACACCCTGGGGCTTTTTAGTTCCACATATAAGACAAGGAAGATGGGGGATGGCAACTAACCTCAAGGGATTAGGTACCTGAATCCTATCCCGACTACTAGCAGACTCCAGCTGTGTTTAAATGTTTTTTGAAGAATTTCTGATGTTCAGTGGTTGCTGATTACTTCCAGATTTTAGTTCTACGCCAGTGGAGCTCTGCTACAAAGAGTTTAGCAGTTGTTGTTAAAAACTGCAATTGCACCAAAGAAATGTCTTCTTTAAAACCAGTTTCAAAAACACTACAACGCTGTTTAAAAAAACCCACACCAAACCTACTGGCTCTTCACAGTGAAAGAAAAAATCCATAGAAGTGTGGGGCAAGGGAGGAGAGTGGGTAGAGAAAACAACCAGGATCATATTAGCTTTAAGGCCTTCTCAAATTTTCCTTTCAATGTTATGATGATATTTTAATCTTCAGAGTGATGATTTAGACAAATGTTCTATTGATGACATTTCCTTTCTGATGAGTTTACTTAATTCAAGCTTCAATCTGAGGCATGTCTGGGCCTTTCCTCCATTATCACATGTCAACATAAGAGAACGTGTATATTTGGATATATTTTTTATTTGAGTAAGTTAGATAATATACAATTTCAATATTATAAAATTAAATAGGAATGTTTTATATTTTTAACACAAAAAGCCCCCACATACTTTGTTTTCAGCTACGTACATCTTTCTAGTAAATCAGAGGATGTTCACCTGAAGGTAAATTTGGTGAATCTGAGCTACTTAGTCTAGAAAACCACCACTAACCTGTCGCTTGAGGATTCTTCAGCTTCTTAGGGAATGAAAAGCATAATCTCCACATTTATATCTAAATACTTCGCTGCTTCATCAACAAAGGAGGCATGCTAAGGAGAGAAAAACTTTCAAAGAAATAGCATAATTTATATAACTATCTTTTGTATATTTCTCTACTGAATTTAAGCCAAGTTTTGAACACAACTCAGTGAAAGACAAGCTGTTTTCTTTGTAAGGTTTTTTGTTTGTTTGTTTGTTTGTTTCCAGGTACATACAACATTCAAGGCTAGAACAGACATTTTTAATAGTAGAAGAATTTAGAAGAATTATTCTTTCCATCAACTTTTTTTTTAACAAGAAAGTGTAAAATTTTTAATTCATCAAGTCTCTTGCCATAAAGAGGAAAAGGGGAAGAAAAAAGGGGAGAATGAGAAACAGGGAAAGAACAAAAGAGAGAAGCTAACAAAAGATTTTCCAATACTATGCCACACTCTTAAGCAACTGTGAAGGTCCTTAAAATCTTGGTAGTAAGACAAAAACACCCAAACTAAAGATCACTTTGTCTCCAGAAGTGCTTACTATGTTTAGATAGACATTACTCACTTAGCGGAGTTCGGTTCTGACTAAGTGTTGCAACTATCCAAATACAAAGCAATACAGGAGCTTACATATTTTTAGCAAGCTCCAGGACACTACAAAAATTAATTATTTGAGCAGGCTATAGCAGCAAAAGCCAGATACTAATGCATATTCACATAGTACAAACCAGACAACGTGTCTGTTTCATAGCACTGAGGTTTTTGGCAGTACAAATTCAACATGGGAGTAAATTTAAAATCTTTTCAGATCCAAAATGGATCTGAAGCTGGATATACAGACTCCTGATGTATCACCAGCAGCGTTATCTTATTACAACGTGTACATTCATTAGAGAGGAGTTGTTCTGATTCTGTGTGAAATAATTTTCTGATGGTGAGCTGTATTTGTAGCACTGACCCTTGGCAGCATGCAACATACCACGGCCAGCATTGTCCAAGAAGGGATTATTTCATTCCACTACATCATATCACAACTGACTGTACCTCGTAGTACAAATGCAACCTTGTCATTGCAATTTGTCACACTTTTTTGTGTGCATTATAGTTCACTGAAGTCTCATCTCCTGCGCTGAATAGCCCACTGCCATATAACACATGATGCTATAAATGAAAAAGGCAAGATTGCAACAACGGAGATATTGGTCACAGCATCCACTACAGAGCTGGCTGTTTCCCAGATCACACATGTTCTGGAACTGCTTCCAGCTCAAGCAGGGAACAGTTTTGCTGCCACCATCATATGTCTGCTGGCCTATTTGCAAATGTGCCTTGCTTTACTAAATCATTGGACAGCTTAGCAGCAGTTGCACATAAAACAACTGGTGTCAACACTGTTGCTTAGTTATCCAAGAAGCCAACGTACAACTGAAAAGAATAAAAATGTATCCACGTTCTCATTCTTGTCCACCCCTTTCTTCCAATTAAAATCGCTCCTACAGGATCAAGAAACATAAAGACAGAAATGAGAAGTCAGGAATAGTTAGGCCTGGTCAGCTGGGAAGTGGCTGGGAGAGGGCACACTGCTTCTCATGGCCTGCATTCAAGCCCTGCCCTGCCGCCAGGGTGAAAACCCAGCCTCCACTGTGCACTCACTCAAATTATAACTATGCTGGGGGACGGCTGTTTGACTGGGACTCATTTCCTAGTTCACACTGTAGATGTATATTAAAACGGCCTACAGCAAGAAAGGTGGTGATGTAGGGCTTCCTTGGGATTTTCCCAAACCACTGAGTCTCCCATCCTACCACTCTCTCATGCCATACCTGATGCTAAACAGCGGAATTGCCTTGACCACTGTTTTTCACAACGGAGATCACGGTCTCATTGTTCCCTTATGCTGTCCCTGTTTCATCCATCCTTTGTGTACAAGTGCAAACCTTAGACTTACACCACAGGTTTTCCTGTGCAGTGATTGTCTTTGTTATATATTTGTAAAGTGCTTAACTCAAAAGAGTCCATGGCCTATACGTGCTATTGTTATAAAATGATAATAGGAGACATTACTTAGAGGGAAGTGCATGAATTTTTCAAACAGGTATGTGCAAATCAGGAAAAAAACCCTCTACAGCGAAAAATTCTTGATGGTTAGCAGAGTAAATGAAACACATGAGTGGGCAATTGCTTATTGTATTGTTTTATATCATTGTGAGAAATCTTTTAACAAGCTTCCCCACTCAAGAATTATTTACATCTGTTAACATGGAAGCACTAACTCAGAAGTTACAATTTTGTGTAGGAAATAAAACAATTCAGCCAGCACAGCAAAACAATGCACAGCAGGAAAACATTTTAGATGAAAACTGAAGTGTAATTCCTGCTATTCTAACATACTTAATGAATGCATTTTAATACAGCGGCACAATAGAGATTGAGAATTCTTGAATTGCATTCACACAGAAAACGTTTTTGTGTAAATAATTTTATTCATGTCCTATCATCTCTGATATTCTAGCAAAACAAAAATTTTAAATACATTTAATATAATACATGGTAAAATATTAAAGGGTTTCTATTGCTCTTAACAAGTCCAACAGGTGACAACATTCTTTCTAATCCTCAAAAAAAAATGCAGGGTATTTCAGGCTCAACCCAACCTACTTGGAAAATTTCACAACACCCTTTCTGCACAGAATGCTTTCCAAAATCTGAATTTCAGCTCATTGTCAAAGGTGGACATGGTACAGTAACTCAGAAAAGAAATTCATAACTGCTCTGAATGATACAGCTAATTTTAACCTGCTTGCCACATTTTGCACTACATACCCCATTCCCTGCCTGCATAGTGCTCCCCACTCCTTGGCAAATTCAGAGTCTTGAGCTAATCACTTTACAGTTGTCTCTGAATCCATCACACAGCCAGGCTGCAAAGGACTTGTCAGGGCACTGTTTTCCTTCTTCATTCTGCTTCCTTTTAAGTTAGTAGCAGCACTTTACAACAGACGAACATCAATTAATAGTAAATTACGACAGGATTCATGCAGGATCATATATTACAACCTACTTGATGCCAAAACCTCTCACAATGATGAATACCGATGGAGTGAATACCAAACACAACTTATAATGATTTTGCCATTTCCTGAAAAGTGTTGCCAATCTACCTTTGATTCCAAAGAGGCTGCACATCTTTATCTGTTTGAAAATATGAACTTTTGCTCATGAGATCTATACAAAGGCTCTTTTATGTAGGTCAAAGGATGCTTCCCCCATGCCCATTTAATATGTTTTCTGTGAAGTTCTGCATGCTGCCCTTAGGGCCATGCACATGCTGGCAATATGCATGCAAGTTGCACAGCAAGTTCTTCCCCGCCCCCCCCTCCATCATAATATCTACCGTTCCATCTGCCCTGTAATGAAATTGTGTACCTCCATCTATTTTCCAAGCATTTTTAAGTGTCACACATACAGTAAATCATTTCTTTATGAATAGGCCCCTAAGACAAGGACACAGTTTACAGGGAACTTAGCATTTAAGCTATTTTCATCTTGACAATGACTGACATGTCTCTCAGAGAATATTATATATTTAGAGTACTTTTGTAGGCACTGTACTTAAGAAACATGTCTCATCAATTGGATGAACTACTGAACTAAATCTTAAATGTTTAAAGAAGGGTCAAAAAGGCACCCTGCTACAAAAGTATGCAACCTACACCTGACTAATATCAAAGCAGAAATCCATGCAATGAATAATTTTTGCAAGTTTTCTTTCTATTTAAAAAAAACCCAAAAACTTATACTTTATCTCTGAATATTTGTCAGACGTGGAAATAAAGTCTAAACAAAATAAAAGCCAAACTCCAAGGGGAAAAAAAAAAAAGAAAGAAAGAAAGAAAATCCAAACGTTCTTCATAAACTTCATGAGAATTTCCTCAATACATGTGTCTCCATTTATACAACAGATCAGGGAAGGCTAGAATCCAATTTCAAATCAAATAACCTCCATATCGATGTGTGGTGTAGTTGACAGTGCACTCTTATCAACTCTGTGCTTTCTGGTGGGTAATGTGAACAATATAACTTAGAGTAGCCATTTGGCAGAATACTGCTATAGTCAAATTGAAATAGCCTTTAGTGCCTTGGTTAAAATGAAGAGCCATAATGTATGCTTGTCAATTGATGAAAAATAGTGTCTTTAAATTAAGAAAAAGAATCTCCCAAGAAAATACGACACAGCGCAATGACACAGATGTCAGAATCTTATTTAAAACTGTAAAGGCACAGTGCAGCACAGAGGCACAATTTGTTAGGAAACACAAGATCATGTGCCAGTGACCAAAGATTTGCTGCCGGATTCTTGTCATCGAGGTAGTAAGAAAATGTGAGTTACCTACAGATAATTGCTCATTCCTCAAGGGAAGTGACACCTTTAGACTGATATCACAATACAGAACAAAGATATATCTCACCAAAAGATGTAACAACCATACTTGAACACATGAAACAGGTAGAGTAGCTGATATAACATTTAAGAAAAGTACAGTTGTTTTTTAAGCACTGAGATGTATCTGCTGGTCAGTATAAATAAGGAGTCAGTTTCTATAAACAAAAATCCCTACTAAAAATAAAAGAATGAGATTTAAAAAACACTGAAGGTCACGGAAAAAAATTCCACTTACAGCAACAGATACTTTGAAATGTACAGTTATTTCGCTCAAATAAATCAATATAGCTGAATCGGAGCCCTGACACACCAGTCTTAAATGAGAACGTTGGTGGTATCAAGGAGCTGAAACTATGTCTTTTCCTAAGCAAGCAGCATACTGGACTGTTACCATCAGGAGCTCAGCTAGTAGGTTGAGTACAACAATTCCTCCCCTTTCCTGTGTACTTGTGAGGGCACATCTGAGCAATACAGCTTTGGTTCTCCAGTGTCATCAACATCATTGTTGGTGAATTTGAGAGTCCAGCAAAGGCCACCAACACAGGCAGGGAGCTGGAGCACAGGCTCTCGCTTGTTCAGCCTGGAGAGGAGGTGGTTTTGGGGGGGACTTCACAGCATCTCCCCATGCCAGTGGGGAGGTTACCTGGTTCTAGAGCTAGGTTCCTCACTGAGGGTAATGCAGGAGAAGGAGAATCAAGTGTCATGGATTAAATCATGAGACCAGAAATAATGAAAATAAAAATCCTTTAAGGGTAGTTAGGGACTGGAATAGATTTCACAGAGAAATTGTGGAATATCTTTCTTAGGGGAGTTTCATGGCCCAAACAACTGAAGCCTAACAGCTGATATTGCTCCTATACCAAGCAGACTAGATGATCTCCTGAGGGCTTGACCAGCCTAATATAAATAAGGAGCAGAGCAACACAGAGATGGTTTTCTTCTATTATGTGACAGAAGACATATTAGGAAAACTACAGCTATAAAACCAAATAGCAGCTGCTTGTTTTGTTTAAGAATCAGCATTCACTGCTGAAATTTATAAATCCTTTAAGATGTTTGTATGTTAAACACTTGTGCTTTCCACTTTGCTAACAGTGCTGGTATCAGAACATATGAAATTTGAAAATCTGTGTTAATTCAGTGAAAATCTGTGTTAATTCAATGCCATATGGCAATGGGCATTCATCCAAGAAACTCGCATCTCAATAAATGATTAGAAGAGCTTTCCAGATTTGAAGGTTCAGTGGAGAATCCAGTTGACTTGCTGCTTAAAGACTCAATACCAGAGAGTGCAAGAAGTAAATTAACCTCTCACAGGTCCTGCCTCCTTGTCTTTGCTTTGGGAAAGGTTGTCCCACACTTCCAATAGCAACAGCAACTCTAGAAGTCTTTGTAAAAGGAGCTGAACAACAGTACCCAACACTATTGGGAGAAATGAGTGGTAACTGCCAGGAACAATCAGACGAGGAAGAATGGATATTGCACAGTGTAAAATAGTATTTTATGTGGTCTAAATGTTAGGCAAAATTTTGTCAATTATTAATATCAACCAATAAAAGAGGCCATCAATGCCATATTGGAACCAGACAGGATTTAAGGGAAGACCAAAAAGAGTATGAGATTACCTTGCTTAAATTGACCAGGGAACAGTAAAAGGAAGCTGCTTAAAATCACATGAGCTAAAGCATAAGTTGGTGTGCAAGCTAAAGTAAATCAACAAAACTTGTGAGTCTTCATTCAAATCAGTAGTTTTGTCACTGTATGGTGATTCAGACTAGAAAGTCTAACTGAAAGCAAAATATATATATATATATAAAGATACCGATCATATCAAAACTGTGCAGGTGTTATTTTTGTTAATATATCAGAGTGACCAGAAAATCTCAAAATTTCCAGATTCAGGCTTCAGACTTCAGGAATGGCAAATAAGTAGTCTGACTGGATGCAATGGGAGTAATCAGCATGTGAATAATCTCTTCTCTATGCATCTGAAGGATGATAACTCTAATTAAGCCATTTCACAACAAAATAATTCTCTCTGTATAAGTGGTTTTGGCAAAGATATGGTATTGCTTTGTTTCAGTTACAGTATTTTAGAATTTTGGTTCTTGACTTCATGCTTGAGATGTATGAATGTTTAAAAACTTGCCAGACTTTTCAAAATTCATGTTGTTGTTTAAGTCTCTATAAGTATTACTGATGAAGATTTTTATCTGAATCAGTTTGTTCATTACTGAGTGCTAAGAGACATTAAAGACGAAACATGTCTGTGATCACTGATAAAAGTATTCTGTTTTGTTCACGGTTAACTCACTAAAAGAATAGCATCAGACCAAGTTAATACATGATGGGAAATCTCCAAAGAAAGGCCTCTGTGAAAAGTGATGTTGGTAAGAAAGAACAAAACATTTTTGTCTTCAGAGACAGTAGTGAATCAGTATCTGGCAAATCAGTGTTGCTTGAATACATTGTCACAACACCTAAAACTAAGGTTCTATCCCTTTATCAAAATCAAGTATCTTATAGATCTTTTCTTAATAACAGGAGGTTATGAATGATCTCCTGACTAGATTACAGACATAGAACATTTAACTTAATTAAATATAAACCACAATGTTTCACTGGATACCCTAAATACATAAAATTAATATATGGGCCAATTTCTTGGTATATAACTAAATCTAATTTTTGTTGAAAAAAAGTGGACTCCTTCTAACTGATTTCAGTGCTGGTGTAACCTGTTCATCTGGAAAACTTAGTACATAACTCCCCTAGGCCCCTTGGCTTCCTCTTTAGCAGAATAGTAAAAATAGGAATAGCAAAACAGATAGGGAACTAATTATTACCCAGTTATTTCATCTCTCTATATATTAGAATTAAATAAAATAATTGTGATTTTATCTACTCCCTTTTTTTCCAACTTACAATCAAAATTTAGTAAGTCTTTTTAAACGTGAATTAAAATTCAAAGTAAGATAATATAAAAATTAGCAACAAAACAGAGTGAACTCTTTTGCAATATATATACTAGCAAAGCTTCAGAATTTTTACTACTATAAAAATATTACAGAACAGGACTATGGCTGCAAAATTACCTACTTCATTTTTGATGTTAATAAAAAGAATTAAAAGTAAAGGACAACTACAAGCATCAAAAGAAAAACAAGACACTTCTATTTGGTTATTAAAAGTAATGCACAAAGATTTTCCTTTGTGAAAGATAATCTGCAATAGGAGTTCTCTCAAAGGAGAAAAACCTCATTACAAATTCCAACTATTGTAACAGAATATAATTTTTACAGGGAGTAGGAAGCAACATTACTGGGTTGATAATTATTAGTTAGCATGTTCATGAAAAGTAATATTGAATAATATTTGATATATTGAATTCACTGGGAGTTAGATACCTAAATACCTTTCAAATGGGGCAATAACTATAGTGATTGTGTCAGCAGATGCTCTTATAGCAGGGGGAGAGGAATGAGGAAGAGGGGGAAAAACCCCAAACCTTGCTCTCTTTATAGTGTTTACTCCAATTGTCTTAGCATGAATTGCAAGTTGAATTCAAACAGATTATATTGATAATTCAGACAAGAGAAAAAAAAAGTCATACTTGTGTGGTCTTGGTAGCGGGCAAAGCTTAGGGGAGTGTGCAGCGCTGCTTGTGAAGCAATCACATATTATCTAGGGGATTCTCATCTTTCAGACTGTGTGAGGTACGTGGGAAATTCTATTACAGAGTTTGCATCTCCATCATTTATTATCTACAGAGACAGACTGGCATTTCTTGCAATTGGGGAGAAAATACTGTGTGGATAACAACTCAATTATGTCTGAAAATTAAGTTGGAGAGAAAAGTTTGTGCACTGTGTAGCTCATCCAAGTATTTTCTCAGAGGCTCCTTGCTTTGAGAAAGCAAACTGTGAACGGATATTGTGAAGCAGAATGTAAATAAATATGAGAAATAGTAATTAAGCTTAAAGACACATTACATACTTTAAAGTATATTCAATCATTAAATGTCTTCCCTAGTAGAGAAACATTTATGAGATTTCACTAAGACATTGGGACAACAGAGACTTGACAGAGAGAGTTTCAGAAGAGGATGTCTTGTGCATCTGAGTCACGCAGTTTTCAAGCAGCACCTGTTCCTTTCTTAATTACTTGTTCGAGAATAGCAATCACAGAAACTTGATCATTTTATTGAGGAAAAATTAGTGTAGTCTCACTAAGTGGAGCTATATTTTCATTTTAATTTGGTACTTTATTCTTTTAATGTTTAAAGGGATAAGGTAAGGTTTAATTTCTTTTATTATTTGTTTTATTTTTTTAAAATATATTATATTTACTTTCTGTTGTAAAAACAGGCCCAAAGAGTAGCTGGTGGTCTTCCTGAAAACACTTTTTACCATTTTGCAGGAGCAACATGCAGCTTCTAGGTCAGCTAGAAGTGCTGTTGCATCATCCAAATGTGATTAAAAACCTCCGCGTTTCTAAGAATTCAGCATTCTGCACAACAGCTTTGTACCCTGCTGCCAGCAGGGCCAGATTGGAGCAAAGATCGTTCTCATGGGGATCCATCAAAGGAAGATCCCAAATGACTGAACAACTGCTGCTGTTCTGATGCCACCGCTAACACCATGGGCAAAGGCTGAACCAGCTTATTTTGAATTCTAAAAACTGTTGAAATGCCACAAAACTGGTTCATGTCCTGACACATACTAGAGCAGAGACAGCAACTGTAATTTGCTGCTGCAAACTTTCATTTTGGCTGTGTGTTATTCTCTCTGAGTTCTGTACTTCCATTCATCGTGGATGTGTTAATAACTGATAAACAAAATTGTTCTTTTTAATACAGGACAAAATTGGTGCCACACATCTCTTCCTGGAGAAGACAGGGAGGTCTGTCAGCAACAAGTACCTTCAAGAGTTGAAGTTTTTTGCACTGCCTCTCCCTAACATTTGTCAATAGGCAGACAGAGAGCATCACTCTTCAAAACAGTAGCTTCAAGTCCTGGGTCATCACTGGCTATTCCACCAACAAATCTGCTCCCTGCACCGGTCTTCTCTGATGCCTGCATATAGGGAAGGCAAGGCCACGACTATACTGGGGGAAAATGAGAGCAGCCAGCTTTGCCTCCATTTCCTAGGGAATACTCTCATAGAAATAGGCAGATCTGAGCTCAAAACTTGTAAAGCACTCCAGCAGAAATCGGCAATTTTCAGCAAAGAGTAAAAACATTCTACGTTCCCTGCTATACTCTAGACTCCTGGCTACTGTGTAGCCAAAGCTTGTTAATTAATATGTCAACTGGTTGATTCCACATTCCAGTTACTTGTCATTAGTGAGAGGCTAACTAAGATTAAAGACTAGGGATTTCAGCAGCTGTTATTTGGTGTTTTGTTTTTGTGACTCGTTTGAGAGGGGTTTTTGGGGGGTATTTGGTTGGTTTTGTGGGTTTGGTTTTTTGCTTTTTGTTTTTTTGAGGGGTGGTGGTGGCTTTTGTTTTTAGCTATGGAAAGGTTTGAAAAGCTAAATGAAACGTGACATGCTTACTAGAGTAACTTTGATTTAGGCAGCAAGAAAGTGTGAGAGTACTGTATCTTCGATATCATTGTGTGATTTCTGTTTGGCAATAAGCAAACCAAAAAGATAAAATGTATTTGCAATAACTGAAAGGAAAACTATGAATAGAGAAATTACCATACCAGTGGAAATGATCTGCTCTCACATTGTGAGACCAGCTGTTCTAGCCTTCATCATTTGTACGTTTGCTGTATGAAGGGTGAATATACCCCATTATTGGAGCTGTGCACAACCTACCCTGACCTAAATGCCAAGAAATAAGCAAGTGAGAGTGAAGCATCAGTGGCAAATTGGAATCTAAGGCCTTTTGTGCTTGTTAAATGGTGGAATGATTATAATTGGAAAAAGTGATGTGCATTAGTTCTGAGTGAATGTACAAGAAATGACAAGCGTGTAACTTAATGATTACTTCACAACACCCAGGACTGCCTTCTAGTCTTGCACCAAGAGGCTGAGCCCTACAGCAGAGAAAACTGCATGTCTTCTCCCGCTATTCATGGGCATCCTCCACAGGTCACATGGAAATAACCCTGAAGTGATAAGTCTTGGTTTAGGAAGTCTGCTGCTTAAGCTTGTATAAGTCATTGTGACAGTGGTTTTTTCCTCTCTCCACAAACCTCTGTCTGTATTAGTAGGAACTGAGCAGAGTCCAGCTTTAAATGAAAACATACACTCACTTTATTCTCACAGGTAACAAGCATATTTGCAATCAACATCTGTAAGACCTGTTTGACTACACATTGTTTCTGACACATTATTTCTCAAATTTTCATTCTGTAGATCACCATGACGGTAGCAAAAAAGGAAAAAAAAACAAAAAAACACAGTAAAAAGTTAGTCCAAACATACTAATGAATTATTTCAAGTGAATAAGAAAATTAATCACTGAAGATTAATTAAATCTGTCTTTGCAGCTAGCAGAAAGTATTTCCCAGGATATTAGAAATTCAGTACAATTAATTCTTTGTCATGTTAAAATAATTCCTGTCTAGGAAAAGCATTGCCAAGCATTTCCTGGATGATAGGCACGTGCTTTATGGCAGCCTCCTATAAAGATTCAGGGTTAAATGCTCAATGAAAATGTATAGTACATAAATCTACACACAGAAGTGGCAGGCAGAGTGTCAAGAAGCAATCATCTCCAAAGTCAGTTTACCCTCACAACAGGGGCCTTGTCATGGTCAGAGTTAAACAGGCTCTGGATAGGACTGAACTTCTGTCTGCATAAAACAGTGAGAACTGAGGAGTTTACCAGGCAATTGGAACGTCACAATTAAGCAATATAATTAAACAAACTGATTCTAGTTACTTTTCACAGGGAAGCACTTGAAGCTCTTGAAAAGAAGCATTCCACAGAAAATTTTTACTGTGTTACTTTCATTATGCTGTCGGTTAAACTAGAAGAATTCCCATCTTCTGAAAGAATTAACACCTGTTTATTTCACAAATGAAAAGTTGCGATCCCTTTCCACATCACTATGTGAGGTCCATTGGAAACTGCTGCAGAAGTTTAGCTGAGGAAGTAGTTCTTTGGCATATTATGATGACAGAGACCTCAGTGGTAAACAAACAAAAAAAAATAAAATATGATCTTTAAAAAATTAAGTTACTAATGTAAATTTTCTTATTCTTTTTTAATATAGATATTGAAGCTCTCATAAATCAAAAGGTAGCCCGATCCTGTAGACAAAATAAGTCAGAAACTGAATGACTGGTACAAGTAACACATGCAACAAGAGTCCCTAAGCCTTAGGTCCCAAACAGGGACGTACAACAACTCTCAGTGTTTTGCCAACTCCCACAAGTCCTATTTCTATGTAGAAACCTTTCTTGTTTCTATGGTGGAATGTTTAAGGAAGCTGTGGAAATTCAAAAATCAAGAGTAACTACTGTTTTCTTACATCTTACTTCACACACACCGACTTTCCAGAACAGCCTGGAAGTTCCCAATCTTGCTCCGTGCCTTCCCATGCAATGTTTAGAAAGATGGAGCATCAGAGAAAGAACTGTTCTCCCTCATTCTCTTTCATTAGTAATGTTCATTTGAATATGATTTACTATGGAAAAGGATGTTAATAAGAAATGCTTTTTTACATTTATTAGTGGAGAGATGGCCTGACAGTTGGGAAGGAGAATGTATTACAAAGACGATAATACAGGTAATATCCTGTATATTGAGTCTAATCACCCATTTAAAGTTAAAACAGGAGTTGTTAAGAATGTAGTGAATCACACTCTAATGATTAGTGATGAGAATCACCTAGATAATGAAATTGGTATTGAGAAACAGATTTTTCGGCAGGATGATTATCCTGCAAGATTGATTAAAAGGATAATTGTAGAACAGTGTAACCTTTTCCATAATTACAGCACTGAACTTGTTTAAAGCCATTTGTCATAACAGTGTGGCTCTGCCATATCACAAAGAGACTGACCACTGATTAACACGACATTTATTACCTTCCAGGAAAGTGAGGTATTGCCACACCTGTACAAAGTGGTTTTAATATTCCTGCATAGAAAGTTAAGAATATAGTAAAACCACAACTATGAAATTCCATGTGGTTGCACATTTCTGATTGCTGAATTTCAAGGATGAATTTTCTATCCCTTTCACTGTGAGGTCCCATGAGACTAACACCATAGCAATTTTTAACTGGTACTGGCAGACCACAATGCTTTTAAACAGTTGGCACAGCAAAAGAAAACATCTGAAAGCTTTAAAATTGTACTCCAAGAAGTTCTAAAACTAGTCGTTCCACTAGTTCCAGAAGGTCCAAAGATCTGCAGCTGGAAGTGCTCAAAGTTCCAGTATTTGAGATATGATAGAGCGGGGGGGGGGGAAGAACAATTTTTTAAGGTTTTTTTTTGCTTTGCTTTTGTTTGTTTGTTTTAGTATTTCAATGAGAAGTTTTAATTAGCTTCAATGAGAAATTCCTTCAGACTTCAAAGAACTTTCTAGCATTCTTTACAAAATGCCTATCCACAAGCTAGCTTTGTAATGTTTTCTCCACAGACTGGACTTTTCCTGGCAATTCTGTAAGTTTACAGATAAGTTTCTCCCTTAGCTTTGTTATGACAGAAGTGCTTACGTTTGCGAGTCCATGCGAGGCCTTCTGAATGAATGAAGCAGAACCCACAGCTTCACACAAGACAACACTCACAGGATGTGTATGACAAATACTCTCAGACATTAAGTGGCTGTGAGTTAAAATGCAATCATAGAGGTCCAGGGAAGGACCTTCAGCTAATCATCTATTCCTATCTTCTTTCTCAAGTAGACACACCAGCAGTGTGTCACAACAGAAGAAGACAAGGTTTTAAAATCTTCACAAATGGAAATTCCTCAGCCTTTCTGCATAACCAGGACCAGCTTTGATACCCACTCTAGTGAAAGTTTCAAGCAAGTGCCCCTTCTTTAACTATCTACATTATTATGGAGAATAGTTCTCTCCCCAATTGTAGGATACTTCTGCTTCCCCTCTCAGTTCCCTCTTTGCCAGCCTAAACAATCTCAGCCCCCTCAACCTCTCATCATAGGTTCTTTGCTTCTTGTGGCTCCTCTGTTGCATCATCCCTTCCTCAACACCTTCCTTGCACAAGGACCACCCAAAACTGGATACAGTATTCCAGGTAACACCCAACCTGTGCCAGGCAGAGGGAATAATAACCTCCATCCGCAAGCCATGTTTCTCCTAATGCAGGCAAGGGTGCAACTTACATTACTTCCCACACACGCACCCCCCGTTGGTATCTGTCATATTCCCAGGGACGTCATGCATTCATTTAGTTTTCAGTTTGTAATGCCACATGGAGTTACTACTCTTCAAGTGCAGAACTGTCAAAAGTTTTGAGGTTTCTCTCAGACCAGACTCACAGTCCCTTGGTTCTACTCAACTGAAGCTCCACAAGATGGGATTATCAACCCCTGACCTTATTTAGTTTCCTCTGCAGATTTGCTGGGGCTGAGTTTTACCTCCTCATCCAGCTCATTAATGAAGACACTGAACCAGTACCAGCCCCAGTACTAACCCTCAAGGTCATACAGAGGGCTTTAAGTTTGATATATTGCTACTTTTTCTTAACTTTGTAATTTGAGATAAGCTGAACACTCTGTGGAATCACAAATCACGTATCAACATTAAAAACGTGCCACCAATCTATAGATTGATCAGGTATGGAATGGTAGCAGAAGGGAGAAATTGCTTGTTAGCTCTGTGTTTTGGTCAGGCAGCCCTAACTATCAGAGATGCAGTGGCTTCCATTTATGAATGATGCTCTGGTAGAATAAATGCAATGCTTGGCAATAGGACTAATAATAACACATTATTAGTATTGGGCTACTATATTTCAAATTTTTAGGTACCACTTTGTGCTAATGTATTTCACTTTATGTGTGAATAGATTTGATGGAGTGGAGCGTATACAGGCTGAGAAGTTCTTCATTTTCCTCATGTTGCTGTAGCCTGCAGAACAATAATTATGGGAATCCACCATCTGGTGAACATATGCAAGGTTTGACTCAGCCCAGGGATAGGACGATAAGTGGCCTACTTCAGGTGAGTAACTGTAGGCCCTCTAATCTGTCCAAGGTAATGACAGATTCCTTCCCTCCTCACATCGCAGGCAATAGTACATTAGGGGGCCAGCAAGAGACTTTATTTGTTTTAACTCACCCAGGGCTCTTGCATTCATTTGTGGAATCCAGCGGCAGCAATTCCAGACACTAATGAGTAATGACATGGCAGGAGGAAATATGTGGCACACAGTCGGTGTGTGGCTACGCACCATTTGATTATGTGCTGAGCTAAGAAGTGGGAACAGCCTGACGGCAGTGGCTCCTGCGAGACCTCCCGCTACAGCCATCTAATGGATGCTGCTGGAGTGGGAGCGGCCCCTGCCACCACGGAAATCTACCAAACATGTTTCTGCTACAGAGGGGTAAAAGGTGACATAGGCCAGCAGGAAACCAAAAAGGCATACTGGCTCATGCTTAACTATGGTTAAATCACATCACTAATTATCTAAATACAACCCATCAATTTCCTCTCTCAGATTTGGCATTTGGACACAGAATAAAAAATCATTAAACAGGCAAAAAAAAAAAAAAAATATTTTCCAAGTAGTTTTTTCAGTGCAATTCATTTCAGGCATGTGCCTTTGCTGACCTTACATTGGGAGTGTCTGGCATCACGTGATAGGAGACAAAGACAACCTACTCCACTATTCACAAGGAAAAAGATTTCTTGAAGGGCTGATTGCTGAAACAGAGGACTCTGACACTAGGTAGTTGGAGGCAGAATTAAAAACCAGGGCAAGGTAGCCTTTTTGCTTATATTACTTTGTGTGATTCATACTTATAATGATTCCCTCCTGCTGAAAAGCCCTGGCTGCCTGTTGTTTCTGCTCAGTCATCCCCATCAGTTTTACAGATGGATTTTACTGGAGTGAGAAAATTAGAGCAAGAATATGACTGTTATTGTTTCACAGCTGATGAAGAACAACAGTGGAAAAGTAGTTATGAAATCTTATTTTGTTGTCATCTTTGCTGTGTGAAATTTTACACACCTTCCTCAGACAGTGGGTAAATCCTTAAGGTTTTCATTATGTTTCTCAAGGGATAAGTGAAATTACTTGGTTTTTTCACTTATTTAGGGTATCTGCTTCAAAGGTTAAAATACAATGAAGTTTTCCTGAATTTTCTGTGTAGGCACAGATAGGTCTGCAAAGACTACAGCACAGAGAGATTCATAAAACTGACATTTCTTTTTTTTTTTTTTAAGAAAGGTGCATGTGGCAATGGAGAGTCATTTCTCCTGAAGCAGATGTGTGAAAAATATTGCATGATGAACAAAATATTACATGTAGAACAAATGTGTGAATTAATTTCAAAGCTCTGACAGATCTAAACCCCTCTGATATTAACATTTTTAAGGAAAATAATCCAACAACAGATTCAGACAATGTGAAAAAATATACAACACATATTTGGGCTGAAGATCTTATACTGCTTTACAACTTTGGTTCTATTGTCACTTAGAATAAAACCAGGGGGAAAGACCTTGAGAGATAAGCCGCTTATTTATTTGTTCCTGAAGCTTTGATAGCATGTAGGTTGCTGTGTGATCTTTATAAACTCAGAGGTGCTAAGCACAGCTTGTTTTTGAAAGTCAATGCCAGCAAGAGACAGACTTTTTGTAATAACACCCAGTGAGCTGTGGCACTTGTATACTTGTATAGTTGTCTGTGCCAAATCCTTACCTAGTCTACATTAACAGATGCAACATCTTTTGACTTCATGCTGGGGATCTGGCCCATTATCCATTTCTTGAATATGTATATCCAAGTAGGACAGACATTTGCAAGAAGATATTTCTCATATTCACACTCACCAAATTCCAAATACATTTAAATTACAAATAAAACCAGTAATCTCTTCCTGTTCCCAAATCTTACAGGATATAGGCTGATCAGATAAGAAAATACAGGATTTATTTGCGGGGGTTTTTTTCCTTTTCTTCTTAGGATCTAAAGGAACAGGTAGACGGTTTTAGAGAAGAAAGAAATGAACTTGTCAATCGCTCTTATTTCTCATGCAAACTGACCTCACGTAACCTGCTCTCTCAAAAAGGAAACAGTACTTCAAAATAAATCCTGCAATAATCCTCATCGGCAACACGCACAAAATCAGGTAGAGGACATATTGGAAAAAGGGAATTTGGGGTAAACTTCTCCTTGCATTATCCTACATAGTTGCTGATTTGTAGTGAGTGTTTGTAAGTGCTTCAGATGCAGCAGTTTGAAAGGAATCCAACATCTGAGCCAGTTTTCCCTATCCCAATCCAGGTCCCATAACCCAAGGGAGCTCTCCCTTGATCCCTGGCTTTGTCTTTCTAGAGGACTATGACATGGGTTTAGAAGAATTGCACTCTCATAGGAGGTTATCCTATGTGAAGGAGTGATGTTAAAATGCTGCAACTTCTGCAGAGAGATAGAAATGCCTGGATGAGATGCTGATATACGCACATGTGACATTCACAATTCACTGGTGTGATGAGTTGTGATGACTGGGAAGTTTGGGAATACCACAGCCTAACATATGTCTTTTCCCTTTTAATTTTTTGGCTGATGTTCTTACTTACCTAAATTTTTTCCCTTTTTCTGCTCTGCGCATCACATTATGAACTACATCACAGTCCAAAAACATGACATTCAAGCTTGAAGCCCCAGCCATGCAATGGATAGACTAGAAGGTAATGCACTGTTTCTACAGCAAAGGCAATTTGACACACTACACCATGTCCTATGAACAAAACAGCTGTATAGTGGAGATGCTGTTTGTTACCCAGAACCCACTTATACCAATGACGTCAAACACTGGCATAGAGGCACATCAATGACTCTTTCTGCGTTAATATTTTTTCTTTCTTTTTTTTTTTTTTTTACTCAGTTGTCAGGGTAATACTGTTTTGTTCACAAAAACAAAGCAATTCTGAAGCACTTTTATAGCAAATTAATGGAGGATCAGTTCATTTTAAGTCCAGAGTACTGACAGAATGGCAAGTATGGAGAAAAGGTATGAAAAAACCCACACTCCACACAGAAAACTTTCAGTAACACTCCATAATAAAGAAAACTAGCTGTCCACTATTACTGCTTGTGTCTTTGTTCCACTTATTCCATCTTTGTATTTTTCCAACTCATTCAATTTAATAGAGAAACTGGAGGTACCCCTTACCCGTTTTCCTAGCTTGAAAGCCTTCTAAGCTGATTCACAACCGTATTTTGTCTTTCTGCACAAATCCTATTTTCTTCTTCAACAGACTACCTTTGATGAACAACTCTTGAGAGTTCACGTAACATTTCTGTAGGTCTAAATTTCATGTCTGTGAAATCCCCTAGCTTGAGATTTGAATTTTCAAATGTTAGATAACTGAATGGCACAGTCTAAAAGCTCACATTTTATCTAGGCCTAGGTCAGCACCTGGCAGCAACTTTGAGAAAGGAGCCTGAAGATTTCTTCTCAATGTATCACTATTTGCCTCAACATGTTGGGAGCGCTCAGCAGTGGCTGTTCCCTAAGAACAAACTGTGACACAATTAAAAGAAAATAAAAAAATCACCAAAAGGAAAAATGTTAATATTTCAAAATCTAATGTCAAAGTAAGTATGGTTAGCCAGTCTGTGCATGCTTTTTGCAAACTGTTATTTAGAAATAATTATATAAAAGAGATTCTTTGAGTCTTTTCTTTCAGCCTTAACTCAGCATGACCATGTGTGAAATGATCCATCAGATTTCATCAAAGTTAAGAATCCCATATGGCTTGTATTGCCACAGTTTAAAACTTCCTACGATTCAAAATATGTCTCCACTGTTCATAAATACTTGAACTAGATTACAGCTTGTGCAGATAGCACCAACCCCAAGAAGCTGGATGAATGTTTAGGCTTTGTATCAAGTGAGAAGCTCCGTGCTGCCAGAACCAGCGCCAGGTCCTGGGCTGGTTCATTTGAAACTGAGCCCAGGCTGGGTCAATACATCTAAGCTGCTTCTTTGGTGGTAACATCAGACTAACTTTTGTGGGCCTTATGTGTAAATAGCTGTTAAGGTACTGGGAGAGCCCATGAATTTGAGTTATTGCCTGGGTACAGATATACACGCTTTACAAACAAGCATTTCTAAAAATTCGGCATGTTTCTCTTTCTTTGTGCCCAAATGAGGGAGTGTGTTTTGAGCTTTTTTCCAGTTTAATGACTTTTTCAAAGAAAACCTGCTCTTAAAACCTCAAAAGACTTTCAGTATTTTCAGCTTAATATCTACATTTTTAAACCTTCACATAAGCTGCACCGGAAACCTAACTTTTTCGGGTTTTTTCATTTCTCTTCTATGCCATAACTTCCAGGATTTATGTGAGAAAAGCCCCCTTTTCAGGAGATGCTCCCAAGTGTGTTTTATTTCAACCTAGTTTTGTCAAAAAAAAATCCCTAATATTCTACAATACACTACAAGAACATACATACAGTACAACACGCTATGCATCCCAGCCACTCAAAACCCAATTCTTCCAAAGGTTGTGAAGATATAGAATAAAGAACATAAAAACCTCCAAGAAACAATTCAGGCACTACAATTTATATGTTACAAGACTGTCATTTATCTAAAGAGGAAAACTTTGACATCAACTCAACTTCTACACCTCTCCTTCAAGAAGACAGTCATATTTTCCAACAATGCAAAAGCAATACCAGCATTTCTTATACATATTACTTGCATTCTATAAGTGTCCTAGACTCAAATTAGTAGTAACTGAAATTGCTGAATACTTCATCCACTAAAATGGCTGTGCTTAATATAGCTTATATCAGACAGACAATACATACTTGCTCACTTGATCTCTCTGAGGAATATTTATGATACAAAATCATATTCCACGAAATAACATAAATGAGAATTCAAGGGGGGTTTTAGGGACCATTTTTTGCAGGTTATAGAATAGTATTCCGTTTCAAAAAATGGCAACAACAATTGGCATGGGATGTTAAAAAGGAATATGTGAAAGATGCTGACATAACCGCTCTGCTCTGAATTGTGCATTTCTTCAGCGGGCTTCAGTGAAATGTAATATGGACAAGCTACTTTAGGATGAAAAGGCCTTGAAATAAATAATGCATGTAAATGTCATGTTTTGCAGTAACAGAAGATGCAAAAGCATTTGCATTTTTTTTATTGTAAAACAGAACTATTAACAACATTTCAATTCAGTACACAAAATTGTAATAAACTATTTTCCCTCTCCTTTTCTATCACTGGTATTTATCTCATCATCAAAATTTAGAGGAATAAGGTCAGATATCAAATGGCTGTTCTCCAGACAGAACACCAAATATGACACAATTAATTATTAATGCATTAGATTATTACATAATTAAAGGTGAACTAGAATAACAACAAACCTTAAGACTGCCTGTGAATCAACTGTTTTCTAGGGGGGAAATATAAAAATTAAAAACCTTCAACAGTAATTACAAGAAGCATGTTTTCAATATCTGTAAAATAGGAATTCAAAGAAAACACAAATATAAAATTACAAGACTACCATTAATTTCAGATTATCTGGTATTTAAAGACTTTTCAAATGTCATTTTTTTACAATAATCTCTCTTATGTTATTACACTGAGTAAGGAAACCTGAGTTCTTTTTTCCACAGACTACATGACAAACACAAGAAAACTGTCTAATATCTCTTGTGCCTCCATTTCTAGTTTCTTATCTGAAAATGAAGATGATACCCAAGTGCTACCTTTACAAAGGTGTTACAAGGGTTAGATAAGTACCATCTATAAAGCCCTTTGAGATCCTGAGATGAAAAGCTCTGCAAGACTCAAGAAAAGCTCTCTATAAGTGCAATATTATTACTGTAGTTCTTACTACGCTTATTTGTTTACTCTCCTCTAGAGAACATAATTCTGAAGAGATTTACATTTGAACTTTGTAAGAATTCTGTTATCTGTCTTTCAAATTGCTCTTAAGGGCTCTGTAGAGGAAAGGCAAATGTTCACAAAAGCACACTCAAATCTTTCCAAAGATCCCATTCTGCAAGATATTCAGTGTTTCTTGAGTAGCACAGAGCACTCTCAGCTGACTGCACTCATCACATTGCAAAATTGGGCCTTGGATTTCAGGTGCCAGCATTGCTAGGAACAAGAATCCCAGCACAGAAATAAACATAATTCTACATTTCTTTTTTGGTTCCTTGTTAGATGCCCATAGATCAGGTGAGCAGACATAGTTATTGAGCCCACTGCCTCGATACTCTGCAGAATGCTGACATACTCAGCAAAGTACAAAGGGCAGCTCTTTCTCTCTTTACTGTCCTTGATGCTGCAAACCGGCATGGAGAAAAAAATACCTATGGGTCACTACACATATTTTTTTCAATTGCTGGACATTGAGGAAAGATTGAACATCCAATAACCTTATCATAATGTCCTTTTTGCATTTGATTTCTGAAAAAAAGATATAATCAACTTAAGCCCACTCAAAGAGTTCTACATGGCTTTTTAATGCTATTCCTATCCCTAAGACTGACAGCATGGAAAGTAGGACATCAATGAGAAGGATGGGTAAGTAGGAAATGAAGCCAGCAACAACTTAAACATAAGATTAAGAGAGTCAAAACTTTCCTACATTTTAGAATCTAGTCTGGTAGCCTTTGACCAGATATTTTCTGAGGCAGCAATGGAAGACAAACAACTTTAAAAAACCAACCAACCAAAAAAAAACCCCTCCAAACAAACAAACTAAACACAAATGAAACAAAACAAAAAATTTACAATAACTGCATCAGTTATGGGGAAGGAAGTAAAATGTTATTTTTGGTCATCTGAGGGAATATTCAAATACTTTGCATACTATGAAAATCATTTCTCTAAACTTTCCTTGAAGAGAAAATTGCTCTTTCCTAAGGTTCAGTAAACCAGTATAACTATGGGGCTTTATTTTATCCCTCATTTCAATGCAGAATTAAGCTGTTTTGGAACAAATGAATCATATGTGTAAGAGACTTCCAATTTTACAGAAAAAAATGTAGAAAATATTCTGAGTTTTCTGTTCAAAAATATCTTTGTGAAGAATGTTGCACATCTTGGAAATGTAATTGCATCAGAAGATATCATCCTAGCAGAGTCTAGAAGTCAGTGAATGTCCATCATCCCAAAGATCAGGGAAGATGAACAGGTTTAGGGTTGGAATTTTTTTGTTGTTGTTTTTCCCTGCATTATTTGCATTGGCAAGATTACTTCTATGTCTTAGGGCAGCCCAGGAAAATAGAAAAAAGTTTCTTACCACACTTTAGGCTGACTTTTAGGCTTTGAAAGTATTCACCAATAAGGAAATTTTTCTCTAGAACAATCTTGGCTCAACAATGCTCTAATCTGAGCCCTGTATATTATTATGCTGTGTAAGGTCTGATGGATCACGGATGTATGGAAAACTGGAGTAAATGAAGCTTGAAAGAAAGGCAGTAAAACTACAAATAGTCATAATTTAATTACTACTAGAAAATTTCTAAAAAGTTGGATTTTATTGAAAAAAACCCCAACTCTTAACTTCATTAGAGTCAATGTTTTCTTTAAGCTGCCCTTACACTTACTATAGTCCTCCTTAAGATTTTTTCAGACTTATCTGAAAATACTACTTTGCTGCAAGTTATTTTTTTTACATATTTCCATTGGTCATTTTTCCACAGATATTCTTATTTCACTCTGAGAAAGGATAAGAAAAATTGAAAGGAAAAAAAACTGGGGCGGGGGAAGAAAAGCAAAATAAACCATATATTAGTTTTCTTTATTTATTTGGAATATAGATGACAGTAAATAAGAAATGCAGAAAGTGAAGTCACTCCACTCAAAAAACACTATTCAGTCGGTAAATCGGGAAGAGCCAGAGCCAGATAGTACTCTCATGAGTACCAAAATAAAACCTCTTCAGGGACAACTGTCTATATTGTTCATTAGGTCCTTAAAATTAGAAAGATCCATACTTACAGAGTTTATGTGGTTCAAATGTCTGATTTCAGAAAAATATATAGTTCACAATAACACAGTAATTACAGTCACTGCTTCAATATGGCTGTATAAATCATCATGCTTCAACCTACAGTAGTAATAAAAATAAATTATATTGGGTTTGGTTCATTACTACTGATCTAATAAAATATAATGAATTAAAAAATTCCTGAGTGTCATAATTTCCTAAAAATAACAATTTACTAATGGCTTCTTAACAACTTATGTGAATGCAACACATAAGAATTGTATTTTTTATAAAATAACTTTCTGCTAAGAAATTATTTTAATTTTATTCCAGTCCTCAAAACATTTTTGTCCAACATGTATTTTCCCTCAGTGACTGCCTCTTCTCCATAATTCAGATTTCCCTGACATAGTAAACGAGACAGGAGGAGGAGTTTTTTGGCATAAATATTACACGAATGAGATTCATTCTGAGAAAAAGTTATAGGATCCTGTGCAATGAGACTACTCAGGTCAGAAAGCAGAGGAAACTGCACAATAGCCATATAAAACATCCCAAAGCAAGTTTCTTTCTCCACCTGTGCCTGTACAAGCACACTCACGTTTCCCACTAAACCACGTGGCAACTGCAAGAAATCAATGTATGGCTCTTTTGAACAAGCCTCTCTCATTAAGTAGACCTCTTAACTCTTTGCTGTGACATGAAATTTGTAGGTATGTTCACATGCTATAATAAATACCAGCTTTATGTGAGGTTACTTATTTAAATGTTTTCTTTAAATCCTGCGTTGCCTGAATAAACCTGTTTGATCATCAGCGCAGTGGCCATAACGACCTACACGGAGTAAGACCCGTGCCCAGACACAGCCAACTGCAGCTTTGCACCAACTTCAGCAAAGCTCTGATGTTTTGCTGAGAATGAAGCCCTCCACTTCTGGTGCTGGCAGGACTAGGTCAGACTATTGATCCATAAAAAAAAATAATGTTCAAGTTAAACCCTAAAGCTTTTCCCACTGAATATAGTCTCAGGAGCAGGCTGTTGAGTGCTCAGATGCTTCGCTTACATTGGAAAGCAGTATGCAAACTGCCTTTCTGATGTTTCTTTATAAATCACATCACTGTTAGAAGAAACAGCTTTTATTTTATCTACATGTCAGGATTCTACTTAAGTATTCCAGAAGCACATAATTGTGCTTTGAATGTAGCTGGAAGTTTGCTACAGTAAAGACTGTAGAAATGGCTCAAACACATAAATGCTAATTTTCAAAATTCAGTAGCAGAAGTAGAAATCACAGACAATAATTCAAGCCCCCAGTGGGGGACGATATGATTAATTACTTTGACACTATGTAATCATTGCTAACTAGGAATGTAAACTCAATAAACATTGCTAACATTATTAAATAAAAATAAATAAAAATCAAATTCATTGACAAATTTTTGGTTAAGTAAAAAAATAGTCTCATGAGATGTTATGGAAAGATGCCAAAAATCTGTACAGGTGTGCAGAGGACAAAACCACCAAAGCACCAGAGCATTTAGAATTAGTTGGAGACATTTTTTGTAGAGGAAATGAATCTCTCATTCCCTGCAAGAAAAGATTCAGAGAACCTCTGGATTAAGTTAAAGCAGAGGATCAGCCTGAGCCCTGTAACCACGGATTTCTGCATGTTTGGAACAAGTTATTTCCCAGTCCCTCACTGACACCTAGTCAAGGATGAGGGAAAGATCAACAAACAGGAGAAAGGGGAATAAAAGCAACTGTTTAGGAGACCAGTAAGAAATCAAAGTCAATGTAGCAGGCCAGAGCTCAGCAAAATCTGTCTCCTTGCCAGAAAGCGTTCATGTAGGATAGGGCAACAAACTGCTGATACCCATTCGTACCAGAAACAGTTTCATGATATCTGCCATGGTAAACAGTACCCCACCTTGATTTCTGAAAGGACAGAAAGGCACAAAAACTCTCTGAATATTCTATATGAGAGGCATACAAACAGTTAATATTTACAAGACTATTCGAAGTTTAAATGATAAATACCACATTCAGATGGCCATTGCTTAAATGCTGCATATTACATATACCATGTACAAAAAAAATCTGTGAATTGCAGTCAGCAAACAACAGAAGGGGAAGATAAATTCCTAGAAATAACAATTTTTTACTAGTAAGATATCAAAATTTATCAGTAGAGTGCACCGTTAAGTCGTGAAGGCTCATTGTCTCAAATTCTGCTCTTAACTCAGGCATGGACATGGGCAATATTCTTACATATGCTGTAAGAATATTTTTTAATTAAGAATCTGAATTTGCTCACATTCAGAAGTACTCCTGTATCTTTGCATTAAACTACAAAAACCCTACAAAACCACTGCATACTCTGGGTATATGAATACTTACTTTGCTGTTTAACAAAGATAATAGAAGTGTTCGAAGCAACAGGATCAAGGGAATTAGAGGAAATGCTCATTAAAACAAATTTAAAAGGTCTAATGATTAAAATATTGATTAATTAGCCAAACATTGATTAACAGTCACACTTTATCAACTACAAAGGTTCTAATTACTGCACCATTATTCCATAGATTGACCTGCTCTCTCTTGTCACTTACGATGAAGAACAATTTTTATTAAGTGGGTTTTGGATTTTTGACCTGTAAAATTTTAATAGGGAGTGCAAAGAGGGTGTCGTGTGTGGTTTGGCATTTTAGTCACTGAGGGACTCATAGTTACAGTCTCTACTTAACCAAAGACACGGAAGTGCAAGAGGGATGTGAATACTCAGGGATTAAAGCCCCTCCACAACTTCCCAATCATAAGGGAGAGAGAGATGCAATTTGAAAATGGTCTAAGACACCCCAGTGAAAGGAGAAACTGTGTAATGCTAAACTGTACTGATAAATAACAACAAAATGTTTCAAGACAGCACCAGGATTTTAACCAGTCAAATCCTGCTTGTAAGATACATAATAATTTAACAGGGAAGTATAAAATTAATACCTCTTAAATTTTTTGTACCTACTCCAAAGCAACCCAGCTTATCCTAGAGATGTAATTATTTCACCATTAAAAAAAAAAAAAAAATTCAAATAAAACCCCCCAAATAGTAGTTGTAGTAGTTCATCTACCAAAATATTTCCTGCTACAGCAACCTAGGTCTCAGAAAGCTGCTTCACACTTGAAAAACATTCCCCAGAAAATTTATGGATGTCTCACATAAGACTATCTTGCTGATTTCAATAACTGTCCATTTAAATCTGTTGATGTAGCGTTTAAACCTTGCTTCACAAAAGAGAGAGGCTAATACACACGCGGGGTTACACTCTCAATATAACTGTCTGAAAGTGATGCTCTGGATTTACTCCTGATGAGATCAGCTCTAAGGCCGGAAAGCAGATTTATAGTGTGAACATAAATGAGCGTGGAGGAGGGGGGACCTTTTTGATCATACATATGCTTGTCAGGCAAAAAGTGCTCAGGACCTCATTGCCAAATAAGCAACAGCAAGTAGGTCCATTACAGCCAGTGGAAAATGGCATCAGCAGAACAACCCTGAACAGATACACCAGGCTGACAGCTCCAGTAGTCAAATCCTAGTAAAAGAGCAGGGGAAAAAATAGTACTCAGTTGCTAACATGGAGTCTGGGCTGTATTTCCTTCAGAGTAAACTTAATGGTCTCTCAGAGGGGCAACACTTTAGAATTCCCTGTACCATTCTTCAGTAACTTAAAGGAAGAAGAGGAGCTACTGCCACACCGAGGTCTGAAACATCCTACTGCTGCAGCTTATGCATGTTGAAGAAATAACTGTTTCATCCAGGGAGCGGTACTCAACAGCAAGTGAGGAATTAACACTGTAGTAAACAGGTAGATGTCCTTGGCCTTTCCACTCCATCCTCCTGTTACACTGTTTATTTTAACCAACACAATTCCTTTACTTCTACTATCCACACCAGCAAAATAAAAACTATTTCATTTCCATTATATACCATATGGTCTCTTGATCTGCTTTCTTGATTTTTTACACCAGAAAAGCTGTTATATTTATAACAGAATTATAACTTAAATCCACAAAGACAGTTTACAGCATAATCAGACAAGTCTGCCTGAGTGTTATCCTGCTATGCCAAGGTTTATGGATTTTCTCAGGTTACTCAATGAGAGGGAAAAAAAAAGGAGAAGGAAAAAAAAAAACCCACACAAAACCCACTTTCTTTAGAACCCTTTCCCCTTCCTGCATTCATACATACTGAAGATTGCATCAATACAGTAAGAAACTCCATGTTAGGCAAGCTAAAGGGTATTTTAGTATAAAAGTCAGAAAACAAGTATCCCTCTTCTAGTTAAGTTACTTTACTCTTCAGTCCCCCAAGAGGGACAGCAAGACAAGCAGCAGTTCAATGCCTACTACAGTGCAAGTCAAATCATGGACTTGCTTTCAGCGTTGCTCACGGAGACCAGGTGGAGGCAATGACACCAGACAGAACGGTCCCCAGGTGCTGTGAGAAAGTTCACATCAACCAGACTGCGTGTTGCTGTGGAGCATGCTGGTCAGCTCACTCTGCCCTGGTCCACACCAAGTCTTCTCAACCCTTTTAACACCATGCTTGGGATTGCAGCAGCCTCCGAGGAAAACCAGCGTCTTTGTGAGATTCACAGCACTGCACAACCATTCCTGACTTGCCTTTTTCCCTTCAGGGTAAAACTTTCCCAAGGTTACTTGTAAGGGATAGTTTTTGTGTATGTCATTGCTTTTATACTTTGAGAAGGAAGAACAATTTGCTCTGTCAGTGATGCAGTTCTTTGCAGAAAGAACACAAGAATAGGATCCTGACTGGAAAGAAACACAATAAAACAAGGGTTTAACAAAGTGTCCTTTTGCCATCACAATGGGATTTGCAGTCCAAAAGGTTGATTTTATTGTAACAAGGAAGTGCAACTATTGCTTCAGTGTCACAGCGAATATCCAGAGTCATGTGTGTGCAATATTAAAAATCCCACATTCAATGAAATATTACCCACTACTTACAGGTAGCTTGGATATACAAGCCTGTAGTGAAGGGGTTTTTTGCAAGCTGTAATAGCATACTGAATGTATACTAAATTTAAGATAATGCTATTGCACTAGCAAAACAGAGAAAAAAAATGTTGTGAGCAATCTGCAAGAAATCTATCTGCCTAAGGGTGCTTCCAAGGAGAAATATTAGTTCTAGTTTGAGGGTAATAGAGAGGGCTGTAAAAAGAACACCTTAATGAAAAGGAACCTTTTGATCATCACTGATAGCGAGAAAACCTTTAAGATTTAAATATATTTATTTCATCTAGAGATTCTTGACTTCTCTCCTCCATGAAGACCTTGACTGCTCACTGCTAAAATTTTAGTTCCTTCCCCAACAGTACATTCTTTGTACTCTTCACCTCATGATGTTTTAAGATCATCTATTCTCCTGCTCTTCTATTTAGCACATGCCTTCTTAATTAAATAAGTTGTCCTTCCCTCCACCTCCCAAAGCATATTAACAGTGAAATGCTAGTGAGTAATGTGTACAGTACATACTTAGGCAGAACCGATTTTATGTTTGAAAGTTTAGTCCAAATAGATCCCATTCTTGTGTGATCCTTGGGTACTGTTATGATAGTGTGGTCTCGACACTATCAATAGTTATGCTTCTACAAATGTTTTAATTTTTCATATTAAGATGTATCTCCCTACCCAAAACCACTCAACTATATCCAATTATGAGCACTTATCAGTGTCATTTCAGAAAAAAAAGTGCAAGCAAGAGTGATTTACACAAGCTAGCAGGTAACAAAAGTCCTGAAAATATACAATCCTGGCCACGTTTCACAAGATATCAGAGTGATTTCAAACAAACTGTGCTTAAAAATGTAAATGGAGGTAGCTCTACTGGTTTAATTCAGAGAAATTATTTTACAAACAAATACCAGAATCAGTAAATCATTCAGCCACAATTAGAAACTGTCTTGTAACTTCAGGTTTGCATTTGAATCAGTGTTGTTTCCATCTCCTTTACAAAAGGGCTGCTAGAAGAAAACCTATAGACAGAGGCAATCAAAGTGTATACCACGAGAGAGTTACAGGGTCCAGGACTTGCCTTCAGTTGGGACTGACATTTCCATTTCATGAGCTTAGGGGAGAAGAGACATCATCTGGTCTCCAGCTCATGAAAATACATACATATATACATATATACATGTTTTGTTCAATCCAACAATTATGGCTGCAGACTCCTTTCCCACCTCCCAGAAATTGCTGTTTGGGGTAATCGATGCCCAATATATAGTTCAAAGCACAGCATCTCCAGTTCCCTTTCATATGTTCTTTATCTAACTCTGTTTCTTCTACTAACCACTACATCAGAGATGGAAGACTTTGGGGACTTTTGAGACTGCTTTAAAACAAAAACGGCAATTCTTTTTCCTTAGTGCAGATGCACTGTTTTAAATCAAAGATACTAACTTAGCAAAGTTTCTGTTTCACATTCTAATTTAAGTACCTGTGACGATGTTTCTCTGACATTTGGATTCTACACATTCTTGTGTTTTTAGGAAATGGTTTGTATCTCATGTATGATTAGGTAGATTTAGTTGCTGCAAGGAAATAACTCAAGCTCTTTTTTTAAAAAATAGGCACATGCAGAAGCAACAGTTACATGTCTCTTCAAACAGACCCTGGTGAAATAGAGTCATAGAGAATGAAGTTGATCCCTGTGCTAGTGAGAACATAAAGCTTATGTACCACTTAAGTCTTTAAAACGGGGTTTAAGTAGGAGTTAAGCATAATTTTTTCAGGCACTCTTCATGGGGTAAAATTTACTAACAGAAGGCTTGAATAACTTGAGCAGAGGGCAGTAGGGGCCACACAAAAGGAAGGAGTAGGGAATCATGCTTCAACATGGTAACTGTTGGTAAAGGTCAGCTTCCTACTGACAATAAAGTGCAGTCGCTGTATTTATCTGGCAGATCCCCAGGACAATGGCTGGTAATCTACAGATAGCTTTTTAGAAGGGTTTGAGCAGTGGCCTTTGCTCAGCGTAACTATTATTCTCTAAAAAGTTTCTGTATTTAGTTCTCATGTGCCCTGAGCAATACAGTCCAGAAGGAACATTAGGAGTCCATAAAACTACATGGAGAAAAAAATATAAGTTCCAAAATAAGTTTTTAAGAAAATACATATTTTAGTTTTCAAGTTCTGTGGCTGGTAGTGCCTAAAAATCATATTTCCTCCATTGTCAGTGGGGAATTTTCCCTGGAGGCAAAAGTGTATAATCACTCAGAAGAGACGCTGCAAAAGATCTGCCCAAAAATATATGCAAGACCCAACAGAAAACAAACAACAAAACATGCAAAGAAAACACAAACTGATGGAACTGCATTCTGGTGTGGGCACAAATTGACAATTGGCAGGCTATTTGCCACCGTACACTAAATGCCATCCCTCCTTTGACTTATGCCATGGGTCTTATGCTTTTTTGCTCACAGTTGACTTAAGTAATCTTTAGCTTTGAACCCTCCAGCTTTTACCAGCTTGCATTATAATCTCAGTGTTATTCAGGTTTATTTTTTAGCACGTACATGCACCCACCCACCCAAATTCACACACGGACAGAGAAAAATAAGGAAATTTTTATCATTATAGTATTTTGGCAGCATAATGGGAATAGACAGCAACTACTTTGTGTTACAAATTTGAATGTGAAATTTCAGAAAACCTCCTTGCATTAAAAATGAATTAACTGTGTGATTATTAATTGTGCATATTCCAATCCCTTTGTGCTGTACTGCATGTTTCTTGAATCTCATTTGAATCCTTTGGCTAAGTAATGTGTCAAGGGGGGTACTAGCCTGAATGCCTGGGTTATTTAAAAAGCAGGACAGCACTTCCAGATTAGAATACCAATGAGTGGGGTTAAAAAGGCTCTACTGTAGTTGGAGGGCAGCTCTCAGTCTGAGTAGTACCTGAAAAGGACCTCCATGGACTAATTTTCAGAATCACATTGTAATGTGGGCTCATGTCAATCATCAGAACAGACAGCTTCATCCCATGATATAAACTAGTTATACATTCAAGAGCTGCCAGAGGATCTTCATTAAAAAGGGACTTAGCATTAAAAGAAGAAGGTTGTTTTATTATAATACTTCAAACACAGTTTTTTGTTTTATATGTTCTCAGAAATCTTTTTTGTTCTTCTTCATAATATCAAAAAAAGTGCCACAGAAGCAGCAAAAACATTAAATATTCCAATTTTTAATGGGAATCAAGGTAGCTTTCTGGTTTAAGGCATTAAAAATCATATACATTTTTCTAAATATATTCATGTCTTTGAATAACAAAGAGAAGTCTCTAGATGTAATAGGAGGATGTTTTTAATCTTTTGTGAGAAGGGATTTGCAGAGCTGACTACTCAAGGTACAATATCTACTGGCAAAGTATATCAGTGAGAGCTTTATACATATAAATTTGTATAAAAGCTTTGGGCTATCCACAAGCTTCCAGATACCAGTTAGATATTACAATCCATGTCATTAAAATTTAATATGATTGTGTTAAGAAGAAAACATTAATAACATCCATGTAAGTAAATCATTGACACAGTAATCTAGTATTTCAAAAAACCTTAACAGGGGTTTATTAAAAAATAAATAGATAAATGTATCTATTTACCTATATGGGTGTCATTTCAAAGAACCTGATTTAAATATAATTTCAAAAATCATGCAACTTCTTCAAAGTAGCTGGGAGTATTTTGATTTAGAATTGCTGTTGCCTACCTGCTTCTTCCCAGGATAGTTCATAGAAATCTGACCAAAATGAGGTGTTCCTTTATGAGCAGAATACAGTATCCAGTCTAAAACACTTTCTGCTGTCGTTTTAAGATATAGTAGTTATATTCTGCATTATTTGCTGTCCTGAATAACAATCTCCATTTGCAGCATTTTTTTTTTAAATCAGCTTGACAATCATCAAAAATAAGACATGTTCTTAGTGATAGTAATTCTGAGCTTTTCATTGCATAGTTCTTTCCATTTTCTATTATTACCTTAACAATTATTATCTAATTAATTATTAACAAGTTAATGAGTTTTTCTATTGCTCTCATTACCATAAAATCTAGCACCTCTTAAACATTTCAAAATTCCACTTCTGAACAGCCTGTGAAGCAGGAAATATTGTCCTCCCATTTTAGAGATGAGGGATGGAGGCACAAAGGATTTCATTCCTGTATTCACATTTTGTAACGATCACAGCATTAGAAGGTAATGGGAATGCTTTTAAAACAAAGTTATTCCAGTCATCATTGGCAAGAAGATTAAGAAACCTAGCACAAAGAGATTTAGGAAAATCTAACAAGGTTACAGAGGAATCAAGCTATTAATTAAATGGAAGATGTTCTTGTCTCCCATTTCTCTGGACAGGCTACTAGACTTTCCATATTTATTTTTCAGGTAAATCAGTTATGATGGGTCACAACAGTAACAGTGTATGATATGATAATACAATATATACTGCATTTTTCAGTGATCCTCTTCAGATATTTCTCTGGAAGCTGTATCATTAAAAATGAGTTTCAAGAGCTTAGAAAACCCTCCCGGTGAGTGAGCTCTAGCAAACTCACATGAACCCAGGGATATCTTAATTAAAGTCTTTCTGATGCTTAAAGATAAAAACAGACATAACAATTCTTGCTCTTTTCAGTTCTTAAAAGAACTCTTTTGAGGCCATCTTCTCCCTCTGCCATGCTCAAGCCTTGAATTACACATAAACACACACAAAATATCCACCTCAAAAAACACTCTTCAGAATGAGAGCATGACAATTACTTTGAAGTGCTAGCACCTTTGCTAGCCCCTGTCCGTGGAGCAGTTAGCAGTTCAATCTTTGATTCGGCCTTTTTCACTGCCTAACAGGTAAATGCCATTCCAATCTTAAACCCAAAGTACGCACATTTGGAGGACTTGATCAGTATAGTTCAAATCTCTGGTACAGAGTTCTTTACAGCACTACAGAAACAAAAAATTAGGGGAACAATGGAAGCCTGCATTGCTGCCACAGATAGTATGTAAAGAAGTAGATGGTGGCAAAGAACAAGACCATCAGGGACTCACACACAAAAAATACTCAGCCGGACTGCAGCTGCTGCCAACCATCTGTTGGGCATCCACAGCTCTTTTTAAACTTGTGGGATCTCCAAAGATACTCTGTACCTCACAACACCAACACTTATACTAGCACCATCTCATATTCAGCATGCTTCCAAACTGGTACAATGGCTGACAAGATCAATCTTGTTTACATTATTTGGCTCTACAGAGGGCATTGCAAGATGCCTCCTGTCTCAGAGCATGCAGAATTATATAAAAAACAAAGTCTCCTGCAGGGATAATCCAACTTTCTTTGTTTATTTGGTTTTGTGTTTTGGGTTTTCTGTTTTTTTTTTTTTCTAAAAAACTGCTATGCATTGTGTAGTTCTATATTGCTTGCAGGGATTTTCAGAGTTTATTCTAGAAAATAGTGCTTATTTATTACAAATTGAATTTTTACTTTTGATAAACCATACAGATGTGTGACAGATTCCCATCAAACTATAAACCTGATTACCCTTGACACCTCATTTGAGGTGCGATATACTCTGTGCATTGTCTTCCTTTATGCTCATGGTCACCTTGTCTCTCTCTCTCTCCGCCATTTTCAGTGGGCTGATTGCACCAACGCAGAGGCTTCAGCACCTTTTAAAATATATAAATCCTTTTGCAGGTGACTTCCAAAGAAGAAGAATACTTGTAAATTCAAGATTAAACACTATTTTTTTAAATTTATATTTAGTTTATATTTACATGGTAATATGTTTATTCTGAAGACAAATCTTACAATGCCATCCATCATCCATGAACCATGTGGTGCAGTCTCCCTGCTTATGGAAAGACATGAGACACAAGTACACAAAGTAACTATTTTAGATTGAGTGAAAAATTTTGGAGACAAAGGAATTAGACAGCATTTTTTATGCCACCAGTTTATATGAAATTATCTTCTAATTTTAGCCGTCTGTGTCTTAACGTTTTCAGGGTTATATTTAGCAGTTTATATTGAAATCTGCAGTCAAAAACATGTAGAAATACATTCTTAAAAACAAAAAGTAATCTATGCATTTCATCAAGTCTGACTCCATGTAGAGGGAGCACTTAAAGAGACTCAAATGAAAGGAGTTTACCAGAATTCTTTGGAAGGAATTTATTGACAACACTCAGCGTGCAACACTAGAAAATGCCTACATGTTAATAAAATGGCAAAACCTTCAAGTGCTCCTCTAATTTACCCAAGATCTGACTAAGCTGATGGGCTTCAGAGAAGACTGTTATATGAAAGCCACAAACCAGGAGTTCCCTGGAGTGCACCAATGCCCAGTAAGGAATGTTTTGCTACAGAGACCAGAAACTTCTTGGAGGAAAATAGAAGCAAAAAGTGAATGCAAAACTACCAAAACAGTTACAAGAAACACCTTGAGGTAAAAAAAATCTGACAGGCTTGTTAGGTCCTGCAAAGTCACAGCTAGCATTTTGTGTTGTCCAAAAAGGATTGAAAAAGGACTAAAGATGCTGTAACGTCCATGTTATAGAAGCAGACATTAATCAATTTTACAATGGCAGCATTACCTAACTCGGCCCCTTTTTATTGCTTATTGCAAATAAAAGCAATTTTTTTTCAAAACAGCCTCAAAGAAAATGGCAAGTTGACCTCTTCATGAAATGAAGATTCCAGTTCTCAAGCAGCTGAAAATTCTTAACCCCCTTCAACAGCAGCTAAAAGATAATGTTATATGACTACTACATAACCAGCGGTTTGTATTGTTATGGAATGGTCATCATTTCATACATGAGACTGAGACATTGCTGTTAGAATTATCGTCATACATTGTGAAATTAGCAGAAAAAAAATATGACTAAACCCAGTAATATCCAATTATGCAGAAGTTCAAAAATAAAATATATTTATGCAGAATTGATCTGAAATTTTTATGTCTGAATTAAGTTAAATTTTCATTAATGAAACAAGACCTCAAATCACACATCATCTCAGAAAACCCACTGGAGCTTTCAAAGACACATGCTTTGTAAAGAGTAATAGACTTCAGTAGCTGTAAATATCTTTAAGTAAGGAGCCTATTTTGTCTACAAATGGCTTTAAAAGTTTTTGAGAAACATTAGGAAATTAATCATCTGAATGAAGCTGCTTTTAGGAATAAAAAAGGAGGGGGGCGGGTGGAAACATTGTCCGTATTTTTACATTGTTGTTCCACTTCATACCATGTAGGGAGTACTGAGTTTCCACCATAATTCCTCATTTATTTGAATTTAATAAGTTTTAATATTCTTGATATTATGCTTTATTACTCTGAACCTGTAGATGCATTTCCACCAAATCCTTTTCTGTGTCCTCTTTTGGAAATACCATTAGAAAAGCTTTGACAGCAAATACAGGGGGTAAGGGGGGGAAAAAGGGGGGGGGGGGGGAGGCAAAAAACCAGTCTTGCAGATCTTACGCTATTTTTTTTTTTTCAAAGGCCTGTAGCCATCACCACACCAGAGAACCTCACACAGGGTTTGTTTGGGGTTTTTTTGTTTTGTTTTTTTTTTTTTTTTTCAGAAAATGTTTTAACACCAGGATTTGATGTCTAGTCTCTGCTTCACAGGCATATCTCTTTAAAGGAGACTTTCCTCTCTATCATTAACGTGTAAGTCAGTCAGTCAGACCTTTTTAATAAGCCGTTGAAGAGCCACTGTCTTTAGCACATGAAACTAACAAAAGCCTCATTAGTCAAATGAACAAAGAATACTTTGAATATCAATGTATTATTTTAGAGGAAAGCCTCCTCCAAGAGAATCTCAATGCAGTCCTTTTTACTGGAGTTTCTCCTGTCCAAATTTTAATGCTCTGGACCCCACCTATGAAAAATTGATGAGCAAAGAAAGCCATTAAAAGACGGCATCCACTGAGTGTCATTTTTGCAATGTGCCACTGCATTTGACAATAATGCAAGAAGTAGATAACAGGCCTATTTTTAAAAAACAACTTGTTCAACACAACTTTGTTTTTTCTGCTCTGTCAGTGATCTGTTGCATAAATAACCTTGCATCAATTAACAAGGCTATTTAAATCACCTCTGAGCAGCAGAAGTAGACATCAAAACTATGCAGAAGTCAATAAAAATCTCCTGTTCATTTCACAAGCAAAAGTAAAATCTCTGCTTGGAGTATCTATAAGCAGTTTGGAAAAAAGTCATAAATGTTCTATATGAAGATTTCAGGAAACTAAATTCAAACGCAACAGCAAGGCAGATTCTTAATTATTTATTAAAGGAAAGGAGAAAAATCTGAGCAATTATTCCACAGAGATAGTGCACAATGGGTTATTTTATACACTAGAAGGTATCATTTATCCACTTTTGTCAAGAAATGCTCACAAAACTCACTGGAAGTACAATACAGCATAAACATACAGAAGGTTCCTACAGACACAATCTTGGTACCACAAGCTTTCATTTTGTGCCTCCTATATTTACCATGCAAATACAAATAACAATAATACATTCTTTTTTATTGGAACGGCATAATTTAAAAAACTAAATGGATCTATCCTTTTTTCCATCCAGAGAGGGTACAATAATTAACTCTCAGCAATCCTGCAGTAAATCACAGACATGTGGTACCTGGCATACCTGTCTATTAAAATCCTGCAGAACGTAATCAGCTTGTTTCTCTCAATATGCAGCCTTATTCTTCAGACACTATTCTGCCTCTAACCAGCATTGTGAATAACTTCATATGGAAAGGACAAAAAGCTGCACATTGACAGAAAATGTAATGTCAGATAATAATTATAACTAAATATTTAAGACACTTGGGGAAATGAATGCATAATAATGATCCATCCAGACGTGTTGTTGGGCACTAAAATTCAAGTGCTTTAAACCTCCAAATTGTGCCTTTAAGGCATATTAGCATAGATTGAAGAGCTTTGTCTTGATACTATGACATCGAACAGCAAAGATTAGCACCAAATCTTGCAGGTACAGGAGGCGACTAGATAAAATCTGTCATCATATCTGACTATTACAGCAATTCCATAGCAAAATGCAGATACAGAGAAAAGAACAAGTGGGGAAAAAATTCTGAAGTGATTCTAGAAACAAATAGTAAGAAGGGGAAATTACACAGTTCTTCCTTTTGTTAAAGTAACAAAAGTGTTGACTAGAGAACTTTCAGACAAAACACATTGGAATTAAAGAGTGCTTCTGATACAGAATTGCAGAAAAGCCTGCCCTATAAAGGTCAAGAAAATATAGCACTAGAGGTGGTTAGAGAACTAGCTTGGATATCTGACACAAAGGTTACTTGTGGGATGTAGGGAGTTGATAAGTGGGATGATGCCATGAGCATTAGAATTTACACTGTTGGGTTTGTTTGGGGCTTTTTTCTTCTCTTTTCTGTATTGATGACCTGGCAGAAGAAATGTGAAGAAAGGTGAGACAGTTTTTGCTGACACAAAAATGGGGTGGGGAAGTGAGTCAATACAAAAGTGAAAAGCAATATAGGTCAGAAAGTCTTAGGACAAACCACAAGTCTGAATGGATAAAAGTGAGTTCCAAAAGTCACCCTAAACATCATAAAATAATGAAGCAGGAGAAACAGGAGACCAAAATTAATTTTCTTTTCACAGAACCCCGTAGGGATATGGCAAAATACAATGTACCAGCTTCTGCATGTGCATTCATTGACCATGTTGCAGTAATTCACCATGGTTAAGATGCAAAAACAAATTCTGAAGTGGTTAAGCAGCAGACGTGAGCCAAGGAAAGCACTCCATAACAAGCAAGCAGCTCAGCCAGTGGGATAACACCAGTAAGTGATCGCCACAGTAAAGAAAGAATAGTTTAGAGTTGCTGAGCATACAACAAAGCAGAGCAACTTTACATGGTAAGACTGGAATGTGGAAAACTTGATTACTTATAAAGCTAAGGGAAATTTTATGGCTTTTCTCAAAAGCAAAGGCGATTAAGAAGAAACTCTATTAAGGTACACACAATCCTGAAGGGAACAGAAAGCAGAGATGCTGCAGGCTATCTGAGCTGGTGTTAAATATAAGTACAAGGGGTTATGAACCTAAGCTGGGGGGAGAATTGGACACTAAAGGAATTTAGGTAGAGTTTTCTTGCACTGCTGCCCTTAGTGTAAAAACCTACCAAGACCACACAGTGTAATAAGCAGTATACAAAAAGAAATATTGGACAAGTAGAAAATAAAGTATATCATGGTGTGACTGTCCATTTAAAGCACTGTGGCAGCTCCATGAGGGTTTTTTGCCCTCAATTTGTCAGAAACTTTCCCAACTTGCTAAAAGTTTTGAGGCAGTTAGTTCTCTTTAAGGAAAAATATAACCAAATGGGCTCAAATGCTCAAATTATGAGCACGAAAGTCAAAAAATGAAGCATACAATATCACCATGCAACATGTAATATAAATCATAGAATAAATGACACTTTATATCATTATATAATTGTTGCTGGTAGGTGTTAGTACAGAAGGTACTAGGGACTGAGAACTCCTTTTTAGAAGTGGAACAACTCGAGGATCAACATGTTGAAAAAAAAAATAAAAAAAACTTTACATTCATATTCCTTAAGGAAAACAATTTTGAGGTTAAGAATAGAGTCCTCAGCTTCCTTACCCAAATTTTCCTAGATATCCCTTCCAAAACTACTAGAATTAGGACAGAGAGAATCTATTCACAAAGTGCTAATAAAACAGCACCTTTAGATTCCTAACAACACATAATTAACTTAAACCTAAGAGGCATCACTGACTGTTCTAAAGCCAAATATTAGATACTTCTCTAAGTTTCCTCTTTCCCAAAGGTTAATCTTTCTAACATCTCAGTTTTACCCAAAGCTGAGTAGAATCATTTAGGCTGGAAAAGACCTTTGAGATCATTGAGTCCCAGCATTGCCCACTAACACTGCCAAGTCTACCATTAAAAAATGTCCCCAAGTGCCACATCTACACTTCTTTTAGGCATCTCTAGGGGTGGTGACTCAACAGCTTTCCTGGACAGCCTGTTACAATGTTTGACAAACATTTCTGTGAAGAAACTTTTCTTAACTTCCAACCTAAACCTCGCTTGGCACAAATTGAGACACTTTCATTTTGCCCCATAGCTTGTTACTTGGGAGAAGAGACCAACACCTGCCTGACTACAACCTCCTTTCAGGTACTTGTAGAGAACAGTAAGGTCCCCCCAAGCCTCCTTTTCTGCAGGCTAAACACCACCAGCTTCCTCAGCCACTCCTCATAGGATTTGCCCTACAGTCCCTTTACCAGCCTCATTGCCCTTCTCTGGACTCCAGCACCTCAATGTCTCTCTTGTAGTCAGGGGCCCAGAACCGGACGCAGCACTCAAGGTGCAGCCTCACCAGTGCTGAATACAGAGAAACAATCACAGCCCTGGTCCCGCTGGTCACACTATTTCTGATACAGGCCAGGATGCCACTGGCCTTCTGGCCAAGCACTGGCTCACGTTCAGTCAGCTGTCAACCAGTACCCCCAGGTCTTTTTTTGGTGGCAGCTTTCCAGCTGCTTACCCTGCCATGCAAATAGAGTTTCCTCCTACACTGGAAGCTGGGCATTAATGTGGACTTCATACTTCCCTCCTGTTAATGTTTGTGATATCCCCTTGTTTAAATATCCTCACATGGCCAGCACTGGAGTCCGCTGCAAGATATCGAGGCCCATAGATCTTTGGGGCTAAGAGAGTGCAGCTGCTCTGTTCTCACACATGTCAGGGAATTCCTTTTGTTTTACTACAGTATTCAGAAATCAAATGGCTATTATACAAATGCATTTTCAGCATTGCACTTCAGCAACTTCTGACACCTTTATACAGGGATTGAACGTAATGTTGGTGGATTTTAAAATCAGAGAGCTTGATCTGTACACAGAGAGCATTTTGCAAACAGGACTGGCAATTCAGAAACATGTTTTAATTTTAGACCAAAAGCCAGGTTAACAAAAAAGCACTAGTCCTTTATGCTCTGTTTTTAAAAAATAGACCTATTTAATCCCAGAACAGCACTGCCAGAAAAACATCTCCAATACAAAATTTTTATAATCCTTTTAAAAGGAAAATTACCATAAATGACCTTTCTGCCCATATTAAGCCACACAGGCATTCGAATACAAATTAAAACCTTGCTACTGACTTCAGTAAGACCATTGTTTGTTACAGGTGAAATCAACTGCTGTGAAATACCACATCTCAGGACCACCAACAAAACTGTGTGTGTAGAGAGTGTTAAGCCTGAGCTTTGCAACTCATATGCTCCAACTTAACATCAAAAGTTTGGGTTCTTACAGTTGGACACACTCCATTATCACTACAGGAATGCATTAATTTTTTTCCCAACAAAGGACTAACTGGCAAGTTTGGCACAGTGCAATGCTGAAGAGCACAAGTGACTACATTTCTCTTAACCACCCACTACAAAACAAACACCACCAAGTTTTGAAATGCAAAATGCACTCTCAGCATTTCAAAGCACAGAAAAATTGTCTATTATCTCATAGAATTTTTTGAGCAGCAAGGCTGTCAGAAGGCCACTGAAGACACTTCCTCAGTCTTCTAGGAGTTTGCCCTCTTGATCACAAAATACTTTCACTTCCTAAATCAATTTGGTTAAAAACTCAGTTTGCTAACAAGTCATTTGGAGAGAGATCTTGTTTTAAAAGAAGTGCTTAAAAATGTACTATTCAGACATATGCTGACTATTAAGTAATAAAAAAAAGGCACATCATGCACAGTTAAACCATGTCTGTTTTGTCATCCATTTTTTAAAAAATATTAAAATGCTTAGAAAAATTTTAAGGGATCTCTCACAAAGATGTTCAACTTTAAATGCAATTAACAACGTGGGTTAGTCTTTCCGTAACTCTGAGCCTTTAAGTCCCTCCCCGTGATATATATCACGTGCTTCATGACTCTTTGCACACTCAATTTCATACTACCAATAAGAAATTGATTAAATAAGGTCTCTAAGAAAAAATATATCCATTAGAACCTGGACTAAGATCTCAAATTCATTTCACGCAGGCTACATCATGGATCTACTTAATGGTTACCTTAGTTCTCTACAGATAGATTCAAACGGGTTTCATACCTCATTATCATTTATCTAAGCACTCCTTTACCATTGAATTTACCTCCACTATATCAAGTACAGAATTAAGAAGGTTTAGTTACAAAAACGCCAAGAGCAGAAAGCTGGCACATGCTATGCATATTGTAATGAATGACCTACTTTAAAGCATGCCTATAATGTTAGTTCCTACACTATTTTGCTGTTATTCTTTAAAGACATTTGAGTCCTTAATTAAGAAGGGAGGAAGCCAAAAGGCATGAATTCATTTTCAAGGAAGTTGTAGATGGGTGGCTGGTGCATATTTTTGTAAAACAGAGATTGCAAAAGAGAGCTGAGGCAAATGGAAGGAGACTCATCTTAAAAAAAGGTCCATATTGCTGAATTACAGCACTAAAATTCTCTAACACTTGTATTTGCAAAAGTGACAGTTACAGTCTTTTTATCCGTCAAAAAAAATAACCACAAAAAAAAAAACTCAAAGCAAAACAAAAATAGTCCAAACCCTTCAACCAACCAAAAATCTCCCAAATGTACTTGTATTTCAGATATCAGAAGCTACTTATCTTCACAGTTTTTGTAACTTTTGGGATAGGTTTTGCCGTACACTCGGCATACCTTTCAAGAAACTGGGTATGGGTTGTGAGATTTCAGTACTATCAGATTTTTAAATAGGTATCATCTAAACTATTACGGTTTTAAATGCTGTAGCTTTTTGAGACAGTTTTCCGGACTGATGAGACCATTATGCAATTGTGCAGCTTGGGAGCTGCTGCCAGGATGAACCTCAGAAAGCCGTTAGTTTAAAACTTTACTTACAAATTTATTTCACAGTTTAGCTTTGAGAGGAAGTGTTTTTCTCTATAGGAACACTCAGATGGCTATGCTGAGCAAACTAGGTGCTTCTTCCTTTCAAGTTAAACCCTTTAGATTACTTTAACACAGTTCTTTGTGGTTTAATTTATCATATGTCCTGGCACCATTTATCACTAAATGCAGAATGATGAAGAAATGGCTCTATTAAAATGGAATAACTACTGAATTAAAAAGCTGTTAAATGAGTTGGAGTGCAGATTCCTGTTAACAATATGTGGGAAGGGTGTTTGGCTGAAATAAATTACTTTCACAGTAATAATTTGAGAAGTGCACCTTTGGAGAAACATGTTCAAAAATTCACATCTTGATTTCCTGACTAAAATCACATTCTCCACTAATAATATTTTTAAATTAGCTTCACAGCTAAGGTGAAGAAAAAATTAGCCTCAAATACTTTGGTTCAAAACCAAAATATTCTTTATTAAAAAAACTATGAATGGCAGTTTTAAAAATATACATGCAAAATAAAATAGCTGATTCCAATTAAGATATATTTCTCATGCTCACCCTTAACTTTCTGAAAAAACTTTTACAATCTTGCAACATAGTCTGCCATATAAACTTGTAAATAATATATAGCCCTGTAATTCAGAGTATTCTGCATTGTAACTATCTTAAAATAGTAAACAGTCAACTACTTAATGAGTAGAGATATACTTTCATTTTATTGACTGAAACAGAAAATGTAGGTAAGAGAAAGTACTGAATAGATAGTCAGTAAGTCCCTGTTAATTGACATGTTTCAGATATAAAAACACTTTCATATTTAAAAAATGCAGTTGGACACAACAATATATAGTGCTTGTTATTAAAAAAACTAGCCCAGTTCCAAACAACTATTTAGTGCTGTAGATCACTCCATTCTTATTCATGTGCTTAATCAACACATTTCTTGTGGTTAACAGCAGCATTTACTCAACCCTTATTAGGAAATTATTTAGCTCAATAAAAGGAAGTGTCCATCTATCACTCACGGCCCTCTCATGCATTGATTGATTTCACTGGAAGCAAAAATAATTTCCCAGAACTCATGTGCATCATCTTGTGCCTTTAAAATGACCTCCTAAGGGATATCTTATAGTCACAGAGTGGCATTTTTATGGCTTTAAGAGCAGATTTTATTTCTATGAATTGTTAGTAAAAAGCTGCATCCTGACTCTGTTTTCAGGCTCTACCGTGGCACAGAGTACAGAAATGGTTATAAGACATGTGTCTGTCAACTTTGCCAATATCACGTGTGGGCAAATACCATGCATGAGACGCCAATGTGAAACCATGCCATGATTACTCATTCCCAGACTCTTTCAACAAAACTAGCCATCCTACAAAAATCAGCATCAAACAAAAGAAAAAAAAACATAATGGCCAAAATGACCACTGTATTTAGTACAAGCCAATAGATTTACACTAAAGTGACAAATTATGTTACCTGAACATCAGACAGTTTTATAAAACAGACAGTAATTTAGTGATTGCAATAAACACCATATATTCCTAAAGAAAACCCAAGTAGAGGGCTTTTGAGCTTCTCTTCAAAAATTGAAAATTATTGTTAACTTTACCTCAAACCTTTGTGTATTTTATACATCAGAACTAGATGGGCCATAAAGAACACAAGGATTCTTATTTGATTTCAGACTTGGTTGGCAGAAAAACTCATTTTTACCTCTACAGACTGTGATTGCCAGGCCTGTTGTGAAATCCAGGGCAGAAATATATACATTGATCTTTACACTTGCCCTCCATAGTCATCTGCATATATACCATCTTGTCTCTTTTTGCATGTATAAGAACAGAAGGAGTAAGAATAGTAGTGCAGTGACCCACTTTTATTCATCCTTCTTTAGCTGTGATGTACTGCAGATTTTTGCTCCCTACACCAACTGAAGGCGCCTCCATGCTTGTTTACATTCATTGTGTTCTCCCCCTCGCACACACATTACTGTGCACTGTGGTCATCTTGTCCAGCACAGTAGTTCAGTCTGCCCACCCTTGCTCCTTTGCCACCTAAAGTTCCATCAATCTGCCTAGGCTGGAATTGTTACAGAAAAAAAAAATATCATAGTTTCTTTTCAAAGTACTGTTAAAGTTAAAAAGGAGGTTGAATTTGTTTGGTTTTTGTTTTTCAGATAGCTTTGTTGGTGTTGGGTTGGGGCTTTTTTAGAAAATTATAAAACTGACAAGTTAAGAAGTGAATGTTACCTTCAGCTGGAAACTATTTAAGCATGAAAGATACACGCCATGGAATACTTATGGATAAAATTAAATATGAATTTAATCTCAAGTGTTTGGTTTGGTTTTTTTTAACTAGCAATCTGTATATAATTTACCTTATTTTCATTTATAACTAGCAAGCAGTTGCATAATAAAATATATTAACTATGAATGATAAATTATTATTCAAATTAATATGAATGAATCATTATATCTGATAAAAGAAGAACTTCTTAGATGTTTTACCACATATTTAACAAAGCAAATGTGCATTTATTGGTGTTCATGTTAAACCATGCAGTATGGCCACCCTCCAAAATGCACAGGAAATTAAAGGATTTATTACTTGGAATGATATTTTAAACAAATGTTAGTGAGTTTTTGTCTCACAAGCAACAGAATCACTGAATCATCAGGGTTGGAAGAGACCTTCAAGATCATCTAGTCCAACCATCAAGCCAGCACCATGATAATCACACCTAAACAATATTCCCAAGTGCCTCCTGACCACTCCCAGGGATAGCGATTCCACCACCTCCCTGGGCAACTTATTCCAATGCCTGAACAATGCTATCTCTCCTGGAGAAAAAAAAAACAACTTCAGGACTTGTGGACTGATTATCATCAAGTTTAATTTAGAGCATTCAGAGGAAGCGAGTTTCCTATTTGTAGGAAGGAAAAGGTGGCCAAGGCAGAGCAGAGCTATCCCCTGGGTGCACAGATGAGGACAAAGCTGCAGGAGGATCCAAGCAGGCAGGCAGTTCCCAAGGCTCCAAGGGAGGGCTGCTGCCCGCAGCTGCACCGGGCACAGCAGTGGGGCTCTTGGCCAGACCTGAACGACAGAGCAGGACCCACAAGTTCAGGGCTCACGAGGCCACACAGCAAGCTCTGATGCCCTTCACTTAAAATAAACAATTAAATAAAATAGAAGAAAATTGCGGCTCTACCTGTTCTCTTCTATTTGGCTCTGGAGATTCCTACAGATTCAAAATGGATTTAGGGAATAATTATAAAAATTCAAATGGCTGTCATTCATCAACAATGAAAACAGAACTCTCAAATCCTAAACCCCATTTAGCACAAATGCTTAGAATGAAGAAGCTGTTACAAATGCTCAACTGGGCATAATCAAATGTCTTAAGGAGGAATAAACAGAGTAAGCTGCTGAACTGAGGTACAAGCAAAATGGGAAAATGCCCAGTTTCAGAGAGCAGGGAATTGTTTTAAGTTAAATATTTTAAAGAGCATGTTTTAATTAAAAAAAAACAAACAAACAAAAAAAAAAACAAAAAACAAAAAACCAACAACAACAAAACCCCCCTAACTTTAAGTATTTTACCAAATTTCTATTTTTCAAACTTTCCTTCGTGAATATTGCCTTTTAAATACACACAATGTTTCATTTAAACAAGTATTTTTGATTTCTTTTTTTTTTTTCATATTTTTCAGTCATTTGGTTTTTTCCATAGATTTAGCCACAATTTTCAATCCTTAGAAAAAAATAACAGACAACAATTTCCAAAGAAACACACACTTCATTGACAGAGAATCCACACAACCCTAACAATTCTCTGAAAGAACACAGCTTTTTAATAGTTAATATTCCATCTATTTAATATCTCTAATTATTTTCCCTCTGCAGCTTTGATGAGTAGTTATAGCCTGGAATAAAAACACTGTGGTAAGGACGACTGCACAGCAAGGTTAAGTGCCTTCTTGTTTCAGTACCAATAATTACCTTTAAAAAAAAAAAAAAATCTGTTTTCAGGTTTGACAGTTAATTTACTAATGAGTACATGGACCCAGTTTATAATAAAGTAATATTGACCAAAAATAATCCTGCATTGGTACTTATTTGAATTATTTTATTGTTAAAGTCTCCTCTTAAATAAATTGGAAAAGATTAATTTTGCAAGATGGATTGTCAGAGGCTGCTGCATAAACTAGATACATGTCAGCACTAAGTTTAATTATTGATCACAATACAATAGTGCTGAGTATTCCAATCCCCAAACAGCTTCCAGTAACTATCAGCAGATTCCAAATATAGAAACTGAAGGGAAAAAATTTGATTGCAGATGACTACATTTTAAAATAAATAAATAATTCATTAGCACCCAATAAAAAATTAATTTTAAAGTACAATTCAGATCACTCACTAGAACATATAACAAGTAATCAGAAAACTAAAGTGCCTCCTTTCAAGTGACAAACTCTAATGAAGTAGTATAATGTGCTTTTGATTGGGGGATTCCTATGATCTCCAGTTCTGGAACAGAAATTATATTGGAAAGGAGATTGGTTGGAACAGTGTCCCTCATTACAACCCTCCTTGTTGCAAAACAAATGCAAATATTGCAGGATGCACTACAGAACTCTGCACTTACAGAAACACGCAACAAGAAAGATAGGAGGATGCATCTTCGGAAAGAAACCCATTTTCCAGCTCTCACTATGCTCTCCAACGTACAAAGCAGTTTAACAGCACAATCACAGTACTTTCTACAACTAGTCAGTAGTGGATAGTTTTCCTTTTTATTTTAGAAAGCTCAGAAGACAGACATGAGAAATGCCTCAGTATTTGAGATTTTGCATCTAGTCCTTAAAAATCTCTCAGCACAGAAAAACCCCAAACAGGGTGGCAGGGGTGGGCTGGGCTGGTGGAGTTACAGCCTAAAGAATCACTGTTGAGATAGTTTGTGAACAGTTCTAATTCCAGAGGAAGAAGTGATGATGAGATGTCTCTCAGATATAGAAATCAACAGGTATAGGTGCATAGAAATATATATATAAAGACATACAGAGAGTGAGGTATACCAGCAAGAAACATGGAAACCGCATACAATTTATTTTTTAACACAATGTCAGATAATGTTGGTAATTTAATATTGGTACTGTCATTGAAAAGAAATTTTTGCAGTTTTATGCTATATGTTCACTGTTTAAATTCATAGATTTTTATTAACTTCCATATAAATAATATTAATGAAGCCAGTGTTTTTCCAGTGAATTTTAACATGCAACCTGATAAGTTTTCAACTTTTAAACAATACTTTCAGAATATATCTCTGCTTTGTTTACACCAAAACTAATTTTTCATGCCAGCATCAAATATCACATTGTACAGACAGTCTAAGGCCCCTTTAATATTATGTTCATAAATGTAACAGAAAGAACTCCAAGCTAATGTTAGGATTATTCAAAAAATAAACAAGCCTTTCCAAGATTATTTCTTTAAAGCAGGTACACAGGTTTTTACTCAGAGAAATACATATAAATGTTAACTCATAAATCTGGGCTTCATCCAACACCTACTGAAGTCAATAATATTGCCCCCTTGACTTAGCCATGTGCTGGATCATGTCCTTTGTGACAATTATAACACACTTACCAAATGTTACATCCCCAGACCAGGAGTGTTTTTAATTGAGCATTAAAAGTTTTTATAAACTTTTGCTATAATGCAAAAGACCAAACACAGCTTGCCAGTGAGCCCTTCCCCTGGAGAGTCTCCCAAGAGCACTAAACTCTTCTGATGAGTCTAAAGGAATGCTTGGCACAACTCACTGGTTTTCACAAGGTCCACGACTGCCTTTGGCAGCCCTTGAGCACCTTTCAGCACAACCTGCTCTAACATAGCCATACTAGTTTAGGAGTATTCCACTAGCTTAGAGAAATTAATTCCTTCAAAAAAAAAAATTAAGGTATTACAAACCTCCTTAATATATGCCCCAAAGCAAATCTGACGCTTAAAAGCAGCAACAGACAAGCCTTTACACCCACAGCCACTTTTACCTGGGGAAAGACAAGGGTTCTCAGCCATTCCTCTTGATACTGAAGTCTAGATACAAGGTAGATAAAATCCTTTCAATTTTGGATTACTAATAACAGAAGATATTCCAGACATTCAATTCCCTTCTCCAGTCACAGCAAATTGTAGACATACTGTCAAATGTCAGCATTTAAAAGCAAACAAAAAAAAACCAAGAAAAAAGAAAACAAGGAAAACAAAACAAAACAAAAAAACCCAAGAAAACAAACATAACAAAAAGATTAAAAAAAACACACACACAAGAAAACAACGCAACCACCTCAAAATCAAGTTACAGAGGATGAAGGCTAAATTAAGATAATCTCTTATGTATGTCTAGGCATTTAGGAAAACTATTTGGAATTATAAATTAAATGATGTTCAAATACAAAAGGTATTTTTTAAGTTGTCTTCTCTAGAAAGCGTGATTTCTCAGACAGCTAGGTAGTCAGTTGAAACAGAGTAAAGCATCACCTTTTGTCATCTCACTCCTAACATTCCTGTAAAGACTTAAGCACTGCTAAATTTTAAGCATATATACGGTCCAGTGGGGGGAAAAAGGGCTATCATTTAAAGATGGTGTACGAATCTTTGCTATATTAAAAATAAAGTCCTTTGAAGTCTCAGCAGCATTTTCCAGACACCAGAAAACAACTTTTAGAGAAGAAATTTTCACCTTAACTCAATTCACTTAGTGCACAAACAAAGGAAATCTGTTTATATCCCAAGAGATTCACAACACAGACAATAATTATTCACTGACTAGACTGTAATTTAAACCTCACAGGTGAAGGCAGATGTTTTCAGCAGAAACTATATGGAAAAAAAAAAAAAAGCAGTCCACAATCAATATTATCCTTTCATATTAGTATTATTTCAATAATGCCTAGAGGCTGACAAATGTAAGGGAATTACATGACAAATCTGTGTTTAAAATCCACCCTAGGATACTCTGGCCCAGAAAATCGCCATGGCAGTTGTAGCACCCAGCTCTTTATTCATCTACCCACCTCCTTCTGATTGAATGGATGCCCCTAACACAGTGAAAACCTCTGGCTTTCCTCCACATTCCTTGCCTCTTTGTGGGTGAAAACTGTATTTTTATTTTTCATCATCCCAGTAGCTCCTGCAAGATTTGAGCAGACGAAGGAGCTTTGCCTCATGACGCTGCCTGCCCATTGGGCCACAACACCAGGAGGCTGTGGAACTTCTGACAGCTGGATAAATATTTTTGTTGTTATAGATAAAAAATGGACTAGTACAAGCCTGGGTGCCAAGTGAGGGAAGCAATGGTCCCGTGAGCTGGAAAGCTATCTTTAACCTTCCATTAGGGTTAGAGGAAAACTAGATCTGAACAACTCAAGTAATGAGTGTTTAGCGACTATGGGGCAATAACCTACTAATGAAGATTTTCCATCCCTCCGGAAAGGGGATTTTCCCATTTGCTGAGGCTCTGAGCCTTGTCACTGGCTTAGGGGCACACAGAAAGGACTGCACCACCCACCATGGAAGTGACCACGGTGCAAACTGCCAAAGTGGGAGCCCTGCAGCGTTTGCATGTGATGGAGTCCCCATCCTGCCTCAGGAAGTGCTGACGAGATGGGCATAACCCTGCTGGTCATGAATTGCTAATATGGAAGGTTATCAAGCCTTTATTCCTCCAATAAATAAAGATTTGAATCCACAACTAATATGTATCAGAAATCAGATTACAGAAGCAATTTCATGAAGTTAATGAACAACTTGAAGCAAAATACAGTTATTTCAGATTTTTTTTCCTTAAAAAAAGAAGTCAACAAATTTCATGTATGAGAAGCTTCCTTTTACAAGTCTCAGTGATGGAGGGATAGTATTTAAAATGCTTTAATTTGTAAATGTCAAATCTAAATTCGAATTTTTTTTTGTTTGTAAAAGACATAAAATATCAACAGTTGTATAGATCGTACAAAAACAAATCCCTTAATGTAATATCTGTAATCTATACCTTTTTGATATCAGTTTAACATTATGAAAATTTACTTTTGCATTAGATTCAAGTCTTATTTTAAACTGCCTTTTCCCTACAAGTCACCCAGAAATGCACACTACTACTGTTTTTGAAAAAAATAATAGTAATTGCTTGTAATTACACTGTAAACATTTTACTCTGCTGCACCATGAAAAGCAAGAACTTCAAATACTTTCACAAAACATAGAATGGTCAAAATTTCAGCCCATATATCTCAAACCTGAAAGCTCATGTTGACTTTTATCATCTCTCTCTCTCTCAAAACAAAGCACCTTTAAGGAAAAAAGAATGAAAGTGGTCACTTTCACCTTTACCATAATCAAGGGCACCAAATGAATGGCTTTGCAGGGGCTCCAAGACTGGTAAAATTGGCCTTAGCAATTTTTTTTTTTTTTTATTTTCTATACCTCTTTATTTTTCCCTTCAAATATGAACAAACTAAAAAATCCTACATGGAGGAAAATGATGAAATCCACCCAGAGAGAGTCATGGAGAGCAGCTTAGAGTTAAATAATGGAACAGCTTTGTGGTTACCATTCACACAGCTCTCGGAGTCAGGGCTATCAGGCAATGAAGTAGAATAATGAAGCTACCCCTTCAGATAAGAGATTGGCTTTATAAATATGATCTTTTGTACAGCAGCTGTAGAACTGTACACTTGAAAATAAGCTTGTCATATCTCTGACAGTAGGTGAAGTGGTTCAGGTTTGTGTATGCTTATGAGTTTCTGGGAACATTAATAATTTTACAGAAATAAAAACAGGACAAAGAAATTCTTCAGGAGCTAAAGCTTTCCAGCGCATACAAGCTGGTGGCTGAATACATACATACATGGTCAGCAGCTAGTTATAGGCATGTGGCTTGGAGAACAGGGCTCACTTTTCATTTCTAAAAATCATCATTTCTAAAAGCACAGGGCATCTTTTTGCTTACATAGTAGAAGCATTCCTTCTATAACAGCAATATAGGAGTATATCCTCTTTCCAAGCTAGCACTAGGCTAACAGGGCAGTACCTAATGAAATACATAAATAGATCTGACATCCTGTCCACAAGGGACTGCTGGGCAGTAGCAAACCCACAAAATATCATATTACGTGCTCAAACACTTTGTGTATATGCAGCATGCAGACATTTGCTAAGCGGTAGTACCAGAACTATATTTGCATGCATACTGAGCAATATGTTTTAATTTCCAGTTGTTTCATAAATAAATTCCTAAGAAATAGTAAGAACTTGTTCTTGAAAATTTTAACTTGCATTAATACATAACCCTTTAAAATCTTATCACAAAAGTCTACTGAACATTTGTTTATTTCTTTTTCTCAAGGCAGGGAATATTTATTTTTGGGTTTGGTGGGCAATTTTTACTAGTTTAAAAAAACAAAACCAAACTGCTTTCCCCATCTTTTTTGTACTTCTTTTTTGATTTTTTTTAAGACTACTTATTGCTATTAACCACACAAAAAAAAAAAAAAAAAAAGAAAAATTGAAAAAACTTTTACATTACTAGGATAAATATGGCTATATTTTCTAGCCACTGGCTAGAAAGTCAAGTAAGCTCATCACAGTGATTCTCAATTCATAAACTGAGTATTCAGTTGTAAGATAAGAAGGTTTTGCTTTTTCTGTCACCAGAATTCTGAAATCACTGTTTCTGCTGCAGGTGGCAGAAGTGATGAGAACAGCCAAGCCACAAGCACTTTCTACACATAAGGTGGGTGTCAGGAAAGCAAGAAGGAGCATCAACAGAAGAGTACGAAATGGGTAGAGGGCTCTAAAAAAGCTTTAAGAAGCTAGGAACACAATAGCCAGTTTGGCAGACACAAAAAGGAGAATGTTATGGATCAAGTGTAAAAATTTTGAGGCTTCAGAGATGCAAAAACAACTGGCAGTTGGAAAAATACACTAAATTACTGCATGGGAAGAATAGATGTGGTCCAGGGGCTGGATATGATACGGATTTAAGGAGACACAGATCATGTGCCTTTTCCTTTACCACTCACTGACTGATTTTTAGAAAATAAAACTGTCTATTCTTATATGTGCTCATTTCCTTCTCTTGTCCATCTCACCTATTTGGATAACAAATTGTCTATGACAAAGATTGCTTTTTCTTGAGTATCTGTGCAGAACGCAGCACAGTGAAATTCAGCATCTTCACAGAGACTCTGAAGTAGAACTCCAATATAAATTATACAAAATGTGAACAATACAAAAGTTATATTTCTTATTATCTTTTTATTATTGCCCAAACTCCCTGAAATGTTTTGTGACCAAGTAAATTTTAGATCTCAATGCAATAAATAAGATCTACTCTGCTGCATAAATAAATTTTAATTTCTATCACAATACAAAAGACAGAGTATGTTTTATACATATAAGAAACAATTTCAAAGGCTCCCTTGACTTTCAGTGGAAGATTCTTGTACATCCCTTGTGCCTCCAAAAACGTTCTGTATCCAGTTTTGAAGAAAGAGAAACCATAGCTGAAGAAAACTGTAAAAACACCTCTACAGTACTGCTGCACTTTCTATTATTTCAGTGCTTCACCACACTCTCCAATATTTTGATCATACACTTCTTAACATTTTAAATAAATTGATGCAAAGCAACAAAACCTCAGAAGTAACTACAGTCACTGAATAATTATGAGATCAATGCTCCATTCAGCAATTCTGGGAACAGTCAAATGACCTTGCAGAACAGATCTCCTCCAGCACAGAGCAAATGCAGGGAAAAAAATAAATACAGAGGAAACAGAGCCAGACCAAGGAGAAAAAAAAAAAAAAGGTATGTCAAACTTGAGTGAATCCCCTGCACATGCTTCCTCCCCCTGCCTCTAAGTTAGTGTTTACCAATGATATTATAGAAAGGCTTGGGTTGGAAGGGCCCTTAAAGATCATCTAGTTCCAACTAGATTACCTTTCACTGGACAAGGTGCTCAAAGTCCCATCCAAGTTGCCCTTGAACACTAGCAGGGATGGGGCACCCACAGCTCTTCTGGCCAACTTGTTCTAGGGCCTCACCATCCTTACAGTAACAAATTTCTTCCTAATGTCTAAGCTAGCCAACTCTCAGTTTAAAAGCCATTCACCCTTGTCCTGTCACTACATATCCTTGCAAAAACTCTCTCCCCATCTTTCTTGTAGGTTCCTTTCAGGTACTGGAAGGCTGAAATTAGGTCAAAAGAAGAAGAGAACAAAATTATGCAGTGGCATCTACCACCCCTATCTTTTCTACCTTACTTTCTACTGGAAGGTTTCATTACAGTATTCATTCAGAGTGCCACCCTTTTCCTTTTCTCCCCATCGCCACTTCTTTTCTCTCTCTCTATAGTCACTCTGGATTTCCTTTCTTCTCCACCCAAATATTCTCTCCCCAGTCCTTTTAGGACCCTTAACCCATAATCTTATTGCTTATTCTTCTCTGCTCTTTCCCTTTCAAAACGAACTGAGGCTGCTGCATGGGTGATGAGCAGCTGTTTGGTGAGGATGCCTCTCTCTCTCCTATGCAAAGATACACTCACAGCAATGAGGAGGAAGAAGGAGAGGAAAAAAAAAATACTGTGCAGATTAAAGGAGTGAAACTGGTATGTGAAGGCTAAAGGGAAACAAGAGAAGGTAGAGCTGAAAAGAGAAGGAATTTAGGCCAAGCCAAAGGGATTTAGAAAAAAAAAAAAATTCAGGAAAAGAGTGTCAAAACTTACATTCATGTCAGAGGAAGACATACAGGAATTGAAAGAAAAGGAGACCAAGCCAGGAAAATTACTCTCATTCTAGGCAACAATAAATACATAAATAAACAAATCCAATCAAGGCTAGTTCAATGCTCAGAAACAAAAATAGTGAGGAAAAAGAAGAGAAGACACAAAGTAGTGGGAGGAAAAGAAGATATTGTTAAACAACTGAGCAAGAGTAAAAGAAACAATAAAGAATAATTTTTAAATTGCATTAAGTATAAATACTATTTCCCCACCTTTATCTACCCATTACTTTTTCCATCTTGTAAGTCAAAGAAGGAGAAAGGAAGGAGAGCAACAAAGAACCTGGAAAGAGATGTGGGAGCAGCCTTCTCTCCCATCTGTGAGCACCACCCTGACTCTGTAATGACCCATACAGTGACTACATGGGCAAGGGCTGAGGGGCACAGATGGACTGGAAAAACAAGACTCCTAATTTAGTGGTAAGGTCTTTTTACTTTTTAATTTTGAAAAATAGCTGTCATTATTAATGTTTGTAGTTTAGCAGTTCCTTAGGCATCACTGCCACATGCATCTAATTATCACATCTTTTGTTGACAGAAATACTTTTCAGAAACAACTGGAAAACAAAATTTCTTTTTTACATTAAGTAGCTTTTTCTAGCTCTGAAATTTGACACGAGTTTGTTTTAAAGGTTAACCATATTTTAATTAATACTCGGTATTAAATCTTAAGGGAAAGGGGAAGCAACAATCTGTCTCTCCACCATCAGTGGAAATTGTGACATAAAATCAGAAAGAAACCCACCCCCAAAATAGAACATATAACAGGAAGGAGTTGAAAGAAAGCTGTTTTCTTACTCCAACAGAACTTTCAAGATTTTTTTTCCCCATACCAGACTGTTTCTGATTCAGTAATCAGAAATATAAAACCCACTTCCTTTCATAAAATGCAACAAAACAAATCAGGTTTTCCTACTTGAAGCATTCCTTGTTTTAACTATCTGACATATGCAGCTTGGTTTTGCTTTCGTTGCTGTAACTAGTTTGTCTTTTAAAACAATATATAATTTTTAGCTTAAACTGAAATTATTCCTGACCAAAAAAAGACACTTTCTCCACACAAAAACAAGAAATTAAACCTCATCCTTTGTCACAAATCTGTTTGAGTTCAGCAAAATGCAGCATTGCAACAAATTTTAAATACAGGTTTTGGCCAAGAAGTTTTTCTTCATCACTGCTTCACCACACGTGAAAATTTCCAACAGTTCTTTACTAGAGAGTAGATGAAGGTGCGCTGAGGAGCAGTGTCACACGCTTCAGCACACAACAGTTCATCCTGCTAACAGGTCAGTTTACCTCTGCTAAGGGAGAGAGTGTTTGCAGACCATTTGCAGGCACCTCGGTGCAGGAGAACACCCAAATTCCTTACATACCATAAAAATACCCTGTTCCCAACAGCTGCAGTGATGCAATTCTGACATTAACTTAGACTGTCTACCTTGCAACCAGAAGCAGTTCAGTGTGTTTCAACTCTAAGTAACATAGTTTTAATAAATTTGTAATCCATCATTCACTTCCTGCTGTAGAGACTCTGTATCCTCTCGCCTTTTATATTCTGTTCCCCCACCCATCCTACACTCCATTCGCTCAGTTTATCTTTTTATATTTACTATATGTGAGAAATATTCAAACAAGAGAAAAATAAAGACACTTAGCAATGATCTCTATTCTTTACATAATGTTCTGAAAGGTTCCACATGACAATGCTGGCAGATGTTGATGCAGGCAACGTTTTAGCTAAGCCAATGATTGACAGGTACACCATTATTTCTGCAATCTGGACTGACTGTTACACAGAGTAAATGCTAATCCTTATCCATTCAGAGGTTTCTTCACATTATTCATTTTTTCCCTCCAGTGCAGAAATGACTTGTTTGTTGCACTCCTAATCCTGTGCCTTTGTGCCAATGGACACCAGACTGCAGTGAACACACCTGGACAACAATTCTCTCATGAGCCTACGGAAATGATAGCCACCGTAGTAAATGCCTGCTAGTAAAAGCCACAGTATGTGACTCATGGGGAGCCAAAGAACAATTCTCCTAGCTTCAATTAATTGAGCTATACCTAGAGATTTTGTGTGTTTATGTAGGTATCTATTTTATCAAGACTGCTTTGCATGCAGAAAAGATGCTTGACAATATAAACCTATACTCTAGAGTCTGTGTTAAATTAGGTCCTACCCAAAATGCGTGCTCAGGAGATGGAAGACTTTTACTGGATTTAATTGGATGTCAACTTCTGAGCATTCCTAGGAATGAATTGTGGGGAACTCCGATGCCATGGCACATCAGGTTGGATTGGTAACGAGAAGAGAGCATATTCTGAGCAAACTATCAAAAAAGAAAATGCAATTGCAACAGGAAAATATCTTGAGAGAATCAAAAGCAAATCTGGAAGGAGTTTTGATTTGAGAGTATTTTTCATCTTAAGTTCTGCCCTGAACAAATCAGTTTCGTGTATCACAACACAGATAAAAGCCAAGTTTAACAAGTTGCTTAAGACTAACCAAATTACAAAAGGCAAATCTGTGACAAGAAATTTTCACACTAAGTGGTGGCAGGACCTTTACGCAGAAGTTGGAGACATGCATTATAACCACTGCCAAACAAATAGACAAAAGAAGTGGTAAGTAGATGATGATCCTATTCCATTCCTCATTTCTAAATTTTGGCACTCCTCCTAAAAGGGTAAGCTGGACTGACATAGGTCACAGACCTGGGTAGTTTGCACCTCCCACTCTTACTCTTTTGAGCTTGGGTTTCTGTGTTTTGTTTTATAGGTATGAGAAACTAACAAATTCAACAGACTGGAAACAAAACTATGAGGACAATATTTCTTGCAGTATTCTCGTCCAATCATTGTAACTGCGGCTCCAAGAAAAATCTGTCCATTTTACCTACCATGTAGAGACCCCGAGTTTTCAATTATTTTAAAGAATGGAATATTTTTTGTTTCCACTATATAACAATTATCTGTCCTATAGAACTTGGAGAATAACGGCCAAAAGACAAAGGCATTGTACCTTGGTGAGTCCTCATCTGCTCACGTGGAAATAGAGGCTATTCCAACTTCTGTAAAACTGGATTTAAGCATACAATGTATATGAGGTTAAGAGATATTGCAAAAGGAAATCAGTGGCAAATTGACAAAAAATATTTGCAATATTAGATGCATCCATGTACTAGCAATCTAAACATTACAATCTTGTAGATAAAGCTCATTTGCTTACAAACCCGTAAGAAAAATATCAGTACATATTCCAGTATGAAAATATTTCCAGTAAAAATGCTGGTGAGTTATTTTGTGACACTTCTTTACAGATTCTTAATTTTTCCCTCAATTCGAGAACGTGTCACTTGCACGAAAGAGTAGGATTTGATGTCTAGGGTAGTATACCAGTCAACAAGTTACAAAATGAGATACACCCTTTTGATGTATTACCCCTTTCAATATGTTTTGAAGTGTCACTTCAAAATATTTGTCTGTGACTAGAAAGAGTTGACAAAACAAGCTGGACTACTTTGCATGGGGTCCATTTAGCATATGTGATTATATCTGCTCCCAGAGCATGGCTCTGGTAAACTGTAGATTTAGCACATGGATAAAATTTTGTGAGTAATTCAGCAAAAAAGTTCCCAGCATAGTGTGTACAGAAATCACATAACCCCCAGATAAACAAAGGGACTTCAAAATGAGATGATCTAGGCAACGTTCCAGAGCATAACTGTAGTGCCATGAACCTCGAGTGGCCCTGAAGAGATTCTTTTACCAACAGTTAAACCTATAACAATCCTTTGAGAAACTTTGATTTGGTGGGGTAGGAAAAAGGAGCAGCCACCTGGCAGATGGCAAGTTGAAATGACTGCAAAGCAAATTTCTACTAATGCTGAAGGAGAATGTACTATAAGATTTAAAAGATAAAGCATATCTATAAGAGATTCTGAATTGTAACTATCTGCCAGGTGCCCTGGGGTTTGATAGTTGGTGTTATTAGAGTAGGCATCATCAATGCAGCAAGCATTTAGAAGCCAAGACCAAGAATTGCAGCAGCCCAAACTAAAGTGTTGGCTTCCCCCGAAATGCATGCAATTGTTACAGCTCTTGTTTCTCCTGTCTTTAAAAGTAATACTGACAGTAAGAAAAAGAGTGGCAAAAAAAAAAAAAAAAAAATTTTCCCCCGTAAATGAGCCCTGAAGAGATTGCCTAAAGAGGGCAGTCTTTCAGAAGATATGTCTTCTAGGCCACATTTTTTTCTAGCAAAGTTCCCTGAAATGAAAATAAAAGCAGGTCTGTATGACAAGTGACCATCTAGCGTTGGTAAGGAATGAAGAAATCCATGACTGCAACAAAAAGTTGTCACAGCTATGCTCAACCTTGGTGGCACCATGTCCCAAGCAAACGGATGCCTTAGATAGTTCTGGAATCCACAGCTGAGATCCAACCCATCAATAATTTTATAGCTTTGAAATAAATAAAAGTTAGTTTGAAAGCTTTCAGATGTTCTCTTAATGGGGAGACTCATCTGCTCTGAACTGATGTCTCCTGGGCTTTTAAGGGAGCCAATACCCACTAAATATTTCATAGTCCAGACCTCTTTTAAGGGAGGAACAGAGCCAGGTATCTCTTTAGCTTGTTTCTGAATTTCTCAGGTGTTGGTTCACGGTGATGAAATGAACATCCCTAGAAAACACAAACCATTCGCTTTCCCACAGGGAAGCCCCATTTCTTCACCTTTGTATTTGTTATATAAAAGCATTGCAGTATGTACAGCTGGTGACAAAGTGTATTTGATACTACTGTTCTTAGCGGTTTCCTAACTGCTAGCCGTGGTTTAGCTAACTAAAAGCTGCAACAGGCATCTGTCTCAATTCTTGCAATTAACCCTCTTTATTGGGCAGAGATCTGTACTTTAATTGTTGCACAACAAAGAACCATGGGTAATATATTTAACATATTTTCATCAACATTAGATACACTGTCCAACTGCCAGGCAAATGGGAGAGGGTGGCCAAAGTCTGCCTTAGGCCTTCACCATAAGAAAGTGATATTTGACGGGTTTTTTGCAGAATGTGCAAAGCTTGAGAGCTTCTGTTCCAGAGGGAACATTATGGCAATACCCAGGGCACCCGCAGACAGAAAAAGCAGACATTTCCTGCTGAAGATGGTGATGAAGTCACCTTTGCTACTTTATGTGATGTAGTTAAACACTCCTTAAACTCAGTGCTTTGGCACAACTGTGAACCAGTCACTAATATAAGCCCAACTCACATCCTCTGTTATTCCTCCCTAGATTTTTAGTCCAGGAAAGCAAATCAGATTTCAAACGAAGTTTAAAGTATGATGCGGAAATTAAAGTATGATGCGGAAAAAAATAGAGTCCCCAGCACGAGCCTTATGGTGCATACCAACAGACCCCTTAATTCCTCACAGCTCTTAACCTTTCGGTACCCTACTTTGAACTTCTGTAAAACTAGGATGCTGACCTGCTTCGTGGGTGGGTGATTATAACACTGAATTAATATTTGTAAACTACTGCGATACATTTGAATGAAAAATTTAGAACTGTAAAAAATTATGATTATGATGAACCTCTAATTCTTTTTTAAGTTGGCCCATCTGTCATTATAAACCAACTTGAAGTAGGCTATTATTCAAAAAACTTAAAATTTCTTGCATAATACTAGCTATCAAGACAGACCACTGTTTTAACTTAGCAAGTAGCAAAAGGGAAAAAAAGCTTCACTTATATTTTAAAGACCTTTTCTATTTATATGGCTTTTATACCATGATAAATGGTACATGTTCTGTAAGATACCCCTGTATTGTTAAAGAGAAGAACTTCAGATTTAACCTGACCTACTCAGAATGGATATCTACACTACAGTATGTTATGAGACCTTTGTGATACTTCTTTGATAATTTTTCGCAGACCTCCATTAGAAACATGGAAAAGCTACTTCAAGAGTGCACACTTACAGCTTACTGTTTACCTATACACTCGTAAGATCAAAACCCCTGGTCTTACTGTTTTTGTTAACAAGGAGCACTAAAAGTCTTCCCACATACTGAGTTTTGGTTTCCATTTTACAATCTGAGATGACAGACGGCACAAAAATGATGAGAAAACTGTGGGGAGGCTTCCAGAAGATTGATTCTCTCATCAGCTGATTCTTTTCTAGTTAGTCTTTTATTGACTACAAAGGTATAGCCAATGCAGAAAAGGAAAACCAGACTGCCCTGTTTAATCCTGAGGGCATTGGCAAAAGGTGATCACTTTTTGAGAAAACAGAGGCCTACAAGGAAATCAGCACACTGTATGAGCCGTTAAGCTGATTTAAACACACAGGGGATGCCTGGGGTTGAGCTCAAGATCTCTGAGGTGTGAGATGAGAGTGAGACCATTGCACAGACTAATATTACTGAGCTTTAGTAGCAGGTGGCACAGTTGATCAGTCAGGAACCTGTCATTTGGAGAACAGACCAATAGATCTGAGAGATATGAAAAATCCTTCCTTT
>JAWWEW010000169.1:18474835-18501494 GCA_035583185.1 Anabacerthia variegaticeps
TATGTAAAATCCTTCATTTCCCCCCCCCCCCCCCCTTCCTTACCAAGAATAAAAATATTGCGATAATGAACTTTAGCAATTACCATCTAAAACTTTTCACAATTTATGCAGTTAAAAGCAATAGCAAAAAACAAAAATGTAGTTACAGATCACACACTGGAAGACTGTACAAAAAAAAAAAAATTAAAATTACATTACAAGCATTTGTAGCCATTACTGCAGTAACACTGTCTGCAATTCTGGCATAAAGCATTCAAAAAAAAGTTATGATCTGATGACAAAAAAGAAATATATGATGCTCCAGCACTGCAATATTTACTCTGCATTAAAATCAGTACTTTATCATCAGAAACACATTCTGCAGCACCTATACTGTGTGCTTGCTTAGAGGCTGTTCACACCACCCATAGGGAACTTGCATTGGTTTCTGGTATGGGTTTCTCCAGCAAACAAGAGCCACCATGGAATGGATAAAAGTTAATGCCTACCTGTTTCTGGGATTGATACACTTTGCCTATAATACAAAATTTTGACCATGTCTTCTGCATATATTGCATTATTCAAAATTCAATTTTCCTGCCCTTTTTCCTATTCTTGTCTTAACTCTCCTAGAAATTTTAAGATAAAAACCTATTACTGCTAGCTAGCAAGCAATAGAAAAGTGTCAAACCTAAGCAACGTAGGTAAAAATTAAAAAAAAAAAAAAAAAAAGAAATCTTTCCTACTCCTTAGGCACAAATATCTTGCACAAACATCTGTAGATACACTACTAATAAACAAACCACTTGCTTCACGGATTAGTTAGTTTTACAATTTCAGCATACAAGCTTACATGAATGGTGTATCTTAACAACTGGCTGACATTAATAACCAAAATAATTGCAAATTCTTTGAAGTTCATATTTCAAAGTCCAGCACCTATATCTAGTAGGAGAACTTATATGATTTGTGACTAGCTAATCTTCACATTCAAAAGTAATCATAATCACAAATCAAACAGGTAGTAAGTGCATAAAACCCGAGGTTAAATATTTCAAATACATACTTCTTTTTCTGGGGACACATAGTTTAAACTCTCTCAAATAAAACAAATTTGGACACAATACAGATATCTTGTACACTAGGTATAAATGCACAATGATTGCAGACTCATTTTTAACGCAGTAAGTTAGCCTGAGTGAGATAAATTGCATGCAAGACAGATTATCCCATGAGAGAAAGCTGCCCTCTAGACTGCATTTAACAGAGTACATGAATGACTATCTTCCAAAACTGTCAAAAATTTCAAAAAGGCATGGCACAGCTTTCCTTTATGATGTTGTGGAATACTGTAATGCTACATGATAGAGGTCTCCATACGGCAGCTACCACTAACCAATTTAAATGGCTGCATGACAGAATTTTTCAGATAAGTTTATTCAACAGAAAATTTTTTACGTGGTCAGACTTCGGTCACTACTCTTGAATGCCGAATTGCTCACAATCAAACATGAAAGCACAGTTACCTACCACAACATTAGTTAGCTTAATAAATTAAGTACTGCTTTTACAACTGAAAATATACACGTTTTGTTCTGAACTGAATTTTGACTGCTTGCATAATGGGTATTAGCTTAAAGTCTTATACAGAGAGAACCATGTCTTCAGTCTTGTAAGTGAAATGCCAAGCACACTGCCAGGCTGAGAGAAATACAGTTATTTTTAATTACTATTAACACGAAAATAAACAGCATTAACCATAATTCTACAACACCTTTGACTTGATAGGAAATACCTTCACTCTTATGAAACTAGAATAAAACTTGCAAATTGAGAAAGTAAGAACTACCAGAGAGAACACCCATATTTTGAGTCTATCTCCAAAGCTGTTGTTTTTTTTGGGTCTTAGAGTCAGCAGTAGAGCACTTTTCAGATTCTGCTTATGGAATCACTCATTTCTGGAAGGATGTTAGTGTGGAGCCTTAAGTAGATAAAGGTTTGCACAGATTGTACCAGTGCATCATACTACTAAATGTTTCAAACAAACTGAAAAACCGAACACATGTCACACAAGATGTCATTACCAAGTTGCTACAAGAAGGATTCATATGAAACTAGACGCCATCATCAATATGTTCTTTCCCAAAAATAGTAATATGTGGGTACGTATTTGAGACCATGACTGAAGAGCTCTCTTTTCATACATTTAAGTCTGAATCAAGCAAACAGCAAAAATTTACATTGAGAAAGGGATGGAAATGGCTGACTTTTTTTTTGTCATCTCACTGCTTCAAAATTAGCTCAATTAACCATATATTTGGATTCTGTATATTATGCAATGACTAGCTGGGTGCCAATATAGCTTTTCAGACACAGATGGAGAACACTTTCTGAGAACAATACTAGAAACAGACTCTTGAAGAGATAAGGGATATAAAGCTTAATTGCTTTCTAGCTATTAACTTCCTTAGAAGATGCAATAGTTTTTTTATGCTGTCTAGGCTAAACCATACCTGAAAATTTCCAAAAAATGAAGGTCTTATGAAATCTACAAAGCTGAAAGACAAACTGCAGAAGCGTATCACACATGTGCATAACCCAGCGCATGCACCCAAAATACCTTGGCAAATCCCTGTGATATTTTCACACCAACACAAAATAATTTGATTTTGAGAGTGGAAAAACATGACAAGACAACCAGTGCAACCTGCATTGGTATTCTCCTTAATTTTCCTCAGGCTGAAATTTGTCTTCCACTAGATTTCTATCGTTGGCACTATGCTAGCATGTTTACAATGAGCCTCATATGGCAATCAACCACCTAAGTAAACTTTGCAAAGAAAAAGAATGCCATTATTCTTAAGACCATAGTGCATAAGTGCTACTTCACTGAAGAACAGGCTACTGATCCAGTCTGGTACAACTTCTTCCTTTGTGGTGCATATTGCTTGCATGGGTTACAATCAGTAACCGCAGAACTTGGGGGTTTATTTCACATATTCACCGCTAGATTCCTGTTCGGTCACAGACACGCAGCTCAAGATAGCGTTCCTTAGAGCAACATTTGAGAATAAACTATACATAAAGTACGTAGACAACTTTAAAATTCACATTTCAGAAATAGGACATAGACCCTCAGTATCAGACCAGGAGGAACATACTCTCTTCCTTTGCGGTTTTCCTTAATCTAAAACCATACAAATATTAATTTACAGACATTCTGTGTTTGCAGATTCTGCCATTAGAGCGCACACATTACTTGAACATTGATATATCTAATGGCAAACCGACATTTGCACATACTCAGGTTATTTAAGTGAAGTTGTAAAGTTGCTTCCATTTCCACAACTGCACTGTGGGCTTTGCACTCACCCATTCCTTGGCACATAATGCCTTTTTAGAAGATCATTGCTCAGTCCTCACAACAACAGTGTTAGAACAGAATTCTCCACCTACTAACTTTGATCTTAGTGTATGTTTTCTCCTACCCCTTCAAGACAATGACACCAGTATTAAAAGAAAAGAGAAAAAGGAGCAGTAGCAGCAAGAACATTGAAGAACTTAATGATGTAAAGATTGTTAAAAGAGACAAAACAGACCATATTTCTCCCCTCCCCCAGGAGATATGACAATTATTTCAGCAGACTCAAGATGTTAATTTAATTTTATAACATTAACGGTGATGGCAAAATACACATCTTCAACAAGGACAACAATACAGACACAGCTTTATATACAAAGTACTTATATTTTTGTAAAGTAAGATTTACTCCTAAATCTATAAATGCCATGTTAACTTTGCTCCTCTTTCCAACACAAACTTGTAGAAACAGGTGAATACTACATCTTTGCCACATTTTTATAAAAGAACAATACCTCAATTTTGAGGCCTAAAAGAACTCGTAATTTTTTTAATGCTTTTTTAATCCTGTGTTTGACTGGTCACTGACGACCCCTCCTTGCAAGAGCACAAGCTGCTGAGGCTGTGAAAGTGCGCGGGAGCAACCAGCCAATGACACTGCAGAACAATGAGAAGGTCAGAGTTGCATTGCATATTGCTGTCCTTCCTCCAGCACTGCACACAGTATCCAAATGGCAACATTAACCCTTTAGTCAGAGCTCTTATTACTTAAGCAAAATAGAGCAGCATGCCCTGGTAAGCCAGAGCAAGCAAAGTAGGGTAAAATTCTTGGGGGAAAGCAGTTATAATTAGGGTATTGCTTGCCCCCTCATTCTGCCTTTTGTGGTCAAAAAAAAAAAAAAAAAAAAAAAAGTTGCTAGTGAGGAGGACATGGAAGTGTCTTTTGTTATCCAAAGAAACGAACTATAGTTTTCATCCCACTAGGGGTTTTCACAGTAAATGGAGCTTTTCTTTCTTTCAGCCTTATTTTAACAGTTCTCAGACTGACAAGCTGTTATAAGCATCAAGTTATCTTCTATTGGAACTGCACCAAGGAAAAAGTCCTGTCTTTATCCCTCAAGACAAAAAGAATTAATTTTAGCCTAAAATCAAAAAAGATGCAAGTAGGGAAAAACATCAAATACTGATTTTCAATACAGGCATAGCAAGAGCTTATAAAAATGCAATGCTTAAAATATTTTCATATTCTCACATATGCAGAGAGATATACATAAATAAATTGTATATCATATAGGCATATGTTTGTGTATATTTCATAGGTTCAAATAAAGTGATTGGTGTGCTTTTCTACTTATATTCCAGACATCTGATATTAGTTTCTTAAGTTAATGAGCCTTCACCTTATCTTACTGCCCATACTGTATATGTTTTGCAAGCTGCCAGCTGTGCATCAGAGCTGCCTCACAATGTTCATATTTGCTTATAAGCAAAAAAAAAAAAAAAAAAAAATTGAACAAGAATTTCTTAAGAACCCTGAAATTTACAAAGTAATGAAAGAAATGCCCCTTATTTTCTGGTGCTTATTCTATTTTCATTTCAACTTTTTTTTTTTTTTTTTTTTTAACAAAACAAAAATGGCCAGAATTATCTATACTTTCCTTGGAGGGGAGAAAAATAAATTTTACTTTCACAGATTCACATGTCTGATGCAAAGATTTTCTCCCCTGATATAAGCAACACTGATTCAGGCTATGCAGCTGCTGCCTGGTAGGGCACTACAGCTGAGGAAGTAATTCCATCTGAGCTCCCCAGCTGAATGAAGAAGCCAACCAAGGACAGTGACAGCCAGAAAAGGAGAATGGAGAGACATAAAACACACCCCAGAGAAATGTCGTTTGTCAATTCTCTTTAAGCATAGGTTCTTTATGTTTCCCCATTACCAAGGTCAGTGCTATATATATATATATATATTTTTTTTTTTTACACTTACAACAATATCGAGAAGAAAGCATAACTATTTGCAAAGCTTTAAAATGACACCACTCTCATTACTATTAACAGGTTTTACATATTTGGGTGCTTTCCCACACAGCTAAATGGAAACTTTTGGCTCAATTCATCCTGGACTAAACAGGATCTCTCCCTTTCATCCAGATTTTTATTTGAGACAGAGAATTCAAAATCATTGCCACTTTTCAAAATTTGACTTGCTACGGGAGTAACATATTTCATTTTTGAAATAAAATATCACAAGTATTCCATTATTATAAGTTGCCATGGCATAGGATGAGAAAGTGGGTTTAATATACAGTCTATACTTTCTAGCAATAGTTTTACATGTGAATTGTTTATTCAAATATCGATAAGTTAAACTGAGAATTGAAAGACATCAGCAAGCATTTGTGAAGGACATTAGTAGTATGGTCAAATGCTCTAGGAACAAACAATAAACTTGTGAGCCTTCATTCCAAATTAAATTAAATAAATTAAAAATGCCACCAAACCAAACAAGAGCTAGTTAGTATTTATAACAAATAAAGTCACTCCTATATGTCTCTTACTCGTTGGGAAGAATGTTATCACTGCCACAACTGTACAAAAGGCCATTTGTTAGATGTTTTCCTTTGGTTGTACTGGGGGGGGGATCATTAGAAATAAAGGCAAAAGGATAATTAGGTAAAGAAAAAATGCACTTGCCCTTTGTGCCCTGACTTTGTTTCCTGCTCACATATTTGCCATTGATTTCCAGTAAAGAGAAAATGGAGAACTCTGGTTCTCTGGTCCTTTGTTTTCATGGCTCTGAACATATTAAAGATCAGAAGACCCACCGGACTTTAGTGTTGGGATTAGGCCCTAAGTGCAGCATTTAGTTTCTCATAGCTTTAGCTGTGATATGCAGAATGAGAAAGAGATGACAGGATATACTTGCTTTTACATTAAGTCCCCCTTGCTGCCTGCAATTTCATGAGTAAAGCTGATTGTGCTTTATGTATTACAGTTCTTAGAGAAAAGCAGAAAATATATATTAATTATGCTGGTGCCTGTTGATTGAGCTTCTCTGAATGAGACTCTACACTCCCTACTGAAGGATGCAATCTAGACAGATGAGAAAGAGGCAGTACTCAGTGTAGGCTGGTCCAGTGCCAGAGCTAGCTGACATGGCTAAAACACAATAAAACAAAACCAAGGTTAACTTCCCAATAATTTTAGCAATATTAGAGAGTCTTTGGCAGAAGTACACTGAAGCTAAGCAGAGGCGATTACATTTTAATTTCTTTCTTTAATCAAATGTATCCAAATTAATCATCCCTGAATAGCAAAACATATCAATAGCCAAAGAGAAGATCATGCACAAAAGACAAAAGATCACATTCCTCAAAGTCTGAGAGGCTTTATGCATACTTGTGCCACATTCTTCAATCTTCAAAGGAGGTCATTCATATAAATTCAGTAAAGACAGTAATGTGTGAATCTGATGCTACCCTGACCCCTTTTCCACCTTCTAAAGCAACTCTAAAAGCTTAAACAGTAAAATTCAAGCAAAAAGGCACCTCCACTGCTGCCAAACAGATAGATAGCCTATGCCTGAACTCAATTTACAAAACTGAGACATCACTATATGTTAGCCACTTTAATAGATTCAAGTTTATTTTCAGAATATACATCTACCCCTTCACCAAACTGCAAAGCACAAACAGAATAAAAATGCTGACAGGGACAGCAACCCATAAGTAAAACAGGCAATGGGAAAAAAAAAAAAAAATAACAAATAATAATTATTTTCACAGCAAATGAGGAGATTTGCCTACAGCATTTGCCACAGCTGAAATAAAAATAATGCTTGTAAATATACGATTCCAGAAGACAAAAAAATATATTTGAGCTTTTTCATGCACAATATACTGCAGAAACCTGTCAGGAGCTCTGATATAGTCACCCTCGGGTCTAATCCTATTATATCAGATGAAACACTACAAGCATTCATACAAAACCAACCCTACCTAAGAAACATAAAGAAAAACCCATAGTAGCATAAGTGTCTTAAGCACTGGTTGAACACTAACAAGCTGCAAGCAGTCCATGAATCTAGAAATGGCAGTAAACAGGATTGCTCTCAGTTTATGAGCTGGTAAGTCTGTTTCATCAAGCAGCTCAGAGTGACTGACAGTTAAGACATTGGGTCATCCAGTAGTGCTTGTGCTACATGCCAAGAGGCACGGGGCCATGAAGGCTGATGAAACTAGAACACACCAAAAAAACCCAGAAAAACAATTGTGACAAACATTCAGCTGATGTAGCTCCTTCCAAGAAGATGAGCAAGAGCTGGAGAAACAGTTCTAAGTCATAAGCATTGCTAGAAGGGAACACACAACAAATGCAAGGAAAACCTTTCTGACTGGTTACTAAACCTGTGGAAACAGTAGCCACAAATGCTTCTTGATACTAAAACACCTACTCACCCCTCAAAATATTTCAGAAGTCTCAGGCTGCTATTTTTTGCTACTTTCCTTGAACTGGCTTTTCTTCTTTTTCCTTGGAATTAATTGTAAATTAAATTCAAGGTAGAGAATCTTTTCAGAGAAAATCTTTTTGATGCTTCTTTGTGCCATAAAAGAATCTGTTCAACATATTCTAATCTGCTTAATTTTGAAGGTAGGCACTTAATATTCTTTGCGATCATTTGATGGGTGAAATAGCGCAATAACCTCCTTAAGAATAAAGAATTTAGAAACATCATTTCTACTCTCCCTACTGACTGAAATAAGCAGGGTGCAAAAGGATTGAATGGTGAGTCACGTTTCCTTCCATTCACTCAATAAATCAAGTGTAAAAATGAAAACACACAAAAAATATTAAGACTAAACTTTAAAGAGTTATTGATGAAAATATCTCCAGACAACTGAGAGGAAGCAAGTGCACTACATTACTGAAAATGGATTATAGAAAAGCAAATATGCTTTTTTTATCAGTGTTATGTATAAACGATACTGGAACAAGATAGAATAAAAAATGGAATAGTAAAAGAACAAAAATATCTATATAATAATTAATATTACTATTTTTATTTTAATTATATACAGTCTTCAAAAGAAACTCAAGGAAGAATGAACTGAGTTTATATTTTCTTATTCAAAGTCAATTACCAGTTTGGTATCGGTAAATCATCAATTTAAAATTACATAACATACACAAAAATTTTAAAAGGCAACATCAACCTGCATGTTCTCTGAGGAGGATATTAACCCCTACTCAAAGGTCAGGTAAAAGCTTTCTCTTCCGTTTTGGACCACCAAGTCAGGCATATGCACAAAACAAATCTCATGCAGACTTGCTGCACAAATATAAATTTCTCCTAGAGAATTTATGTCTAGCTAGTATTTAGCAAGACATCATCGCTTTTTCTTCTTTCTCCCTTCCTTTCTCAAATTAGAATACATTGCTTTGTAAAAAAGTGAGGAAGGGGCAAAAAGAGATACCAGTAAGAAAAAATTCCAGTCTGAACGTGCTGTAATCTTAGAAATCAAGTTCAACTAAATTAGAATGAGCTCTAAGGCACAAGGGGTGAAACAGTTTATTCCACCAAATCCAGGATGAGAAGAAAAGAATCATGAGGACAGACAAGATGAGTAGAATCATTTTTCTGTCGAAACACAGCACAATGAAAGGACTCTTCAAAGGACTTTTTTTTTTTTTTTTAACCATTGTAAGTTTCTTCTTGGAAGTACTGGTTTTGCTTGGAAATGTATTCTTTCTTCTAGATTAATCAAGCTTCTCTAAATGAAGCCTTCAGTGTACTAATATTGGCGGGGGAAAAGGGCTTTTGATGTTCCTCATCAGCCACAACAGAAGATAAACCACTAGATCTGTTTGCACCAAGCCCTCTCCCATTTCTTTGATTTGCCAAGCAGTTTTCTGGATTTACAAGATGAGCATCCAAAATCTTGAAGTGCAATACCTCAACAGTATAGAATAAAGTTTAATTTTGGCATTTGATTGGGAATGTATCATCAGAAAATAAGAATAAAGCTGTCACCATCACATAAGGTTCCCTTGTGTTCTTACAGGCAGGCCTGATTTAGAACAATTCCTTTGTTGTTGTACAGTACCATGGAAGTTTTTAAGGTGGAGAAAAATAGTCTCTTTTGTTCCCAACATCTGCCTGAATGCAGAATTTTTGGAAAAACCGAAGAATCTCCAAAATTAAATTCCACTCTTTCTTTTATAATGTATACTATACCACTTAGCTGCCTCGTGTAAAGTATTTAGTTGATATAATAACTGCAAATTATGTACATTTTAACCTGTTGTTATGTCTGAAGACAATAGCATTGCATTTCATTTAAGATTCTAAGGAGCCTGAGTCAAAAAAAAAAAAAAAAAAGGGTGACTAATTGCTCGCTTGCAATTTTAACTAACAGAAAAGCCAGCCACATGCAGGTCAGAAGCAGTATTTGCACTGGAAGTCTGTGAAAGTGTGCATCTCTCAAAAAATGGAAAAGCTCATACCCATCTCTACACCTCCTAATGCAGCTAATATAGTACTCTATAAAGGATTAGCAACATATATGGATACCAGAATCAGATTTTTACAGAAACTCTAAATTTCTAAAATAGACACTTAGCAGATATAAATAGGAATGAACATTTTTCTGAAAGCAAACAATTCAAAATTTTCATTTGGATTGACTGAACTGCATCCCAATACCTGCAGACAGGCTTATTCACACCCAGATATTGTACATGAAGGAATTATTAAAGCCTAGGATTACATCACTCAAAATGTACTATTTTTGTGTATCCTGTTACTTATTATTTAAAATACTTGTCTTGGATGTCACTAACATTTCAATACTTTCATGGGTTATTTGGAGGTGAAATTATCGCTTAGAGAAGGAGTTACTCAATACCTCCCAAAATCCTTTTCTGAGAGGAAGAAAGAAGACAAAAAAAGGTAGATTTTTCTTTTTTTTTCCATGAAAATTTTTCATTTTTCTCATAACCTAATATTTCTAGTAATGGATCACGTCAGCAGTCCAGTATTTTGCAGTAAGAGAGAGCAAGCATCATTTTCTGCTCTTGACAAGCTCCCCTTAAATGTGCCTCTTAGATGTGATGCCCTATGTCACTGCCTAGCACTGTGCAGTTTCTGTTTCCATGGCTGCTTTTAGAGGTTTTAAAGCCTCCTTTTCACCTGGAAATGTAAATTGGGAAACTCTATCAGGAGGATTGCCTAGTAAGTATTTTTAATCAAAAACTAAATTTTAGGGGATACATTTATAGCAAGCTTCCCTTAATACAACCCACAAAATTGCAAGCACATCAGTTTTGCACATGTAAAAACTACATTTGCGTGAATAAACAGGGTAGTCTGCAAACGTTAACTTGACCAATCATCCAGTATGTGTGTACAAATGCAGATTTGCCGTGTGCCTGAGTTAGCAAATTTCCAGCCAGAAATACAGAAATATCAGTAGTTCTACAGTCAGACTGTTGAGTAAAATCAAAAACCCAGTCTTTAACATTAAAGAACAAAACACGACAAAAAAAATCCCACAAGGTTCAATAGGATTTACTGGTTCAACAGTACCTTATTGTTAATCTGTACCTTCCCAAACTTTCAGAAATTAGGATCTCAAGCAAGACTTGAAACAAACACATTCAAGAGCAAAAATAAATAATTCTGTGAAAGATTGCCTATCATGTTGGCTGCAAAACATCATTGAACTCTGACACGTTTAATGGATAATTGGTTTGTAGTGCAAGGCATAACAAAATTTTACAGATGATGATATGAAACCAGCCTTGAAATTGTTATGCCTGTGGAATACCAAAGTAGGAATTTGTTTCAGGCTGAGCTGAAATGAAGCGGACTCAGGATCCAGAAGTGCTAATTTATGAGTGGCTTTCTAGTTAGCTTTTAGAGGGCTGGTATAGACCTGCAAAGCTTGTGACAAAGTTACATCCTGAGGATCCCAAGTTCAAGCAACCACACTGATTAGACCCGTGTAAACAGAGTGTGGAGAGGCAGCCCCTCACATGCTGGCTTGCACAGCGCCTTCAAGCACTTGCTCTCCAGCCTGAGCTCCTTTCAACACCTAAACCGATCTGACAGGGCTAGATCACTATGGCAGCACTTGCCTTTCAGTAGTAATATGTGAATCACACATACATCCAGCACCCACGTGGTGAGGCATGAACAGGAACCCAGAAAAATTAAAAAAAAACAAAAAAAAAAAAAAAAAGAAAAGGAAAACTAACAAACAACACCATACAAGAGCAAGGTACAATTTTTTTAAGTCTCCAAAGAATCTCTACACCAATCTTCTGACCCTCATGGCCACAATGATGCTGCCTGGGCAATAGCAGCAGTATCAGTCAGACACGAGTAATGCAGAATTGGTTCAGGAGGAGAACTGCAGCTTAGAAAGTTGATGGAGCTTTTCATGCACTCACTGAGCATCAACTGTTCAAATACGCTCAAAGGATGAGCTCCGAAGTCTCATGGCATTTGGCCAAAAGCAGGAGGGTTCTAAATCAGCAGCAATGAGAGAGAATGAACTTTTCTCCAACATGGGCACTGATGTCAAAAACCAGCCAGTCCTCTAGGATAAGACAGATAATTTCAGTGGCATATGTCTCACCTAATTCTGATCTTTCAAGCACTGGCTAAAGTTATGGGGCAGTATCTGTAGAAATCTAACCTCTCAAGGACACATGCATAGGGAAACAGATGGCTTGCAACAGACTGTTTAATCCCAAATCAAATAACAGAATCAGCATTTCAGAACGACTGCTTATACAGACACTTCTGTTAGAGAGTGTGGCCTACAGACAGGCAGCTTATGCAACAAGATGCCCAAAAGAACTTACGTATTAAAAAAATCTAGAAATTCAGTATTTTAAAAAACAATTTTCCAATTTATAACAATTTGTTAAAAACAAATAATCTGGTCTTTTCTGGGACAAATAACTTCATTTTATAAAACAACTTTTTTTTAGTACAAATAATATTTTAAACTGTTTAAGAAATAAGCATTTTGCCATTATGCCTCAAAACATGTCATTTTTATCATCTTCTGGAACAGTAAAAAAATCAGATGATAAAAAGTGATCAAAAAACAAACCAAAAAGAATGGGCTTACTTAACATTTGAAAGAATTTCATGTCATAACATGGTACACTAGGAATCCCAGAAAGCGTGAGCACAAGAATAGCTCAAGAAGCGACATACTCGAGAAAAGCGACAACTTCAGTACCATGTGAAAGTATCTCTGACATTACTGAATGTCATCTTAGAAACACACTAAGATAATTAGCTGCTCACTCACATGAATATCAGAGGAGGAAAAGTGTTCATTTTACATGCTAATATGTGATATTTATATTGAAACGTTTCAAAATACTTTTTTTGACTACTAAAAAAATGACGAAATCCTCAAAGACCCCCAAGTCACTTGCTTACTGTGTAACTGCTCACCAGTGAAGCCAACTCACCCTAGGAGGTGTAAGCACCTTGCCAGCTGCACACAACTGCACCAGGCTCTGCATCTGCCTTTTACCCAAGACACCTCAGTTCTAAGTACTCCCCATTTTGAGAAGCAGCTCATGCTTGAAATATTACCACATCTCATATCTTCTACAAAGTGAAGTCAAGCCTCCTGCCTAGTAGAAATCTTGAGAAACTAAAAAACATTTTAAAGCTGGACATTAGGACAAACAACTGTGTTATGTTGCTGTTGAATTTCAACATGCTTGGTGCTGAGCACTAGAGAGGAACGGATCTTATCCCCAGAACCCTGTATCTTCAATTTAAGGGGCATGGAGCTGCTTTGTTTATCTCAAGATCAATTCCATAACTTAAGAGTGTTAGAATTCCATGAAGGCATGTGGTAGAAATGTGTGTGATACATGCCTGGGATGACCCTTTTAGTCAACTAGAAAAGGTAATCTAAATATCTTCAAGACAGTTTAATGCACAAGGAATCCAGTGCCTGGCAGGCACCAAGGAAACCAAATCCCACATCTTTCTAAATAAGCATTGAACCAATTTGTCCAGCTGTAGTGATTCCATGATGCCAAACTACGGCAGCATAACACATATAAAACAGACATCCATTAATAATTTCTGGTGATTGTATCATTAGTGGCAAGAAGGTCTAATTCCTGAATTGTGGAAACATTTTATTGATCTAAACCTCCCCTTTTAGGGGTTACATTTTCTTTTCCCAGTTCCTTCCTGAAAACTATTGCGTGGTGTTACTGAGTCATCTCAAAAGCAGGAACACATCAGCACTGAACAAGTCATATATTAATAATGTAGATCAATAGTTTTCAACATGTGGTCTGCAGACTCTTTGGGCTCGCACAGCGTTGCTGTGAAAAGGAAGCCTACTGCAGTAAGTTAACCTTTGCTGCAGAGATACATGCCTCTGCTGAAAAGTACTTGGGGATCCACAAATCAAAAAGGTTATAAGCCACTGATGTAAGTAATCTGTAAGCAGTTTTAATGCTTTGTAGATTTTAAATGCCATTTCCGTTCACTGTTTAAACAAAATGTAGTGATTTAGGGCCTGGCTAATTTATACAACAGAGAGATTGAAAAATCAGAGCATGATTGTACCAAACTCCCAGCTGAGGAAACTTTATTTAGCCCAATAAAGCTTTGATGAACAAAAACCTAAAATTTTCTACCTGTTCTAGTTTCACACAGGTTAGTTCTTTGTTCTTGTTTACTGACAAACAAAAGCAGCAGAGCACAAACAAAGTATTTTAGTGCAGCTGGAAATTAGATGTTATCTTTGAAGAACTCAGTAGAATTAAACTCTAACAAAAAGCATACAGAATGAGTGAGATTGTTAAGTATAGACAACACTGACAAATAAGCAGTCCATATTTGTTTGAAGAGCTTATGGGCTCCCCCCACCCCACTCCTGCCCAGAACTATTGAAAAGATGTCCTTATCTCAAGTACTTTTCACATATCAGAGAAGTGGCAAATTTCACAAAGCCTGCACTAATGTTTTGCATTTCCATTCCAAGTGAAATGCACTTCAGTAAGTAAACATGAGGATTCAAATAAAACTGTTGCTAGAGAGAATGGAAAAAAACCCCAAAACAATGCCGTTTCAAAATACATTGATAAGTAAAACATTCTAAATGCACTGGATAATGCTGTGGAACACTGAAGAGCCGAGGCACTTAAAGCTAAGAATAGGGTTAGTATCATTTTTAGTGCGCAGATTTGGGGTTTGCTTTTGTGGGTTCCCTGCTTCCCCAAATCTTCATTGTGCTTGACAAACAGAAAACAAGATGTTTGTATTACAATATTCTATAATTCTGTAGATAATTAAGCACATATATAGAAAATAATCACATCCCTCTTACAGTCTGCGAGCACACCAAACAGCCTGCACGTACTCCTTTTCAAATTTTTCACAGTTGAGGGGTGGGGGCGGGTGGGGGGGTGACTTGCTTGAGAAATGTTTTTCCTTATTTTGCAAGCCCTGAAATTCATAGCGTGTTGGGTTTGAGCACCTCAGGATTTCTATTCACAGAACTTATTAGAAATTCATAGACAAACTAACTTCTCCTCTTACTGGAGTACAGCACAGGGGGTCATCATCAAGAACCACAGCCTCTGTATTCCAGTCACTAATTTAAAAATATGTCATGACTTTGCAAATGATGTATGCACATGCCTAACTTCACATGCTACCAGACAGTCTCACTGGATTCAGCAGGGCCACTTACAGTAAATTAAAAGCAAGCAAGCTTTTAAGGCTTGGGTCTGTAAACACCTACGTATTCTCTAAGATGATGAAAATTAAAAAAAAAACGAACAAGGTGAATAGCGTTAATTCATTCATTAGAATATTAATTTGTCTCCTAACCTATATCTACCCTTTCTTCACCAAGAGTTATCTGCCAAATCTGTCGAGAAACTTAGACAATGAATATTTTTAAATTCAATTAATTGAAAATCTCTGCATAATTGTTCAATACAGCGGAGAAAAAGCTTCTAATGGCAGCATCTTACCAGAGACAAAGAACAGCCTGGGCTTGTTCAGTGATTGCCGGCTGTTTTCTGGAACAAGCACTTAGATCCTGGGTTTCACTTCTGATCCATCCCTCTGAATGGGACTCTTATTCTTGACCTTTTCACTGTAAAGTTCCTGATAAATTATATGTGCGGGGTAGGCAGGAAAGAAGAACACTTAGAGTAGGATTAATTTTAAACATATTGAAAAAAAAAAAAACACAACAAAGATGATGACAAATGCACCTTGCTGAGCACCAACCCATGTTGTTCTCTCACATAGTCATGTCCTACATTGTACTTCTGCATGGAGCCTCAGCTTCTGCTTCTGAGGCACCACCATATTCAGCCCTTGCCAAAATGATGCTCTACACTGGTCTATATTTGTACCTCAGTAAGGTCCTCAACTACAACATTATGGGTTAACCAAAGAAAATAAAACCAAGATGTTGGGCAAGACACCATTGTATCACACCACCTTAAAATACAGTGGTCAAATGCCCTGAATCAAAGCAGAGGTCAATCTCCCAGCAAGTCTGACTTTTTTCATCTTCTCAAATTTATCATTTCTTCTCTCTCCCTGATTCAAAGTTTACGTGCCTTTACTTATTTCCTCCAGACAATCTACATTTTGACAGACTATCTTATGAAGTATAATCAGTTACGTTTATCAAACAAAATCTTCTAAATACACCAGCCAGTCATCTACACCGTAGTCTGTCAGATTCAGACTCAAAAATCCCTTTAATCAGATTTTTCCATTTCTCTTCAGTGTTTCATCAAATTATGTTTGAATGGACTCTACGGGTCATATGGATTAAGTTGAGCTATATGTGAGAAGCAAGAAAAGACAGGTAATTTGTCTAATGTCAGTGCTAAAGAAGGAGTACACTTGAAAACAGTCCAGCAATCTACAACTGCTGAAAACATCCTTATTCATTACAAAGCTTAAAAATATTTGCAAATAACTGCAAAATGTTAACAGCTATTTTTATTTTACCAAATCAACAAGACTCTCACCAACCTAGGTTGATTATAAATGCTTCCAAATAATAGCTTGTCCCCTTGTTTCTTACGGCTGAGAAACTAGTGGAAATGACTCAAAGAACACTTAATACAAAAACCTGAGATACTTAATCCTACAAATACTTGTAATGTCGCAGGATTTCTCTTCCTACAAATACTTCTGTCATAGCCAATTTTTAAATATCTACTTTCTGCAAAAGTTCTTTTCAAATCTTAACTTATATATAACTGAACTTTGGTTCTATTAAAGGTTGGTTGGCAAAATTCTCTATGGCCACACTGCTCATCTATATCATAATTTCTACTACTCAGCCCGTTCTAGATTATTTCAGTAAGTTTACTTTCTGCATTGACAAAACCAGATGCTGTGTACTGTTCTCAACTACCTGGAACTACGAGTACCACTTTCAGCTTCCTCAGAAAATCATTGTCATTCTTCAACCCCTGCCATAGTAACATTTCTTTTGTTTGCCTTTTACTGTAAGCATGTGTTTCACTTTTTTCCTTTTTTTTTTTTTCAAACTGACAAAAATGATAACAAAAATTTTATCATAAAGCTCTGGTTACTGGTAAGTTTTAAAACAGAAGGATAAAAAGTAGTTTTTGGCTCTCTTTACCCTTTTAAACAGCAATGCAGTGGGGAAAGGAGGGGGCAGAGCGATAATAGGAGTAACACAGGAATGCTTGGCATTCAGGTTGCTTGCTTTTCTAAAATTGTTTACTTAATGCTATTCCCCCACCCCTTGGGTATAGTTCTTGCCAAGACATATACATTTATATTCACTCTATTTTCCAGTGGAACTTTTAAAAAGCTAACACATACAGTATGCTCTAAGAGTCACTTCTGAGCTGCAGGCAGAATAAAACAAATCCAAAAAGTAAATGTACCTTCGCAGAAAATTGTTGAGTAGATTTAAGTTCCAACAATAAACAATAAAGTCTTTCTGAAAGCTAGAGAAGCACATGTGTCCTCCTCATTGATTTTATCACTTCATCACACACAACAAATCTGTGTCAACATGAGTGGCAAGTCTCTGAGGTAAAAAATGTACAAGTCAAGGCCATAAAAGCAGACCACATGCTTAGGAATTTGTCTATTGTAACCATAATGAGGTGGCCTGCTGTCTCTAAGGAGACAATTCATGATACAGCATATGCCCAGAGAGAAGTGAAGGAGTATTTTATGAATCCGATACAGTCAGCTGTAAGTCAATGAAGATTCAATTTCTTAAAGAGACAGAGATGAAGAAAGAATTAATGCGAAAAGTAGTCGTGAATAACCTGTTTATATGTAACTAGATATTGCCATGCAACAAGACTATAACCTACTGGAATCAGCACAGCTACTCATGTAAGTAAAGATTAATCATGTAGTTCTTCAAGAGGAGGCCTTTGATGCATACCCTATTTACATAAATAGCATTTTTCAGCACTCTATTAATCCTGATAGTACTTCAGAAAGGTTGCCAGTATTAAAACCCATTTTCTGGAACATACTGAGGAATAAAAATGCAAAGCAATTTCTTCATGTTTATACTGTGCCTTACTACTCTCCCACAGTACAAAACTTATCTTGTGAAACCAAGCCATGCTATAACCACTATACAAGGCATGTAGCATGAAACTGCAAAAGGAAGCTGCAGCCTAAAAACAACAGAAAATTTGGGTAACTGACTGCCACCAAAAGCATTATTTACAAAAGTCTAGTCAGAGAGGTGTAAACTCCCCCATTTCACCACAATGATTGCTAATAATGAAGAAAAAAAAAAAAAATCTTACTGCTGAACTGCCAGCAATCTGAAATAACATATTGTGGGTTTAATGGAGCAGGAAGGGGACAGAGAACAGAATGTAGTGTTTTAACAAACCTTTAACTTTCGACACAAGAAAACAGGAACGGAATAAGAGCTGATTTAAGAAAGAGCTACAGGATGAAGAATAAAAAATTCTGGGGTGTTTAAATGTCCCATGGGAAGAGAACACACAGTAGAAATTAATATAGTTTGTTACTATCTACAACAGACAAATGGAACCATTTTTTGAAAGAAAGACAACCCTTTGAAAGAAAGGGTTTTTTAAATAATTCTTTTTCCTACAGGAAGTTATGCAGTAATGAAAGAATTTTGTACACATACATTTAGAGATTTTGTTTCAAATCCTGTGAAAAGAGTTCATGGGCATAAGAGACTCTCACAGAAGATTACACGAAGTATCCAATGTCCTTAGTCAGCCCCCTACTTTCTTTTTTCTCCCTGTTGGTTGAGTGTTACATGAAACGTTTCAGACTCTTCAGCAGTCATTCATGTAAGCACATTTAGTCATAAAGGTTATTTCCAAATGCCTTCTTTCACAGAGGCAGCTGAGAGAAGCAATACCAATATCAGCAGAGTAGTTGATCATGGATTTATAGCCTATAAATGTGAGGACATATGGTGAGACTCTAAAATGAATATCAAATGTTCACACAGCCTCACACAGATCATGGAGTGAAGTGTAAAATAGGACACAAGTGACTTAGATACAGTCATTTAGCATCTGTTCCAGCTGTATTAATCCAGGTTGGACATTATACAGTAGCATGATACAGACACAGACAAGCAACTGGACACATAAGACAGCTTGATTATGTCCTAACCAAAAATGAACTCTCACGCAGCAGACCTAGCTTAGCAGACAGACATTCCCTCTCCATTGTACCTGTATTAGGTGGAACAAAAGCAGGCCGTTTAGCTCTATCACTCCTGTTATCCATAGTCCTCTATCTTTCCTTCCGAGAAAAGTTGTTTTCTAGCCATCACACCTACTTAACGTAGGCATCAGCACTAACTCGATATACTTTCCTGTTGGGAGATAAAACCGATCACAAAATGCAAAGCAAAGCAAAGCCAAGAGGACACACCTTAAGCCCCTGAAATTTTGTTCAGTTCACCTAGACACCAAAACTGTCTTTTACAAGCACAATCACTTTCTGGGAAAAGGACACATTGACAGCAAATCCAGTTTGAAGATCTAGAGCCATCACATGAGAAACAATCATCAGTCAAAATATACTGTCAAGGAGAGGGAGATGCTGTTTTCTGATGTGGTTTTACCTTAGGGCGCATTACAAAGAAACTAGAAGCAAAGGAAGAACTGACTTCATGATGCAAAGGTAGTAGTATCTGTAGTGGTCTTGACAGAGAGTATACAGTAATCATTAACATAATTTACATGAACTGTCTGGGGGTCTCTCTTTCTGCAGCTTACAAAACTGGATGGCACACAATAATGCTAAATAGAAATGCTGGTTCTTGAGGGGACCATTTTAGTATGCTGCATGTTTGTTCACGTCAGTCTCTGTAGTCCAAGCAGATGGATGTCAGTCTGTCTCTCTCACACACATGACCACTACATTAGCAAGGCAGAAGAGTATTTGAATTTTTTAATTTAGCGCTGAAAGTTTGCTCTTGTCACCATTACCAATTAAAACTGGTTGTTTTCATATCACATATGTTAATAACTTGATTGCTTTGGATCTAGTCTCTCAAATCATCTAAACTTGGGGATGGAGTAACAATAAAAATGCAGAGAAGATTTCATGGGACTCCAAAATGCAGGACCGGTACTGTTAGGCTTGACTAAAGAAATCGCCCTTGCCTTGCAATGACCAGCTTTTCGGTCTCCTTCTCTTTTCATCTCTTGTTCTTTTGTTTCACTGTCTTCCAATTTTCTCCTTTTAGGTTCTATTCTTTTAGGTTTTGAAGAGTTGTGTAGTTCCCACTCCTGTTTCTTCATCCAGCACAAGTTAAATGGTTCCATTTTTCAGCACTAAATAAGCTAAGTCAGTCCAGAGCGTTGTCACAGTTTAAGGGATTAGTAACAAAACAAACATGAGAAGACTGGTCACAAGCAGTGCTGCCTAGTCCTGTGGATATATGGCAAACCCTTGTGAACACCACAGTCAGCTTTTAAACCCAAAGAACCACTATTAATCCGAATCACAAGAATATACTTTCACTGCTGAAAGAAATGCTGTATTCTTCACCTATTTTTGTCCATCTGCTTTCCACATTCTGTCTAATATTGGCCAGGTTGCAGATACAGAAAACACCATCTTCTGTAGATTCTAGATACAAGGTAACTGATTCATAATTCTTAGTAATGACCTGGCATGTAGAACTCAATCCTCAACTATATCCAGCCTTTAACAAAAGCTTTCAGACATTTCACACTAGCCCATTAGAGTGCATAAAAGGTATAACATGACTTCAATGAACAATCAGGCAATAGGAGAGCATAAGGCTCAAGTGAACAGTTTACAAAAAACTGAAATTTGTTCAGTCATCTTTTATAAATTTGTTTATTTATTGCACACTTTTAGAACACTTGTATAAACTTTACCATTTTGTTTAATAGACTAGCATTTAACTATGTAAAGCAATTTTTCTCTACATACAGAAATTTTGATTAAAAAAACTGGTAGAGTTGAAGTGCCATGGGTTTTACATTAGAAAATTATGATGAAGTTGGAAGCTTCAATGTTGTTTGCTTAGCGGTGCATCTTCATTATATCCAATATTGTTAAAAGCAAGTTCTGCTCTCTAATTAAGCTCCATCTTTGGCTGTCCCATTGCTTTTGCTCATGGCTACATACCAATTTGTATATTATAAAGAATCTTCTATTGATTCTACAAAGTTGACAATTTGCCTAATGGAGGGCAAGAATAATTTGTGACTGCGACTTCCCTTCCTTTCCAAAGTGTGCCTCCACAGAATTTGCAGATGACGTACGATTGGTGCACATTAGGTTCAGAATGAAAACATTTGTCAGCCAGATATCTAATGGCCCATTTCGCAGTGAATAGATGATGTTCAAAATATGCCAATTTTCCTGGGTCTTTTAATTACAGCTTTGATGGGTATGGTTTAGTTTACCTCATATATTTACCTAACAGGTACAAAAGACCTGAAATCTTCTTTACTCTCATATTCACCTTAAAAAGCTTAAATTTGTGGAAGCTAATCAAACATATTTCCTTTCCAATGAGACTGAGTACTAAAGGTCAGAACTTCAATACCTAAAATCTGAAATATTAGACTGAATTGAATAACTAAAAAAAAGAAAGGACTGGATTAAATATGGAGAAAAGGCACAAATTTTCTTTCACCTGTTTAGAAAGGCAGTCACATGATGCAAGTATAAGTCTGCATCCATTTAGCTTTCAGCACTACTGAGTACCATATTAAAAAATCCACACCTCTAATTCAGTTACTTTTTTCCAAACATTTTAATACATAAAGAGCATTTTAAACTAATTCAACGCTATTGTAGAATTTCCTGGTTTGGATGTTATTCATTAACTTCTGAAAACAGCATGCTAAAAAAAAAGTCTTTTTAGAGAGATAAGAAGGGAATTCACAGCCCTCATCCAATCTTTTAATTGAGCACCATTAATCTGCTATGTTGCTTAAGCAAATTTAAAATCTCAGCATTTAATTTCTTTCATTATCTATGAAGTATCTTCACAAAGTTTCAACCATTTGTGTTTCTCTCTGCCTTACAAAAAATGTTTCAAAAATGGAAACACAGAGGCAGAGATTTCATGTTGCGTTAGATGCTGTCAAAGAGGTCTCTTTTTCTCTCCCTTTCTCTGTTGTTTCCAGCCATCCTTCTCTCCATTCTCCTTTGTTTGCTAAAGTAGCTTACTGACTGTAATAAAGGGAGCCCAAGTGTCAGCTTGAGACTGCCATGAAAACTAACATTCACATAAACCATTTTTTCCACTTTTGTTAAGCTTCTTATCAAAAGAACTCTCCGTCTCTCTCGCTCTCTTTTACTCTCTCTCGTCTTCTGTCCTTTTTAGGATATCTTTCTAATTTTATTGAGACTCCTCTGTTAAGGTACAGCACTATAGTTCAGTAACTATAGGAAAGTGAACCCAAAAGAGCCAGCTTGAGACTACCACAAACCATTTTCACTTCTTATGTTAACATTTCATCTCAAAGGACTCTTTTCTCTCTCTGTCAGTTGCAAGGCATCTCTTTGTCTCTATTGTGCTTACTGCACTAAGGTGCCTCATTGACTGGAGTGAAGTGAACTCAAGCGTGCCAACTTGAGGCTGGCACACATTTTTTAATTTGGTTGAAGTTGACACCCTAAAGGATTCGGTTTCTGAGCAGCAACACTCCGTTCCCCCCTACCCCATGCCCACTCCGCGGAGGCATCTCCAAGATACATTTGCTGTATTGAAGTTTTCTACGTTATGTATTTAATTTGACAAAATTTGGTCGATCATAACCCTGAAGATCATTCAAAGATACTTCTTTTACTCCTCATACCTTGTAGAGAACCCGGGATACCAAAATAAAATTAATACCAAATTGCCAAACACACACAGTTCCATACCTGCCAAAAGGTTAGGAAAACTTAACCATAAGGCCTGTTTTTAAAAGAAATACCTCTGAAAATTAGAGACTGGGAAAAAGAGAAAAAAAATCAGCCCCCTCACCTGAGCCTGCAAAGTTTCATGCCAAATGAAATAATCAGTATACATTTCTAAGCCAAGTCCTAATCACTTTGGTTTGGCCTTTTTATAATAGCTCTCATTCCCTTGAGGATTTACATTTGGTAAAGGTAAACCTAATGACTAAATATAAAACAACTATGATTAAATGAATTATGGCAACTAAACTCATCCCTGAGTGGAAAGATACAAGTTGAAAGACAAGGACCAAAACCGATTAGACTGCAAATTCCCAGGACAGAGTTTAAGTCAGCTGCTGTCAACACTTAAAACTAGCAATTCTCCAGTACTGAAATGTTTCACTGGAGCAAAAACACAGAAGAGAGAATCCAGTATGCAGTGTTTTCCATTCTTGTTTTTTGTTTGTTTTCAGTGATGTCCTTCACCTACTTTCTGTGTCTTTCACAATTCCTGACAATATTCGATTAGCTCAATTCAACATTTTTCTCTCTCTTCTCTATTGCTAAAATCAGTCATGAACTGGAAAACCAAAAAAGGGAGTTTTGGATAACACTGAGTGTATCCTTCAGTTTGTCATAGCCAAAAATCATACACTTTGCAACAAGGAAGATCTATTTGTCTTAATTCCAAAATGCAGACTAAAGAAGCTTGTTTATTTTTGCACAAATCAGATTAGCTATGAAGTTACCCCATGACAAAATCGATCTGCAAAACTAAAACCTAATAATATTACTCATAAAAATCTATGCTAATGATTTTCAATTTTTTCTTTCTTTTTTGAATTCCTGTGGATCACACTAGAATTTCAGAGACATTTCTAATGTTGACAAAAAACTCCATGAGCAAAAAGTCAACTTATAAACATGCCAGTTAATTGTGAACACAGCAGAAATTTTACATATGTGTTTTGCCAGCTTTCATATAGAGTTTATCTTCAAATTAAAAAATCAAAACAAAACAAAAAAACCCCTCACCTTTCTAAAAACCCTTTATCTCCCAGAGAAAATATGAAAAAGTTGTGATTTCAGGGCACTCAAAATTGAACACTACATCTTGTCCATTATACCAAAATGCAGCATTGAGTTATTTCATTTCTAACATTGTCAGTAAAAACCTTAATCTTGGTTGCCACACTCAGGGCCTTTTCTGTTCCTGATTCTACTACAGTGCCAGATTCACTGAGCAACACCCCGAGAGAGCAGCATTCCAAAAGATCGGTCCTTCCATAGCAAAAGAACGTTGGTTTTCCACAGCACTTTTGGATTCATTCTATTTGTCTTCTCATTTCTGAAACTTTAGACTTCAGCCAAGTCTATGTTTTTTAGGTTTTGCATCACCACAGCTAAGAGATGGAACACATGAAAGTTACCCTAAAGGAAAATCAGGACAAAGGTGCAAGTTTAGAGCACAGAAACTAAAAATTAAGAAAGAAGGGAGTAAATACGGTTTGTAAGCTTTCAGAAAGCTTGATTTTCACACCATGCTCTAATTGCAACACTCCTTGATACATCAGTGCTTATTAATGAAACAAAGCACTACAATTTCTTGAACAGTCAAGGTCAGGGACACAAAAAAATAAAAGCAAACAAAACTCCAGAATATCCACATCCAGCCATGACCAAGCAGTAAATACCAGCAGGGCTGGTGATGATTTTCTAGAAAACCTAACATGATCCAGGTGCATAAAAACATATGCTTTAGCACAGAATTTCAAGAATGTAGCTAATATTGCCACAACCACTTAAAATTAATAAATGAACTGTAAAAATCCCACAACACTGGATTGTAAACAGTAATTTTACACAAATGCTTCATGAATTTAAGTAATTATTTTAAGCCTTTAATTCTTAATGACTACCAAAATACTCAAAGTCAGTAGTCTTCAATGAGTTCTTATGAAAAAAAATAATAAATAAGCCTCACAACTACTACTGGGTCCATGGGCGTTCTGCCATTGTTCTTGATACAATTACCTTTCCATTAGTGTTTTGGGAGACTCTTAGAAGCAGAGACAGGTGTTTCCTGATTTTGGAGTAAAAAAAAATGTTTATTTCACATTGCACTAGCAGAAAAGCCAAGTTTCACAAGCTGTGACCAAGTAAATTAACTATGAATATTCCCAGTGACAAAGCAAATCAGTCTCCTGGGTGAAACGATTGGGTGTGCTGTAAGCAACATCTTGTGTAGATTCATAGGACACAAGAAGTTGTCTGAGAACTTTCTGAGCCCACTATCCCCTAAAAAATCAGTTAATAATCAATTATTACTTGACATCATGAAACTAAGTAAAATGTCAAAATGCTCTAAGCTTACAAACCTGTGCCTGGCAAACAGCAAAATAAATACAACTGGCCAATTTCAACCAGACTTCTTTGGCAATTTTTCAAAGATGGGAAGAAGTGTGACACGAGTACCCTGCCAGGCCTCATGTGCCTGTGAATATTCCATAAACAAAACCACTTCAGCGCATCCCCAGTCAAAGTCATACCAGCTGTTGTTATTCCTGCACTTATTCTCTGCAGTGGAAAGGAAGGCAAAAATCATACTGCCTGGACAAGAAAATAAAAAGAAATGAAGGAAGAAAAAAAAAACCAGGCAAAACAACATATGCCCAGAAAAAGGCATATTAACGGCTATTTCAAGAAGAAAAATTTTCTTTTCAGCAGACATTTTGATACCCTCATAAAGAAGGGCCATGATAATGATGATGCCATAAAAAATAAAACTGTAACAATCTAGGACTTTCATTTCATTTTGACTCATGCAATTTTACCAGATTCATGTCAAGTTCAGAGTGCTTCAAGAAACAACAGAAAGACACATTAACTCTGCAGTAGTTCATAGAAACTTTCTATGAGAGAGAAAATGTATTCATGTTGAAAATATTGAGTCACTAAGCCCTCAGACTGCATTCCAAAAGTCTACCAGAAACGTTTCAATCAAGGAGTGAGTATGTGACAGCCAGGCCATTTGGGCTTAAAAGCATTGTGCAGAATTATGTTGGGTGAATCTAGTGCCCTCTAAATGACCTCATATTATGGCCATGATATTAAGTCATGGAGAAGCCTGTAAGTAAGATGAATAATTTTTCCTCCCTTAAAAAATAAAATTAAACAAAACAAACAAAAAAAAAGGAAAGGGAAAACTCTTAAGTTCAGTAAGAATGCTAAATTACCCCCTCTCCCAATGGAATGCTTCACTCTCATTTCCAACTAGCAGAAAGCCTATTGACCCCCACAGTGTGATCCTTTTCACTGCTCTTAAAGTACTTTCTTTAATCTCTTGGATCAAAGATTGGTCAATAAAAATAATTTCTGCTTTTGTGGGGAGCAAACAAACTGCACCGAGTCCTATGATAATTCTAAATTTTCACTAAAATCCCTGAGAAACAAAACAAAAAAAAGTTTCAAAAATAACCCAAAAACCTAAGCAAAACACCACAGCACATACATGTTATGCTAACTTTGCAACTGGAAATGCTTGTATTTTGAATCAATGTAAATAAGAGAATGTGATTGTTTTACATACTCTTTCATACATATTGCAGTAAGTAGTTTCAGGCCTTGAAAAACTAAAGCTAAACTATATTTAAACACTGCTATACAATATTTCCAATTAACTGGTTTAATCCTAAATGTAGAAAAACCTTTGGGTCCTCTACACAGGTTAATTGATTGGACACTGTTTTCACCACAGAGTTTTCAACAAACAGCCTCCAGACTATATGGCATCTAAGGGGTTTGTGTTACACCATAGGTATCAAGTCTAATGAGAATCTGAGCTGGGGAAAAAA
>JAWWEW010000169.1:18501532-18596793 GCA_035583185.1 Anabacerthia variegaticeps
AAAAAAAAGCCCAAAATAAAAACAAATACCCCAACAGAATATGTTTGCGGGGGGGGTGGGGGGTGGGGTGGGGAGGGAATCCCAGCATCCAGAGGTATTATCTCTATGCTCATTTGACTTATTAACTAACTCATTTTTAAATTCCTTTCCAACTTTAACCTATGCCTCCAAGGTACCGCATCTGTATTCTGACCGTACTTTTCCAGAGCATGTTCCTAATATCCATCAGCTTCCCTGTCATCTAAACTGAACAGAAGTGCTTTCTGTTTAGCTGAAACTCCTTATAATCACTGCTCCTCATAATCACTGATCGCTGCTTCTTCACCTACTCTGGACTCCCTGATGAAGGTCAAGCATTTCCCTCTTCCTGAGTTTCACCAAAAACCCAGACCGCAGATGGCCCTTGGGATCTGGCTGTGACACCAAAACAACTTTGAATGCTTTCACAGGTCCCCCAAGATATAGCGCCTTGTAGACAATCTCTTGCTACCACATTTTCATTGTCACTCCCAAACTGCCCTCTTACTTCATTTATGAGCTGTTCAAACCCACATGAAGTTACCAAGAAGTTTCTCCATCTCACCCGCTGTATTTGCCTGGCCCTAAAGACAGGTTGTCTGCAAAGCTGCTAAGAGATCCTTTGTCAAGCATGCTTCACAGAATCACTAGCAACCCTAGGGAAAAACAGCACATGTAAGTGCCCAGATCATTTTAGTTATAATAAACAAGAATTTCCGTCATGCTGGGGTACATCTTCTCAAAGCAGAGACCCCAGACTTGGACCTTGATTTTGGGCACACTCGAACCAAGTCTTAACTGTTCTATAAATAATGTCCTTTTTTAGTAACAATTTCCTACTTTATTTTAGAGCTGTATGCCATTTTTTAGGCCACACTGAAAATGGATCTGAAGATTCAGAGGTGAAGGGGAATGTTTTCTTTCTTGTTCTGTGTGGTGCCTTGTATGCACTCCAGAATGATGTAAACTAACATCAGGCTAAACACCACCCATAATCATTGAAATATAATTATTTTCTCACACGTTTATTGCAAGGTCAAGACTTATTCTACTAGTGCTTTAATCTGAAATAACAGAACCTCACTTCCAAATCCAGACCCCTCAATTCAAGATGCCAAGGCTAAAAGAACAGTTTGTTACCACACACCCTACCCCTGCGTTAAAGTTTATGGAGATGCACCCTGCATATGAGGTTTGACCCTTCAGCCCCTAGAAAAGCCAAAGCTGTTTGGAAGACAGATAAAGCTTAGGTAAATTTAAGTTACCCTAAACCATAAAGGGAAATCTTGCATTTGCTGCATGAACAAATTCCCCATGATTTTATACCAAACTTTGAGCACACAAGCAACATACAGTCCAAACCCCAAACAGTTGTGTGCATGTGTCCCCACCACACCCCTCATCAGAAGTGTCACTTAGAAAATGGATGAAAAAAGTAGTTTTTAAGAAACTTAGGAATGAGCAGGTTGTTACTGAAGAAACTACCTTTAGTTCTATGATGTAAAAGGGATCCTGCTGGATGCCTCCACAGTAGCATCAGTGATATTAGTGCACGGAGAGGCTAACAAAAGGCAGCCATGCTGTCTGCAGCAGCACTAAAAATGGAGCAAAATACAGTAAGGTGAGGGGGGAAAAAAAGGCATAACAAGCTAATTTCAAGATCAATTTTAACCAGGAGATTTAGAAATGTGAAAGTAGAAGTTGATACTTTCATGACAGGCTAAGCTGACATTGATTCAATTACTTTGTTATAGTGACCCCAGAAAAACATTTCTTTGTTAGAGGTACTTCATCATGATTCAAAAAATATAATACGTATACATAATTTATAGTTTTTCCTAAATCTCAGTGCATCTGACACAGATCACATGCAGCAAAAAAAACACAAACGCACATTTATCAATACATTCTTACTGTTACACCATGTATAAAATTTCCCACACATGATAAAAGTAACTAATTTAAGATATCACGGTTTGATTTTGTTTTTAAATAAAGCACTCTCATACTAAAAATTGAATACTTCATACAGAAAATAGGTTGCTATTCTCTAAAATTGACTCTAATGTTAGCTGAATATTAATAAAATCCATAAACCATTAGTACATTATAGCTGCTTTGTTCTGAATTACATAGACCTTTTATGTTTATTCCTCAGTGAAAATGCACAAAAAATGAAATCCTCTCTAATTGTGTTCTCTGAAGATAGCTGGTAAAATCATTTCTAGCAGCAATAAATCAATTGCAGTATTAAAATGACCTGCCAGGTGCATCTTCTGGGTATCAGACTAATTAAGGGAATGTATTAATTGCAACTATTCATCAACACCACCAATGTTAGGTAACCCTTACAATGAATCTTTTTACCATATTATTCAGCAGTGAAACTGCAGTTTGACAAAATACAGGGGATTGAACAACAAGAAAAAGAAAATTAAAACATTTCAAAAAAAATCTATGCACAGCTTGATCACTTTGTTCCCAATTCTTTCCTGGTAAATCAACCAAACAGAAGATGTAACTATATGTACATATGTCATTTATACGTATACATATCTCTGTCTCAGGAGAGAGTTTTACAAGGTTTCAGATACTGATGTGCATTTTTCCCCTCCCCCAAAATCTAATTCAGACAAAAATTCATATGCATTTTCTGTAGCTATGAGCCAAATGTGACCCAAATTTGGATCATCAGGCTTTCACTGGAAATGACCATTTACTTCTGAAAGTAGGTTTAGTGATATCTTCATTATTTTTCCACCAGCACTTGTTTATCGTTTTATGCATTCTTATAAATGCAGATAACATAATACCAGTCTACAGTTTTGTACAGTTCGCTGATTCCCCCAGCGTTATTTTCCTGGCTAAAAATAAAAGCTCTTCTTCAAAACTTCTGATGTGTTTTATCATCACTTTCTACAAACAAAAATTCTGGATTGCACAATAACTTCATACATTTCAGGCAAAACACTGAAAGTTGCAGGAAGAAGTAAAACTCCTACAATACCAATTTCTCTGCTTGCTTTTTAGTGTAGAAGAAGATTAGGAAAGGGATATGATTATAAACTGACAGAGGGGGGGAAAACCATACATGTCTGAGTTCAAAATTTGGCCCACATTTCAAAGTTCACATTCCTCTCCCCAGCATGCTGTAAATACTTTTATCTAAGAGACTGGTTCCTGTTGACTCACTCTCTCTACACCTTGGAGGTATTTCTAAGTGGCTCTGGTATCTAAGCACTAAAAGTAGTTAGATAGAACTACGGCTTTTCCATTGCCACCCACCATGACTACCACCATCATTCTCTGTCCCAGGTAAACCAAAGAGTAAGAAGCACTTGTAGATCCACAGAAAGACATTTTTGTGCCTGGACAAAATTTACCTTCTCTTCTAGCTGTATATCCATAGATGGGCAGTGTAAGATATGGAAACTGGTCATACTTATAAACCAGGGCATACACATTTAGAACACACATCTTGATTTTATTCAAAAGAAGAGGAGCTGGAGGAAACTTCACAACCTTTTGGTTCCTGCTTGTGCTTTTCAAAATTGCTCTAAGTCCCCCTTCTGCAGAAAACACAGAATTATGCAACTTGTCCCAGAGGCCACAGTAGTAGGTACTGGCAATCAAAGGCAGCATGTGAGACTTGGACATCAGCATTAGAGTGCAGATGCACAGGCAGCAGCTTCCCAGATGACTTCAACTCAAGTGCCCGGTGCCAAGCAGAGCGTGCCACGTACTGCGGCCCATGGCAGGCAGCCTGTTCAGCACCCACAGCCACGCACACCACAGTCAGGATGCTTCTCTTCGCACACAGCTCTGCAAACACACTGCAGTCCTGACCTCCAACACTGCTTATTGTGGGTTTGAATGTTTCTTGAACACCTACTGTCAGGAATTGTCAAATGAATGAAATTGAAAGAAAATAGCCCCACAGTGAAAACCACTTGATTCATTTTTATTTATGACTCACAATAAGAATATACACCTTCCTACTTTTAAAGACTGTCAAATACAGAAATTTTTAAATTATATATGATGGTGATATATGGTGATTCACAATCACCCATGAATTTTAAAGCCTACCACCTGTCTCCAGCTTGTGTCAATATGACTGAAGAAATGCTCTCAATTGCCTTTCGTATTCAAAGAGTTAGAAATAGAAGTTCACAAGTAAGATATTGTTCCTGTCTCTCCCTTCACTACCCAGACTGCTTTCTGATCTTCCTTTTGTCCTCAATCCTTTCCTTATCCCTTTCACCTCTCTTTCTCACTCTCACTCCGTCCCCTTGATCCATCAGACACAGCCAAGCTATCTGACACCAATGCCTTAAAGTAATTTTGGACAGAAGCAAAATGCCCTAGAATCCTTAGTAATCCTCCTCAGATCCATGTACTGAGCCCCGGTTCGGCTCTTTTATAGCCACAAACAGTCTTTCAGCTAGGTAGCCTGGAAACTGAAAGCTGCTTCAGTAACAGAGGAAGGACAACAAGTCCTGAAAGAAAATGAGCCTGCTCAGGAAGGGGGGGGTGGGGAATCCACATTCTTCTTCAGCGCTAACATTAATATAAGCTAGAATGAACGAACTGATCACTAAACAAAGGAGCTCTCTAACTGTAGTAGGTAAATGAGGAGATAGACTGTCCTTTTGTTGCAGTTGTGTACACTCGGCATCCTGATACAAGACAATGGTTTGTAAACACCAGTGGTTTTGTGAATTATTGAAACAGCTACAGTGTTCTGAAGGCCCATAGAAAAATTTCTTTTACGTCTTATCATTCCCTATCGAGTCCAAGTGTAGTTTTTGACATACCAGAGCGGGATTTTATTCTGTCCTTTTCCAGTACAACTAAATCTGAAAGCCACATGGAATTCAGAGAAATAAATAAAAAATAAAACACAAAAATCAATAGACTGCTGCCAAAACCCTGTGGATTGCACTAAAGTCAGTGTTAAGTTACCTTTCATGACTAAGCAAGAAACTAGAAAAACTGAAAAGACTGCTTGTACCACACTGAGTTACAGAGCTGCTTTCCCCCAGGCTTGGTGTGTACCAGCACTCACAGTCCTCTGGTACAAAAGGTAGATTGCAGTGACAGACCATTGGACCTTAAGCTATCTCACCCCTGAGAGAAAAAATATTTGACAAAACTCTACTTCCCATTGTGGGAACATAATAAATCCTACTCTTTGCAGGCAAATGTAAGTCAACCCAGTACTTTCTAATCTTCTCATAGAATACCAGAACAATTTAGGTTGGAATACACAGACATACTGGGCCAACAAGAGCCAAGACCCAGCAAAGCCCAGTTGAATGCATTCAGCGAAAATAATACGTGATCAAAGGCAATTGAAGATTATTTTTAAGTTGTATTTGTACAGAAAGAATATGGAGATTTTTGAAAGGGAAGATGAAGGAGGAAAGAGAAAGAAAATGAGGAAAATCAAAAGCCAGAAGCTGCTTCTTTCTCCCAAGGCCCAGCAGATGTTGGCAAGTAGTAGGACATGGAGCCAGACACCATGCCCTCGCTCCCTCAAGATAAGGGCTCACTTCTTCTTCAGCTCTGTCTTGTTGTTCCCATGGTAAATCCCCAGGGGCAATGGACGCCAGAAGACTTGCATTAGTCTTAGTCCAACATAATGAGGAGCAGAACCTGACATCGAATTGTAGCAAATAGAGTCAGGTGAACGTACACATGCCTCTGCCAGTGCTGTTAGATTAGATTTTTGCAAGTTAAAAAAGAAAAGCTCACCCACTCTCTGCAATTAAAGTTATCAGCCATTTCTAAATCTACTAATTGGTGTTTCTCTGGGAGAAAAAAAAGAAAAAAAAAAAGATACTGTTTGAGACTTCTTTTTAAGAAAAGGAAAAAGGACAAATCATCACTGGAGAAAGTAGAACATACCCATTACTAAGAGCTACAATACAGATTTTGCCAGCCCCTCTCTTTCCCCCAAAGAAGCAATTTACAACAGCGAGAGAATGTAAGTCAGGGGATCAAACTCAAGAGAAGTTTAAAAGCAGTTTTTGGCTGCAGTACTGATGCAACCTAATGGGGGCATGAACAACTTAATGCCACACAAATCCATTTCTCTGGTAGGGCCATAAGGCTCTGAGGCAACCTGACAGCTGATTCCACCTCTCTGGGACGCCAGTAGGCACTGCTCTTTAGAAAAGCACAGCCCAGACTTAAGAAGCTTTACTCACTCTTACTTCCTTATGATGAATTACAGTATGTGCCACATCAGGAAGTAAGCCTTTCAGCATTGCCATGTCCAGTGCTTCTAGCATTAAGCTCTTAAAACACACTGGGGTTTTTTTATAAATATCCTGCTTCTAAATGCCATTTTTGCTTACTGGGGGGACAGGGGGGGGAACGAAAAACAAAAACCCTAAGAAATCCCACTGAGTAATACAAGCTTAGGAAATTAAATAAATAAACACACTATACCAACAAAAGCCATGAGATTAGACAAGGTCATGATTTTGGAAATAACTGATTTTTTACTGCTTTAGTCTGGCAATAACAGCTATTTGAGAACCTAACATGAGGGAGATAATTTTCTATTCATATCTATATGGCTCCTCATAATTAACGGGGAAAAAATAGGAAGAAGAGAGTATGAGTTTCAGTTTTGTTTTATTTTGCCAAAACAGGCATTGTCAAGCAGAAACTTGACCTTAACTTTTGTGGATGACTGACTTCAAAACATGTTTGCTTATTCTGCTTTAAACACAGTCATTAGCTTCTTTCTCCAGTACTATAGTATGGAGGTAAAATTTTAGTCACAACCACTCCAGACATCTGCCAATATAAATGGCAAATGAGTACTTAATTTCCAAGGGTCAGTGCCAAAAATCGGGTATCCCTGTTTCAGCTCTTGACTACACTCTATTCAGCCAAGACACATGCATGAAGACTACCTATAATCTTCTGCATGCACTAATATATTCTATACTCTGTTTTCTTAAAAAGGCATTTGCCCTTATATACTTTATCTACAACAGCAGCAGATCCTCTACCAAGTGCTATCAAAATCCATATCCATATTTCTAAATAAAAATAAAAAAACATAAATGACTTTACTAGCTTCTTCCTCTACCTTTGTTATGAAAGAAAAAACATCCCTCTAAAATCTAACGATTCTAAAAATGTCGTCTTCTTGCCATGTTTGTTCCAATAGGTTGTTGCTCTCGTTACTCCACTATCCTTTTCCTACAGTTATACTTTCAAAGGAGCAGTTGCCTTCCACTAAGTTTAACATGCAGTTTTAACTTTTACTTATGGCAGTGCTTTGTCCTTAATATAGTTGCAAAATATACCACATTATACCCTGTTTTCAAATTTTGTAGTTGCTCTTTTTTTCTGAAAAGAGAATTTCATGGCAATTCTTTAAACAAATGCACAAAGCCTTACAAAGTTTTAATTTATTAAAATGCGATTGTCAGATCTTAAATATAAGACAACTGTCAATCTAGAAAAAAATCTGTTTCTAAGAACGGACCATTATTTAATGCTATTACGTAGCTGAAAAATTCTAAACAAATGTTTTATTTAAGCATATTTAAAACGGCTGGACCAGTTTAGGGAAACAGCCATCTGTCTTCCACTGCACTGTAGCTATGAAAAACAATTGCTCAGGACTTCAGTGGCCTTGCCCAGTGCACAAGTCAAGCTGATTTTTTTTGCTGAATCAGGGTCTTAGTTCTAAATTATATCAATTTTTCTTTTTGCGCTTCAGATTGCCTCTTTAAAAAAATAAGGGAGAGGTGGTTGTGGTGGTAATGCAGTTTGTTTATCTCTTCAGGAAAACTGGAATAGTAGATCCTCTGTCATTTAATATAAAAAATTATTTTTATATTATGAGTTCTACTTTTATCAGAAATTTTCAGTAGCATTGCCCTGGTTAAGAGTTATTAGTCTTAAAAATAAAACAGAAATACATAATTCCCATGATGAAGAATAAGCCAACTGTTAGATTAGCAGCAGTTACTTCCAGATGATAGAAAATATTTACAGCATCATCCTGTACTGTTAGTTTTCACTGCTATGATAACAGAAAAATTATCTTCAAAGGGGCACAGTACAAATCCATTCATATTGCTTTTCACTTTGGAGAAAAGTACGTCAGAATAATCATGCCATACAACTAAGAGTTTCTGTAATGACAAACATAATTTTGAAATATTCTGGGCCACAGGTGCTAAGAGATTATGGCAATTTCAAATAGTCTGTATTTTTTTACTAAATACTAAAGGACTGCTGGTGTTTGGTTTTTCCAATTCCTATAAAAATACCTTTTCATTACGAAAAAAATTAATATATTGCTAAGGAAATACTTACAACAATGATATTAGTCCATTTTAGAAACAAAACTTTACCCAGTATATTCTATTACCAAAAGAACATTGCCACTGAGGTAAATTATTACTCTCTCCATACTTTTTAGTTGACACAACACTGTAATTAGTAGTCTCGCTTCCACATTAATGCATCACTAGAAATACAGGTATCTCTTCAGTCACATGGACACATATATCCATACATTTCATTCAAACTACAATTAAACATAAATAGATTTTTATTCCTGCCTTTCATCCTTTTCTTCCTCATTTTCCTCAGTAGACCAAACAATCGAGAATTGCATATTTCATCTGTTGCCAGTGCCTCAATAATTATGATGGAGCTATAAAGGAAATTATACACTCTGCAGATGATTAAATCAGCCTAAACATTCTACTCTCATGAGTCATTGTGGCATGAATGAAGACACCATATTCTTAGCCTTATATCTCTCTCGCTAATTTTCCTTAGCTTCATTATTTTTTTTTTGCCTGGTACCTTTGACCCTTCTTTTGCTTCCTCCCCAACCCCCCACTATCATCTGTCTCTCTCCTTTTTTCTTCTAATTAGGCCACTTCTCCGTTTTTATTTTTTTCTGTCCTTCTTGGTACAGGTATACTTCTGTTCCTTCTCTCACCTCTCTTCCACATTATCTCTTTCTAAGTACAATACCAATGCCACAATTTTTTTCCCTTCTGATTTGTGAAACTCTTTCTTTCCTCTGTACCTGCCCAGGCTTCCTACCCCCTGCCTATGCTTTTCCTTTCTCCTCTATTATGAGGTATGGTCTCTCTTGTATTTCTAGCTCTAAAGTTCACTGAGCTTTTGGGAAAAGAAAACTACAGCCGTGGTGAAACAACATAGGTTTGTCCAAAACTACTGCCGGCAATTCAATTCAGTTAGAAGCTTTGTTTGTTCTGAAGTAACAGTGTAATTACCCTAATTGCTGGGAATTAGAAATAAAATAAAAACGGGGGGAGGGGGACGGGGACGACCAGGACAAAAGACCCACAAAACAAAAAACAAACAACCAATCTCTTAGGGAAATGCACTTAGAGAAATCCATTTTCCAGGAGTTTCATAGACTGCATATGCTATAGGTGCTTGCTTTTTAGAGGACTAATAGTACAGGACAGCACAACAGAAACCACTAGACCAGAGTGTTATAGATTGAAGCATCTCTACTAACAACAAAGCTGCACAAACATAATCCAGGTGAAGAGCTAGTTCTTCAAGTATTTAGTTGTATGGCTGTAACCCTCGTGTAACATACACCGTCTATGTCTATTCAATTCAGCTTTTCTGACACAATGTTTCAAATCAAGGAAAAGTTTAATATTTTGTTAGCAGTAGTACATAAAGTGTAAGTACACTAAGGAAAGTGATGACCAATTTGCCAAGACCTTAGATAAAGGCACACCGAGGAAGAAATACCATATTCAGTCTCATCCTTGGTCTGTCTTGAAGTAGGCTGCATTAAGGCTCTTGTAACATTATCAGTACCTATATTATTTTTAAAACCAAAATTACACACCTGCACAACATACCTTACTAAACACCTTTTTCAAGACAATTCTTGAAACTAAATGTAGGCACTTCTATAAATCTTTCCTGATTTGGGTTCTACATTTTAAGTTTCTTAAAGCCTTCTCGTTTAAACTTTATACAGACATTTCTATTCCCATATTAAGCATATTATCTTCTCTCTATACATGTTTTTCACAGAACATGCATTGCTACAAAATCCTCTACTGCCTTATATCTTGCTACAAAAAAAAAAAAGAAAAAAAAAAAGGAACATTCCTCTGGAAAATTAAGTAATCATAAATTATTATTACATTAATGAATTCTTTCAAGTGTTGCCTTTAGCTTTCTTTTTGTTTTGCCTAAGGGAAGAAGTTAGAAAAAACAGGCCTTTGCAAAACAATCTGCAAAGTCAAACAGAGTTTTGTTAGATTAATAGCATCGCAATTTAGCATATTTTTCCTTCTTTTGTTGACTAAGAACATATTACTGAGCAATATTTCCAATGTTAGGCATTCCTATATTCAAAGAGAAGTATTGAGTTCTCAGAACTATTAAATACCTTAAAGAAGTTGTAATAATCAGACTGAATAGACTGAAAAGAGGCTAGCCTAAGGCATAAAAAGTTTCTTTGGGCACCTAATTTTAGGCATCCAGTACAAGAAGTTCTGAGGTGTAGAAATTATGATAAATTTGACAGAGAATACATAAATATCTTAACCACAGAGAAACCACTGCAGTCAATTTATGGTTTGCCACTCTTCATATTTAGTAGAGACATAACTGAAAGCAATTCAAAACTGCAACACGTGAGAAAGAAGGAAGATTCTAGTCTTTGCTCAAAAATGGCATAAGTCAGCACAGCATGAATCAAGAAACAGTATTTAACACACAAATTCTAGAAGGGCTTTGATAAAGACTGAGAATCAAATATATGGAATGTTTGGCTGCTTCTGAATGCCACACACTGGATGAAGCTTTGCAATCACCTGTAAACCAGAAGCAGAATTTGAAACCTTACATCGCAGTAGTCAGGTTGATGCAATTCTACAGCCCACTTATAGAAAAAATCTTCAGGAAGCAAAAGCTTCACAACAAAATTATATTCCATTCATTGCCCCTATATATTTTAGAGTCACTTTAAGATAAATAGTGCTGTGATAAGAGAAAAAGAAAGCATTAGCACTAGCATTTCAGCAAAACTATTTCATTCTGAGAAGTTCTGCAGAAATTACACTATGCCAGTTATATTTAATTGTAACATAAAAATTAAACACCATTTGCTTTATATAAAATTGGGATAGTATGTAAATTAAGTAAGTTTCAACTCATGTCTTCTTACTCACATCTGTTGGCAGTTTAAATAGTTTTAGTGTCATTAATTGTTCTAAAAGTGCAAGATTTGCTGTATGCTTGCCACTTAGGACCAAAGGCACAAAAGTCTAATTGAACTAAGTAATTAGTAATTTGTCATTTCCTATTGTCAGCAATTACTTCCCATTAGAAATCCTCACTGAAAATTCTAATTTGAAGTGAGGTTTGCATTTTATTGCTGTCCATCCAAATTAATTTAAAATTGACAGCTACATATTCATTTAAAAATTTAAAGATATTAAATATGCTTGAAGACACCAAGGCATATTCCACCCCATGTGTATTTGTGATAGCATATCTGGACTCATAAGAGTCAGAAGGAAAATCCAAAGTATTTCTTTCATTCCTTCAATTATGAAGTATGCACCAGCATTACATAGCAGGCCCCATCAAACTCTTGTTCATGTGAATAGTGTCCTTAATTGGCAATTTAAATGGGTAACACAAACAAAGTATGACACACAAAATTCTATAAGGATTCACTGGATTTCTTAGTCACTTTTCCAAAAGGAACCAGAAATACGTATTGAAAATGCACATATAACAGGAACGGAACTGAGTATTTTCATGCTTTTTTCTAGAAGCTTTTCCTTTTGGTTTTATTGCAAAAGCAATTTTCCTTTTATTATTTTTCAGAGTTACTAAAGCAATCAGCAACATTCAGTTGTGAACGCTCATCGTGCAGCATGAGGCAGTGCTGGGAGGGCAGGAGTGCTGCAGGTGCCTCAGAAACGCACAGGACTGATCAGCCATGAGGAGGTAGAGACTTATAATTAAGACACGTCAAATGGATCTGTACCATCGTTTCAGGGCTCATAATATGGAACTGCCTAGCAAGCAGCAGCTTGGTGCCTGGTGAAATACTTCTGCTGCCCAGTACAACCCATTCCTGAAACTACGGGGAAACTAGATGTGCCAAGAGGCAAACTAGTTCAACTTCTCTTGGCAGAAAGTCAAAAGTAATAATAGTATAAATTCATCACTGTCCCAGAGATCTTTTGTAAGCAAGTTACAGACCTGAACACAAAGAGCATGAGGGTTTATTTTTTTAATGTAAAAAATGTTCAAACCCTGAAATAAGATCATGCTTAGTTCCAGCTGACAAGCATTTCAACATAAAGCTAACAGCTTAGCAGAGGTTCGTACTAAACATGGTCAGGAGATACCAGCTGGATATTGGTTGCTATCCACTTGTGAGTCTCTCATACCGAAGCATAAAATTATACGATAATTTTTCACCATAAAGTGGAGGAGGGAATTTGATGCTTAAGAAGTCGGCCAAGTGTGCAGTGACATTTTAATGTATTAATTTACAGATTTTGAAAACTATTAGGAGCAGAAGACAACAGAATTGCACAATTGTATATCTGATAATGGAACAGTTATTAGAGGTAGTATCAAGCACATTTGCACTTCAACTGCAGTACTATGGTATATTGTCATCTTTCTTTTCCTAATTTATGTGATATGATAATTAACCTTTAAATCTTGCAATGGTGATGAATTTCCCTTAAGTAGTTATTCTACATTCATATTTCCTGAAAGCACAGATCTCTCACTGAACCTCTCTCTGATAACTAGTTAATACACGTCACAGATAACTAGTACTCTAGATTAAGCACACATTGTTACAGTTAATTTGGAACAAAATTCCTATGAAGAAACATACCCACATGCTTACAAAAAGCTCATCACAATTAATGCTATGACAGACAAAAGTGAAGGTTCTTAATGTTTGATCACTAATAAATAATAGGCATTGTTCACAATACTTTCATAGCTAAAGTAGACTGTACCAGGGAATCTCTCAAACAGACAGCATCATAGACCTCTTTTCTTACACTGATTTTAGCATTCACTAGGAATAGATTTTTCTACCCCTTCAGGGAAGAGCAATCTAATAAAAAAAAAATAAATAACCAAACCAAAACAAAAAAAAAAAACAGAAGGGGAAAATGTCATCTGGACCCTGAACACAAGTCCACTGGACTGGCAGAAACCTTAGTCCAGCCCCCCACCCACCTTCCATGGCAATCAGTTTTACCTCACACGGTATTAACAGATGCTGATTATAATTAGATATTTGCTACGTATTGAAGAAAAAACTGATCTCCAAATCTGTATCCTAATTATGTGATTCCTAATTCCATAAGGTGTTCAAAGCTAGGGTTTGGAGGTATTTTCAGAATAATAAATACAGTGGGTATATTGCAAACCATTATTCTGCCTTTTCTGCAGCTGTGTTTAATTGCCAATAAGGCACTGGACAAAACAGAGAATTAAATTAGAAGTTCAATAAACACTGATCAATATTCTTGTAAATACCAAGTCTATAAAATGATCTCTTTAAATGTAGTTATACTACAGGTACCATGCAGATAATCTGTATTTGAATTTTATGGGCTGCTTGAAAGTCTAGTCAAATTTCTTCTGAGTTAAAACATTTTGAATCTAGGAATGCTGTAAAGAAAAATATTATAAACCAGCCTTTCTTCTTAAACTGTTGCTGTCTTCCAATTTCACATTAGCTCACAATCAGCCAAATAAAGAAGTCATCTTCTGTCTAACATGTAAATAAATCATCGGCTTCAGTTACTTTACCACTAGCTGTTTGTCATTCAGAAAAATAATGGTTAATCAATGACTAATCAATGAAGATGTGTAACGTATTAGTTTGCAGTCCTTCATCATCCTATTTTCCTCAATTGCCTGGGGGTTTGTGTTCAGTACTTACAGAATCGATTACAATTGTGAGTGATCATTCAGCTCATGTTGAGAGCTGTCAGCTGTGCTTTCTGCTAGGAGTTTTTACCCTCCTGTTTAATACAAGATGCTAATATTTAGCTGCATCTGACAAGCCCGATACCATAGTAGAAAATTTTATAAGAAGTCCTTAAGTAACTAATTGCAACACTACATGTCACTTGATGAAACTAAACTTTTCCTGACTTCACAATAATCATAAGCATTACTGACTTGCTGTGGAAAATTAAAGGAAAATAGCTGTCTGCTTGAGTCTGATCATGCCTGCAGGGAAGGCCTAAGAAAGGCAACTGACAATGATGCCTTTGTGCATAACTGCAGGGGGAAAACAGATAATTCTTCAATTTTCATATAAACTAACATTCTTCACCATATGACATTCACGTGTGCACTCAATTTCCTACCAGGGACACTGCAAAAGTTGGACCCACAGATTTTTGATACACAACAACATAAATGAATAACAAAGGCTTCTATAACGAAAGTCATGTTTCACTGCTTGACAAGACTATTTGCTTTGAAGCAGATTTAAGCTTGTCACCAACATAAGGAGGAAAGATTGGCTGTTGTTCCCCACACACACACCAAATACATTATTGCCAATGTATAGGTTTATTCACTTTAATTATTGTTTTCATACTTCTCTTAGAAAATGAATGTCAGTGGTAGTCATAGGGTGTGATGGTGGAAACTAATAATTGTTAATGTATTTCATTAAATATTTAGAACTGAGCAGTATCGATTAAAACGGCAATGCGTAAGTGAGCATTTCTCGTAGTTTTAGCTCCAACAGCTCCCTCTTGTGATCGAAATGTTAAAGCTCCCCTGGCTAAACAGCAACATTTGGATGTCAGGCTAAGCTTACCGGCACTCTTTCCACTGACAATATTAAGAAAAAGAGAGAAAGAGAAGTTGCCTTAGCAGCAAGTCGTGCTAATATATCTTTTTAACGTAAAATATTGTAATGTAATTCAATAATTAAGTTTATTATACAAATTTAATCTAGAAAAGTAAAGAGCCACTTTTCCAATAATTTAGGGAACATAACTCACCTAAGAATTCTTTTAATATTGTAGAGTTTTGACCAGTTACCTTCTTTTTAGCTAATTCAATAGACAAGAAAGATAGGAATAGATTTTTAGGAAACAAGCACTTTCCTACCCCACAGACTAAAGGCTGCACTAATACATATAGTACTCTAAATAATCAGTGTCTGGTTTCTACTTAGTGCATAGAAACAGTCCAAATACATCCTCTAATTCAAAACAATCAGTGACCCATTAAAAACAGCTACCAAGCAACATTATTATCTTGCCACAGAAAAGAAAATTCACAGCATTAAATCTTATTTTGTTTCTATGTTTTGGTCCCTCATCTCTATGGGAAATAAAACTACCTTTTGCAAAAGGATAGATATACCAGAACTTTTTTGGTTTATATTCAGACAGATTGACATAAGCCACCAATTTCTAACATGATCAGAGAAACCACTGGTGTATTGCGTATTATTGCATGCAGCAAAAATAAACTGAAATAGCTATTAGTTACAAGACTAGCATTAAACCAATAAAAATATAACGCCTAAAAAGTATATGCAGCAATTGTGTCCCTACAACTAACAAGTAAATACTGTAAAAACACCACAATTATTATATTTATTTGACATTTGGAAGAAATTGTGTTTTAAATTAAGATCACTTGACTAAGCTGCCCCCAAGAATCTGAATAAAATAAAATACTGGTAGCTTGGTTGGTTTGCCCCTTAAGCTTCCTATAAGTGCACAGAAATATTTAGATATGGTCCATTCATCTTAGCATCATCTTTAACACCCACCCCAGCTCCCAGCCCTTCAGAATGACAACATAAATAATTGCTCTGAAATCACAAAGTAAAGGAAACAACACTTTCAGCCATGGATGGCATTTTAGTGCCCGCTCCTATTGTTTCACATTTCTTAAGTTCCTCCCAATGATTTAAACATAAATAGGCAAAACACATCCATTCCCTCTTAGTTACTCCATGTCTACAGAATTGCCGCATTTCGTTCGAACATTCAAGAACAACAATACTCATCTGCTTATCTCAAGTTCAACTCTGCTGAATTACCTTGCTGTCAGCTGACACTTTCCTTTGGTCTGGAAGCCCCCAGCTCATGACAATACTATTGTCAGTAACAGCCAGAGTATGGTGGCTATGCTGGAGCAAGTTTTCCCATTTATGACTTTGCAAGCCAAACTGTGTTCTGGCATTTCATTAAAATGCATTTTTAACAAACTTTTCTAGAGTTAAATCACTGATCTTTGTATTTAAAATTAAACCTTTCCACCAAAACATCTAAGTAATCATATTAAATAAGAGGACAAACACTAATTTTATCCAAAAAATTGATAAGCCTTATGAACTATGATATGATTCCTGATGCACAGAACATTTTTCTTTCTTTTTTTCTTAAGATATAATCATCAAAACAATGACAAATGAAAGACTCAGAAAAGGTTATGACTTGACAAAGTAACATTTTTAAAACTCGGACACCAATCAAATTCATATAAGCATCAGTGATGCAACACTTTCTGACACTAAAGTCTTTACCACTGTCTAAAATATATAGAATAGCCTATTGTGATTCCTTAATGTCAACTTTTGTTCATAAACTCTTTCATAAAAGTGAAACAGGGAAAAATGATTTAAAGCAGTTCAATTTGTCTATTTACCTTAATCTTTAACTATTCCCATATGTCTTAGATACATGATGTATGACTTGCCATAAACCAATTTTTCAAAGATATAGAAGACAGAAAAAAAATTCAGGCTTCTAACATTTTATGCACTGAACTTTCATAGACAGCTGGCAAAACAAAACACTTCTAGGCTTCAGAAAAAGCTTCAGAAAGGTTTTATGAAACATTTGCATCTCTTAAATAAGATATAGCTAAAATATTTCATCATACAAACAACCTCAAGGGAGGAAGGTCTTCTTAAAAATCTGAATTAAACCAAAAAGTTGATGGCTGATATTTTAATAGAACAATTAGACTTCCATTTGGGAAACGAGCACTAGAGCTCTCTGCTCACTTCTGAAAGCCAGCCTGTGACACTGTACACTAAAAATCACAGGCGGTGTAATCCCACTTTATGGTCATATGCATAACTCAAGGCATTAAGTGCAATGACTTTTTCTAACTATTTAGTAGCAATGCTCACTTTAATATGCATCGGTCTGAAGCACAGGGCAAGGCAACACACATTTGCTTTAGTTTAGCAAGACTTTCACTGGCAATTCAGAAAACAAGAAACACACTACACAATAAAAGCATCTGCCTTACCTAGAACGGTCAGTAGACTGGAGCAAGGTGATGTGTCAATTAGCAGGAAGTTTTTGTTCCATCCAAGAAGTTGCAGCATAGGATCTGTTAGGACATGGGCAGTATGGAGTGTCTCAGGTACGATTATTAAAAAAATTACTACTCTCACTTGGAAAAAAAACCCCAAAAGCAAAGAATGAAAATTTGTATAAATGGAAACAAGTTTAGTTTTTTCTATATAATAAAAATAATTTATAGTTCTTTGAAAGAAACAATCTTCAATTTTTATAAAGTTTTGCTCACATTTTTTGTTTAAATTTGAAATATTTAAATAAATTTTTACATTGAATTTCATTACCCAAGACAGTTTCTCGTATCATCAGGAGCTAAAGCTTTTCAGTTATTTTTGCAACATACATATTTTCTGCAATTTGGTATCATTATGCATTTTGAAAACATTTGGTATCAGTTAGAGATATCTGAAAATGGAGGGGGGGGGAGTGTGCATAATTTTTCCAAGACTGTTGTTTCAGAAACTTCACTGCCATAAAATGTGTTTGTGCTAAAACAAAACAAGAAGGTGGTAAACAAAAAGGGGGGAAAACAAACACAAACACGTCAAACTTACAGCTTTAGAAAAAGAAAAGTAGTTTTAATCCAGTATATATATTTATCCATACATTTTGAATCCTAGAATTAAAATGGCTGTTTTTAAACTTCAAGTAAGATTGAGAAACTGACTGCAGATCATGTATACAATGTAGGGTCAATGCTGTATTGAATTTCTAGACCATTTTCAGACTACCTTCTGGCAATGGAAGCATTTTGACCACTGACACTCCCTTTGGGTATATCTGACTATCCTGGTACAATGCACCATTCCCCATTATTGAATCTACAACAAACTGCTGTAGGTTATTCATTGATTGAGTGTTTAAGTGTATTCTTCGGGAGCAAATGGAGAACGAAATCTGTAAACAATCACGCACACAAAATCAGCAGAATTCTTCACTCAGACATGGTTTTCAGTTTCAGCACTTAATTATCTGTATTATTTGATAAAAACTCTCTCACGTTAAACAAAGATGCGCAGGAATTTTGCATTTAAAGGTTATACCAAGCAACAAACTGGAGCTGTACATTTTATTTCAAAGAAAAATTAAGCCATCATTGGCCAGTATGACTACATAGGGACATACGGTTTAAGCACATCTGCCATACTTTAAGCTAACATCTTTATCCAGATCAATTATAATATGCACTATCACTGTTAAATAACCAATATAGATGCAGACTGCAGCTCTATAATATTCCTAATGGAGGTTAGAACAGATATTAAGAGCTACATTTTCATAAGCTCAAGCAATAATGGTGTGTGCTTGCACGCCTGTGCATATCTTCAATCAAGCTGTATTTTGATATCACAGGAAAATGTTCCTTTCTCTACTTTAACCTGTGCAAAACACTCTTCCTCATATATATTCAGCTCCGAGTTAATTTGTACAGTTTGTCTGCCACTGTGCATTTATACCTCTTGCCCAAATGAGCTGTTCATACAGTACTAGGGAGCTAAAAATACAAGAAAGACAGGTGAAGCTTACTCTATCATAATGCCCACCTTGAGTTAATAAAAAATATATAAACAAAAAGGGTAATCTTTATACAAGTTATATCATTATAGCTTGAGAAAACTGTCTTTGTATATGTCACCGCAGTACAAAAGCATAATAGAAAGTTTACATTTCTTATCATTAAATCTTTAAAATTAGTTTTACCATAAACCTACAAAGAAGTTTTACTCCTCCCTCCCGTTCTCACTGTAAAATTGCAACTACAATATTACTTTTTATTTCAAAATGCCACCCAAACATCAGGACCACAGGCGTCTTTGTCATAGAAAGTCCTTCCCATACACATAGCAAAGATCTGACTGTCCTCCAAAGACCTCAAAGCTCAGTAGTTTGGAGAAAAATACACAACATGGTGAAAATAACTTTTTTTGCTCTATGAACACAACTTCAATCTATATTATGAATTCGTTACACTAAAGTATTGAAGGAGGATGAGGACCTGCCCCCCCGTGCACAAAGATACTGTAATGTAAGCTGTGCATAGACTATGTAAAAAAAAGGTCTGATCTGTCTGTGAATCACCTAGGTATGCATATTCACACACAAGAATATGTTTGGGTGAAGCACAGCTGGACTCCACAGGATTCATAATTCAAGCATTTTAGCTGCTCACGTACTGTGAGTCACAGAATTTTCTGAGTTGGAAGGGACCCACAAGGATCATCTTAAGTGGACAGCCCTTACAGGGATCAAACCTGTGACCTTGGTGTTATTAGCACCATGGTGTAAGCAACAGAGCTAATCCCAAGCCATCAATGTTCTCTTTTTCCACTGGAACCAGACATGTGTGGCTGTATTCAGACTGCAGGCTGGAGTGAAGTCTTCAGCAGGGTTCCCTCAGAGAGAACCTCAAGTTCACAGTAAATCCAAAAGGATTCTATTTAGGCAGTCACAGAGTAAGACTGCAAATTGTGCCATGGAGAGCATCTGCTCTGCAACTCAGAGATTCCCAATAGGAGCTTTGGAGCAGACACTCAAGTGTGTTATTAAATTGTGGCAAGGTATCAATTTCCTCTGCTGTCAGACAAGGTTCAAATTCATACCTCCTTCATCCCCAGGGGACAGCTCAGCCATCTGCCAGCAATCCCAGCCTATACTTTCCCTTCCATTTCCGTGGAATCATGAACACATACTTGTGGGACAGGACAGATTCATGTTCAGAAATCCAACAGTACCAGCCTTTGATATTCGCTTAATTTCACAGGTGTCCAAAGCTCACCCAGGAATGGGATTCAGTTGCATCCCATTACAGGTGTTTTTGTAGGAATCCTAGAATAATTCATCTGATCTCCAAGTGTTGCTTCAGACACATGCAGATGTCCTATAGTACATCTTCTGGCCAAACGCAGATACATTGAATGTTCTGAGACTGTCTGAATCAGCCCAACCTACATTTTGACACAGCCTACAATGAATCTGGCAATAGCCCAGAAGGCTCCCAGGGCATTTCAGATATTGGAAGCAATCTAACCACATCAACTTTCTTGAGATGAGATGATCAGTACAGCCAGAGTAGCCACAGCTATTATGGTTTCATTTTTTCAGCCTGCACTTCAGGTATCTCTTCACAACACTCACTGGACTATGGAGACTTACACACTTGTTCTGCTTCTAAATATGCCCAGAAGAATCTTATTCTTGAGCACTGAACCACCATGGATTCATACAGCCCATTGGAAAGCTGCTTTTATGAAAGATATTTCATGTACTTTGTATGAAGCAGTTAGTGGGTAAAACACAAGCAGTCCTGGAAACAAGCAGCAGAGCACAGATTTCCCATTTCTAGAAGAATGCCCCAGTCAGAAGTCCTGCTTGCTCCCTTCAGGCTAACACATTTTTTTCTGCAAAGAAAGGCAAAAGCAACCTAGATATAGTATAACAATGAGGCCTCTCACTAAAAAACAGGAGACATGGGTTTGAATTTGATACAGGTTCAAGTGCCTGCCAGTCAGACTGATGCTCCTTCTGCCGAACACCTCACACCAATGGACAAAAGTTCCTTTCAAGAAAGGAATATTATGTTTTGCTGTTTTGTAAAGAAACAGCTCCCAGGATCAAACACTAGAAGAAAACTTAAGGTTATAAATATGATATAGAGGTATATGTTCAAGGTCTGAAAAATTAATGCAGTGCTTCAATACTGCTTGTAACAGCAATTTCTTATTGACTAATTTAGATGGTCACCTCATAGGTGTCTTTGCATAAAAGACAGCAGTAAATCTTATGGTTTATGCTATCAGTAAATCTCTATCAGTCAGAGATTATCAGCCAGAGGTAGGAAAGTAGAGGTCTCAAGTCACAAATGAGACCCCTAAATGGAAGGACATCCCATGTCATAACAGCTGTTGTGCCCTTTAAGGACATGCATACCTGTAGGTTCAAACACAAAACTGTGTGGGCTATACAGAGGACTTGGAAGCACTTTAAACCTTACTTTGAATCCCTTGTGGCTGACTAAGTTCATGTTAATTCTGTTATGTCACAGGGCTTCCTTTGGAAACCCTTGGAAATGAGGGCTCATGTCATCATGCAAATTTTCACTATATTTCAAAGTAAGGCAATGACAAAAATTATAACAACAGGAAAAATAAAAGTTGTGGGCTTTTTTTTTTTGTTTGGGTTTTTTTCTATATATAATCAACAAAGTTCTATAGCACTGGTAATCATACTTTCTTTGCAAGCTCAAGTTGTAAGATTATGTATGTCTAATAAGTGGTTTGTTTTTTTTTTAAATAAAGCCATTCTAGAGCTTTTTATTCTTGTATTTTAGCTGGTAGGTGAACAAAATTAGTTTCTTCTTCTGCATATTAAACACATACAACAACACAAACTATCTTCATAAAGAACTTTTCCTTTGGGACAGTTGCCTGCACATCCCTATCTCAAAATTGTGTTCACATGAAAAGCTAGAGTATTAAGCACCTTTCTTCCCAAAAATCTATTATGTTCTCTTTCCCATCCTGGGGAAGATATCAAGACAGCATGTAATAATTGTCACCGTTGCTCTAGTGTAAGTAGGGTCAAAACTTGTGCTGCAGACTTCCAAAAGCAGGGCTTAGTCCTTAACATTTCATTCCCCAAGTCAGGTTTGTTGATTTGTTTAAAGAAATTGACTCTGCTGCAACCTTAATTTCTAAGTTGCTTTGTTTTGAAAATAGGGATCACCTTACATGTGATGACATCAAAAGGGCCACATGAAAGATGTCTGAATCTATTCAGGTAAGTTGGAAACCAGCAGGATCGCAGTGCTGTCAATTATGGCTGTGCTGGAAAGAGCTCACAATCAGGAAGTGGAAAGGCTTGAGACTGCACAGACTATAGCAGCTCTGCTCCCTGATGCATATGTATTATAACACCATTTTGAAATACATGCTCACTTCCTCTTCCAGTCATAATACACACTTCCTATAGGTAAACACACGTAACATCCTATATTACATATTCCAGAAGGGAAAGTCTTCTAGAGTGACCACAGTGTACATGTACAATAAGGAATATCACATTGATAGCCAAGTGCAAACAACTGTTTTATGCTTACATTCTACCAGCTGCCTAGTTAGCTGCTCCCACGTGTTTTGTTGTGCCTAAGGGAGCCCTCACTGACAGCTGAGAAGAAATTTGTACCATGATCACTACTTAAGTCCATAAGCTTGCCACGGCAGAGAAACATATCTTTAGGGAATACCGCAGCCAAAAACATGTTATTAGGATCATCCCAGGTTTTATCAAGCATGTGCTAGTAGGCACTGTCTTAAGAACTACAGGGCAAAGGAAAAGCTTGCTTTCCAAAAACAGTCAAGAGACAGAACAGTTATTTCACCTTCCTTTTTTAGACCAAGAAGAATGCACAAAACACATAAAGCTCTGAAGATTATTTAGGTCCAGCTTAACTCCATAGTACCTGCAAGTTTCTAACCACCACCTTCTTCAGCTCTGATTATCATGACTAGGAATTTTGTCCATTCTCTAAAATTCTGTAGTAAGAAAGACTGAAGGGACAAGTGTTTTTAGTAACACTTTGTTACTGCTACTACTTAGCATTCTAAGGGGGAATGACAGAAGCAGACAGGATTTGCTAGAATCCTGCTGAATCACAGACTCATTTAGGTGATCTAGATAATTATTAAGGTCTTTTCCAAACCAAGCTATTCTATGATTTAGGTTGGAAGAGATCCCCAAGACAAGAGAGTTCAACTGTCAACCTAACACTGTCAAGTCCCCCACTAAAAATTATGAGATATATAGTCTGGTTCTCTCTGAACAACTGTTAAAGTCTTTTAACAAGACAAGACCTGAGAATTAAGTAAAACTAAGAATAACCTCAGAGTCCTATACCAGGAAGCCTAAAGAGAAAACCCCCTCAGAAACAGCCTTTTGAAAGGACTGAGCTCAGATCCACCCCAAGCCCAATAAGAACAATTCTGAAGCTATTTGAAGAGAAAAAACTGACAGTTAAAAGGAAAGACTTCTATAATTTTGCAACTTTATTACTTGTAATTAGTAGATTTTTGTGGGTACAAAATAATCTCTTAATAATTTAAGGTTTGTTGGTCTTGCATCAGGACAGATTCAAAAGGCCCTAAACAGACGAACTATAAGCATATATCACTAAGTGGCACTAATGGAGAAAAGCAATTTTAGAAGCTAGACCATGACACCTGAATACAATTAAGTGACTTCCAAAGATGCTACATTTCTTTTGTATAGAGTATAAATGAGGTGAGTGCATTTTTTTTGCATCACAGCTCTGAAAATAACTGTTGATCTAGAACAGCTGGAAAAAATTAGTTATTGACATATCAGTTTAGAAAAGGCTTAATACAGAAGGACAAGGAAAGGGTTGCATGTTTAACATTAGCATAACAGAGTGACACTTATTGCAAATTTAATTACCTAATATGCATATTTGAAAGTTGTCTGAAAATAATCACTGACGACTTATTGTAGTTACTGAAAAATTAACAGCTCCAACTGTTAAGGCTGCCAGAGGCTGGCAGAGGCAATGCTTGCTGCTGTCAGAATAAAGGAAGATGCTGGTAGCAATATGGGCATATTTTGGCAAATGAAAGTAGTGTTATTGCTGGAAGTATCTGGTGCAAATGGTGGATAACTAGTTCTGATGGGGGATAACTGCTACAAACTGTCTGTTAGACCCTGAAGAACTTTCTCTTCCTTCTTCTAATAATTCTTGTACTCCCAAGTTAGAAAGAAAAAGCCAAGTATGTCTAATGTGGTGGGGAATTCAGAAGAGAAATATAAAGCCACCTGTTTGCTGCTCACAAAATTGACCCTTTACTAACCTATGAGAAACTAGTAAAAATAAATGGACTTTGCCTGTAGCCAGCTGAATGCACGAGGTGAGCAGGGATGCCTGCGATTGATAAAAGATACAACACCTGGAAGCCTTGGAGCAGAGAGACTAATCCATGAAATACAAACCAGAAGAAGGTCAAAAAAAAAAAAAAAAAAAAAAAAAAAGCCTCACAGACCAGACTGGAAGCTCCTCACAAGTACAGGAGCTGCATACATTTTATCCCACATGTTTTTATAAGACATGGCTCTGATAATGGCACATCTATGTTGTTGTCACAAAGGTACCTGGCCACATAGGCACCACCAGCTGTCAAATTAGCTTAGTTAAAGCTAAAAGGCAATGTAAGACTCAACAAGAGCTATTTTATTCTCAAAAAAAAAAAAAAAAAAAGAAAAAGAAAAATACTTGAGTTCTTCTACACCAATGTCAGCTAAAAATCACTGAAAAATCAAACAAACATAAAAGTATATACATGCTGCTAATGAAAAAGGTCACATTTAATTATGCTTGGCTTCTTAGGTCAAATATTGCTTCCAGACATCAGATAACATGATTCAGAAATTAGGAAGTTTAGACTGTGATTATATTTACCCCATATAAATAGTTGGAAATATTTCACTAGAACTATTTACATGGAAATACAATTGCTGTCCCAATAATTCACTCTTACCTACTGATTTCATTACCTAGACAATCACCCAATACCAAGGCATAAGAAGACACCCAGAGTCATACGACAGAGCTGTCTTGCCCTCCTTTCCATCGAGTAGGATATGCAATTATCCAAATTAGGACTACAGAAATTAACAAGAGTTCTAAGAAACTAACTTCCATTGCCTTACTTAACTGTAGCATAAATGAGGTCATCTTCTGTGCAACAGAAAGACTGGACACGGAGAAGAGCCCATTTCAGAGTTTTCCTTAATACAGGAAATTAAATTAGGGTTACTATCCCATCACTCCCCAGCAAATGGGATCCCATATGGCATGAATGGTAACTTTGCAAATCAGAATAAAATTGTGTTTGATTTGTTAGGGATCTGAGCTAGCCACTGTCACTTAGAAAAAAAGAAAACTGCTTTTGAGTCATCTACTGCACAGCAGGACTTTGGTTGTGGTTATTTGCAACCTGCTCTCTGACAGCTACTCATCCATTCTGTGCTCAGTGAGTCTCAGCGCAGAAGGAAACACTGTCCTGAGTACTTGCTGTTAAAATTAAACTGTTCTTTAACAAAACAAGGGGACATCAGGCATCCATCCCAATTAAGGCATACAGGAGAGTCACTTCAAATGCTGTTCTGATCAAGAGCGGATTGTTCTTCTTCATAGAGGAGCAACTGTAAAGGGAGCATTAGTTTGAAACTGATCCCCCCAGTGCAAGTTTTAACGTTGTTAAACTTGGTCATTTAAACCAGAATCAGTGAAATAAAACTCTGATGACTCTTAAAGATTTTAAGATTAATGCAGGAGGAAATTGCCTTGCCTAGTCATGCTTACTTTTATTAGTACCCTGCAGTTCTGTTTCATTTTGGATGTGGCAAAAGTATGATTTGAAAGTCAAGAAGGCAACTCCTTGCATTTTGTATTTAATTACTGAACACAGAACAATGCTAAAGCTGCATTTCCCAAATTTGTGGTGGTGTGATTTCCAAGTTTTACTTAACAAAACTGCAATCTCACAGTAAGACATTAAGTCCTGCCATAGTCACATTGAAATGGCATGTGTATTTTTTTATTGCTTATGTCCAGTAATCATTATACCAGCATTGTAGAATTTGACAATTTACTTTTTCTTATTTTTAAGATTAAAAATATTTTTAAGACAGTGAAACATGCAATGTTCAATCATTTCAGTAGGCTCCACTGATTACACACATGGGGTAAAAACTTTGGTATTATTCCTGGTGTATTACATTCGATTTTTATTGTAGTATGTGGTTTTAAAGAGAGAGCTAGTTTCAGCTTATAGTGAAGGTGGTTTTATTTATAAGGCTACAGTGTACAGGGAATTCATTAGCAAAACAGCAAAACAAACTAGACCAACTGGGTTAGAGAAGTTCTAAAACATTTATCAAGTTCTTCAGATGAACTGTACTCCCCTTGGCACATCCCAGCACACCATGCAGACTTCTCCCCCACTCTCTGCTCAGGAGCACTATACAGCTATATCCTTGTGCAAATGTTCCAGTGCCTAATCATTAGCTACATAGCTCAAAAGATATTCAACATACAAATTTTATTTTAAATTAATATAATCTGCTGTTTACTTAGGCCTGCCTTTAAATGCAAAGCTGTACTGAATGAAGCAATTTTATCACCTCCCTTATATCCTTTCCCTACCTACAAAAGCAAGCCTCCAGAAAACATCTTATCAAAATACATGTAACCAAATAGCAACAGGCTGCTGGAAGGCAGTACACCAGTGAGAAACGCTGAACAACAATTTTTATTTTAGTATTGGTGAATAGAAGGATCATGCAAAAATGGCATTTGGTTCTCTGTGATCACATTTTTATGGTTGTTCACATGAGCTAGAACTGGAGGAAACAAAGTAGCAGTAGAAAACACCTAAATATTTCCTGAACAATGTTTTCTTCCTTTTCTGCCTACAAAGAAAAAAACTTGACAGAGAAGAGTAGTGAACATTTTTAGAAGTACTTTGAACTCTTCATAAAGGAGCATGAGACAAATAGCAAAAGTTCCGCAAGGTATGAAATGCTTTCATCATGAAAGACTTTAATACATGCTGAGATTCAAACTTCAATTATGAATTATGGAGAACCCCTTTTAGTTATTTGTGCGTGTGCATGTGTTTAGCTCTATAGAGAAGTAAGTAAATGGTGACTGCCTGATTCCGCTTAAACCTCTCTGCTCCACAACCAAAGTTTTAATAGTATTCAGCATCACCAAACAGTAATTTTTGGAAGAATACAATGCACAGATTTTCCATTTGTGAACAGCAAGGAAATTTTCAGGAAGAAACAATGTATGTAATTACTGGAGCTGGAATTTGGCCAGATTATTTGCCTTCACTTTCTTCCTCTTGCAAAGAGGGCCATGAAGACTTTAAGGACCACAGGTGGTCAGGACCTTGAATTTGCATCTTGTCTGAAAGACCTGGAGTGTGTTATGCAAGTATGCATGAAAAAAAGCATGTCTTGAGCTCTCAAAGGGGTAATTCTTCTAGTTAAATTTTACTGTCAAGGAACACTTACAAAAAAATTTAACACAATCTGATCCCTGGACTCAAATTCAGTGAGCACTTTTCAGTAAGTCACTAAAAAATAAACAAAAACAATTTTAGATGTTTTAGTTCTATGTTACAGAAATCTTCCATGCCTTCACTGCAGATTAGACCTTCACCTGAATAAACAAAGCAAGAACACCAGCAATTTATTAAATCCAGAATTTTGGGGTGGAGGAAGAAACAGAGGGAGCTAGAAAGAGGTACAGAACATGCTGCAACATTTGAGCATATACCATGAGGGACCCTTGAAGGCAATTAATTGTACTGATAAAAATATATGTTTATATTCAGAGCTCTTATCTTGGAGACAAGAGTGAAAAGCTGTGGGATTTTTCAGTTGTTTTACTCAATAAATCACATTCGCTGAGCACAACACACCATTGCAACGCCCAGGCAACCTCTAAATGACAAACTAATCCAGCCTGCTGACCAATGGACACCTGCCCCAGGGTAAGGAAAGAGGAGTCTTGTTCTAACCAAGAGAGAGCACTGAACATACACTGGAGTCTTCACTTCCAGAAGCAGCTGTCAAGCAACTCCTGACCTCAAACTCTAGCAGTAGTAGGGACAAGAAAGTTTTCTACCTGCCTATCCCTTTGGGAGCAATCCTTCCTCTCCCTGTAATCAGACACAAAACTGTCCATTTTCTCAGCAGAACAGAAAGGTGCCAGAGCTCATGCTTACAGAGATTATGTAGGAGTGGAGGTAAGCAGGCGACTGATGCCAGATTAATACATGTTCTGAGAAAATGGTGAGGGATAAATACATTTGGATATCCTGGGAATATGGAAGTAAAGAACAAAACCTGTTCCCCCAACAAGAGTATCCATCTCAGAATACCTAAATCAGCACTTCCCTACCCCAGTGAGATTTCTTTCTTCAGATAAAGTCCTCTTGATTTGTTATGGTCACTAACTAGGACTGGATGGCAAGAATGGCTAGACTTCAGCACTGCTTTGATCTGAGTTATTAGGTTCTTCAAGATAAATTCTTTATTTCTCTGTTTCTAGTCATATGAAGCCATCAGGGTTATTGCACAAAACAACCCTATCTCTCTGAACAAAACAGAAGGAAATCAGACTAGGGAAGTTTGTATCTTCACAGTGGAAGATGTCCTAGTCACACCTAAACAAACAAACAAGAAAACTGTCCCTATTTAGCTGATAGAAACGGGCTATGTTGTTGCATCCGTAGGTTTGGAGGTTTCCCCTCCTATATTTACACACTACTGAATATAGCTGCAACTCAATTGAGTTTGAACTGCTTACCTATGACACGAGAAAACCTCTCTGCACCACAGTTCATGTGCAGTCCTGGACAGCAACTAATTTATTTGGCCAGTAGTTACATCTCCATTCACACATCATTAAACAAGTATTTAATCGTTCCCTCCTGCAGCCTGGCACAAGGCAGCTTGTACAACCAATAACTCAGGGGAGATGTGATCACGCTGCCAATGGCTGAGCAACACTTATTGACATGAAACTGTGATAAACCATTTCTAGGGTTCCTGCCATTGCAATGCGTAGGCCTACAGTGAAAAGATTCTCTCTGTACTTCAAAAACTGCATCCACTCTACAATGAGAAGGAAAGAGACCCTAACTTCTAAGACATGACTTGTTGAAGAGCTGAAGAAAGAAGTGAGAGACAAGTTCAGAACTAACATTTGCAGCTCTGCAGTGATAATTGTAGTGAAAAAAAACCCTAAGTAATAATGTGTTTGGGGAATATTACAGTTTATTCACTAACAGTCTACTCCTAAATATTGCCTTAATGTTCCACAAATGATAATTAGCTGTCTCTTTCTCTGTGCCATGAAGGTTAGTGACCTTGTCACTCCTCTCCTTTTTAATACTCCCCCTTTGCTCCTCAGGTCAAATCACCTTTTCTTTCAATTGCCTAATTCAGGAACATAATCAAGTTAAGCTCAGAGCAATTGTTCTCCACCTATATTTAATTTTGAAGGTTTTTTGCTTCTATTTCAGGCTAAGAAAGGCTTTATGTTCAAAAGCTTGTTTGTCCCTCCCCTCCAAGCCTGCCTCTGTATCAGTTGTTTTCTTATCAGTCTTATTAAAGAGTTTGAGATGGGGAATAAAATGTGTTCAGCCTAACTAAAAGGCTGAACTCCATGCCATTATTACCTTACTTAAGCCTGCAGATATGTGGAAACTTTACCTAAAGGGTCAAATCTGTAACCTGAAGTTCTGGAAGAAGAGATAGGAAGGCACCACATATTCTTCTGTAGGTACTTTTTCTAGATCAACAAAAATAAAAGCTAAAAATAAGGTTAACCTAATGCAATAACAGCCCTAAATCTGATGCAGAGCTCTATGTTAAGACAATTCCCCCCTCCTCAATCTCTAAACCAAATTTATCAAGGTTGCAGCAGCAGGCTTTATGACAAGCAAACCCCAATATTTTCCAAGTGTTGATGGTACACAGCTATGGGTTAAAAACAAAACAACAACCAATCAAAAAACCTTGGACCTTCTTCCACCTTATTTCCTAGAAAACTTGGGCTCCTAAGCTATCTTAGATCCTTTGAAAAGACTGATAAAGTTTCTACTGATATTACCAGATTCTCATTTAAGCCAAGCTATCAGAGATTCACAACTTCCCTTCCCAGCAGAGGAAACTGATGCCAGCTAACATTAAGAGCCTCTTAAACACATATTGCTCTAGCAATGGGCCATCAGGCAGACAGACTGGACAATTCAGGGATGGGGTTCAAAGAATCAGGCTGAACCTCTTAAGTCCTACTATACACTACTGTATTCTGGAAAGGTGCATTTGCTCTGTAATAGCGGTGCCTAACTGAGTAGCTGGAGTATCATTTTGAAGTTAATCATTGTATCAGCTTCTCATTTCACAGCTTTATTTTCCTTCAAGCTGGTACAGGTATTTCAGGTCCTTTCCTCATACAAAGTATCTCAAGTTATACATTCATCATGCTTTACTAAAGCACAATACATTTTAATATCTAGTCCAATATTATCAATAAACCACTCCAAATCACTTCTGCAGCTTTCAATTTTAAGTACTCTGGAAAGGAAAAGAGCTATTTTTCAGATAAGGCAAGACTAACCTATTGCTTTCTTCCCTGCCTCGATATTTTGGGGTTATTTTATTTTTGCTGAAGCAGCTATTGATTTTTGTTTGCCAACTCGCTTGTCACTGGATAGGTACCCTCACAGAGGCACACCAAGCTGTCTGAGCACTGTAGTATCCCTGCTTTCCAGCTCTCAACATGGTTATAATTGAACCTGCCAATAGTACTTAATATTATGGTTTTAGAGAGCAGCTTTACCAGCAGCAAAAGAAAAATCACCAAACTCTGTTCAACACCTACAATACCAATAAGATCTGAACTCAGGTCTCCTGAGGTGAAAGGAGAGTGTACCAAGCCCACCATACAACATAGCCCTCAGTGTATTAAGATATTAATTAGTCACTTTAGTTATTAGTCAGTCAAAATACGCTGCATTGAAACAAATTACATTTTTAGCACATATTTCACACATTGGCTCAAGTCTTGCAAGGATTTTCTTTCATTATTTATAAGATCATGTGCTGTCTTCCTGCTGAAAATGAGATGGTCTGCATGAGGAAAAAGGTAAAAGAAAAGCAGAGAAATGAAAATCAGATATTCCCTAATGATATTTAAAAATAGAAATTTTGCTACTGTTACATACAGCATGTTCCATCTTTTGAGATTTAATGGCTCTCTTGTGGTTTAATGGAGAATTACTTTCAGTAATTGATTATTAAAATTTAAAATTGCTAACCATCTTCATTATTAGATGAGCGAACATGTTATCCTTGTAATTAAAAAAGCTTGAGATTCACTTTCATCCTGTTGACAGAATGGGCAGATAGGCTCAGCACTCCAGTGCAATAGTTTCAGGGTTCTTGTTTGACAAAAATAGCCAGCAAGCTATTTGATGATGAAAATACAGCACATCCACGAAGACTGAGAAAAATATAATGAACAGAGATAAAATAATAAAAAGCCCTACAAACTAATTAAAGTCTTCAGTCCAAACTATCATAGGCAGAATGCAAAGAGTATTTTCCAAAGGATTTCACTTGAGTTTAGGGGAAAAACATACTTATTTTTTTTCTTACAGATACGTATGGTGTATTTGATTTTTTTTTCCTAGACGCAGAGCTACTTTTACCTTTTGGAATTCAGTGCTGGACTTGTTACCTGCAGTAATACAGAAACATGTCTGGGATCAGTGTGAAGACTACTATCTTCATCCTTAAGAAAGCCTTACTGCTACATGAAGGAAAGCAGATGGATCTGGCACCTTCAGTCTTCCTAGACTGTGAGGAAGGGGAACCAATTTTAAGATAAACTCAAGTACACTCCGAAGAACCAAAGGTCTGCACAAGAAAAGTAATTCTTTCTCCTTCCCATTGAGACTAAACAAATTAGGACCTAAAATGTTGTTAATGCCACAGGCAGCTAATTTTAATACCATAGGCAGAACATAAGGAAAGATAATTCTATTTATTACAAAGTTTTAAAGTTAATAAGTACACTATCTTTCTGGGACTTTTTGCAGTCAGTTCCCACACTTTGCAAAATTTTTAGAAGACCATCTAAAATTTAAGACTGTTACACAGAAACAGAGTGTCAAACAAATGAAATTAATCTTTTTGTCCTGTATATTTAATAGCAGTCTATCTCAAGTGATATGTCACTTGCATGAATCCACTGGAATATTTTCTCCAGTTTCTCCAGCAAGATGAGAAATTTACTGCCTCAAAAGTGAAAAGTACTAAAAAGTACAAAAATGTTTCCAAAATATATTGCAAAGATGTTTTTGTTGTCCTGTTGTAAGTAGGGTAGATCTTTTTACCATCACATTGTGCGATCTTTCTAACTAAATGATAATATCAGCGTGAAATATCTGTGAACTATGTCAGGAGCACATTCCACAAGCCCCACAGTACTTATGCATTCTCCTGGATATTCCAGGTTCTGTTTTCTTCGATTCATTTCTTCCTTAAGACTGTTCTCTTCAACTCAAAGTGCAGGAATGCTACTTACTGCATGCATATGCCAGCATAGGTTACACCACCACAGCACAATGCAAGGCCAGACTCGGAATGGTTGACGGGAGGCATTAACACACCACTCACCAGTAACACTTCAGGTCAGCAACATCAACAACGCTTTCAAAATATGCCATAGAGAGACATCTCATATCCTTAAGCACAGTATGCTCCGGTACATGATGTTTTCCTCCACACAGTTACCAACAAATGAAGAACAGCAAGCATATTAGCTGCAAAATATTAACTGCAAAATATGTACTTTATTTTTGTTTCTGTACCCTGAGCAGCTTGCACAGAAGCACTATTGCTGCCTTTGCATTAGAGCTTAAAGGTGTATTATACCACATCCCTCAACTAATGCTATAAGAATTATGCAAGAGGGGCACTGAACCATAGTTTGAATCACAAAGTAGAGGCAAAGAAACTCAACTTTCTAACTTCAGTGGATCCACAAGTCTCTTAGCTAAATTTTAGTAATAAAGTTCAAAATAGAGAGCTATCTTCATCTGGTAATAGAGAGCTCCTTTTTGATACGGCATCCATAGGACAAGAGAAGTGTGTTTTAAGGATCCATTCTTATATATTCATTATCCCCATGAGACAGCAAACTTTGAAGAAATTGCTGATTAGAAAGGAAAAATTAGTATGGTTTTCCTGTCTAGTAGGATGCAAGACATAACTGTTCAAAGAGCCTGTGGTTTGCTTTTAGACATAGACAATCTGGAACTTAAAGTTTTAGGTTATGATTTCATGTGACCCATTACATGTATAGCTCTAAAGATTACCTACGTTTTACACAGATCCAAGATTCTCTTCCTCCTCCAAACTGCAAAAAGTACTTTCACTGTAAGTGACAGAATCACAGAACAAATTAGAATAGATTGCAAAGACGGATGAGTTCGCTATTTCAGACTTTCCTGTGTGAACCATTTTGCATTTTTATGCATCCCTTCTTTGAAAACCAGACACCTTGAGACTCACTGGCAGATAAAATTCCAAAGTTAAATTATTTCTGAGTGAGCACTGTCAGGTTAGGACCAGGGAATTATAAATTGAAATGTCAATAGGATTATTTACAGGGATAAAACCAGAAGAACTGTATCTTTAATTATAAGAAGCAAGTTCTCCCTGTGATTTAAAAAATGTGAAAGTTCCTTGCCTGTGATATTCCACAGTATTAGCAACCCTGCCCCACATTTTCCTTCATTGTGACTGCACTTCATACCAAGCATTTAATACCTTCACAGTGCAAAGAGGATGACCAGCTTTCACCCCCTTTGGTCACAGGAAAATTCATGTCAGAGAGGTACTCTAATTACATTGGGACATAGACGGTGTTGGGAACATTAAACGAAAAATCCTGAATAGTTCTGTTTTCAGCTTCATCCTGTGAGGTACAGAGCATGCAGGATACTGGCATGTATCTGCAAGGTCTTAAGAGATAGACTTGTTCTTGCACACTCAACACATGAACAGATTACCTGTTAGGCTCTGATTTCAGATGAGATTATGTTTAAACAGAAGGATATGAAAAATTAGATTTGTTGATTCATTTGAGCAGGCTATTATGGATATCAGAAAGTATTTTGCAGATATGCAATGGATTATGCTTCCTTTTCCTTTCAGTTACATATGCTAGGAGACATGGTATCGAATGGACTACATTTGATAATCTCCAAATAGTCCCACAACAACAAGTATTTTGGGGGGTAGGGTTGGAGGGAAGCAGGAAAGGGCTAGGTGGACACAAGCCTCAGAATATTTATGTAAATCGTAATCCCAGTGTGATTCACAGATCTTAAAAGCTGAGTCAAAGAAGAGGGGGGAAGAAAAGGCAATTCACATTTGCCATAATCTGCCTTTTCCTTTAGGGACATTGATTGCTAGTCAGCAAGCTCTACCAAACACTGCCAGCATGAAGTATCTCCTCAGGTGTCCAATGTAAATATTTTAACTCTCAGGTTGGTTTTGGGAGAGGGTGGGGAGGGAGGAAGTAGGGTAGTGAGTGAACACTCCAAAAAAAACAAAACCAGATACAGCTTGGCCAAAGAACCTCAAAAACCAACTATCCATGATTTGCACTCACACAAAGCTAGTGCAAATATGCATGCAATCACACGACTGTGTACAGCCCATGTGAAAATCCAAACTTCATGCTTTGTTTTTCTTACGTAACTCATCACATTCTCCTGTATGAAAACACTAAATCCCTTGAACTTCACCAAAGGATCTATTTCCATAAAATACTTATTAAAATTACAGATCGTTCTAATTCAGTATGTCATTAACTAATGTTGTTGTGGCTGGATTACAAACCCGTTGTCACCTCTACACGTGATACACTGGGTATCAGTTGGATGTTTGGCTCTGTGCCTGGCTACAGCATGGGAGATCCAAACCTTCAAAGCTGGCCTTGTGTCCTTTTTCCCCTCCTGAGAGGGTTTCTCCTTGTCCTTACATGGCTCTGCTGTGCTCTTATTATAGGAACAGAATACCTAAAACCTCGTGCAAAGACAAATAAATCTCTACCAGCAGAGACAGAGCAGAAAGGAACTAAGGCAGCAACATATTATTTCCAGAAGTCCATTAAACTCACATTTTCCTTCACTTACATTTCGTAAGGTACATGCTTTGCTTATGCATGCAGGAAATCCTTTTTGCTGTCCTTGTTTTGCTAACTGCAGGCTCAGTTTTGGTTCCAACACATATCACCCTGTCCAAGCTGATTTATTCCACTAATATTCTAAATTACTAGCTTATAGCAAGCAACTTCTTGGATTTTATAGTTTTACATATAATGAAGCAAAGAGAACTAATTGTTTTCCTTTTCAAGTGAATCAGCTGAAATTACGTGTAATTTAACATGGATGTTTCTTCAACCAAGTTGCAGAAAAAAAAAATTGATTCTTAAACTTGCTTAGAAGCAGTATTTGAAGTCTGCTATTACTGACTACAAAAAGCTGGGTTTATATTTTAAAGCAACATTTTTGAAAATAATGTAGAATTTTCTATTGTAAACGCTTCTGTAAGTTTCCCAGGGCAAAAAAAAATTGAAAGCAGGAATATTACTTTCAGCTCCAATTACCATCTCAAAGATGAGAGAGAATACCCAAGAAAACCCAACCACTCCTAAAACTCCATTCACCATCTATTTTGCTTCTTCTGAATGTGGATGAAATCTTATGCTAGTGACACTTGCACTATCATTATGTACTGTTAAACATAATAATCATAATTCTTCATTCACATCTACATTAATTCAGGCAATGAAAGAACCTATCACATGGCAACTAATGTTTCATTTACAAAAGGATGCAGAAGTGCTTAGGTAATGCATCTGGGAGGGGTGATTTAAGACCTTGGTATGTTTTTCAATAGCTGACTACTAAGATGGACCAAATTCACACATTACAGCCCAAATCAGTTTAAATATTGTCCCAAAATGATAAAGGGGAATGGTGGAGTCCCTTGAGGCCTTTTTACTAGATAGTGCCAGTGACACAGACAGATACAACACAATGTTATCCTATTGACACCATTCAAACAAGCCTGAAAAATAGCATTCTAATTAAATCCATAGTTTCGTTAAAAAATAATAACATCAGCTGATAGTTACATCAGACCACCAAAGAACATTTTTCTCCCTGTCATGTTCTAGTCTATATGTGCCTTAGATTTAGACGCTTATGCCACAACTTGTGCAAGTACAGTAAAGCAGAGTATCACCAACTGAAAATAAGACTTCATCAAAAGAGGTATTTCTAAAATAAACTAGTAAGTGATTGAAATTTTACAATTATCTTTGTGGAGAAGGTTTCTGATAGATTTTTCCTTTCTGTTGTTGTAACCATGACAATTCATAACTATAATATAGCTACCCATTTAAAATATCTTCATTAGCATAAACTGTATCAAATTCAATCAGTTTTGATCTTACTGCAGGGAGTACAACCTTCAAAAGACAGATAACTCTTAGCTAACTGCATTTTCATACCACAGTGAAACAAACAATTGGTTTACTGATGCATTCAGCAAACAGGATCTATGAAATTCCCCCAGTCAAGTTTTCCCATTGCTTTAAATCTATATCTGTTCAACTTGCAGAATCTGCTTTAGCTTGCTAAAACTCCTGCAAATCCAGTTCTATTACAGTGCCAGAAGGATTTATATGTGGTTTTACTTTCATAAACTACAGCCCAGACAAGCACTATTTGACACCCCTGAGAGGGAGACCCAGTCTGGCACATCAACCATCATGAATCAGGACTGGGTAGGTTTACTGGCAGACATGAAGAATCTTCTCCAGGCTTCAGGGAACTCCAGTCAGTCACCTGCCCCAACAACTCCAGGGAACTCAAAGCTCCACACATTCATAAGCCCTAGGACAGAGGAAAAAGACAAAAAGCAGTTCTGGAAGGTCCTGACTTCCATCAGTCCTCCAGCTTCCCACTACCACTGTACATGGAGCTCTACTCAACACCACCAAGGACTACCCTCAAAATACCAGGTCCCTCTCCAGATCATTACTAAACTAAAAAGTAGTGTCTTGGGCCTTAGATCAAAACATCTTGAAGTTCTCTATCCTACGTTCTCCCATTCCTCTGCTTTTGTTCTCCTTTTCCAGGAAAAAGGAGTCAGTGGCCCTCAGATGGCAGTCAGTTCCCATTTAACTAAGTTGTTCTTGAGCAAGAGACATAAGCCACTAGCAACGTGTGGTCTTTGTGAAGATACCAAGCACAAGTGCAGTAAGGTGTCTCTAAATAGCCAAAGATAGTTTGGTTGTTTTAGCAGAAGCAGTGGTAAAAAGTAAGCAGAACAAATCAAATGTACACAGATCCAGAAACAAGAGACACCAAAGAACACATACCAATGCTTTGCTAATTTAGCAATAAATCCACCAGCTATAGAGTAATTAACTAACATCTAGCCCACAAGATCGAAACAAGCTTTTCCCCCTTAAAACAAACAGAAAAATTGATGTATACACACAGGCAATATATTCTTAGCTCTTTATAGAAATCACAAAACATGACTTCAGAAAGCGTGCAAACTGAGGGCTAAGCTCTAGCCTGAGAGCACCCCCAAAGCACAGCCTGTGCACCCATGGGGCATTTATAAAATATTCTTGTACCAGGTGGAGAACTGCACGGCTGCCCTCATTTAAAGCTACAAGAAAGAGTAGTTAACCAACAGTTATGTTAACTAACAACACAGTGCATTGAAAATTATTCATTTCCCATTTGTCATACCTTTTTCCATTCCATACATCTTCGTAAGTACTGTGACTGCAACACCCCATAGTTCTAACCATTTACCATAAACATCCAAACTGTTGTATACAGTTTAGCAGTCAGAGCTTATATTTTAAGGAGCGGGACCACTGCTAAATATACACAGAATACTGAGAATATCAACCAACACTACAAAAATCAGTGCAACGATTAAAAAAGTATTCTGAGCTCCGAACTTGTGGCTAATGCTTAGTTATGAACTCTATAAGCATAGTTTAGATAGAAGCCCAGCAAAGAGTTTAGATTACAGATGTCTGGTATCTCAGTCCTGCCTCCGCGAGAGCCCTGAAAGCCTGTAGTCAGTCTCAGAGCGCAGCAGAGTATGTTACAGTTCCCTGCTGTGCTCAACACACTCATGTGAGAGGCACAAGGGAACAAGGACAAAGCTTTGCCTCCCCAGCTCTAACAGTTCTGGAGTGCCCTATATAACAGCCAGGACAGCAAGGCTTTTATTTAGCTAGACCAACCTAGAACCCAGAGTACCAACTGTCTAAAAAAAAACAAAAACAGTCATCTTAACTAAAAAAAATTAATATAACTACCATGTTTTATCCAGAGCCAAAGCAGTGCAGAAAAGCATTCCTTCCTGGCAGCTACTGAATTAAGTCCTGCTTCCAAAACTGATTAGGTGTAGAATTGTAACTTTAACAGTTATCTTGTTTTTTAGGGTGGGGTGGAGGAGCAACAGGCTGAAAGACAATCTAGCATTGTAAATATGCGCCTTATTGCACACACAATAAAAGCTGCCAGCTCAATGAGATGTTTTCCCCTTTTTTAAAGAATTTTAAAAAGAGACAAAATTTGATTAAAACCCAGGGGAAAGCTGAAGTCATAAGAGCAGAGAGAACAGCTCCTACTCAGAACAGTGAAAAACAAAGATCCTGTTGTTCATAACTGGTCTGATCCCAGGTCATGTTAGCTTTTTGTGGCATTAAGCAACAGCTGCTTAAGAACTCTCTTTCTGCAGCCCAAGGGGACAAAAACACAGCAGTGTAGATCATTACTTTTCTGATAACACTAAAAAACCTAGGGTACAGTTGAGCTGCTAATAAAGCCTGCAAAAGCCATTCTCTCACACCCCACATACTCTTCTGGTGCGTCTTCAAGGCACAGTTACTCCTTTTTAATCATATATTACCTGTTAGCAGCTCTTAGTCAAAAGATTCCCAGTCTCTCTTCCTTTGCTGTATAGGAGGTAGCTATCATCCAGTCTTTTAGATTTCTCCCTCAATTTCTGCAGAGAAACCTCACCCTCCAATCTCCGAGTCACAGGTGTCCCTCTCTGCTCAGGGACTGTCACCACCTATCTTCTCTTGTCTGGTTGCCCACATATTTGATTCTTTCCCTCTTGAGGTAGAGCTGAACGTAGTCTTTTACGCCTGCCTCCTTAGGGCTTGCAGACACACTGCTCAGCCAACCGGGAAGGTTTCCAGGCTTCCCTTCTGCTTGGTGCAAAGAAAGTTGCTCCATAACACCTGCTTAAGTAAGTATTACTAAAGCTTATGATTCTTTTGGATCTGCACATCACTTTTACAGATTTTCATCAGTAAACCAAGTACAGATTTGTGACCTCCCTCCAGTCTCTCCTGCATTGGAATTTCAAGTGCAATAATTGCCACATTTTGTTTCAATAGAATTTTTACTGCTATTAAATTTAAACTAAGTATGAGTTGCAAATTGCTTCTAGCCTAGGGCAGGCACATCTTACTCCAGGGCCTAATACTTTATTTGACCCTAGTTTGACTTCATATCAGGATCTACAAGACTAATCAGATGGGTAGCTTCAAAGAAGCATCAGGCATTAGCTTTTTAGATCTTTTTCTTAGAAATTTTTTGTCTAAGAACAAGCACAACATGAACAGTAGTCAGTTTAAGAACAATAAAGACTGTTTCCATGAGCTTCTCCTTTTCTTCCAAATAGGAATTTGATTCAAGGACCTGCAAGCCCTCTATATGCAGCAGTGACCTTATCTAAGAAATGTTACACATAAGGCAGTAACACAGGTACTGCGAAGTAGAATTCCAACATGCACAAGGAGCTTAATATGCACAAACCCTATTTCTCCTCTTCAGGAATTCTAACCTCCTACAAACAGAGTCAAGAACAAACAAAAACTGCACCTATAATAAATATGCCTATAAGCAGCAATAATACTATTTTGCATTTAGAGTAAACTCACTAATGGATGCGGATACACAGCCCTTAAAGGGTCTGAAAGCTTGGGATCTTCCATTCAGTTCATTGCTTAGCATCTGGAAGGGCTACAGGAAATCTTTCCCCTACACATTTTTGACCCTTTTTCCAAAATTCATACACTTAGTATCTTATGTACTGTGATAGATGAAGCTCTTTTTCGCCTCGGTTTGCATGCCATCCCTAAAACTCATGACATTATTAACCTCTGTTTTTCAGCATCTAATAGATGTCACTAGAAAAACAGTTTTAATAAATGCATCCTGGAACATTCAGTTTGGATTTAAGGTACCATATGTGAAAAGGAAAAATAATGATAAGTGATAAATGGGATAAAGATTTTAGGGAAATTTTATTGTATTTAATTAATCTACCATTTTTACTAAGTTGCTTTCAAGTGAAATGGCTTTTTACCAACTCCGTTTGAAAAGGTTAGAAGGGTATTCCCCGAGCTACAATCATTAGCATATAGATGTCTCTAAGTGTTAATTTCTGTTTTCACTGAATGAATGTAATTTAAAATGAGGCCCTTTCAAATCAGTTAACTTTGGCCATTTGAGAAAGATAAGAAAAACGGACTCAAGCATGAACCCCAGCAAAACCTGCTTCTTAAGGATAAATATATGTGACTATTAAAGAGTCTCCATTGCCACATGCTGCAAATGATAGATTCCAGGAAAATTACAAGAAAGGGTGGGTGATGGGATTAAAGTCCTACCACTAGGTGATAGAATCCATTAATAGGGTTAACAATAACAAAAAAGAAGGGTTATTTTTACAGTTCATTTTGAAAAAGAGTTGAAAACCAGCCTAGCTATAAGAGTGGTGGCAATTAGTTTTATACCTACAGCAAAACTCATTGAATTTCTTCTCTTTCAGTTTTATGCAACAAAGGAAGAATAATTTAGGAGTTGATCCATCTCCTAAATTAACAAATCGTATACCAACTGTCATCTTCAGCTGGATCAGGCTCAGGAGTGTTTTGAAGCTTTCACTTTAAAATAACCCAATACATGTTCAGTATGATGTACCATGAACCTCTGACACAGCTGTCCACCCAGGCATGCCACATGCCCCAAGAAAAGAGGGTTTCTCTTCAGCAGATTTCTAGTATATACACACAGAATAGATCATGTTTAATGAAGACACAGTATTTGTAGTTAAACATGTCTCAATCTCCACCACAAAATCATTTTTGCCAGAACATAACTTTTCTGAAATTACATTTTTCTCCAGAGTTATAATTTCTTGCTACATTTTTAATTCACAGGAGAAAAATAAAGAAAAACCAATTAACTTCAATCTTGGGGAATATATTTTCTTGCAATAAACATGAAATTTGGCAAAGTGAGCTGTCCTAACTACATAGAAATTCCTGTTCTGGTAAAGCTACAAGGCTTTTGGTTATATTTAATACGCACATTCTAAAGCGGCCATTGTCATATTTTGGCAAAGTCCTCAGAAAACATTTGCTCTGAACATACCAGGATCTGGAAAAGTCAGACCCAAGCCACACCATTTCCTTGGCAGCAGGAAATCCCTCAGGTGCAGCAGGCACTACAAAGGAAACCTGAAAGACCAGTCTTTGTTTTCACCCATATAAGATACCATTACATTAGGGAAAGAAACAGTGCAATGATCAGAAAGTCCAAAACAGGAGTCAGTGAGTCACTAGTGCCTTGTGAGCCCTCTTCTCAGAAAGAGAGAGCAGCAGCAGCCAGAAGACTGAGTCTGACAGATAAAATTGAAAGTCAGACCACACATACATCAAAAACACAATTCAAAAAATCCCTGAAACTCTCATTCTACATTCTTGTTCATCAACCGAGATTAATAGTAATGTCCTTAGAAGTTATTTCTTTTTGCCACTTCTACAAGTTGCTCTATTAAATCAACTGAAGATTTGTATTGTAGGCTATACCTGATGGATTGGCCAAGAGTGAAGTCAGTATTTTTCCTTACATACAGTTTTTATCTTGTTTCCTACTTTATAATCCACATCAACTAATTATACTGAAATAGCATTTAGGTTGCAAATCATAGAATATCCTGAGTTGGAAGGGAGTCGCAAGAATCAAGCCCAGCTTCCATTTCTGCAAAGGATATGGCCAAGAACCACACTACATGCTCAAGAGCATCATCCAAACACTTGAATTCTGACAGGCTTGGTGCCACAACCACTTCCCTGGAAAGCCTATTCCAGTGACTAATCACCCTCTGGGTGAAGAGAGTGATTTTCCTAATATCCAACCTAAACCTTTCCCAGACACACCTTTAGGCCATTCCCTTGGTCCTGTCACTGGTCACCTGCACTTCCTCTCCTGAGGAAGCTGTAGACTGCAATGAAGTATCCCCTGTCCAGGCCAAACAGACCAAGCGGCCTCAGCTGCTCCTCATACAGACTCCCCTGCAGAACCTTCACCATCTCCTTAGGCCTCCTTTGGACACTCTCTAATAGCTTTATATCCTTTTTATATTGTGGAACCTAAAACTGCAACAGGACTTGAGGTGAGGCTGCACAAGCACAGAGTGGGGCAATCACCTCCTTCAGCCAGCTGGTGATGCTGTGCTTGACACACCCCAGGACACACTGGCCCTTTTGGCTGCCAGAGAATATTGTTGCCTCATATTCCTCTTGCTGTTGACCAGGATCAGCACATCCCATTTTGGGGGGCTGCCCTCCAGCCTCTCATTCCCCATCCTTTAATGTACATCCAGGATTGCCCCATCCCAGGTGCAGAATCCAGCACTTGCCCTTGTTAAACTTTATACAGCTGGTGATTGCGCAGCCCCCTCATTTGTCAAAATCTCTCTACAGGACCTCTCTGCCTTCAAGGGAGTCAACAGTTCTTCCCAATTTAGTGTCATTAGCAAACTTAGTATATCTCCAAGTCATGCAGAAGGGAGGAAATACAGCATTAAACAAGTACTGACAACATGGATGCAGACTACTGTTTTGAGTTCAAATGAAGTTGTCTTCCTGAGAAAGGTAATGTCAGTGCAAACTTTTCCCTCTAAATGCTCTAGCCTTCCCTCTCCTCTACCAACAGCCAAAAGACAGGCCAGCTGATGTCAGCTGTAGTATAGATACAAGACTATTTGGACTTGGATAAAGACCAGCAGCATGGTATAGGAAATAAACTGAACAGATGGTAAGAACATTCAGCTTTGATATTCTTTCTTGCCCCAGTCACTTTTCAGCATCAGATTTGCTTGAAATATGCTGATTATGCAAACCCTCAAAATGAGCTTTATCTTCTTCAGATAAATATACATACATTATGCAATCTAATATTGCAACAGCAAGAATATAAACAGGCCAACCCCTAGCTGGTATTACTATAAATTGTTGCTAATAAATCCAGCTTGTTTGAATAAGTCATGCAGTGGCACTGCAGGTACTCCAGTCTGGTGTTGGATGTGAGTTCACCACAGAGGGAGGGACTTCCCACCCACAGAACTCTCCATAAAATTTCCCAAACTTACACTATGTATGAACATTATCTACCTGCATATTGTCTTCAGCAGCCCTTTCTACAAATAAGAAGCATTTATGTGTAAAAGGCCAAGTGGAAGTTAAGAAATCACTTTCCACAGTCACAAGCCTATCCATCCTCTCCATTGTCCAGTGGTTTAAGCAAATTCTAAATTAAGAGTTGTATTTTGGTTTCTAATCTGAAAGATATTCAGGAAAAGCATGAGATACTTCTTACTCTCCTTTACATTGCTGAAATTCTATTTTGCTGCGTAAGCTTTCTTACATAGAGTTCCCATAGAGTTTCAAAAAGTTCAATACTTAAATTTCTTCACATCACCTCTTCCACAACAAAAATGTAACTACGTTCTTAGCAGAGACATAAATAAAAAAAATGCCATCATATTCTGTATTTTTTTTTTTGCAAGGCTCTTCATGTAAGTAGAATCCTTGTGCTCTGTTCTTAGTGTGTACAAAATGTGCACAGTCTTTAGAAATGCAGATAATCAAAAAAAGAGCCACTAGGGAAACAAAGTAATAACATTAGCTAATGCCACACAGTAATGTTTATTTAAGAAATCTGTGTTGCATGCCTGACATTTCCCCTGGCATCAATTTATTTTGTTTTGCTTTTCTCTGATAGCAGCACAAATGCATTTAAAATGTAAACTTATTTTACACCTACCAAAGTGTATACACAATATAATAAAAACATATACATCTTTTTTAATATCTTATGGGAATACATATTGGAGATGTTCAGAAAGCCCAGCCGCCACAGTAAACGATCTAGATTATGGAAAATGTTCATTTTTAGCTTTCCCAATAGCTACTAAAACTGCAATTGTCAGTGCACTGTACATCACTGCATTATGTTATTTATAAAGTGCCACAATGTGACAAAATGATGCTATCCATCAGGATCCAATCTTAACTGAAAGTGGCAGGGGAAGTGGAGTGGATGGAAAGATATCTTCACAGACCATTCAAACTGGCAGTTTGGAATAGTTACAAATGGCAATTTTCAGAAGTTTAATTTACTGGTCATTTGTAAAAGTGTACACAAATGATTCTATGAACAAAATTAGAAAAAAAAGTTTCTACTGTCAAACTTTTCTGTAATCAAGCTATCTCTTGCTCCACTTTCCTTCGCCAGAGTTCATACTGTTTCATTCATGTCACTCATGCTTTCTTCATTAGACTGCTAGATTTGTCAGCCTTTCTTTTCAGGATCAGTACCTTTCCTGACTTAGAAAGCCAGATCAGCCAGTTGTCTCCAAAAAATCCTCTTTAATTTCCCTTTTCCTTGTTGTGCAACGGATCTTATCTTTGCTCCCTCACTGGGCTTTTTCAAAACACTGAAATCTCCAATTTTATCTCTTCTATAATATTCAAGTTATATCAGACAACACCAAAGATAACACTGGACAATGCATCAGACAGTATGACATCATCTCTCTTGTGTATAGTGACGTGGTTTTTTTTTTTAATGGTGAAAACAAAGACATGTAATTAAATTCAAAGTAATGGGAAAGAATCAACCTGAGGCATGCATATCCAGTGATTGGTCAGAATTGAGATACTACTACTATGAATACATCAGTTCAATGCTCAGATGGCAGATTACAATAACAGAGTACTAAAAACTGAAGAAAAAAACACACACAAAAAATATTAGATAATTTTGTAAATCCAAATACATACAGACTTTTTACTTTAAATGCAGCTCTGATAACCTCATTAAAGAGCCAACAGGAACATAGAAAACATTCAAAAGAGACAGTTCAACTCTTCAACTAGTCTCTTTTGCAGCAAAGGAGAGTTTCAGTCTATAAAGTAACAATTGCTGAAGTAAAGGTGATGATGCATCTCCTTCTCACTACTCCTCATTTATAAAAATCTGGCAAACATATCAAGTAGCATATTTAAGAAGCCACAAAGAACTCCCTCCACATAATGAGAAGTTCAGCTCTTTGTCTGAGGCAGGGTGGAAGTCAAGAGTATTAATGGGACCAAACAACTGCCAATAGCTCATGGTCCAGTAGTAACTAATTAAGAAGAGACAAGATGCAGCCCACTGTAAGAAGGGCTCTGCTGACAGACTGCAAAAGGAGGCAAAAAGGGAGGGTTCTTTCATATAGGTAGCTCTTATATCCTATTCCTTCTAAGAGCACTTTAAATTGACCATGGGTAGGAAGAGAATATTGAATCCACTTAAGTTAATTTGGAGACATTACCGAAAATCATAATAAGCATTTCCCTATCCTACCCAGAAATTTTGGATGAGCGGAGGAGAAACCCTTACTCCCAAAGTAGCTGTTCCTAGAGAGAAAGGGTAGTTCTCTTTTCAAGTGGTTTAATTTCATTTCTTCAGTGCTTTCTCCATCTCTCACTCACAACCAGTCAGCTTGCATTTCCACCTCTGACAATCATTAGCAGTTTTCCAGGTGCAAGAATTTGGGGCAGAAGGCTTCACAAAAGAGGGCATACATCAAAATTATTCCTTGATGCAAAGGAAATAACAGCCTCCAACTAATTTGCATGGGCCCATACTTCCAGTTATAAACCCAAGTATTGAGGAATTGGAAAATGGAAGTAAGCTGATTGGAAAAGGAGGCTTAACAAGGAAGTGTAGACATCTAGGTAGTTTTGACTAGACTATGAAATTAATACTGCAAGGTTTATGTTTTGTAAAACTATGCTTAAGAAAAAGGAGTAGATATAGAAGCTATTTTATAGCATAGAATTCTTACTGCTATTATTGCCATGCCAGAATCTGGAAGGATATGCTAGGATATCCTGCCATATGGTAACATTTGCTCAGTTGCCCAGCTCCATCTATTTTCTTCTCCAAGACAAGAGCAGCCTGTGTTGCACAAAAAACCTCCAACCATTAAATGAAAAGGTATTAGTCTAGGTATAATGCATCAGTTAAAAATCTGTTAGCTCATATAAAAATATCAATGTTTACTTATTTGACTGATAACTCCTGTACTTGGCACTAAAAAAGAATGAGAATGCTTACTCCAAGACATGACATGTGTTGCATTAAAACAATAAAAAACTCTGGACACAATAATAATCACAGCTAACGCTATTAAATGTACTAATACCACATCAATATTTTTGGTACACTGCTATGTTCTGTAAGTATGTACACAGTACATAGGTTATACTTCAGAATATTTCCTGCCAGGTACCAGCAGTCTAATACTTGAACAAGTTCATGGAAATATTTTTGAGTCTGCCTTCTCAAAAACAGTTTATTGCTAATATGCAGTAAAAAGCAAACAACTGAAAGCACACTTCCTTCTCTGACCTCAGCGTACCACAGCAGCATGATTCCTTTCCATCTATCACCAGGATCAACAATGAGTGAATTGGCAGACATCTCAGTTTTGAAGTGGAAGACACCTTCAGGGTCAGACACCTAGTTCTTTGGTACTCTGTTCCACAGTTTCATGTAGTCTTGCTCTCTATTACCTCTGCAGAAAACTAATCTCGCTCAGTCAACAGAAGAAAACTGAAATTCTTACACAAGTAAAAAATTTTAACCACTATATTTATTCTACATTCATCAGCTTGACACGATGAGCATTTATTCTTCTCCCTTCTAAAGACGTTTTTACCAGCACAAACACCAGGCAATGTAGAAGTGTTTATGTCAGACTAATGTGTTACTGGCTGTAGGCTACATTGCTTTATTTCTCATCTTCAGTGCCAGTGCTGTTTATCCTCATACAGCATCACTCTAGTCCTTTCTCTGCCACAACTGTTTTTTCCTAACCTGTTAGCTGCCCTTGTCTAGATCTGTTATTGGCTCTATCCCAAGCTCAAAAACTTGGACAGTTATAATCAAGATTTCCTATTGGAAGTACATGGTGTAATCATTATACGATTTTAGAAGTGTTAGCTGTAGACAACGTGCAAAAGCCACTACTTTTTGAAGCCTCACTTTTTCTTGGATAAAACATCTCTCATGCCTAAAATCACAGAATAGCTGAGCTGGAAGGGCTTATCATTGAGTCCAACTCCTGGCCCTGCAGAGGACACCCCAAGAGTCACAGCACATGCCTGAGACTATTCTCCAAATACTTCTTGAACTTCATCAGGCTTGGTACTGTGATCACTTCCCCAGAGACCCTGTTCCAGCGTTCAACCCGCTCCTTGGGGAAAAAAAAAAATCTTTTTCCTAATATCCAACCTAAACCTCCCCCAACTCAGCTTCATGCCATTTTCTCGAGTCCTGTCACTGGTCATGAGAGAGAAGTGATCAGTCCCTGCCCCTCCTCTTCCCTCACAAGGAAGTTTTAACTGCAATGAGGTCTTCCCTCAGTCTCCTCTTCTCCAGGCTGAGCAGACCAAGTGCCCTCAGCTGCTCCTCATACAGCTTCCCATCAAGGCCCTTCACCATCCTTGTGGAACTCCTTTGAATGCTCTGTAATTTGGGTCCATACTTTTTGGCTTTGTTTTTTTATTATTCAACACCTAAAAAACCTCAACTTATTTTTATACACTCATATTGGAGGTTGTTTCCCATACCAGAACATGTTACAAATCATAAAACTGAGGCAGGAGATTCAATACACAGGAAAGTAGTAATACCTTGGGACTGTCTGAAAACTGTTGCTGACACTCTTGATTTAGATCATCAATTTACTCTTATTTCTCTACCCACAAATAACATACAGTATAATGAGAGATGAAAATCTGTTTGAAACTAATTAGAGATAAAGTACTTCACACAAACAGATTCTCCTTTACCAGATGGTTTCCACTAATATTCACTAATAAAAAGCCTGTTTGAGGAAACTTGCATTCACTAAGATTGGAAGAGGCAAGAAACAGCAAAACTATGTCAGCAATTAATTTCATTAGAACGATTCTGTGTCAGTGCTGTACAGGAACTCTGTAGCTTTTACAACTTCCTCTACTCTGGGCAGATTTATTTACTGCAGTGTAACATACCTGATAACCTTTCTGTAGCAAAACTGTATTTTTTGGCTGTTAAGACAAAATCTTAACTGGAGTCCTAGCAACCGTATTAGTATATTAGTGTGAATCCTTGAGGATTCAACTCATAGTTCTACCTCAGTCTTTCCTTTATCTTCAAAGTAAGCATGCTACCTACCTATCACAAGTTTTGAACCCCTATACTATGACAGAGGTCAGTCAATGTATCAAAATCCTTCTCAAAAATACTGTTTATATTGGCAAGGCACTGATTTATTTCAAACATCATCAAATTATTTTTGAAACCAGTTCTTTTTCTTTCCTGTTCCTTATTACATCACTTCCCAGATAGGAAGTTAGAGGAATATATTTTCTATGAAAAGTATTTTAATTCAGATAGTAGGGAAAACAACACAGTGCTGGCCATTTGTCAGAGGATATGAGGCTAAACATATATTTAAGCATGAAATGCACCCCCTTCCCAAGCAAACAAAGTATCATCACGTAAAACCCAGAAGCTATTTGCTCAATATGACAAAATACAAGTAATTAGACTGTACACACACATTTTGGATACGGACAGTAACCACAAAAATACCTATCTACACTAAAAAAAAAAAAAACCCAGAAAAAAATAAATCACACTTTGTTTCCTAATGCTCAAGAACCATTTCAACCCATGGTTTTATCCCTTGCTCAGCTCCTCTCTGTCACCTGATGACTTGCTGACATATTCCTGTGCTCTTTGTGGTGGGATTTCTCATTACTGGTCCTCATTTAAAACCATTCTAGCTTCTAAATATCTTTTGGGCTTCAACCATGCAGAATAGACCAAATGAATCATTCTTTCTCCTTTCCAGTGAGAAAACAAACCTGAGGTCAGGACTGATTGTATCTTGAGCCTCAGTCTCTGCATCCACAGGAGGAATATTCAAGTCTCTCTCTGTAACCAGTTACTTGTCCAAACTTTTTTGATATGAAGTCCCTGCTTTACTGAAGCCAACTTAAATATGTGTGTACCTTAAGTGTTCTCTGACAGAAAGGTACTGCAAGAAGAGGTTGTCTGAGATGATCTTATGCTGTCTGTGAAGACTGTTTTATATGCCTAGGTAGAGCGTGACTAGAACAAGAGAACCTGCTCACCAAAGGTAGTGCTAGAGCCAAGAGACTTAAACGTGCAACATGACTCCTAGGAAACAGAGGTTCCTTGCAAAGGTAATGTACAGAGGTACAATTTATGGACAGGTCACTTTGCTTGTTTAAAATGAAAAAGAATGGAATTATTGAGCTTACTTGATACTTTGAGCCTTTATGTAATGTGTGCATTTTTAAAAACAGCCATCTGCATTATGAAGTTTGTGACATCACGAAAGATTCTATAAAGTACTTTTTAAACTGTCCCAGTTATATATGTGAAAAGAAACTATAAAAATCAGAATGAATGAACAATTCTTAAATTAGTACGAGGGCAGAGCAACAGCTTTTTTCAAAAATGGCTTTTATGCTGAACATGTTTGCAGTTTTCAAATTTATGGGTGTAGCTGTCAACATGTATATTCACTTTTAGAATATCATCCTGGCTTAATGAGGACTCCTGGAATGATTTCTTTTAATAAAAAGTTAACATGCTTACATATGTGGTTTCCACCTTTTTGCCTTTTTTTTTTTTAAAGTTTCTACTCGATTTTTCAGTGGAGAAATCACAGCAAAGTTTACCTCTAAACTTCACAGCACATTCAACTACTTCAACACTTCAAAGTCAGCTTCCAATGAAACTTTCAACTAACAATTGTCAAAGTTAATGCTTAACAAGTGTAGATCTTCAGCAGAAGAAACCTAAGCCAGAAAAGCGTCACAAGACAACTGCATTTTAATTACCACTTCATGCCATCAGCAAATGATGCCATATTACTAAAAAGAAAACTACTGTCTCCATCTCTGCTCAAGCCTCATAACTGCAGCCATACAATGTGTACACCTCAGTGCTTTGGCTCACCATCTTTCCACCTCTATCCAATTCATGCTGTTTATGTTGTTTCTATTAAGTGGAGCATAAGAGCTTTAGATTCAGGTAGCACACACACTCCCCTCAGAACAAAACCCTCCCTACCACATCAGGCTGCCCAAGTTATGAGTTGAGATTTATCCAGTAAAAATATCAGATCAGAATAAAAACACTAGATCAGAATTGCTCCATGGGACTCCACGGATGACTGACAGAATGCCTCCTAATTATGGGTCAAACAGATGCCTCCCTGGCTCCAGACAGCTGAAGTAGTTGAATGCATGCTATTTCAGCTCATTATTTACTTTGCCACCTTTTAGGGCTTTTCAGGGTTCAAACCGCCACAGATCCCATAGCAAAACTACCATAGTTCCCCAGCTTTTCCTTGGAGCTAGTTTCCTCATCATGGCTGTTCTCTTCTTCCAGAGATCTCCATTTGTTTACTTTTTCTTCTTGTGAGCTACCCACAACCAGTCTGATATACTATAAAGGCAATCCACTCCATTATAAAAACGGTCAGTTACCCCAAACCTGGTTTTTTTTGTTTGTATAACCTAACGCAGCAGGATTTCTCCATCACCACATTTGTGAGAAGTCTGCATAACATCAAATACGTATTTGATATTACATACATATTTGTATATTTGATAATACATATTTCTCCTACTGTGACAACTTTGAAAGCATCCTGAACAATACATGTACATGAATCCATCACGCTTTCACCACTAGATTCAGCCACAGTAGATACAGAATCAATGCTGCTCCCAGATTACATCAAAAACTTGTTCAAAGATCTACAAACCTCTACTCAATAGAGCAATTTCAAGTAAAATAAATGACAAAAAATACTTGAGGTATTAATTTCTGCAAATATTAAAAACATAATCTAGAAAGAATTATATATAGTTGGAAACAAAAGTTGAAAACCTAGAAGAATATCAATAGTTAACATGCTTGCAACTCCTTGGATAAACATGATGGTAAAAGCATATTCATTCTTCCCTATGTTTCTAAATCCATGCTGAGTGATATGGCCTTATTTCAAGTGAAAGCAGAACAGAAGTGGAACACACATTCCTGCAGACAAATAAGCATGTCACTTCATTACAGAACAACCTAGAAATCATATCTTGCAAACTTCAATTATCTTAAGCAAAGGGGTAATATAACTCAGCTGTACTTCTTTGCCATGGGGAGGCCTTTTAAGCACCACCTGTACTGCTGGTACTCTGAAGTAGTATGTTAGTTTTATTTCTAGGAAAGAAACAGAAACAGTTAGATCATTCCCTAATCTATAGCACTGAGGAATGAGGAAATTCAAAAGTATCATACATCTTACACTTTCACAAGGCCAAGGTTGCTTCAAATACAGATTCCTACTGCAAATTTTTTCTTTAAGGAGGGCTTGGAGTTGGTGCAGGAAAGGTTTAGTTGGGGGGGGGGGTTGTATGGTTTGTTTTTTTTTTTACACAGGATAATAAGTGTAAATAGCAATATCAATGTACCAGAGAAAAACATTCTTAGTTTTTAGCTCAACTTCATATACTGCTCTTCATTTACCTCAAAAACAGAGATGGATATTGTTCAGTCACAGTGAACCCAGTGACCACAGTCCATCATTAAATATAATATCAGCTACAATTTCCACTTCAGTACCAATTGAAGTATCACCTTATTACACTTTGTGAATTTCCACAAGCCCTCCAAGTTATTTTTGACATCTTTGACTCTGATCCTGCCAACACTTACACACATTATCTTAAGCATACTGAAATCCATACCATTATACACAGCACACACAGAAATGCATGCATAATTTCAGAAATGAGGACTTCATTAATTGTTCAGTACAGAAGCAAACCCCTTCAGATGTGATGTGTACAGGTTAGGAAAAGTCACTCCAACAGCATATCTATTGTTGTTCCAAGTGTTAACATCTTTTAAAATCTTCTCCGTACCCTTCCACCCTCCTACACATATCACCTCCTTTACATTCTCCTTAAATGACTAAAAATAGCTAGCTATGCATATGGTCTGAGCACCACAGCCCTATACCATGTAACTGGGGAGAAAGTATTTTAGTTTGCATAGTTGACCTCACATCCATCATCAGAAGATATTTTTCCATGAGTTATTTCTCAGAACTTAAACATTTAGCACAGGCTGTAAATTTGGCAATTGCAGAGTTCTGCACAATTCAACAAAAAAGAGCTTTTCATTTGTTAAAACCCCACAGCAAACTACAAATAAACAAAACAAACAAACAGCAGCAAGCAAAAAACCAACTTGCAAAAGCTTCGTATGTTTTTCCTCCTTCCAGCATTCTCTTGCATTGTAAGGAGATTTGAAATCATATGTTTCATTTTCCTGAGTTTAAGAATTTTTCTTCATTTTAGAAAGTTTTCGCTGACATTTAAAAAAAAAAACAAACCAGTCTAAACTTATGATCCCACTTAGCAGCACGTCATTCTATGCCATATTCAGGAGGGCAAGTCTATGGACTCCTTTGTTCAGCTTCAACCAGAATGAGAAAAGCAGGGAACACCTCAGTTAACGTGCTCTCAATTTTTCCTACCAACATGCTTACCATAGTTAATGCTCTTTTCTCTGGTCTTTCCCTTAGTAGGTGGCTGGTGTAGTACAGAGGGAAGCTGAAGTATCTTTGTCAAAAATGGTGTTTTGATTTAGCTCAGAGAAAGAAAAAAAAGCAAGGCAAGTGGTACATCTGAGTCAACACTTCTCCAAGAGCTCTAGAGAAAGGTTTCCAGAGACTGTGCTCTGCTAAGGTAGTTCCTAGGTCACAGTCTTAATTTCTCAACATCAAAGCAGCACACCTTCTATTTTACCTAAAAAACAATCATTTTTAAGATTTATTGTCCACAGTGAGCTCCCAGCTGTGCAAGATGAGGGTGATTGCAATACAAACGCTATTGTTGAGTCTCACTCTCGTAAAGGCTGTACTGCAGTTCTGTTGCCTACTAGAGCCAGGGCTAGAAACATGCACTGCACTTTATGGAACTGAAGCCTAAATACTGCTAAGTGGAGCTTAGCACTTAAAAATAAAGGCACAGTAATTTATAAAGAGAAGAGGAAAAAAAAGGGCAACACAGTATGTTCACAACAATCTCCACTCATTCTTTTCCCACCTCAAAGCCCCAGTCTTAAAACAATAAACAAATTTCACTCACTATTCATGCCAGCCCCAATATACGAGATGCCCCCTCCCAGCACACACTTACCAGGCAAACACAGACCACACCTATTTATTAAGGGCAACTCATTAACTCTGGCAGTTTCCAGCTGGTGGGGCTCATCAGCCTCACCTGAGGGGCCACTCCTTCCCTTCTGAGGGGCAAAAGGTACCACAGCAGCTCCTGGGGCATTGGCAGCCCCCTCATCCAGGGCCCCCAGGAGAAGCTGGGGCTCGCCTTCCTTCAAGCCTCATGCACAGCAGCTCAGTCCCACGGGGTGCCTGAGGCCATTGCCCACGGTCTTGGGTGGCACTGCACCAGGCTGAGCTGGAGGGAGAGGGAGACAACAGTGAGCTTTGGCTCTCCCTGCTGCAGAACACGGCGCCTGAGGAGAGCAACCCACCCCAGCCTGCCCCAGGACCCACTTTCCAGTCCAGCTACTCCCTTAAGGGGCAATGAAGTAATTTGTTTTCTTTCCCCCACAGGAAGGAGGACCGATCCATCTCCTCCAGAGCCAGTCCCGCACGTTCAGCAGCACCAGGCTGCACCCATTCGCCCCAGGCTCCAGCTGCCCCCACCCCCAAATCAGCCCCAGTGCTGCCCTGGGCACAGCTGCGAGGGCGTGGGCCCTGATCACCCACACACACCACCTCAAAAATCAGGGTGGGGGACAAGCCCTGCTTTCCAAACTTCACCCAGCATTGGCTACACTGCCTGGCAGCTCCCTGTGGCATGAACGCACCTGCACCTTCCTTGCCATGGAAGCCCGAAGGTTCCTCACGTCTAAAATCCAGCATGTGCTTCAATGTTGCAGAAAGTGCATCTTGATACGGTTTTAACGTAAAGTTTAGGGGAACCATCTGTATTATCACATGAACTTCTATTTTGAAAATACAGCTCGGTAGTTGATAAGAGTTTTCCCAAATTGCTTAGAAGATTAATAAAATAATCAACTTAGCAGAGGGGAAGAAAAACGACAAACTATTCCTGTAAGGAAATCACTTTATTGCCGATACATGTGAATGAGCTGTTTTAATGCTCAGGTTCACTGCCTCATCTGCACTTAATCTCTTCCCTTTTATGTCCTACTCTGATTTTTTTAAAAGACTTTCAGGCTTTTATAAAATTAATTATACAAATCATTAGTATTAAAAAGGTAATATAATGGTTTCAAGAACAAGCTTCACAGACTATCTGCATATTTAATCATCTCTGCTAATAAATTTTTAATCACTCATTGAGTTCAGGTTCTTGTCTTGAAGCTTAACTTGATAACAAACCTAGCAACTGGTAGAACTAATTGGTACAGAGTAAGTGAATAATTTATAAGAGGAAAAAGCACTGGGTGTTCTGGAGGTGTGCAGAGACCACAAGTCACAGATATTTCTGGGAGGAATCATGAAAACAGCAGCTGATTACAGGAATTTCGTGATACACTGCTGACATCCAGAGGCCAACAGTCAATACTGTTCACATATGTGAGCCAGGCTGTAAAGCCAGATTCATTAAGTTTTAAATATTCATGCATTTCATTAAAGTTAACATTAATTGCACTACCATACACATTGATTATGCATAGACCATAAGTGTTTAACCTCTGAAAGCTTACAAGTATATTCAAGTAATGGGGTATGTCCCATCTTCGATAATTTCAGTGAAAGCTTCAGCTACAAAGTTGAAATTAGAAATGGAATTGCATTACAGTGCGAGTACTAGAATAGTAGTTTGAAATATCAGAAAAATAATAATTATTTTGCTAACCAAACAAATGCTGATATAAGCTGTAAATTGCTTTATATTTTTCTAAACCAAATTAATAAAGGTAACAAAAGTTATGTTTAAGATTTCTTACAGACAAAATGCTAGACTGATTAGCAAGCTGCATCTAATAAATAGGTTTAACCAGTTAAAACTAATGGGTGATTGAGTAGCTTCGGTTTAGATGAAGATGCGTAGCTTTTAACCAATGTAACAACAGAAAAAAGACCATTCTCTTGAAATAAGCTGATTTTAACTGAAAATGAGAGACCCCAAGCCCCCTTACGCTACAGAATAATTCTACCCCCAAGGGAAGCACAAAATGCTACAATTCTTAAACCAGAATGTAACAGACAACATTTGACAGAAATTCAATTATCCTTGAAGGATCCCACTTGTATTTAGTAACATACATAATCCTCTTTTATTTAATGGGTTAAAGATCTCCTTCAAAACATTTAGTTGGATGACTTGAAGACTTACTACATTTCAAAAAATTCATTAAATGATTTAATAAGATTGTTAAGTAAAAACACTCAGAAGTTTAAAAATGTCATTTAATGCTGTCCGTGCAACCTTAATTCCGGCCGTGTATATGTATATGCGTTATGAAAGCAGTGAATTAACTTTTAATCTCCTTTGAGCCAAGTAGATTTTAAGATTGGAAACCAAGGCACAAAGGGCATGCCAACAAATACAATGCTGAGCTTTAGCACAATCTCTGAACCAGCTCACATCTCGCAGAGCATACCCCTGCAGGGCTAATTACCCCAGAGAACAAGCTGGACTCCAGCACTTATGGTGCTTCTGGCACCTCTGCATGGCAAGCTCAGTTCTCTCTTCCTGGCACTGCACTATCCATCAAGTAAAGGTAAAAACATATCACTTCCTTAAGTGTTAAAAAAAAAAACCTTCTGCAGATAATACCAGTTTCTCTTGTAACTTCTTTTCTTTTAAATCTGTCCTTTACACTCTATGAGGTAGATATAACATTGTCCACATTTTGTAGAGAAGCAAATGTTGGAGACAGATAGACTGGCTTGCTCAAAATAGTACTGATTTCTCTCTGAGCTGTTAACAACTGCAGATTAGCCAATTTTCTTTGTGGAGGTGGGCACCAAAGTGTAGTATTCCTAATTAGAAGTGACAGTTAACACACTGAAATTCTGTTTAAATAGCATTGCCTACACCCTCAAAGAATTTTATGGTCAGGCATATCCTGGGTGATCTCACAAAAATTCCTTGCTGTTTTTCCTGTCAAGAAAACATTGGTTGCTAGTAAGGATCTTGCAAGGCAGGTATCAACCACCTGTACCATTTAGGACATTTGGAACTAGTCTGGGATATCAGAAGTTTGGTTTTTTGTTTTTACACATGAAGACTACCTCCTTCACACTTCTTTCTTCACTAATATTTAAACAAGGAGGAAGCCTGTGAAGTCATTTAAACACCAAAGTAGATTTTATTAGTTTTACTTATTTGTTTTTTTCTGGTATAGTCACAAATAACCACAGAGTTCAGGAAAGGTATGCACGTTCATATAAAAGAGATAATGTATTCTCAGCAACATTTAAGTTTAGATTTTCATTAAGAGAACTGTCAAAATGCAGGAAGCAACACTTTGCAGTGTAAGAAATTTTGACAGTTAAAAACTTGCAAATGTCCATATCACACGCTCATTAAGCAATACTTCATTTTACTTGGGTTCAGGTTGGTGGGATTTTCTTTATTTTATTTTGGTTTAGTCTGGGTTTTTTTCCTTTCAATTTTACTTGTGAAACAAAAACTGGAAAAGCATGCAAAGCTTCTTGATGGTTGATGCCTCTCCACCGTGTGACATAATCCCTATATTCTCTTTTCTTTTCTGATAGGTCCCAAAGGTGACAGGTACTCACTCACTGAGCAGTTAGCTTCTCTACCAAGCACACATACATAAATACAAATAAAAATTATGGCAAAGCTTTCCCATATCCAAGTAGAAATGGATTACAGCAGACAATTCATTTGGCCAGGATGATTACAAAAAACAGGGATGCTCAGAATGTTCCTCTTTATTCTATACCAATATCCAAAGTAAAACTACCTGAGAAGTAATCACATTAGTAAACTGAATCTGAAGAGGCTTTAATTGAAATTATATTTTTTTGTTATGTTTAATTTGAAATTATGTTTGTGGTTTAAGAGTTAAAATTTATTAGACTGTAAAGAGCTTTACAAGGCATTCCTAATGTAATGAGCTTAGGCACCACATATGTTGCATCTTTGGTACACATTAGGAAAAGTTGCTTTTTTAATGAGCTTTAAAAACTGCATATGCATACCACAGGAAAAGGTCAGTGATGTGTGGATCAAGTCGGTAAATTAAGTATCACAGTATTATGTTATTATGCTCGCCTTCCACAGACACACAATAACAAAAGCACAGGCGACAGTTACCGTGCTGTTCTAAAGCTTGCACCTCCGTGCCCTTGTCAGCTGACAAGTACAGCCACTGCAGTGCTCCGGGTCCAACTTACTCCATCCCTTGCCCAGGCCTCCTTTACCTTCTCTGCCCACCAACTCCTGCAGCAGAACAGCTGGTAAGTCTGACAGTCAGAGAACCCAAGCATGCACAGGAAGGGGGCCTGGGTTCAGTGTGACGGCCCATCTCCAAACACCACCTTTTACCTCACCCAAAGATATGCAGGACAATGTCCTGAACCCTCAAAACAAGATTAAACCTCTTAGACAGCAAAGCATCAGGAGAGGGATGCTCCTTTCAGTCCAGACCCCCTTCTACTTGAGTTTCAAGGATGAAATAATATCATCTCCCTTTCAAAACACAAATACCAAAAGTATTTCTAATGCTACAGTCCCAAATTTGACTTGGTCTACTGTCACAGTTCTTTTGAGCTGGAATATTAAATACTTGGTAATCTGTAAAGACTGGTTGACCAGTAGCTATTGACATTTTTATTTTGTGATAAATAATAAAATAAGCTATAAACTGACTGCTATTACACTTTCACAAGGTTTTCAGTAGAAAGAATCAAGTCCACTGGATTTACTTTTATTTGCAAGTATTGTAAATATTGTTAATTTGCAAATTACCTTTATTTTTTAAAGGCAACAGGTCTCTCTCCCTCTCTCTGTGTCAGAGACTATAGGTATGCACTAAACCATGTTATGCGCTATGTAATAATTTATGCATGTTTATACATTTCACAGCCAAGTGACACTCCAGCTCTGTATAAAGATGTAGGCTTTAGGAATTTGTTAGTCATTAGAGGACAAAATCCTTTAAAATATTACAACAATAACAGCACAACTCAATACAACTGAGCAGTTTTAAGTGGTTTTAATGATTTTTCACTTTTTGGATATCATAATCCTCAAAGTAGCATTCAAAAATAGAGTGCAAAATATTTATTCATTTTATTTACAAATAAAATGTGCAGTTCAGCTTCTTAACTTCACCACAGTAAATGTTATTCTTTTATGTGATGAACAGAAATTATGGGAAACATATATAGAGACAAAAAGTTAATTTGAAACCTAAGAACAAAGATCTTCCTTCAGTTATATTTATGTAGGAGATAGACAATATTTTTCAAAACTGTTTTCAGTTGAAAACAAAACCCAAAGTCCAAGACGACACTAAAGAATTACATAGGAAAGAATGGTTTTTTAAAACCATGAAGTTAATTTTGCTGTGACAATCACAAAGCAAAGTTCTTATCTACAGAGAATATAAATTTTTTTTGCAGCTTAAACATAGAATCTTTACAATGTAATGCTTTTTCCCCCCTTTGAAACACAAATTGCCTTTAGGGGGAAAAATATTCTAGTATCTTCCTTTCTCTCTGATGAAACAACAGATGCTTTGGTTAAAGAGCAATTCGTGCGCAATAGTGTTTTAACTTGCAAGGCAGAACTCCTTTATTAAGTTGGTAGAATTCCACTAGCTGGATGAGATCAGTAAATCTGGTATGACCATCATCAAGGGTATAGAATAGCTTCCCATCATCTTCCAACTGTAAAAATGGAAAAACAAGATTCAATAAAATCCTCTTTTGCTATGGTATTTCTTCCTGATTGGAATACTTGTTTGAGAAGTGTTCTTACAGACTGATATATTCATAACATATTCAGTATTCTTATGACTACTGAGAGAAGGAAAAATACAGTGATCATTCAAACCAACATCAAAAATAAACAACAGAAAAATAATGCATTCTTTAACTTCAGGTACACACCTAAAAAGAAAGAGCAGTTAAATAAGGATTCTTTCTGCACTAACAATACTACCTTCTACTTTTGCTTTGGAGTGATAACTGGAGGTAACATGAACCCTGAGTTTTTACAGAGTGACAAAAAACAACCGAGTTCCAACTTAGAGATTTCAACTTTTAGTCCATTCACGTTCCATGATTTTCTCTCCCTTAATTTGTAATGCGTGACACACTGGTGCATTGGGGTGTGCTGGATGGTATCAGCTACATAAAACACTGCCCATCACAAAAGTAACATGGCTTGATTTAGTAGTGTCATTTTTGTTGAAAGAGAAAAAATTGCTTCAGCTCCAAACAATGTATTAACACAGATACAGGACGGAAAGAGGACGCTTCAAAAGATACCTAGAAAGATTCCTTTTGACTTGTAGATGCTTAAAAACTTACAATCAGTATTTCCCTATTCTAAATTACTGAATGTTAGCTCTTGCACCATTTGGATTGCACTACTGACTATATAATTTCTTGATTTATTTCCCCTACTGCTGATATATCAAGAAGCTTTAGTGGAAAAGTGACTAACTAATATTAATGTAAATAAAAGGTAAAACCCCCCTATTTTTACAACTATTTTTAAAAATAAAAGGGAAAGAAGATACTCTATGAGATTGACAGAGTAGTGAACAGAAGATCCTGAAGTAGGGCTAGCACAGAGTAGCAGATGGTGTGCTAGGGAAAGATGCAACTACCCTACTTGAGTACAGGGGAAGGGAGAAGATATAATTAGCTCTGTTACCTGTAATTAAGAGTTCTTATCTGAAGCAGCTACTGAACTGCTTATGACTCCTGGTTATTCTACCCCTTTCTATGATGTCTGAAAGTAGTTTGTAATTTGTTTATTCTCACACTTTGGTCAAACCAGGTCAAATGTTGCTACTTAAGGAATTACCAATGTGCGCACGTGTAAATTCCTGTGCTCCAGCCAAAAACCTGAAAAGGGATTATCATTGGACTTTCCTTATGCAGGCAATTTTCCTATGAACACACTGTAAACAAGGAAGAGGTAACAATTCAAATGTCTGTTTTCCTCCTCCAATTCCAGAGTTTGAAATGAATACCAGACAGATTGCTAATTCTAAAGCTATCAAAATTTCCAAAATAAAAGCTCATATCAAAGTTATATGTCCCAGAAACGTAACACCTTCTGCAAGCTAAGAAGGCTCTTATGAGAGAACATTTATTGGAAAAAGACAGTGCCAGAACCGTGTATCAATTCTGCTTTTTTCGTAGGTACAACATAAGAGCTAGATAACTTGAATCACGTTAACTTGTATCAGCTCAGAACATAAAGGCTGGAAAACATCTTCAAACTAACAAACTCTCTCTTGAATGTTTAACAAACGATTCCCTGTCACCCACCTGCAATACCTGTTGCAGAGGTTACCAATGTTAATGTGAGGTACCTGTTAACAGGGGTGAAGCTTGAACTAGGCAAGCTGCATGCCCTATCTAAAAAGAGTCATTTTTTAAATGCAGTATAATCTGAAACAACCTAAAATACAAGAGAAAAATAATTGATTTAGAAATTGAAACGTTTTTACCTGGTAAAAAGACCGTTTAAATGCCATTTATTTATTTACATTTAGTAGAAAAATTTGTCTTCTCAATGACTTAAAAAAGGGGAAGAGTTTAGAAGAAGAGTGGAATTTGAAATTCAAAGAGGTAACCCCAATCTACAACTAATAAACTGTGAGTTTATTGCAGTAATACAAAATTACTTGTTTCTTAGAAAATAATCACTTCATTTAGATCAGCACCAACAGGAACCAAAACCTTTGTCCCCTCAAGGAATAATTTTCTGAACTCCTTAAAGAGTACTGTTCTAGCAAAAACAGAGGGTGTGTTAGTCAGGGTATGGAGAATGGTAGGAGGGTACCGAATGCAACTGAAGGAATTGCAGTATGCCTATGTTTGGGGGACAAACAGCTTCCATACTCACATACTCTCTCGAGATTAAGCTGCTCTTATTACACATTTATTTTTTTCTGGTTACTAGCATAGGAGTATTGGTCTTCTCAACCAACAGTAAGGAAAATGCGACCCAAGTATGTAGACAATTGTATCAAAACAAAGAATTCCTGGTTCCTCCAAAGACCCCACAACAGGAGAGCAAGGTTTAGGCATAATTTTTTGAAAGGAAAAAGAGAATCATCCATTTTGGAGAAAACTGAAGATAACTGCAGCTTCCTGCTACATCTGCTCTTAGGGAAGAGAGGGTCTGTTTCCTGATAGGGAAAGAAAAAGCAGTCTCAAATTTGAGAGATAAATGACATCCCAACAAAGCAGAATCATATACTATTTGTATGGAGTTCAGGAGGTTTTCTAAACCAAACAACAGTTATCCCAAAGTAAAGAGTAGAAGTGACTACAGTCAATAGAAGCACAGAGGTCTTCCATCTGGGATTCTTATCACAGATCATATGTTGATGCTCACATGGGATCCAGGGTAAAGCTATCACTTTTGGATGAAGGACACCTCCATTGTCCTTACCTAAACACAACAAAATCCTGGACAATTCTTTTAACTAACACCGACTCGGTCCGTTCCTCCTTCCAAATAATGCTTCAGGTTTTTTATTCTACAGGAACTTTTTTTAAGGAAGGATATCAGCTACAACTCCTAGGTAAGGCATACAGAAACCTGGTGACTGATCATAGAGGATCAACAGATCAGAAACAAAAAAAATGTGCCAATACAGTAATTCCTACTCAAAAACATCAGAATCTCATAGAAATTTCAGCAGGAAGAAACATGGAGGCTAGAGTATTGTATGGTCTGGAACAAAGGTTCTTGTGAAGAGACATGAAAAAGCTATGGGTCTGATCAGTTATGTCAAGCAGCTGCAGCCGAAAAATAATGCTCAAGTGTTTCTCATCTCAGCAGAAGCAGCATGTAAAGAAACCTGCATAAACCGTCTCATGAGAGAATGGAAACAATGGGGAAAGCTGGCAATGCTGGCAGGAGAACTGGATAATATGTGCAATGAAAACTGATAAATATGATTTCAGTTTAGGAGATTCCATCTTGCCTATAAAGTAGACAGACTAAAAAAGGATATCATTTTTTTAATATATACGTGTATAAAATTGTCCTCGTGAAGAAGATCTGGACATGAATATACCATAATAACATGAATCAAGAACAGAGGTCAACAAAATATGTTTGACTACAAATATTGAAACTATCTTGAACAGATGAGTCAGTGAAATACAGACACACATCGTAGGCAGTCCAAAACAGATGACTAAAAAATTGTGCACATACTGAAAAATGAAAAGGCAACAGGACCTCTATTAATGCATGATTTTCATGCCACCAGGGTTGCTTCTATTCCTGTTGAAATAGAGTTGTCTATTTTTTCAAGAAACTTTTTTGGATTTCATAATACTAGTCAAGCTTTAAAACAAACCAAAACCAAAGCTCCAAAATGCTCAAGTGTGCTAAAGAATATTAATGATATTTAGTGATACAGGTATGATGTTTACATCTTCTATATAACAGCAAAAGAAAAAAAATCTGTCAATATTCTATCACAATTATTCAATTGTTTGGTTTTACAACTGCATATAAACTGAAAAATATAAACTGAAAAAAATTACTTACTGGTACAATTTGAAAATGTTTTATTTTTAATCCATGACTCAATGACAATACAAATGTTTTGGGGTTACTTTGGCTATCACGTACCAGGAATACCCTAAAAGAGATTGAAAATTTTCACAGTAAGATCACTTGAAATCCTTCTGTAAACATCCAGTTAATACTGTTCAAAATTCATTACAGTAAGTATTAGTGAAAAGCAAAAATAATATCAATTACATAAGTTAGCTTTTAATCAGTATTTCTTTGCAAATGTGTCGCTGGGAATGCTTTCTCTTAAATTCTTCTTCACCTTGTCTATTATGTGAAAAACATGCATTCTCAGAATAAATGACACTGTAGGCGTTAGTTTTTACACTGCATAGAATTACAATGCATCTCTTCAGGCAGAAAAGCACCCTCAAAGTTTGTGCTTTGAACAAAATTTTTCTTTGGACTCTGACAGTTATCTAAATTACAAGCGTTGTAGGGAGAATTCAAAAGGTAGCTAAATAGGAATTTTAGGGAAAAGGTAATGAGAGACATACCAGAATGTTTTTCTCATCTGGCCAATACTCATCAATGCATACTCACTTCTGCACAGCAGCAAAATTCCCACAGAGACACAGCTACATCCTGCTTGCTTACTGGAATCATTATTAAAATCACAACGCTCTCAATGGCCAAGAGTACCACTGCAATAAGTTCACTGATAAATTATTCCAACCAGGACATGGACAAACACAATTTTGCCATAATCGTGGTAGAATAATCTGATACAGGCAAAGGATAATCACCAGAATGAGACAGCTTTCACTGAATCACCTGGTTTGGAATATCAGCAGAGCACAGTTTGGTGGACAGAGGGAAGTACCTGATACAACTCTGCTTTGTAGCAGAGAGAGTCTGGACTGCTTGTACTGGGCAGGTCTGGAACAGGTGTAGCTAACCAATGGACCAAAGAGGGGAAGTGGAGGGGCAGCCATCGGCAAGCATGCTCCTCTTTCAGGGCACAAGAGAAATGGGCAAGAGGGACTTGCAGGTATGTATAATTAGGTGAGCATTAGTGACCACCTACTTTTGCCCCACCACCCACTAGAAATGAGAGCCCAGCTACAATAGATAAAAATAAAGAATTTCAGGAAAAGAAAGCAACCAAAGCTTAACAGTGGATTTTCACTGTCTACCAGCATGGTTCCAATGTACTAATTTCATTCCCAATGTTTGTAAGAGTTCTATTTTTACAAAGTAAGCAAATATGTGGAATTAAGAAATTTGGAGTCCATAATCATTAAAATTTCTAACAAAATCCTGATCCAGGCTAATTTGGAGCTCTGACAGTAATTCAGTTATTCCGGAGGGATAAATGCCAACTCAGCATGCGGCGAGCACGAGTCAGATCTGCCAGCTCTGTGAACCAGCTCGCTCTCTCCACCTAGTGGCCTCTCATCCTCTCCGGGACATGAAATTGTTCGGAACACAGTTACAACAGATCCTTTGCGTTAACCTAAATATTTCATATGTTGGTCATTAAATACTGGCAGCTAATTTAATTCGGAAAAATGAGACTTGGTAAGAGTGACACTTTGCAGATATCCAGAATGGGGTCTCTACACTCAAACACTGGGATCCACATTAAATGATACACAAAGTAAACACATTGATTAGGAATTACGTTCCTATTCATCAGTTCTTTTAAAGTATATTTTCTAACTATTTTTCCTTAACAGCAAAGAGAAACAACATTTCTTCTCCTTCAGATAAAAAAATCTTTACTCTTTTCTAACTTTATCACAATAGACTTACTTCTGTTGTCAAAGAACTTTAAAAAACTTTATAATGAACAAAGGGTTGTAGTTTACAGAATCTTAGAAATGTTGGCTGGAAGGAGCTTTTTAGACATGCTGGATGATTCCAGTCAACTGCTCCCTCATACACTTCTCTGAATGACCAGTTGCATTTTCTCATGGGCCTTTTAGTAATGCTCTTATCCCATTCATCAACCAAATGCTGATCAGTTTGCAATCCTGTTAAACATTTATCACTGAAAAGTCTTCAAACATCATTTAGGGGGTAAAGTATAAAATCTACAATATTGCTACAAAAACTTCTTTAAGAAACTTGATTTACACCAGAACAGCAGATCCAAAAACTTTATTCCCTTATAGCATGCCTTAAGATTGTTGCTGTTCTTAATTCTGTTACTGAGACTACTGAGACTCCTTTATGTAATAGTCCCCTTACTTTCTATAAACCATCATGAAGAACATATTTATTGGTATACACAGTATTACACAGGCCCTACTACCTCTGTCATACATGCCATGAGAACTCCTAGCTTGGGAACACCTTAAAAGGTTCAATATGGATTATTCTCTCTGCCTCCACTCCCAGAACATAAAGACTTATTATTCACATTAAAAATGGCTGTATTTCTGGTGAGAATTCATTCTCTCAGCCCATCAAAAAGCACAGCATTAGTCACCTGATGTCATATATTCATTACTTCATTGTAACTCCTGCATATGCATCTGACAGCATATAAGAGCTCACACTGCCAACGTTGTCATCAATTCTAGACAGTCCACATAAGAGTATCATCCTCCCCAAACCCACAATGCATAACTAGGAATAGACCCAAGCATACAGCATAAACAACACCATACTAAACTAATGCTAGCAAGGTATTCACTGTCTCCTTTCAAACACCATTGCTGTTTACTCGCCAAATCTACTGGCTTTCATTTCCTGTGTCAGAAACACACTGGAAGATCCATCAGGCCTAGAATGACATCCTGCTCAGAAATATATGCTGTATGCCTCCCCATGTCCTGTCCCTTTCGTGTAACCAGTGCAAAAATAAATGCAGAGTACAGAATCAGTTTCAGGGTAATTAGCCAGCTTTAAAAACACAACCCCTGAAATTAAAAAATAATTAAAAATACAAGAGTGGAAGACCAATAAACAATCTTTGCACCAAGTAGGACTGGGTTTGTGCCCCTTTCTTTCCCTTCACATTAATTTTTTTTCCTGGAGGCCTTTCTGTAGACATAGAAAACAGTACTACAACATACTTAATCTAAAAGTGAAGGAATTCAACCAGCAATCTGATGTCCCAGGTACCTAACTGGAAACAGACTCAGAGAAACTGAAAGTTTTATGGAATTACTCACTGAGTGAAGGAGGTCCAAGTTTACATTTAATACAGGACTAAGAATAAAAATACAGGAATGAAAACCAGGAGGATTTGAACTTAAAGTACCTACTTGCTTTGTCATTTTTTAAAATTAATATTTAAATGATAGAAAAATAAAAGCCTTATCCTAATGTTTTTTTATTATTAAAAGATAATAGTTTTAGTCATTTCATGAGAAAAAGCATACTTTTTTTCAATGTCTGTCCCAGCACAGTTCATCTCAGAATAATGTTTTCAGACTTTCTTTCGTTCTTTCATCACTAAGAGATACAAAAGACATTAGTGCCAAAGTTGACAGTTCCCAGAGAATACTGTGCAAATACAGAGCTCAAGTGCTTGGCTCTGACCGGACATAAGTAATCAGTCAGTGACAGAATCAAAGTCTTAGATCACCACTTTATTGCTTCCAAATGATATAAAATAGAAACTAACAGATCCCCAGATAGCCCTATACAAAAGAATTTTTATTCCTATTAGGTAAGTGCAAACTCTCCCTTCTTCCACCTCCTCTCCAATAAAAGCACATGAAAATAGCAGTTGTTGACTAGGAACATGCCTCACAAAAGCTATGTAAAGAATTAACTTACCCATCTACAAGTCCATGCTGCAAAATTAGTCTCTGAGCCTCTTCTCTAGAGATTTTATGATGAAACCACGACTGAGATCTGTGTATAGCTGTAGAAATAAAAATCTGTGAAAAACATTTTCCCTTTATTGAAAGAACCAGTTATTGTATTTCTCTGGCAGTGAATTAACTCACACATACCCATGTTGGACATGGCAATAGGACTACCATGTGAGTTGAGTCGGAGACACCCTCTCCTCTGTATGAGAGAGAAGTAAAAACATGATTTCAAAGCTTTTTTGTTAAAAAAAAAAAAAAAAGTCAGCCAGAAAATACTATTCTGGTAAAGCAAAGGTGCTTATACCCGCCATGCTAATCCTTCTTCAACTGCAACTGAAAGGGCTTCTGTTGGATTTTCTATAATTCTGCTTCTGTGTCCTGAGAAATCCATTGCTACTAAAGAATTTTCTGAAATGCTTCTCTGCAACAAAGAAAAATAAATTAGTTTGCTCATTTTTTACAAGACCCATCATTTAAAAGTGAGCTTCTGAGAAAACACTATGTTTTGTAAGTGATGTTTCAAGTATCAGCAGTGTTTCCCATCAGAGCCAAACTCATTTTACCCTAGGGAGCATTTGTAATTCCAGTATGCTGCTGCAAAGCTCAATTTTACAGTCTGGCAGGACAGACCATCTTTTTGCATTACTGCAATGGAAGATAAATACATCCCTTTACCATAAACTCTATTTATATTTTTTTAACTATAACTAGCCCTTTGCATGTCAAAACAAGTCAGGAAACTGTTATTAAGATGTCCAAGTAACAGAAAAAGAAGAAAAAATACAAAATTCTTATACATAATGATCAAATGAAAAAAAGATTCAAAATATGCAATTAATTTATATACTTGCTACATCAACTTTTGCTCAGATTTTGTCAGATTTAAGGATTGAAAACAGCAATTTCTATTGAGTATAACTTCTATTTTAATACATCCTTTCTAAGTCTTAGCACAGACTCAATAACTGCAGCATCTGTTATGAAAAAAGCTTGTGTTTTTTCTCTCGGTGAAGATCAAATTTGTAACAACAAAATAAAAACACTGAAGTTTGACAAAACAGTTCTAAAAATCACCAAAATGTTTCTCAGAAACCAAGGTTTACAAAATCGAGTTTTATATGGATTGTAACAGCTCAAATGTTGGCAGGCACTGGAATATCTCATAACTAGAAGAACATTCTAGCACTCTATAAGTTAAAGCAACATTTGTCCACAAGAGACCCAGATTTCTGTAAGGTTAGCAAAACTTCCCAGTCCCAAACCAGAGCAGCTCTGCTTTATTCTTGCTTGGTTACAAGCATGAATATAACTCGAAATAGAAGAGAGCAATTCTGTAGTTCACTGTAATTCCTGACACTGCAGGCTAAGGTCTGTCTGAGTAACTGTAACCTGTAAAGAACCTTGCAAAGGTAAAAAAACAAGGGCAAAATAAGTGAAAATGTTTGCCTCCAGCAGAGTGGAGGGAATTCTTTGTAGCTGACATGGCTGAGAGTTATTGAGGAACGTGAAACATGGCTCCCTTCAGAAGTACATTCATTAGCGTGTGCACTTAATACCCAAGTTTATCCAATTTGCTGTTTAATTTGTGAATTATACACAAGTAGAAAGACCGTGCCATTGTTACCAGTGGTTACAGATCCTGCCTGTGTTAGAAGGTACGGGAGATAAATGCACAGAGCAGTGTAAGGGGAGAGAACCAGTAATAGCTCCAGGTCCACGGGAGGAGCAGCAGCTTCATGGAACAGAAAGTAAAGACTGCATATCAAGTGCAGCTTTGAAGCCATGCTTTTTAGCAATATCACTGAAAACGACTTCTGTGAATGCCTGTAATGGCAAATGAGGGTTTTAGCCATTTTACCAGCAAGAACTATAATAAAAACTAAAAAAAAAATCCACCATAAAATCACTGTCACGGGTCGTGGCAACAAGTAATTTTTATCCAATTTAGCCAACAAAAACCACAAAAGGGATATAAATCATCCATGAAAAAGTCTGAAATCAAATTACTCATAAAGAACTGGGGTAACATAGGATATTAAAAGACAATCCCAACTATCTGAGTGAGGAGATGGGCACAGTATAGGCTATTTTTTCTCCAAAATCCAGTTCTACCAACTAGTGGTCTTCCTCTGAAGTTCAGTTGGTATTACACCTGCTGAAATTCACCCCAAGTACTTAATATTTTATATTTTGAAAAAAAAAAAAAAAATTAAAAGGAAGTATACTGGAAAGGATTTTTTTACAACTTACTTATTCACCATTTACAGCACATGTAACCTTGAACACTACTTCTCTTTTAATGCATTTATAGTTCTGCTGCTTTGTTTTCAAAATCATCTTTCCATTCTCTTTGACAGCAGGATATTTGACAAAGCGAAAAAGCCTTTTAGTTGGTCTGAACTACCTGATTTTTATTAAGTAAATTAATTAATTAGCTCTCTAGTCAACCATGGCAGCCTTAAAGATTTCAGCAAGCATTCACATATGCAAGGTTTTGAAGGACCAGGTCAGTAGTATAAGTGACACAAGCTACTTCTTAAGAAGAGCAAGATGACAGAATTTATTCATGGAGCTACTGTGGGACATACCATAGGTGTTATATTCAAAGGGCTGCACCCACTTCTACCTTGATATGGTTGCATGTAATTCTGATACAGCTGCATCCCATACTAAAAGCAGAAAATAAAATGGTTAGCATTTTAAAATTCAAACTTAAGCCAAGTAAGTTTATTTTTTTCCAGATATAAAAGACAGCACATGCTTTTCTTTACCATTTTAAAACCAGGGACAAATGCTGCAAGGATAAGGAAATGTACATCATCATTGCTGCTGCTGCCTTTATAAATGTACACTCTGCATTAAATACTACCCATTCAATATATCAACACACCTATTCCTATTTTATCACAAACAGACACATTTTAAAAACATTAAAGTTCCCCTCTTGTTGCTTTGTTCAACATTACTCAACAATCTCACTTAATCCAATACAGTTACATAGAAGCATATCTTTAATGTTAAATATTTGCAGGACTGAGGCATCACTCCATCCTCTACAGTTTGGTGTCTCTGTTTATGGGCATGAAAAAAATAAGCTTTCAGAGTACCAAATTGATAATGTTATTGCATGGAAACCTAAAATTATGTTACTCATCTACTACACAACATCAAAAGATCATATAATACACTTCAGGAAGAAGTTAACTCCATACAGAAAAATTACCTTAAGCAACCTAATTGCTGTCATCCAACAGGTCCTACTTTGTTCATCATCTGCACAGAGCTGTTTCAGGTCTCTGGTTCCTCCTGATTTGTTAGGCTAGAAGGCCACAGCACATTTTTTTTAGCATTAATGCATATCTTGAAGATAATACCTGTTGAAATAAAAGCCACTAATTCTCCTATTTTATAATAGACATCTGAATATTGTTTTCAAAAACCTTAAGAAACTCAAGCTTACCTAAAAACTGTGGCTTGCTTTAATATGTATCAGAATAATAAGCTTGTACCTTAAAGCAGAATCCATAGTTTGTTGGTGCTCCAGAAAGCTTTTTGCCTGTTAAAGACATGTACATATCACTATTGCTGAATTCACAGAAAAACTGCAGATGCCTTGGCTCCTAAAAAGAAAAGCAATGTAATACAGTTAGACTACTTTTAGCCAGCCTCTCCAGACAAGAAACTCGGAAGAGTAAATAGTTATCCTGTTCCAAAATACAGTCTTATATTCTGCAGTTTTAACTGTGACATCATGAAATCTAGAAAGAGGCAACGAAATATTAATTTTATAATGCAGAGAAAAAAAAAAAATCGAACTACTTAAAGAGTTTATTCTTCTAGAGAAGTGAAAAAAACAAACTATGTGATATAATTTGTGGGAAAATATCCATTAAATTCAAGCTATAATAATATTAAAAGCAGAAGTCAAGCTTTGGATGTAGCATGCATTTCAAAAATCAAAATAAAAGATAGTTTCATAATCTGAAAAACAACATACTGTAATAACAATTGACCAGTACTATTTCTAGCCATTATCTCCACCAGCTAAGGTTAATTAAGTTAAGGAAGCAAACAAAAGAAATGTGCTGAAGGATACAAAACCAGCTCAGTGAATACTCTGGCAGCTAATTACAGAAAATTCCAAACAAGACAAAACGTTGTTTTATGCAGTTTAGAAAAAAGGTGTCTCAACTCCAATGTTTAATATAAGGTTTAAAGTACCACCATCAAAAACTTTAATTAGCAAAACGAAAAACTGTCCAGTGACAGATTTTGAGAACTCCCAAAGTCATCCTGTAAAATTTCTTGGTTTAGATAATGACGTACTTCATGCACTGTTCAGAGCATCTACTTATACTTCAGAATTTTAACTAGTATTTGAAAATTCATTTCAAAAAAAGTACTTTGTAAACTGAATGGAAAAATATTAAGCAGCATGAAGCCAACTTATCAGGCAAAAAAACCCTACAGTTTGTAAGACAGTTTCCCAATTTTGTATCTCAATCTCTCTCTAAATTTCATTTACATTAAACAGATTTGTTTTCTTTTTTATCACTGTAAGTTGAGTTATTTGGTTATAAATTTTCTTTATTCTTACAATAAATTATAAATACATACATATTTGCTCTGACTTCATAGTTCTGACTCCCTCTTGCTTTTTTCCTCCCTTACCTTAGATGTACCTTTAGTGGAAAAATAAAGGCCAGATCTTCTCAAAAGAAAGTACAATTTTTTCCATGATTTTTTTCCCTGCTCCTTTGCATGCAAATAACCATGAATTTCAGGATATGTGCTGGAGCTTAGGAACATCTGAAAGAAAATATCAGACATACATTTTTCTTTTCATCTGAAACCAACTTTCTGTTTCATTAACATGCTCAGACAGGACTAAGGGGAATAAACCCCTAAACACACTATCACACCACAGTAATTCAGTTATAATTCTATATAATCCCATGAACAGTACCTCTGATTTAAGGCATGTAGAATGTTACACAACCCCAAGGTATGCTAAGCAAGTTACATATTTATATGGAACATATGGTTTGAAATGAGAGCATTACTTCTGCAATATGTTAACTTCAGCAACAAAACCAGTGTAAGAAGTACTGATCCCATGCCTCAGACCCTATTTATATAAAACTGCTAATCAATGCTACCAACAGAAGAAAAAAAATTCATTCCTCCCCCACCCCCATGTTACAAACCAGAGAAGAGAACTGATCTGAGTTAAAATTAATTCAACAAGCACATCACAAACTCTGTATCACAAATCCATACAGGTCAGGCAGATATTTGCATTTTCAGAAGGAGAGAATAAAGGTCTCAGCACCTGAAGTGGTACTTAAGTAGGAGCTTTAGTTGAACCAAAACCAGAGACTGGGCCAGTTCCCAAGACAGTTACTGCCTCTACTCAGGAGACTCAGTGGCTTCTCTTCAGCCATTTCAACAAGACACTGTCAGAGTTCAACACTGCTGTTACCTTGCTGAGGCTCAGTACGCAGTTCTACTCTGTCTGCAAAACTACCCACTCAAAGCTAGCAACCATGTTAACTTCATTCTAATTCCATGTAGTGCATTCATTTTTATCACTCTTCATCCAATAAAACTATGACTCTAAACATATTAACCCAGAATTCTTCAATTTCCATATATATGCAAAGGAATCTATCTTATTACCAAGGTCTTCAAGAAACCTTGCCCCAGGCTGGCCTGTGGTATCATAAATGCTGTCTAGGCTTAGAGAGAGGTAGGGAACAAAGGATTGTCTGGTTGATACCTGCAGCTTTCAGTGCTGAATTTTCTTCCTGTCCACTGCCATTTCCAGAAAATCTGATTTGAGGAACGAAGCAACAGATTACAAGGCAAGAGACAGGCTGGCCAGTACCCGACTGCAGCAGAATGAAAAAGTGAACATGATTTTGGAAGTACACCAAGTTCTCTGGCCACTAGGTAAGGCAGTCCAACCAAGATACACCAGGTGTCTTTGACTTTCATTGCTCTCCTACCCTGCAGTGAGATGCAGGGAGACTGTACCACGTGCAGACCAAGCTGAGCTGCTGTGACGGCAGTACCGTAGCCAGGGGAGTGCCCGAGCCCACAACCAGGAATGCATTAGGAACGGCTTCACTGCTTTTCACCTGAATAGTTAAATTACAGCATAACTAGGTACATCTATCTACATGTGCTGCTGGCACACAGCTGTCTGCAAATGTAGTTTAAGCTATTTTAGCCACATTGAAGCAGACGGGTAGGTCTTGGTAGGCGTTCCAGCCTGTTAATCTTCCCATTTGCCACATATTAACAGGTTCACTGGTAGGGAATATAGAGGCTGAATTGAAAAAGTAGAAAATCCATAAACAAAGTCAAATGGAAGCTTTAGGATAATCTAAACGAGTCAAATGTATGCAAAAAAACAAAAGAGCATCTTTTTAGGCTTTAATATCTCTGCTGAAGCTGAAAGGAGTGGTTGGCTTCCTGCCTGCAAAAGTGTCTTCCCCAGGATTCCTGCCATAAGAGCTTCAAACAAGAAATGTTGTCATGAAAAACACTTTTCTTACACAGCAGACCAAAGTGGAGGAGCAATACAATGCTCAGCTTCAACAGTCAATGTTGTACCCAAGCTATCAATTAAAATAAAGTAGCAATAATGCTAGGAAAAAGGCAGTCCTAAATCCATCTTTCCCTTTCCAAGACAGCTGAGGACTGTGTGAGAAAATAGAACATGAACAAGCTGTAGTCAAAACCATTAACTGTCAGAAAGATGAGCAGTAAAAATATTTCAGAGTGAGAACTGAACGTCTGTAATAAATGCCAAAAAGAACGATAGTTGAAAAGATAACTTCCTTAGGGTTCTTTTGTTGCTGATTGGCTTTGGTCAGGTTTTTTTGTTGCTGTTTTGGTTTGTTGTTTTTGCTTTTTTCAACAGAGGTATATGTCAGTTTATTATTAGGAGGGAATGGATCTCTATGCAGATAAGAGGTAATCGTAATAGGACAAAACTAAGAAAAGTCCTCAATACTGCAAGAAAAGGGGAGAGTTAAATGATGGTATGCTGCAGACAGGGATTACTGGTCACCCAAAATGCAGAAATAAACTTGCACCCCTTGCACCCTGTTGCTCACACAGTGAAATATATAACACAATATGTAGAGTGGTGTCAAATGCCACCATGCCTTTCAGATACTAATATATGACAGCACGAAGGACTCAATTACCATTTGATTAGCTGTACAATCAACTAATTTAAAACCAATCTGGACATAAACCAAATAAAATAAATGTCCTTTGTTGCAAACAAACCCTAAACAAATAAACAATCAGAAAGTGAAAAAACAATGTAAGAGGGAAAACATTGCAGTCTCACACGAATATAACAATAAAAATGCAGAAATCATACGTGTCACTGAATGCAATAAAGATTGAGAGCTGCACTTCGAACTACACAATTTATATGTCTGCATCTTCAACATATTCCAGGACAAAATAGCTGCAGTAGCAGAAACAACAATGTGTGATAAGGTGGATGCTTCTTGAGCATTTACACAGTATTTTGGAGAGTTAAAGAAGACATCATTATCCTAAGACTTTGTGATCAAGTTTGAATTTGATGACTGATTTCTTCAAAGATGTGATGACACCTGGCCACAATCCAGACTGATGCTACTGGGAATGAGCTGCATTTTACCTGGAATCTGCTAAAAAATTTTGGGGGCACCAAGTAATTCTAGGAAGAACTGATTCCGATTCTCAGTATTGTCTCCTATAGACTTCAATCAGCCTGAGAGGTTTAGACTGAGAGAAAGGCCAACAAAACGTGAAGTGGAAGATGGAGAAAGGCAATGGGGAGATTAAAACAACACCCAGGAGATTGACAAGAGACTGACATTCAGCGCATGGCTATTTCAGCCTGAGGACTGGAACAGCAGAGTCAGGTGAGAAACTAGTCAGGAAAAGAGGGACTTGCTATGGCAGAGAAATTAAAGACATTAAAGCTTGGCTCCTAATAATAATTGCAAAATCTTCATACTACATTCATTTTTTACCTATTTTAAAGCATCTAATTTGCAAAAATAACCTAAAGCAAGCTCCAAATGATCCATACTGCCTAGCACTAGACATGTACATAGTGTTGTGTCTCAGAGTAGCTATGCTCTAATCAAAACAGCGACACACTTCTTTTTTAGGCTACAGATCTTCATGACAGCGATTAAACCTCTCCCTTTGGTATACATAGACATTCAGTATATCCCAGGCGCATGTAGCACATGCTAAACGGATAAGAGACAGGTGAATTTTTTTTTTTGGTTTTGTGGCTCTGTTCTAAAGAGATGCTCTGATTTAAAGTCAGCAGCCAAAATACTCTTTCACTTTCAATGAAAGTCAAGAAAAACATACTGAAAAAACACTTTACTTGCTTACAGCTCAATCCACAAAAAGCTGTAAAAGTATCAGAAGTGATTTTTTAATCACTTGTAAGCATTGAGTTGTTAAAACTAATGTCTCTCTTGGTACTTGACTAAGCACATCACAAATAATAATGCAAGCCCATTAACTTGTCTTAACGAAAGTTTCCAAGGAAATAGTGATTCACTGTAAACAGTTTACCCAACAGCTTCTGTTGAAGTGTGAACAAAGGCTGCACAATCCACCAAGGTATTCTCTAGTTTGTGCCCAGTTTTGTTTGATGAAATACAATTAAACATACAATAAAACATAAAAGAGAACAGAGGAGAGTTTGCAACATATTTTTGAAGCTATTAAAATGGGAAGTAACTAGACATATTTAGAATGATTCTTAATCTTACCCACAAGCTCTACACATACTCTAGATATCATAACAGGCTTAAGGAAGTTCTGTACAAGAGTATAATGCAAACAGTTGCATTATAAATGTATTAATATTTTTTCAAACTACCAAATTATACTTGAGAGAAAAAAATATAAAGTTCTGTCATTATAGGGGACAGGATTTTCTAATTTAAATGTTTATATTAGACTGCAAAGTCTATTTGTTATTTAGGTAGCAAAAGTGGACCAGTTTTCATTAGACATGCAGCACTCTGGAAATAACAAAGATTTTATTTAGGTTTGTAAAAATCACTTTCAGGATCTAGTGTGTGTCAAAATTAATTTGCAACATTTTGTACTATATTATGGATAATCTTAACCTCTTGATCAACATACACATTTACAAGGATATAACGATTTAATACAGAGGAATCCTTTGAGAATTAGTTCTACAAAACGTTTTTCTTTTACTGGTGGATGCTAAGGTAAACTTTATTGTACAGATTTTTTTTAAATTGTAATTTCTGTGTTTCTTTTACTTCTACCTTAAATATTCTGTGTTACTATGTTGTATTTCCAATTATTCTTTATTCCCAAAACCTACACATAGTGTTGTTGTCTTAAGACCAGTGAAAGTTCTTCTTCTATTATTTAATTTTTCTAGTGACAAGCAAACAAGAGTGATGTGTATGTTTCCACCTTTATTACTCATTTTTCCCCTCTTTGAAAGCCCTGATATGGTCATTCTGTATTATTGTTTCGTTATTCTCACTGTAAATTAGAATCTTGTGTCTGCTTAAAAGATGACTAACACTGAGTGACCTACCATCATTTTTTTTGAAGGCTACAGTAGCCTTCAAGCTAACAAATCATACTAGCCAGTCTAAATTTTCTACTCCCTAAGTTTAACTGTTTAGCTCTTTTTCATATCAATCTGTATCACACAATATGCCAGTACCATAGCCTGTTGCCAAGTATGTGCTGAGTACTGCAACTCTCCACCTTTTTTTGAAAAAGGGTCTTTTACCTAAAATAATAAAGATATTCAATGTTTTAACTGCATTTTGTCTGTTTTGGTGCTTCTTGATTCTAAAAGGATGTCCAAGTTTCCAAGTGTGGACATATAGTAAGTGCCTGGAAGTGACATATCATTTCACGTCTCATAAGGAAAAAAGTTATCAACCATGTTTTGAGGTATTCAAAACTTAGCAACAGATCCAACAGCAATAAAGAGCCATGCTCACACAACACTGACAACGGGAAATTCTGAACTAGGATGGGTCATCTTCATTGAGGGGTTACGTACCTGTAATATCCCAGTGTGGCTTAGAGCTGCATTGGTATCACTTGGAAAAGATATCATATGATCCGGAAAAAAGCTCTGTAACAATAAAAATTTGCATGAAAGTTCTGTAAAATAAATATAAAACTTTTTATCTCATTTGGATCTGCAATTTAAGTTCTTAATGCACTGCAAGACACTGCAGATTCCCTGATGCAATAATTTAAGCTTACCTTAATACCTCCCAAAACTTGTGACATCCTATATATCATTTACTGAAAAACTTAGAATTTTTAGAAAACATCAGTGGTCTCTGGAAGAGAATTTCAGGCACCAGTGCAAATCATATTCCAACATCTGGGTCTTAGTGTTGTTTTTCTAGTAGTAATTTCTATTGCTGTTGACATACAAGGCATGCCTGAGGATTCAACATGCTACAAAGTAGGGAGGAAGTATATACACCAACATGCTAAAAAGCATACTGTTTTCCATTGTTTTCATTACACTAGAGACCCAGGAAAATATTTTGGAATACCTCGCATTAATGCAGAACAAGTCCTCTAAGGTTGGGGTTTTTTTCAATTTTCCATTCTGTATGATATGAATTAACACAAAAATCTGACTACATCAACAAGGTGGGATTAAAAAGCCCACATTTAAAATGCCAATTTCATTATCAAGGAAAGCTCAAGGGAAAATTTATGGGACAGACCTGCAGCTGGGGAGTTCAACATAGTCAGGCAGATATGACAAGGGTTTGACCATCACAAATACTGTTTTCTCAAGGCCTAGAGAAGTTTGAAGCTAATATTTCCTTGGCCATCCAATGTCCACCAATTTCCATTTTTAATAACTACTGGCAGCCTTAATTCATATCAATGCACTCTGATAAATCTTTCTTGCTATACCTGGGACCACAGCACCCAGAAGAATGGCTCAGCAGGAACAGTAAGAACTCCGATGAGCTACAGTTGCTGAAGCTGGTTATAGCTGTGTGCCTGCCACGCTCCACAGCTGGTTCCACTTACTGGTTACCCAGGATGTAAACTCAGTCTTTGGAGGCTACAGGCAGGAACAGCTGCAGAGGAAGTTCCAACTGAATATGGGGAAGAATATTTTTATTGTAAGGGTGACCAGGCACTGGAACAGGTTGCCAAGAGAGGTTGTGTAGTCTCCCTCACTGGAGATATTCAAGAACTGTCTGGACACAACCCTGTGTCATGTGCTTGGGATGACTCTGCTCGAGCAGAGAGGATGGACCAGATGACCCTGGTCCCTTCCAATCTTACCTATTCTGTGAAAGTCTCTTTGCTAATTGCAGAGCGTCTCAAGCTTAGAAATTTTTCACTGGTGTAATGATACCTCTGTATCTGGGAAATACATAATTTGTCCAGAGACACACAAGTAAATCAAACAAAAAACCTCTCAGATCTCTTATATTTTCTGGTATCCTTATATTTACCTTTTTATTATTTTCACAGGCAGACAATTTGAGTTCCCTTCCATTTTTACCTTTTCAGCCCTCATACATTTCTGCTATTTCTCCCTTTGGCACCTGAAACAAGTTGGCTTTATAAGAGAGAGCGTTAGGACTGGTCTAAACACACCATGCACTTGAGCAACCAGATAGTGAGCTTCTCCTGTTGAGTCAGGACTGCTTCTATGGCCTCTGCCATCAGGCAATGCCTGAATCAGCAGCATTAACCTTTGGCAACATGCCTGAGTTATGAGTTGTTTCTGCTCTCTTTCCATTCCTTATCTACACTAACTTTGGCTTCACTTTCACTTACCCCTAATAGGTTATGGCTGCTCATGGCCTTTTGTGTCAGTAGTCATTTAGCTGCAGCTGGGAGAAGCCGCCATTGGGTAGCACTGCACCATAATATTCAATTTTCACTTCAACAATAAAATCATCTTTGCTACAGGTGCCCCTCCTCACACTGCTTCATTTTATATTTTGTTGTCACTTGATGGAAAGTTCACTCAATTGCAAAAATTTTATTCTGTCACAGATCTGTGTGCAAACTTCAATAAAATTTGCCCCTATTCTGCCCCCATCACCCACAAAAAATAAAAAACTGAACATGGATGTTTTACAATTGCAACAAAGGGACCAGCCAACAGTTGCATGCACCACAATATATTCCCATATTCCAAATATTCCCTCTCAATTATTTCTTTTGACTCAGGTCACACTAACAACTTTACTCTCTGCATATCTGCGTGTAACAGAAAAGACTGTTTTGTACAACAGCAATTGCACCACTTCACACATACAAATGTTCAGACTTACCAGTGGATTTTTAAAAAACTCATACTTGGCATAATTTTTTCTAAAATACAGTTTGGTTTCCTCTTCCATGATCCAATTTGATTGGACTTCAATCACTAATTCGTGGTCTTCTATAGCTCTTCCTGTAAAAAAACCCAAACAAACAAAAACCAAACAAATTTTAAAAAGCCACAAAAGCAAACATCAAGCTCCTGACTAACGGAAGACAAAGAACCCTCATGATCCACAGATGAAATGGAGCAAAGCTAAACTTCCATTGAATTTAACTTGTGCTTCATTGAATTTAACTAACACTTGAGTCCATAAAGAGAGGGTAAGGATGCTATACAAAAATCAAACTTTATAACCAGATTAAATGAAGCAAATAAAATCATGAAGCAACTCAAAAAAAACAAAAGGTACCCAAAAATACTGAAAGAAAAGTAGGCATTTTAAAACCTTGTACACACTTCTCTACTCCAAAACACATTCTTTAGATGCAGCGAGGGCAAAGAGACAATAAAGAACTGAAGCTCTTACTTAAAACTAGCATTTTTTTTCCTTTCAGTTTTATAGAGAGAAAGTGCTCCTCTGGGATGACATTTAAAACTCTTAAAAGCTTGGCATTGTGACATTTAAGAAAACACCATTTCCTCAAGACTTACTTCTTGGTAGAAAAATAAGACATTCTGCATCACCCCAGTGGTTGGGTAAGGATGCTGGTATTTCTTTATTTTTAAGGTGTCACATCAGAGATTTTACAACTGAGTCAACTTTCTTTCTTGAAGGAATTGGAACACTGAGTTAGTGCCCTCCAAAACAGAGTCCTGTAATCAAATCCCTAAATATTGACATGAAAAAGCTGCATTTCAGTTTAGATAGATCATTTTTCTCTTCTGGACTTAAGAGTTTCTACCTTCCTTTCTATGGTCTCTTTATTACTACTATCTCTAATATGAGGAGCACCCGCTACAATCCAAAACAGTCTCTTTAACTATGGAAAGTACCTCACTCACATAACAGAAGATTTAATATTGCAGTGCATGACAGAACACATTCCAGGTAGCTCCCCCTCTAGCCACCCAGTGAGGAAAAAAATTTAAAGTAAATAAAAAACAGAAAGCCATTACTCAGTACTATTGCACAGGCAGTGCTTTATGAGCTTTCCCACAGGCTGCCTAACAGAATGCAGAGAGTGAAATCAAAATGAGAGACTGAAAGACACCGATGATGTGCCTGGCCAAGGCACTATCACCTGCTCAAAGAGGAGCCCAAGAACACATCTTCAGTTTCAGAAACCAACGGAAGACTGTTTACAGTCAGCATAAAAACTTCTCAGAAAGAAAGGAAAAATTTCAAAATGAAGACAGCACTTCCCTTGAAAAGGAGAATAGTTATGGAAAACCATTCTGTTTTCAGAGTCTGCCTTGAACAAGGGAATTGGACTGAAGTGTGGGGCTTGCAGCACCAAGGTACCGGGTGGTGGGGATGACATGACATGATCCAAACCTAGGCATATTTCAGCTGCCTTCAATCATCTTAGACAAGGTGAAAAACATTCAAACATTTCTTTGAATTCAGTATGTTAAGACAAAGAGGACACATACCGGAAACACACAGTTCTAAAATACATTGTGATTTATAGGGCTACAGTAATTGTTGTACTTCAAATATTTGAAATAGAGCCCAGGCTACTGCAAACCTTTGGAGGTGGGGAGGAGGATTGAGCATCCTGGGTGACAAGTCAGCAGCAGTGGGCTGGGTGCAGTGTGGGTGTTCCCTGGCAGGCAGATGGGCTGCACCAGTCACTGCCCCAACAAGTGGGGCCACCTCACCTGCCCCCTCGCCCTGAGCCAACCCCACCTGGTCAGAACTGCCAGGCAATGCAGCAAGGACCTGACAATGCTTCATGTTCAACAATATAGCTCCACATCAAAGGGCACATATGTTTGGGAAAACTACAATATAGAGACTATTGGTTTATGGTTTGGTTTAGGTGGGAGGTTTTTGGGATTTTTCCTTTTGAAACCTTTACAGCACAGCAATGAAGGCACAGTCCAGTTGTGTAATCAATGTCTGTCTGGATTAAAAGGAGAATGCTGTGCTCAACTCACTAAGATTCATGCAATTATGTCTAATTCAGGAGTATTCAGACAGCTGTTAGATGTTAAAGAAAATGTTCACTAATTGATGGATGAATTATTAATCCACATCATACTGGAATTTACACAGACATACACACGCAGAACACTTGTCCTTTCATTACCAATTCACTTAACTTGTGAGATTAAAAAGAATGTCCAAATTTACATGGGTAAAACAAGCAACAATAAATAGCAAACAATCCAAAACTAACTTACCATTTGAAAAATATTTGTCTAAGCTACTCATCCAGTGCTTAAGAATATACTTAATGCAGGTCAAGACCAATGTGTTAAAATTTTTAAACAAAATCAGATCTAACAGTATCATAAAAATAATTCCTTTATTATTCAGTACTATAAATTAAAAAAAAAAAATAATTAAAAAAAACCCACAGAGAGGATATTTCACCCTGTTCCTTTCTTTGGCTAGTAATGTTGAATTGCCAACCTCATCATCTAGGAAATAATTTTACTTTTAAAATGAACCATTGACCTTTTCCTAGAAATATGCTGAAAGTAGCAGGGGCGATCAGAAGACTGCATGGTGAATGCAGGTCTTCAGACCAGCAATTTTGAGAATATCAGAATCTTAGGAAAAGCAACTTCACTAATGATAATAAAATCCTCCATGAAAACCTTCAGACTGAAGAAAACACATTATTTGGGAAAAAGTGTACTGTGCAAATAAATAAACCCGGAGAAACAGTGCCACTGTTGTTCTGGCATGGTTTCTCAAAGGTGTCTTCTTCAATAATTACTACACTACTTAAACACCAGCTACGATACCAAACACAGAAAACACCTCTGCCGTTTATACAGTAGTGTTTTTAAAGCCATTTTGCTACCTCCCCTTCTACAGCAGTCATTTACAGCCTCAGCCCAGATTTAACTCTGACCTTACTCTGAGTTGGAAGCATCTTAGAGCTGATACATTCAGTGCAAAAGGTTAAAATATCTTTGAAATGTTACAAAGCCATAAAAAAAATTTGAAAAACGTTTGTGGCTGCCTTCATAGCATAAAGGAGCATATAAAAGGGCAGAAAACAGTTTTAGCTTTCGTAGTTCATCCTTAAAATACCGCTGTTAAACATAATTGAGTCAGAGATGCACAGTCAAGTTTATTTTTAACAAATGCACAAGGCTGGATTTCCCAGATAGATACAGAGAAAGGGACTTTAAAAACAGCTTTTAGATGTATTTAAGTAACTGTGGCCAGGGGGAGGGAGAAGTGTGTGTGTGGGGGGGGGTTTGGTTTTTTGTTTGTGGTGTGTACTTTTTTTTTTTAAATCAACAGTACTGGTGTTACCAGGTACCAGTGTGGTCTCTTCTGAGAACTGAGCACTCCAGGGAGTTTTCTATGTATTTTAGAATGCAGGAAGGCCTCCAGAACATCCTCTTTCTCAAGTCACACTTCACACTAGCAGCTGGAACTGCCCTTGAAGCTGCCGAAGTACTACCTTTTGTAACTCTAGTCCAGTGCCAAAGTTCAAGAATAATATGCAAACTTTGAGTGATGTGAAATTAAAACCAGATTTTTTTACAGCATTTGTCTTCTAGTAGATTTTTTCTAATATAATTCCCTATCAAATCCATACACAATACAGCACTGAAACATAGTGCTGCAGTGGGCTTCTAAACTCATCTCTTGCTGAGTGAAGTCTTTCCTGTGTTCTGCATTTTTTACATCTCTGAAAACATTCCCTTTCTCACTATAGTTAATTTGCCTTATCTGTTTTTATCCTGCAAAAGGACATCTATACACTTCAAAAAGAAACAGAGACCAGGAGTTAAACTTACAGTTATATTCTGAAACCACAGATTACACAACTTAAACAGTATAATGGGAAAAAGAGTTTTACTACACTAGAGGAACACTGATGACGTGAAAGGAGTTCAGAACAGCCTGATTCCAGCAACTTAAAATACCACACATGGAGTCACTTCAACACAGTTCATTGGCCCATATCTGGAAGTTCAGAAGAATGGGTTTGGTCTGCTTTTTAAGTAGTCCTGTCCAAGGGTTTTCCACAAATCTAACCAAACTGATTGTATTTAAGGAAAATACTGACAGCACACTCCAGTGTTTCTGAAGACTGAGTCCTACTGTCCAGGTAGAGTAGCACTGTGTAAGTGCTTTCTGTCTCTGCTGTCAGAGATTTCGCTCAGATGTGTTTGGAACAAACAGGATTTTATTGGCAAAAAAAGTAACCCAAGTCTTTCTAGAGATAAGCATGAAATACCAGTAAAAGAGGAAGGATTGCCAAAGAACAGCAAGGAAGAGCAAGGAAGAATTTGCAGTGAGAACCTTAACTGTCAGTGTCTTCCTAATCACACTTACAGATGCAGATCAAGCAATGTGAGGCAAATTTACCATAAAAAAATCCACTTACTAGCTGTGCTTTCAAAAAAAAAAGAGAATCAGAAGCAACAATTCCCCAAAAGAACAAATTCACATAAGACTTCTCACCATTTTGCTTCCAAGCTGTTCTACTGGAGCTGTACTTCTATGTGAAAATGAAAACCAAGCACCTTATTTATCAACATATCATTATATAGTATTAGTCTTACCTAAACCTGTGTGGGTAAGCTGTTCAAAGAGAGTCCAGCTGTGGTCATCAATATAGTGGTTCTTCAGTATCAAGAGCTGACATACATCCCTGGCTGTTATATCACTCGGTACTTCCAAAGCTCTGCTAGTATCATCTTCACTATACACTTTGATTACCTGCAATAAATAAAAACTCTAAAATATCCATAAGTTTAATCTTTGCTTTGGTTACTCCAAATATGTTCCTCTCTCAGCTTAACAACTGAGACAAGAACCCATACACACAGAATGCAATACAAAAGACAGCCATTCCTCTCTAATGCAATGGCATAAAGGAGAACAAAACTGTTGAGCAATGCATATTCCACTTCTAAATTTGGCTACTGGACAGACTGATGCATTCACTTAAAAAAAAATGTTAATGGGCAGGTAGATGAACGTAGTGAAACTACATATCCTTAAGTAAGCTGAAAAAGAAACCACAGAGCATAAACAGTGAAACTCAAGAACTCTCTGACTGCAGAACTGTAGAAAGATTTGATAAAGGAGTTAGTTGAGAGAACAGCAATCAGATTTGAGATGCTCATAATTCTACAGAGAGGCTTCAAATTTTGACAAGACCAGGCAACTTCAGTATAAAAGGGTGTTCAAGACACTTTTAATTTATCTCAAAAATACTCCTCTCAGTTCATTGAATGTATCCACATTTATGAGAATGCAGAACACACCTCACCTGAACTGTATGCACAAAACCTAAATACCATTGTAATCCTTTCTTTAAACAGCAAGATACAAGTTCTTTAAAGACAAACAAGCTTATTATCATCAGTTGATCCTTAATTGCTGCTTTATAGAACACACGCTCATTTCAAGCATCTAACGAACAACCAGCAATGCATTCTGGCCTTCTCCGGTTTGTGCTGAAGCTGGCAGGAACATGAGGAAGGAACTGCAACTGTATCTCCTGCCACCTGCTTCTCTCCAACTAATGGCACACCCACAAACTTAATTAAACAATAAATAAAATTCAGGTCAGCTTACTAATGCTTCCAAACATCAGATCAAGGAAAAAGAACTCCATTTGAAAACCACATAGAAGTTTTGAAGCACACTGATGGCCTTATTCCTTTCCAAAAACCTGCTTTTCTCAGTGCAACTACATATATGGCAATTTTGTTACAAACTGGCCCTGGATATTAAACCACCATGAAGTCCATGTGATTTGCTGTAATATTGCAGCTACTAAATGATGACAGCTCAAGAGTTCCACATGATATTCAGCCACCCTTGCCATGGCACCAGACTTCAGGCTATGGGAAACATCACACTCACGCTCTTAAAATGCTGAAAAATCTCTCTACACACAAATCAATGACCTCAAAGCTGAGTCTTCCAGGGGAAACAGGCAGACGTTGCAAAAAGTAGATCCAAGGTTTCCACAGGCCTAAGCCGCAGGCCAGTATTACATTTAATACAACAGGCAAAAAGACTGCATTGCAATTGATTTCAATACTGCCAAAGCACCCATGGTTGATAAATTTGGTTGGTTTTATAAGATGTCTATACTTTGGGAGCGTTCCCACTGCTAAGCAAGAGAGACCAGCAGCAACGCAGCCTCTCTGCACCAGAGTTTGGTTTCACACACACAGCATAAAAGTCCTACTCCGGTTACACAGAAATTATGTTTGGCCATTCAGGATAAACTGGCATGAATTATTTAGATCCCTGCAGTTTTTACAGGGATTCAGAGATTAAATTAAAAGAGGTGTCTGGCAGGGTGCACTGTGGATGGGATGGAGAGCTGTGGAGGCGAACAGACAACAGAGCATCCCATCACCTTAAACCAGGTCCTACTCTGGGCAGCACTGAAGGTCAGGGACAGCTTCATTAGTCTCTCCAGCCAATCTGTGTCAGTCTGAACCTACAGGATTTTACAGGCTGAAGTGCCAGAACGGAGAGACACAGTATAGAAGGGGAAAGCAAAGGAGAGAATCAGAGCAACTTTCCAAGTATTGATGATCATTTTAAGTTCCTTCCAACTGAAATATTCTATTCTGTTTCTCAATATTCTTGCAATAAAGCCAGGGTGGGAATGCATATAAGCTCCCTGGCTAGGGACCCTATGGCACGTACCAGCAACTACAGTTTTCTCCAGGCACTCATCAAGTTCGGTGATACGCTTGTTTTACAGCAGGAGCACGTACAGCCCATGCTGAGGCTCTTGACGGATGATTTTAACAGAAATTCTTTTTAAAAGGGTTAAGAGTCGCAGTGCAGATGACTCCACTCTTATTGCTGAAGAAATAGAAAAAGACTTTTTAAAATGCTGAAGACAGCAACACAAGTCATGATAATGAGCTGCCTGTGGCCATTCAGCTCGGGGAGCGGGAAGCCTTGGAGGTGGCCTTGGACTACAGGAGCACAGCCAAAGCAAAAGAAAACAACACAACTAAAAAAAAATGAGAAAAAAAAAACCAGTTTATATTCTCTGTGAGTATTGTCACTCAGCTTTCTCAGTACAGGGAAATAAATCCTGTGCAAGACTAGGACAACAGATCACCCCAGCTCACAGCTATGACATCTGCTACCTTATAAAACACTAATGCTGTGCACCTTTTCTCTTCCTTGCAAGGGATTCAAATGCAGCAGGAGACAATGGACAGAGTCCCCTAATAGACCATCATCAACTTCTGTCACAGTTTTTCCTTAATGAAACAAAAGTGATGGTGTAAAACTCATCAGTTAGAGTGGTCTTTGAGGGCTTTTTTAATTAGAGCAGCTCAGTCTGCACTTTCTGCTGTGTTTGAAGTAAAGTCTCTTGTAGGATTTTCTGGGAATGTAGTTATTGCAAGGGGAGGGGATCAGATGAAAAGGGATAAATTCAATTCCAATTTTTCCTTGTAATTATGTTGCAATACTTCTCTTCCTAGAAGCAAAGGATGCTTTAAGAATTAAAGGGTGTCAGGACTATGCTAAAGATGCAGCTATGCTGAGCTCCTATAGAGATGAGGAATTTTGGGTGACCACTTAATTTTTATTAGTGGTTATCCTCATATGTTAGACTGGCCAGTCATCTCCACTCTCTTCCATTTTTTTCCCTGAAAAATTTGCCTGAGAAGTAGCAGACAAGAAAAGAGCTGCTAATCGAGAACAAGTTCTCATTACAGTTTTCATTACCATACACTCTCAAACTTTGTTTTAAAGCAAGCTGTTTCACTTCCCTTGACTATACCTATTAGTAGACAGAAAAAAAATGCCTCAGTAGCACTCAAATCTTCTTTCCTGTCTAGTTTATAAATACAAGGAGATTTTAGCTCTTCCCAAGGTTAGAAAAAGAAACACCTCAATAGCTTTTATTTAAGTCACTGGAAGTAAGAAATAAGCACTCCAAGATCTTCCCATAAGAGAAAAGCACCAAGCTCAGCATGACAAGCATTTATGATTTTCATTGCCTATGGGAGCAGTCAAGGAGGTACAGCATTCCTACACAACCCCTTTGCATTTTTCAATATACTAAAAATCAGCCAAGATCCCAGAAATATGCATAACACATCTTTATCCCTCAAAAAATTTATTTTTCTAAGAAATGTTGCCTCAAAATAAAATACATTAGCGTTTCTATTTCACTAATCAAATTAACTCAGAAAGTAAAATAAATGTTGACAAATATAACCTAGTATCTAATACAGCAAAAGAAAAAGGAGACCCTAGCTTTTATACTAAAAATAACCAGGAGGAGAAAGAAATCAGAAAGTGTTTGAAAGAATAAGTAAAAGAGCACTTAAGGTAATCAGTGTGGGAGGAGGGAGGAGCAAGAGAAGCAAGGTTGGACTCTACTCCCCCAAGTTTTCTTCCACACTCAACTGTCATCTCCACTACAATAATTAAATAATGTGTTTGTAGACTTTTAAGAGAGGGTGTCCAAGTCTGATTCTTCAGAATCTTCATGCCATCTGTTTCGGAAGTTCCAATCTGCAGAAACAGCACAAACATATGCCCTGCAGTGAGGAATTTCAAATTTCAAACCAAAGTCCTAAAGTGTGAAAAAAGCCAGGTAGAACCAACAGAAAAAGAACCCCTCAGCACATGGATTCCATATTTAGGTGCCTACATCAATATGACCGGACATTTATATGATTCTTAATGCTTCTGGATAGCCATTAACACACTAGGTAATCAGCACTGTAAAAAAAAAAAAAAAAAAAAAATCAAGCCACATTGATTTCTAAAATTATTTCCTCCCCCCCATGAATAAAAAAACTGCACATTTTTGTAGTTACATTATAATTTCAGTCACATTTGTGTTAAATGCAGAGTTTTTGTATACAAAACCAGGCCTTAAAAAGTCTTACACTCCGGGGTGCCATACTTGCCCTGAAATGCTGCCTGATACTGTTCTAACCCCTGTCTTTAGTGTTAACTATCAGGCTATTTGCCTGAAGCGTTTGTTCAACTCCCAACCCTGCCCCCTGCTAGACAAAGTTTTTTGCTTATTGATATTGGCAGAGAGGGGGAATTTGGAGTGTATTTTAGCTACAGTGGAGGCACTTGGAAATTTCTAGCATTTGAAACTGGTTTATGACTTGTAGCAATAGTCTGTCTTGATTTTAGTGAGAATCAGCAAAATTTGGCATTCATAAAAATATATAAGAGGTTATCTTACAACTGGTTAAAAACAAATAGCATGTTAGTAACAGTTAAGTCTTCTTTATCAGCTGTGAATGCAAGACTTTCCCTTTAAATATCCTGGTGTACAGTTAAAATGCCAGCTTCCAATATTTCCTCCAAAGGGAAGATTTCCAGGCCAAAAGGATTCACACAGTTTGCAGAAAGCTACATCTGTCATTAAAACAAAGTGCACACGTTTAGCTGTCAAAGTCCTGACTTCTTTTTTGGAACACAGTGCAGCTTAAAGAGGCAGAAGGAACACTGCACCTCTATAGAAAAACATGCACTACCTTAGGTGACATGATCATTAGACTTAACATCTCTGTCACGCACAGACTCCCTGTCTAGCTATTTTTTTTAGAATACCTTGCTTTCTTCTCAAGGTACAAATTAGAAAATTTACCAAAAAACCCCAGACAAAACAGGCAGATTGGACACTTCAGAAGTGAATAGAAATGAAAGGAAACTATTGTCTTCTTCAGTAGGACCATCAGGACTATAAAGGAAAAGCTAAGCACCTATATGGCTTGTGAGGACACATACTGAAGACTCAGGAGATGAATTTAAAGAAACTGACGGTAAGCCAAGCCACTGAATAAAACGACAGCGACGAAGGAAGTAGTTGCCCAAAGGGGGAGGCGCTGTTCTTCCAAATGACCTAAAGTGAACTTTGTATACATGTGTCTATTATTGACAGATTGAGACTGCAAGCACCAAAAGATATAAAAACGTTAGTAATCAATTATGTCTATCTTGCAACAAAACCAAACTGCCAAGAAAGGAAGAGCAAAGTCTAGGAAAATTGCCCATGTTTCCCACCACAACCTAGAGAAGTCTCATACTTTTTCCATAATCTAACCATTTTTAAAATGGCATTTCAAAGAGTAAAAATAATGTTAATTTCCAGCCTTTATTTTAATGCAAGACAAGCACAGACAAGGTTACTTTCTCTAGCAGTGAATGAACTGGTTGCCCCAAAATACAATTAATTTTTTCAGACCCAAACATTCTTTTAGAAGGTATTGAAAAACTCGGTTAATTTCAGGGTAACAGTATGCACATATTACCAATTAAAACAATTTCTACTTATTTTCTGTAATAGTCTTCTCATAGTTTACTATGGCAACTGTCCATATTATGCAGCCCACAGAGTCACTCTCCTCTCTCAGACTCTTGGTACAAACTCCATGCCCTACCGAATCTGACCACCCATGACCACCCTATGAATGAAACAATCACACCAAAAATAGGAACTGAATAGCAAATCAGTAAAGAAGTAACAAAAAGTACTTCATATTACCTATAGGCAAAAAGGTCCAAATCTTAGTTTTAAAATACGTACTGCCCACCTGACTTTGGGCAAGTCAGTATTAGTCTCTCAGTTTCCTTTTCGCAAAATGGGGCAGGGGACATAAAATCTCTTTCTGTACAGCAGGATAACAGATTGAACTCATTAAGATTAGTAAAGCACTTAGACTTCCTCATATGACTACTGCTTTAGATGTGTAAATATGTTGTATTATGAAAAGGGAGGTTGAATTATGCAGATCCCCAAATTATAATAAGCTATGTGTAAAAATACACCAGCAAAGTTCTTTCAAATGAAGGTTATGACAATCACATTATGATACTGGAGAAAATGGCAGAATGAGGACAATGCTGACAAGCAATCATGTCAAAGACAACGTCAGTAAAACTGAAGAGAAACAAGATTTGAAAGACAACAGGAAAGTCAAAATATCATTATTTAATCCTGAACTTGATACATTCGCTTTAATGATATCAGTCAACAGAAACAAAATATAGCTATAAATAGTAATAAAATAGTTATAGAAGATTTCATTTCCCTGTATAAAACTGAACAAAAGGCAAAGTCTAGAGAAAGCAACTACCAACTACTTTGGGACAATTAACTCCTAGTCTATCTACTTCTAGAGCAGAAAGTGAGATTATTGCAAACTATACAACAACGATATGACACGGCTCAAAAAATCACTGTAATTGAAAAACTAAATAACAACAGCTACGTTGTGAAGTTCAATATACTGTAAGTAAGAATGGCACTAATAAATAGATTAAAAGTGAAAGATTTATCAACAGCTATTACCACAAAAGACTAAATAAGGAGTGAGGAATACAAAGGGAACTATAGAAGTAAAACACACAATAAACTCCTTAAAAAGAACACACATTATTTATAAGGGAAGGTGGGGTGGATGGGACAATTTATTTAAATAGAGCGCCTGAAATTATTCTGCCTTACCAAAACTCTTTTTCAGACTATGCAGACTCCAAACAAAAGCAGCTAAAGACGTATTTCAACTATAACTGTTAAGATGTGTGTAAATGACTAGAAGTTGTGAGGAAATTTAAACTTTATTAGCAAAAATTTCAAATCATGCAATCCCATGGAACAGCAGAAATGAAAGAAAATTAGCAGACTTGCCAAATGATTAAGCTGTCAAAGGAGCACTTATACAAGATAAACACACTGCAGAGCAGCTAAATCATTTATTTGCATTAATTATTCACAATGGGTATGGAAGAACAGGTTCCCAGATCTAGTCTTCATAGGTGAAATAAAATTATCAGTTTAAATAGACAGGGCTCTGGAAATTAAAAGGCAAATAGTTAACAGGAGGTTATGCAGTCTACCATCAAACTTAAATGGCAAACCTCAATCTATCCTAACACCAGTAGAAATGGAGGCTTAGGCTCCATCTATTACTTCATCTGATGTGCACAGAGTATAAACTTTTGTTCAATCTTGAGAAAGAGGAAAATCCCAAGGGAATATTAATATTGGGGTATCACTTTGTGAATTAGTGAGTCACCAGTGCCTATCACCTGGCAGATAGGTAAGAATCTGTTAACATTACCTGAATCTGTCTCTTCCTAGAAGAAAATCTATTCTTAAAATTCTGAAAACTTTTTCCCATCTTGTTCACAGCAGTTCCTAGAGTGGTTGAGAGTAATCATCATAATTCTGAAAAATCTCGGTGGGGTAATGCAATTCAGACTGATTGGTATCAATAACTTTTCCCAAGTCCTTCAAAAGAAGAGCCATTACGAAGATTAAATAGTTACGGAGTAAGAGACTGCAAAATAAAGATGAACTTGTAAGGAACAGCTCATTTTTAGAACAGCTGTCTATGGCCAAGTAATTTCAGACTCTTACTCATACTAACCCTTGAATCAGAGTGGGGGACCCATGCCTTACAAGCCATGACAGAAATAAGTCTTAGTTATTTTTCATCATATTATTGAGTAATGCTGTGTGCATTAACATCTGACACAAAGCTATTTGCAAAGCCTCTTGGCCCTGGAGAAGGTAAAACGTTCCCTGTTACTATCTTTTTTGTACCTCCTACAGAGAGCTAATCCAAAGTAGGTCACTTCTGAACTCCAGTGCACAGCACCCAGGGCTTTCCAGTTAATCTAGCCCCAGTATGCAGACTTGTAGGGAGGCAAGAGAGTTTTACACTTTCCTAGCCACTAAAAATAAATAAATAAATGATGACATTCCAGTGAAACTTGGATAAAATTCTTTTACTAAGGGAAAGTAATCTTAAAACTCAGTTGAGACAATAATGTAATCCAACTTCCAAACAACTGTATTTGTACACAAAGCTATTCTCCCTTTTAGCCATGCATCACCACTTCTTAGTGTCACAATCATCATGCTCTTTCACATAGTTCAGCCCATATAGTCCAGCTCACAGAGCTCAGTTGTCTGGGCTACAAGTACATGCTCTATGACCACTCAGAGCCACCTTATAAAACTCTCATAAAAGTGATAGAAAATTGATAAAATAATGAGCAAGGTACAAAAATCATCTTGGTAATGGCTAAGAGTTTCATATTTTGCCCCCAAACTAAGCCCCTTAAGATAAAAGTTCAAAAGCCTTATTGTTTGATGTAAAGAAATCAACATTCAGACCAAACTTGATTTTTCAGGTTAATACAAGTGTACTTTCACGTGAACTTTTCTTCCTGAAAACCTGATTTAGTGGAGGTGATCAACTTATTAGCCTATTAGCAAACTTAAGGTATTTATGTATATCTTCAGTCCTTTGCTTCCAGACTGCCTGTTAATTCTTCATTTTAAATAGCTTTTATGTATTTAATAGTAATACACAAGAGCACTATTTACTATGCACAAGAGCAATATTTAGAATTAGTACTTACCACATACTGATGGAAAAATATCCAGTTAGACTTACTGGATTTAAAAAGAGGGAAGGGATGGAAAATCATAGTAGAGGAGTCAAAGACTCTGACTTAAGACAGAACTTCAGTATTTTATTATTTCTAAAAAAAAGTTTGTGAAATAGAAAATTAACAGAAAATGAAAAGAAGTTACCAGTGGTTTTAACCCCCAAACTAGAAATATGGTTGAAATTATCCACATACTACTCTACTTTCCAAAGAAGTCACGTATGAAGATAGGGGAGAAAGAAATTTAATTACAAAGCCACTAAAATACACTTGTTTTTTGTTTTCTGCATGCAACAAAGTTGAGGGCAAAATGTTATCAGGCTGTTGTTTGAATAGCTTGTCCCTATTTATGTCAAAGCACTAACATTATTTAAATGAGGCTTTCTGTATTTAATAGTGCAGTTTGTCCAACATATCCTTCGCTTGTCAGAGATAAATAGAATGCTGTGTTTCAGCACAAGAGAAAGCAAATCTGTTACTGCCACGTTCTGGCTGCAGTCTATGTTTCTGAAGAGATACCAGCTATAAAAAGAAGTACACCTATTGTTTCTACCAGGTTTTTCACACTATGTTGCTGGTTTCTCAGTAGAGCAGATCTCTTGCTGAAGGTGAGAAAGACCAAGTCTCTGAATAACACTGTTAAGAGACCAATTATTTTCTCATTTCCTTTGCAGCAGTCCTGAAATAGATTTTTTAAATAAGAAAAAAAAAAAAAAAAAAGAAAAAAAAAAGAAAAAAAAAAGGAAACCAGATTTTTTCGTAAAATTCTTTAACAATTTTAGGAAGTTTAGGCTTGAACTGCAACATGGCTTCAAATAGAAGAATGCCTTTGTCATCAACCGTATAAGCTACATGTTCCCATGAAGGTCACTAGAGAGAAACGCAGAGTCTAAAACAACGCAAAGTTTATATTATTAGCTAAAGAAGATATAGCTTGGAAATTTTCCCTGAATTTCTGGTGTGGTAGAAGGAATGTCCAGAGCAAATATGACAAAGGCCATGTAGGTTAACCCGCTATAATAAATGGTTGTTTTAGAATGCTGAGATACTTTGCCATTTGGTATAAGACAAAAAAACTTGCTTTGCTGGGTGAGACTGTAACACCCTAGAGTTCTGTACCATCATCTCTAGTCTCCAGTGGAATATAACAGCAAGGTTTAACTGTTGTATGATAACTATTCTCACAGAACATTTTATCCCTTAGCACTTCTGAACTTGTCTTTTATTTTATTCACATAGCATTGTTCCCTCTGGCCAAAGCATAAAATCCAAATAAAGAGTAAATCCTGCAATAAAGCTACTAAGTCTACTCAGACCATGCAAAACCTTCAACTATACACTGTTGTGTTATTACAGATTTGTCAGCAAATTTTGCAAACAAATCCAGACCCCTACAGGAACAGAAAAAAGATGAGGGGAGCCTGGCCATGGAAATCAGGCCCTGTAATTGTTGGCAAAAATGTAATAACCACCCAGTGCAGGAACTAAAACATGAACAAAGTGAAGTAGGAAGATGATTATAAGTGGGTGATGCAGTAAAAAGGGGACACTAATAATTTCAGAAATCTAGTCTGTTTTGACAATGTTTACCTCTAATCATTTGTTCTAAAATGAAAATGAGGTATGTAGACTGAACAGCCTTCAGTCATACAGGAAAACTGAGAAGTCAGTAGCACATTTTCCATCTCTACGCGTGCTGTCATACCCTACATTCAGAGGTCTTCTGGGTTGTCTGGCTGATGCTTCTCTTTCCCACACATAAGCCACGTTCGTATCACCATAAATGTATTTATGCATTTTATTTGTGTTATGATCATCCTAAAAGTCTTGTCAAACAGGATACCCAAAAAGATGGTGACAGACAGCAATCCAACAAGTTACAATCAACAGGACCAAAGGAAAAATCACAACACTGAGGGCTTGCATATGCAGCTAGTGGATAATATGATGAGCTATTGAAGTCTGGCTGTCAAGCTAATACAAGACAAGCAGAGGGCTCCAACTGCTATTCAGTCTAGATACCACTGAATTGCTAAAGTCTTGGAGAAGGGTGTTAACTAGTTCAGAAAAGCAGTCTAAGTGGCCTAAGAAAAGAGGACAATGTTAAGTTCCAGCAAAGGTTGTCAGCAGAAATGATACAATATGCAAAAAGAATGATGAAAAAGACTGTAAAGAAATCAGAGTACACTAAAGAATAGCGGGGGGG
>JAWWEW010000169.1:18596893-18621584 GCA_035583185.1 Anabacerthia variegaticeps
GGGAGAGAATTCTAGTAGGAAATAAAAGAAAAGCATTCAGGATGCCAACTGAACACCTCCTCCCAGGTCTCAGTCCTTCATAAGAATTTTACTGGTGTCAACCAGAGAAGGTATCACAAAAACACAAAGTGCAAGAAGTTGCAACCACAGGGATGTACAATGCATGGGAAAGAAAGGAATGAAAGATGCCTTTCCAAGTTAATATTTTTGATGCCCAAGCATGACTATTGGTAAAGATACTGGTCAGCAGTCCATGACAGCCATTAGGACCTGCCAGAAAAAGGAGATGAAATATGAGAACTGTGATGAAATATGAGAAATATGCTGAGAGCCTGTCAACTCTGGGTCAAGAAGCTAGACATGTATTCTTGGAAAGTGTAACTTCAAGTTTGACTCCCCTTGCTTTGTACTGTTCCCAAGGCACCCATTACAAACTGTACTGTGGCAGAATAAACCCGTTCTTATATAACTACTTTAAACTAAGAGAAACTGGTTGCCTTGAAATAATGTAAACATAAAAAAAGAGTTGAGAGCAACTGACTAAGGACAACTTCAAAACAGAAATTTTAGGAAGTCACTATCATTGTAAGAGACTTAGATGAACAGGAACCAGGCTAAAATTTCCAGTGTTACAACTTAATTATATTGGTTCAGAAGTTTTGATCTGCTGTGGGTTGACCTTGTCTAGAAACCAGGTGCCCACCAGTCACTCTATCACTTCCCTCCTCAGCTGGACAGAGAAGATAAAATATAATGAAAAGCTTGTGGGTTGAGATAAAGGCAGGGAGAGATTATTTCACTAATGACCATCACAGGCAAAACAGACTTGACTTGGGGAGATTAGTTTTGTTACCAATCAAATCAGAGAAGGGTAACAAGAAATAAAACCAAATCTTAAAACACCTTGCCCCACCCTTCCCTTCTTCCAAAATTCAACTTCACTCCCAATTTTCCCTACCTCCTCCTCACCAGCAGCACAGGGAACACGTGCTACAGTCAGTACATCACACGTTGTCTCTGTTGCTCCTTCCTCCTCACGGGGAGGACTCCTCATATTCTGTCCCTGCTCCAGCGTGGACTCCTCTCTTCACAGGTTCACAGGTCCTGCCAGAAGCCTGCTCCAGTGTGGGCTTTCCAGAGGGGTTACAGCCTTCTGGCATCCACCTGCTCTGGTGTAGAGCCTCCAGGGGGCTGCAGATGGATCTCTGTGCCCCCGTTGGACCTCCAAGGGCTGCAGGGGCAGAGCTGCCTCACCATGCTCTACACCACGGGCTGCAGGGGAATCTCTACGCCAGTGTCTGGAGCACCTCCTCCTGCTCCATTCCCCACTGACCTTGGTGTCTGCAGGGCTGTTCCTCTCACATACTCTCTCTCTGACTGCAGTGGCACAGCATCCTTTTTCCCCTTCTTAAACACATTATCCCAGGGGTGCTATCACTGTCACCAAAGGGCTCACTCTTGGCCAGTGAAGGGTCTGTCTTGGAGGTGGCAGACATTGGCTCTATCGGACATGGAGGGAACCTTCTGGCAGATTCTCACAGAAGCCACCTGTGTAGACTCCCCCTCCCCCTGCTACCAAAAATTTGCTATGCAAACCACTACATGATTCAGTCATAACTTCTTCTTTAGGTCCTTAAGGCACCATTTGTTTTGTCGGGCTGGTCTTGCCTCTGTTCCTGACCCACAGGCAGAAAAACAAGGAGTGGGGAAGCATGGGGCATGGGCAGTACCCATAGCAACAGCATTAAAATGAGGAAGAAAGTGACTTTAAATATGAATAATTCCTTGGTTCAATGTGATGAATTTTGCTTGTATGCACTGATGTAACTTCAGTTTATCAAAAGTAAAGAAAATATAATTTTTCAGGTACTTGCTTATGAATTATAGCATGTTGAAAGTAACATGCAGAAGACATATAAGTAAGGGAAATTGATTTTTCACATAAGACTGATACCAACACCTTGTATGCTGTTTATGGAGTTTCTCCCTTCATATACAGCAATGCAGCATAATCAGCACAGGGTTTACTTTAGCAGAAATAACTATTCAGCAATAGCTCTTGATATACTTCAAGGCTAGATAACACAGTCTGAAGGTCAAGTTCTGACTTCTTGAAGCCTAATTTATTCAAGAGGAGACTAAAGTACTAGAGCTAGGAAATGGCCAAGCACTTTCTGCAATTGATGAAAAAGCTGGGTTTTTTTCCAAAGGATTTCTGCCCACAGAAAAGGATTATGAGCAGAGTAGGGCACTAAACACTGCCAATTTCCTTGGTTACTGTATGAAGAATGTTAGATGTTCAAAGAAGGCAAGAAGAAACTGAAAAACATATCAAAGATCTGTTCAAGAACTGAAGACAGAGAGGAGACAGAGTGCAACGTTAATTGTGCCACTAAACCTTGTCAAACTAGACAAAGGACAAGTAATGACCAAATGTATTAAACCACTGAGATTTTGAAAGACTTCTTAAAAAGCTTTGTGCACTTACTACTCAGCCTCTCATGCACACACACACACACACACACATCCCTATCAACCTTTCATTGCAACTATGCAGCATAATGCTATACATTTTAAATCCCCAAGATCACTGACAATTTTGTGTACAAAATACTCCGTAAAATCTGATTACCTGTAGACACTGGAATGGCACAGGATAGAAAAATCCTCCCTCTCCCTACCTGCACCTGAACCATAGGGGCTACTAAAGTTAGTCCAATTTTGATTTCATTTATACATGTGGGATCATTTTTATACACAATAAAAACAGTAGGAAGCTTTACTGGTTTCATACTAGTCAAAGCACAAAACATGACTGGTCCACTGGTATATGACTGCTATAACAGAATCCATTTTTTGGTGCCCACTTGAGTATAAAGACTACAGATTCAATGCAAAAATTGGTCTAGAACCCTTCTCAAGTATAGTACCAGATCTAGATTTATTTGGCCAACATCATATGGGAGGGGAAAAGTGCTGCAATACCTTCCCTTGGGGAGCTCTGTCAGTAGCTCTCTCCTAAACAGTCCCTGGACCTAACCAGAGCTCTTCCACAATGACAGAAAGTGCTGGTCTGCCACCCTTCTCCTTCCCTACAAACTGAATCTCTAGCCTCATGTCATCCTCTACCACAAGTAGGTAACTGAGTATCTGCAAGTACTGTCCAACAGAAGACTGAATCAGGCAGTTCATTAATCTTTCATGGCTACCATGGAAGTTGTATGCTCCGTCAGAGAAGTATCTGATGTAGATACTTGTAATTTCACAAAGTTATTATGTATTAAGCGCAAGCAGAAATTCCAGATGTCCCCCCAAAAAATGCTGGTATCTTAGCACACATTAGACACAAGAAGGTGACAAGACCTTTCTGTGAGCCTACGTACTAGCTTGGCCTTCTCTAAATTTTAAACATAACCTTATTTCAAAGAACACACTAACCTTCTTCTGAATTTAGTTTAGGTCTCTGTCCATTGCTATTTATTCATCCTTCTCAACCTTCCTCAACTCTTGTCCTGGCTCAAAATTTTTACTCTGTTTGTATCAAACTCTGCAGATACAGTAGCAGCATATCCTGATGTTTTGTCCTAGCAATTTATCTCTAAGACCTAATTCTCTACCGAATTTCCGGTCATGTCCACCCTACTCCTTTACCATGGTTATCCCCATTATCTTCTCTCAGGCTCTTCAATATTTCATTAAAAAAAACTTATTCCATTTTGAATAAAAACTCCAAATATTTCACCTCAACCACCACAGGTTTTCTGACCACTGTTCCTAAAGCCTTTAAAGCCTGCTCTCTCCATCTCTCAGAAACCTCTCATCTGTCTTCAAAACTTCACAGGATGTATTGTATTATAGAAATAATTATTATGGCATCATAGAATCACAGAATCATCATAGAATGGTTTGGGTTGAAAGGCACCTTAAAGATCATCTAGTTCCAACCTCTCTGCCATGGGCAGGGGCACCATCCACTAGACCACATTGCTCAAAGCCCCATGCAACCTGGTCTTGAATTACATTATTTATTATGGTATTTCTTTTATTTCTATTACTGTACAAAAGACAAAAAGGGTACTGGTGTTGTTTATGCATCTTTAAATTACTATTTTTCAAACTGTCCTTACAAAGAGATGTTTCATACATGAATGCTTGGTCTGCCTCCAGTTATTTTATAAAAGGTATCCATTTAATGACCCCATTATCATGTCACTTAAAGTGCCTTATGTAAAATTCCTGGATTAGCACACTGGCCTTTCATCTCAGGGAAACCAAATGCAAAACTGAAAAATTACTTTCATGCTCTTAGCCTTGCAGACAGACATTACTAATTCTCAGTACAATTTGGCTTAAGTGACCATTTTTCCTTGGGGGAGGTGCAAGTGTTGATTAAAGCATGTGATTTCAGGCCAGAAAAATAGATGGAAAAAAAATGCAAGAGAATCTTGAAATTTGCATGCTTATACTACAGCCCTAGATTTGAGCAATCTAAATCATATCCTCATTTTCTAATCAATATTTCTTCCATTTAAAAGACACTATGCAATCTCTTCAAGAACCACTGGAAATTATCCAGCTGCAATTCATACTGCCTATGTACACAATGCCTTTTAACATTATCTGACCTAGTGTGCTATGAAGTTCCCTGCTGCTGTGGAGAAAAACTACAGATCTCTCTGTTCATACACCTTGTACCCAACATCAGGTGCCCAAGTCTTCTTCTTACCATATAACAAGTCTAGTGGACTTGTGTTTATAATTGTGTTTATAAATGATTGGTCTTTGACTGTAAACCAATGTCTTGAATGCATTATGACCTTTCAAATCTAATTTCTTAAAACCGCTTTTGGAGGAGTACAAAGTTATTCATAGAGAAGACAAAGTCATTTACTCTGAATTAGATTGATTATACATGTAGTCTATACATGCTATAAATCCAGTTGTGATAGTACTCAATACACATAATGTCCTATACTTATTAAGCATGTAATTTTCCTGTCTGTGCTAAAAGACCCCTTGGAACCTAAGTAAGGCCCAGTAGCTTTAGCTAAAAATATATTACTTACGAATAAACATGTCAACTGTGAAAAGCAGTTCACAGTAGATTTTAAAACAGATTTTTACAACGCAGGAAATAACTCTGGACAAAGCATATTAGACATATGGAATGAAAATGAGGAAAAACCTATGTGTTCAAGAAATTGGCAGAACAGTCAGATTAGAGCATTGACAATACAAAATTTTACATTTTGTGAGGGAGAAAAAATAAAGAGAGGGAAAAAGACTTGCAATTTTTGGAGTACCATAATTAAACTAGACTTCTTACACAATTATCTATTCCATGAATTTAAGAAATAATGATTGAGGATGATTGATACTCTAAAATAACACTTCAAGAGCTAACGCTTAAGCTTCTCTTGACTATGCAGTGTTAATGTAACATTTCTACTTTTCCAGGTCCTTCTTGTGCCACAAAAAATAGAAATTGCATTACTTTAAGCCAAAGGTTATGTCTAAGCTTCTAATGTCCATGAGAAACAAGAATAAATGTACACGTGCACAGGTTACCCCTTACAAGCATGGCTCTTTCTTGTCTGCCTTCCTACCTTCCCTTCCTCTTGTATTTCAGTTCTAAAAATTAGGATATTGCTACAGAAATAACACAAGCACCTTCTGAATACAAAGAAAAGATACTTTCAGAAGGAATTCTACATGCACAGATAAAACCATCACAAGCATAAACAAGCCTATTAAATTTGGCATCGAGTGAGCCCACAGTGAGGATCATGCCTTTAGGAATTTTTTGCAACAGTAACCCAATAGCTGCCTACCTAAGGCAACATCCTGTGCTGCTTCCTCCTACTACTTGCACTGATTTTATTTTGGGCTTTCCAAATGCATAGATAAAGAGAATTAAAACCAATAACTAGTTGCTATTAGTTAATTAGTTGACAGCTAATTTGATAGTAGTGTGAAAAGAAAAAATGAGAGAGAATGCACAGAAATTTATCTTACTGTAAATTTGTCAGAAAAGAAAACTGACATTTCCTCAGAGAATGATTCTTACCTCTCAATATCAAAAAGAGAAAAGCAATCCACTGAAACATACAGTATAGTTAAAACTGAGTTTCCTAGCCTTCTGAATGCTAGATTGAGCAAAGTTACACATCTCTCCCCTCCCACACAGCACCAAGTACTGCTGTGTGCATACCAGAGCAGTCTAACACAACTACACGCTGCAAGAACAAAGACCTCCCTCTCCTAACATGCAAATAACAAAAACCAGACAAAAATAAAATAACTATGACAACTGAAGATTTGAGATCTGAAGGGGTGTTGGGGGAAGGAAGAGAGGAAGGAGAGGGAACCACAGCATTGAAAGGATGAGAGCTGAGAAGCTAAACCACAATTTTTAAAAGAGTATTTTTGAGAAGTGTAACAGAGATACAGCAAATTGTTAAATAACACTGTGTAAGAGCATATCTTGCACATATTTAAATCTGAAAGTTACTACACTGGAAAAGTAGTATGTTATCATGCTATTAAAACAGAAGTATAAACTAATCTGTAAAAATCAATCTCAATAAAACTGTATGTTCACAGGCTTCCCCTCCAACTCAAACAATGAAATAATGTAAAAGAATATATCCCAATCAATAAAAGCTATGTGTTCATATACTAGTTTAGACCCACTGGACTAATTCCACAAGTATATACAGCATTCCATGTAAATTGCTAATTTAATACTGTAGTAATATTTCAATGAACTTTCATTTTTCATAAAAGCCTCTGAGTAACAGAAGAGTCTATTAACAGTGAGTCAGGCACATTATGCAGCAATAAGGTTTTGAAAAATATCTACACATTTACAAAATAAATCGAACAAATTAATAACTTACAGCTTGTTTGAACTAACTTCTCATAAGTTAATATATCTGGCTCAGCAGAGAGTCATATTTCCATACTTCATTTCTGCGTGTATTTTTAACTTCATAGATACTCCCAATTGCACAGTTACACTAAGCAATCCTAGTGCACATAGAGGTAATGACTTTGCATTGCTTCTACTCTATATTGAGACAACAAGAAAAAGGCAAGTACAGTGGCTAGGGAGAAACACTGGACAGTGTCATCCTGATTGCCAAAATACCTGACGGGCCATCCACTATTAAGGTGTTAGCCAGAAAAGGTAGGAAAAAGTATGTTATGTTTAAGGCTGATCCGAAACCTGTGGAAGCAGAGTCCAGCAATCCTCCTTTAGGAACACTACCACAGCATTCTACAGAAGCATACCTCAATGCAATCATGACACTTTATATTTTAAAACATTAATCTGTAAGAAAAATAATTTCTTGTACAAAGTACAAAATTATACTAACAGAGAAAAAAAGCACCAGTAAAAGAAATCAAATATGCACACATATATATTTGAGTATATTATGCAAACATATTTCACATAAAGAAATAAAAAAAATCAATGTTTATGAGAAAAGAAACATTCTAATTGCACTAGAGAAATATTTTTTTTAAAAAAGTGAACAAATAAATATAGCCACATTTAAACATTGTTACCAAGTCATACTAATGTCAGAATTACAAGACTGATTTAAATGCCATACCCTTTTCTGCAAAGTTATTGGCATAACTGCAGGCAGTGTTACTCTTCTGGAAGACAAACTCATGTCTGCTTTTCACAGAACTCACCAACCTTCATCCAGACAATAATGTGAAGCAGAACAAAGTAGTTAGCAATATGCCTTGAAGCCTAATTTCTCATAGCCTAAATATTGGAGAGTCAGCACAAAGAAGAGACTAAGACTCTAGTAAATGTCACTCCATTTATGCGAATTCAGTCCTAGTCAAAGCCAATGGCAGAAGACACTGGGGTAGGACAAACGAGAAATCAGCCAACCAAAGAGCTTGAAAACTTGTCTTCTGTCCTTGGAAAGACCCATGCTGACTACTTCTGGCTATAAAAATAAGCAGAACAACATGCATTTCTATCACTCAGAACTTTGTCTTCACTGTTAAAACAAAACCCAAATTGTTAAAGACTGCATTATAGCACTTCACACTGAGTGGTTACAGTCTTGGGGCTTTTTCCTGGCTTTTTCCAGAAAACAAAATATTCTTCAGTACTCCTGATCTTAAGGTTCCAGGAAAGTAACTGAGCATAAGAATAGATGCAGTGAATCCATGGAATTCAATTCTCTGATTCTTAACTACCTGTATTCAAAGCAGAAGCAAAACACCCCTTTTACTTTAAGTATTGCCATTTCTACCTTTGCAATGCAACCAAGGCCTGAAAATGTGGCACATAAAATGTTACAAGTAAAGACTGTTTTATGAACTCAAGTTTTTGATCACCCCCACTCACATAATTACTTTATGTATCAAATACAAATCTGTTTATAGTAACACAGTTTGACTAAGGAAGTCAGGGCTTCTTCTATCCTTCTTTGTCAAAAAGGGTAACATTTTGCATTGCTTAATTGATAAGAAAAGCTTTAATCTTTTTTTAAAGGTCTCATAATGTGCTTAATAGCAGAAAAACAGTTTTCTGCTTTTATGCAGCATGACTAAGCAGTAATTCTGTTGTAAACCTAATTTTTGAACAGATGTTAGAACTGTGATGTTGGATATTTCTTTCATAACTCTTTAACAAGCAGTTCTCATCACAAACATTGTTCACCTCAGCCAAAGATTGCAGATATTCTGAAAAAATTATCTGTACTAAGTATTCGTGGCATGTCAAACAATAACGTATCAGATGTGCAGGCTTCTGTAGTTTCATATGCAGTGTGCTATTGAGCACACATCTGATGTATATGCCCTATAAGTATTCACAACTGACTTGATAAATATTACAGTAATCCAGGCTAAATTTCACTAGATCATATTTAGAGTGTTTTTTCCTCAGTAATTGGAAATGAGCACACTGTAGTAATGCCAAAATACTTAGAAAAGAATCTCATCTCCAAAACATAAGAAACTATATACTGGCAAATTAAAAAGAAACAATTTGTTGCATGTAATTTTCTATTTTGGAGTTTTCTAAATGGCAAAACATAACAACTCACTGGCACCAACAAGATACTTCAAAATCCATGGATTCAAAGCACCTGTTTTCATGCTTAAATCACCTTCCTGAAATCTGCAGGGCTTAGGCAAGTTCTGTTGATGAACAGGAGGAAGAAACACCTTAAATAAAAAAATACAAAAATACAAAAACTAAAACTAAAACCTGCATTGCACTGGCATTTTACCAGCAGCTCTCAAAGAGTAATAAAATACTGCCAACGAATAGGAAGTAAAGACAAATATTTTCCTAAACTTTCAAAACCTGTTGTCCTTGATTGAAACACACAAGATGGAAAAAAAAAACTGATAAGAAACCGATGCCAAGTCACAAAGAGATTTCTTTGGAGACAGACATTTGATCCTTCTTCAGTCAGCTTTAAAATAAGAGCTTTTAATAAAGCTATGAAACCAGCTAAAATAGAGCAGATACTACCCATTTCCTTGTCTCATTAATAAAGATACAGTTTTAACTTTGACTCATTTTACATTCAGTCTATAGCACCAAGAGATCCATAGCAACAAGTCTTCCAGGTTTAAAGTAGTTATTTACTTTTTTTTTCTCTCTGAAACTCCAGTCCAAAATCCTTAAGACTGTTTTGAGAAAATAAAAAGTATTCCTGAGATCAAGTTTAAAGTGTTAATTCTGTAACATTTGGAATTAACAACCTTTTATACTAGAGATAGCTATGATAAATGTCAAGTGTTTGCAATTAAGTTTTTACCTTTCAGGCACACAGTTTTTATTTCCTACGGGAGCATGGTTTCAAAATTCTATAATTTTCTATAACATATTCTATATTACAGCTCCAAAATTTTGCTTTAAGATTTAAAAAACAACTTGTGGTACAAGAGCCTGATCCTGTAGGCATTATACTCACAGGAATATTAAACATGCATATGTTTGCAGCACCAGGACAAAAAACTCCCTGTACAATCTTTTTTCCTTGGCTCTTATGAAAAAACGTTTGGGAAATAGTATCTGTAAAACTTGGAGGACTGAATTACTGACTTTATTGGGAAAGAAACAAAAATAACCCAAGCCATTTTTCCTTATCCCTGGGTACTGAAGGATCTTGAAAGCATGTGCAGCTTTTTGCTCTATGAATAAAATTGACCTATTTGTCTGCAAGGTGAAGCAAAGGTTTATTTTCCTCAGTGAAATTATCTGTATTTTTTTTTTCCGATCAGATATACATATCAGATCTATTCAAAAAGTAAGAAAAAACGTAGTGTTGTATTTGACTTGGTAATAAAAATCCAATATTCAAATAATTATTAGATTGTAAATAAAAATACTACAGTAATTTATGTATACCAATGAAAGTAAACATCAGTTGCACCCAAGAGTACTAAAAACAACATAAAGGAATACTTTCTTTTCTTAAATTTCACAAACATACATTTAATAAAATAAATTTAATAAAATAGATCTCGATTTCTAAGCACAAACCTTGCAGAATCACTTCACCACGTGAAAGTCAAGAGGAGTTTTGTTGATAAACGTGAGATACAGAAAGGTTTTGAAAGCCAATTATGCCTTCACGGAAACATCCATAACCACCCTTTTTTTTTTTCCCTACAGATAAAAGATGTGACTTGTCCATGACAGGTTTGCAAAGGATTTTTCTGGTGCTGGTGGACAGGAAGGAAATCAGATCCAGCTCACTTACTTGAGAGCTCTGTAAAATGACCATGTTTATGCAGCTTTTCACTCCTATTTTTGTCACTAAGCTACCAGATACAGTTGTGACAACATTGTGCAAATACTCTTTAGATACTTCAAAATATAAACCACTTCTACTTCTTACCACTTAAGAAAGCAAGACTAAATGAAGTGGGCAAGAATTGAAATGCCCTTAGTAAATTAGTAGCTCCAAGGAAGGGTTTTATAACAACATATGGAATAGAGATATCCTGCTAGTGGAGGAAGGTCAGTGATGTCCTTAAGGCACTGAATATGGAGTCACAAGAGCTGATCTATTCCTAGCTCTACCAGATATAATGAAGGAAAGTGGGCATTTATAAGTAACAGGAGCAAATCACACTCAGCTTTTGCTTCTGTAGATGAAAAAAAAAAAAAAAACCCAACTAAATAATACAAATCCATTAAGATTTATAAAAACTTTGATGCTACTTTTTGCATTTGTTTTTTCTTTAAGCTAAGGCAGAAGTTTATTAGAAGATTATTACAAGACCAACATCAAGTGTGGTAAGTTATTCATGGTGCTACCAGCACTTCCTTGAGAGAATGCTCCTGGCTGCCTGGCACAGACAGGCTCTTTGTCTCTTTGCTAGAAGAAGAGTCAGTTAATATGTGACCATAGAAACACTTAGGGGGTATTTATATAGAAGTACATTTCCATATGCTTGACAAAGAACCAGTTTCTTGAAAACCACCCTACAAAAGAAAGGTTTCAAAGCTAGATGTTGTCTTTTTACCCCTATAGTCTCTTTCACAAAGAAATGTAGCAAGGTCTTAGTATTCAAATAGAACATACAGCACAACCTCTTCAGAGGGTCAAGATATGCAGATAGAGTTGCACAGACTGTACTACCTGTAAAGCAACATAGATATAATGTACCTAGGAACTTCACAACTAAGTTCAAGCCACTATGATCTCTCTTCTTCTATCTCTTCACGCAATTATCCACCTATTAAATGCTTCTATTTTAAGAAATTAATGCACCACAAAAAAAGAACAAGCACAATTCATAGTTTCGGCTCTTCCCCTTCTAGCCTTTGCATGGATGAGCCATGCTTTACAAACAACACACCATACTAGAGCAGTTTAAGGGCGAAGAAAGATAAACCTGGATCTCAAACCCTGCACTGAAAAGACACTCCCAAATACGTCATTTTTTAGTTCTCAGCAGATCACTGTTTTGCTGGCCAAGAAACATATACCACATGAACTCTGAACTCCTCCATTTTAATGCTATCTTTCAATTACTAACCCATGTGCCAGCTTCCTTCTTCCCCCTGGCTACAGCTATGGATATAACTGAGTTAAACTGACCCTTAAAATAAGATTCTCGGATAAAAATTCTCAGTGAATGTATTTTCTGACAGCAAGATCACAGGCTGCTTGTATTAAAAATAATTTATCAAGAATCAGTTTTTCACAGGAAAATGTCTTTAATGACACACATAGAACCAAAGCAAAGAGAAACACCGGTTGCAGAAAGAAAGTGAAGGGATGAAGACACATAAAACAGATTATGAGTGCCACAGCTGAATCACTGACTTCAGTTTTACTGTCTCCATATGTTTGCCTTCTGAAGGAGCTAGTTTCATTTGAGAAAGAGAAGCCTTTCTCATGTTAGTATTTCTGTTACACAGAAATCAAGAAACAGCACTCAAGCAAGTAGAAGAGCTCCACAAACCATGTCCTTTCCTCAGTGCACACTGTGACCACCTGGACTGACTTGGTAATAATGCATAATCTACCTTGGAGTCACAACAGCATGTATTCTCTTATTTAGCGGAGTACTTATGAATCCTATTCCAGGTCATGATTTCCATACTTGGGTAAGTATAATCCCTACTTCAAAACTGTAATCCTGCTGTAATAGTTTAGGAAAATAGTAAGAGATTCATATAAGGTTTGTACAAATGTATAAGCCCCAAATACAAAGACTGAGAGTATTTTTTCATCAATTCTCCACAATAACTCTATAGAAAAAGCTTAGACCTTTCCTCTCCACTAACTTACACACTGCTTCCTTGCAGTTACTCTACAAATTCCTTTCCTTTGGGCCTGAGAAGATGAGTAGTTTGTTTAATAAACTCATTTAAGATTTGGGAAGTCGCTATCCCAGAAGAAAAATAACATCCAACCATGATGACTTCATCCTTCAGCTGTTCCAATGATCCCATACTTTGAGAAATTTTAAAAGAAGAAAATCACTTTAAAACATAACTTAATGAGAACAAATAGATCTAAATATTATGTGCTAAGATACTACATAGGAACTAAAGTATGAAAATCAGGATATGGACACTTTTCCTTCAGGCCCAATGAGAAATTATTTTGTTAGGCAGAAATTGGGAAGATTCTGTCTGCATTGCAAGAACAGTGACAAAAATCTGAATATTGCCCTTTAATGCAGCTCTAAATTTTGCAGACCAAAGAACAGAATGCAGTTTTCCATTCTCACCAATTCTCCTCACAATCTTGCTGAATCTTTAAACACTGATATACATGCTCCTTGCAAAGCTTTTCAGCTGCCTTTTTTTGCGATCAGTAGGTTCAAGCCCAATAGAAAAGCACATGGATAAAGTTCTGTCAGCTGAGTTATATAAGAAGACCCTTCTATTGCATGGGCTTCCTCCTCACTACATAGCAGTAAATACTAGTGATTATGAGAATAAATTCTTGCAAACTTCCAGCCTGTTTCTCAACAGCTGATACCATTTCTGTGCTATTATCAAGAGCTTGCAGCTGTTCATAAATGCCAAGTCTTAATGTAATCAGTAACAGGAGTTATCATAACATAACTAATATAAAAAGGCTATTTATAGCCTAAGAATGCAGTAAGTGAAAAATCCCATTCTGATCACAAGGCAATCGAGTGTATCTTGTTTTCCTGTGGATATAATATCAAGTTATGAAGCAAAAAGATAGACATACCAGTATGCAGCATATGCATACGTACCAGAAACAGGCAGGAACAACTCATCAGTACCCTAATTAGAAGCACAGGCACACCTCTAAGATAACCGATATATATTTCTCTCTTGAGATTTAAGCATTAAATATCATGTACACTATTGGGCTAAAATATGAGCTGATTAGCTGCAAATGAATGTTCTGTGACTGAAACAGGAGAAAAGAAAGTTCACGTTGTTACTAGAGCAGAGGTCTAATTTCTTCTCCCTCTTAATTCCTCCTCCCACAACTGCCCTTCTTTGGCCTGATTAGCATTTTTTTTAAACCTTCCCATTTGAGGTGACTCCCATCAGGACTCTAACATGAGAGACATGCTTAAGTACACCGTCTTGAAGGTTTCCCTTTATCTTTGTTCACAAATTAAAGGCAGCCATAAAGGTGTGAATGCCCTCAAAAGTAGCAGCTTTAAATATGTTTGAAGACAAACAAGGAGAATATGGCCACTGGGCAACTGTTATCTCTGACTTACAACTACAGAATTTCACCACTTGCTAAGATATATGCCTCTTGTTAATAGGAATAATCAATTGCTGGAAAAGTTTGGAAACCCTGAGCCCAGCTGGAAGGTGTTCCTGCCTCTGCACACACACCAAAAGGATCAACATCAACTGTCCGTAACAGGATTCCCTTCCACTGCCTGGCCATTGTGGCACCTGCTATACAAGCATCAATCTGAAAACTGCTATCCTGAAGATCTGCAGATGTCAAGACATAGCTATGAGTTGTCCTCTACTACACAGTGTGGTAAGAAGGGGGAGAGACCTGAGGTTTATTGGCAGTTTATACACTTTTTTAACAAAGGAGAGTAAAGCATGACATTAGCAGGCACCTTAAAAAATTAGTCCCTTTTCTGTCCTAACAGGGATATATCCAATTGGTCCAGTTTTCATTACAACTCTAGCTTGAACTCTTAATTACATTGGCACAGCATAAAGATTACCACTGCAAAGAGTTAAAAAGATCATGAAGCAAAAATTTGGGAGGAACAACAATACTGTACTAGTGGCTCTGGTATTATCATGTGAAAGAACAAGTAAGTCCTCAGTTACCTACTGTAAAGAGATACAAGAAAATACCCAAGTATAAAGAATATAAAATTGTTTTATCACTCACAAATACTCAATACTATTCTACATGCATGATCAAGTTAATTCCACATGGTGAAAATTACCCAGGTCTAACAGTGATGTTTATATGGAGGTATATTTTGTTTATGTAAAATCTAAATTAAAATTTTTCTGGCAACATTTATGCATGGCAGTAGGATGGAAATATTCCTCTGCTTGTTTCTATAGCTCTGAGTTCTTATTTGAATAGATAATAACTCTCAGAACATCAGAAATGCAGCAATCCAAAGATATGCTAAAAACTGTATCAAAACTCCTAGCAAAAACAGATCTGAGTTTGAGCTCCATCCTTCAGTTAATGCCCCAACACTAGGATAACAAAGTCTTATGATGATAAAATCATAAATATACTGTCATCTCACATGAGTTTAAGTACTGTAAAATGTATGGTAAACTACTTGGCATTTTCTCCTTCTTTTGCACAGCAAGAAGGGTTGTACACCTTCAGTAAAAAACATCTAAGTTGTCGGCTTTACCAAACCTGTTGCATTTAAGGTAATTTAACTATTAATCATTGGCTACCCTTTCTCATTCAACAGTACAAAACTATGAAACTGTTTCTTATAAATGTAGCAGTCCCTGATATAAAGCAGGTGTTTACAGTATTGGGCAATGACAAAAGTAGACCAGCACATTACTACAGAGGTTTTACAAGACCAGAGAAGAATGTTGACAAAACACAAATCGAGAGGGGAAAAAAAACCCCAAAAAACACCACCACCAACAACAAAACCTACCCACTCTTAAGGCTTGGTCTCATGTTATAAATGTTATTAAACACTATTCTGATTAATCTACACTGTGTTTCCTGGGAAGTCAGATGGGAACATGTATCTGTTCTGATCAAAAAACTCTTCAGATAATGGGCTGTTAAAGGAAGACATCCCTCACCACAGTATCACTTCCTGACCACGGCACCAATGAGATGCCACCTCGAAAAAGATCTTTCAATAAAATACTTATTTAATTATGGATCTGTCCATGGCATGTACGGAGCTCCTACAAAATGACCTGAACTTCTCAGTTCTCCAGTCCAACCCTAAATAAATAAAAGCACTCATCCCTGAGAAAAATTATGAGTAAGAACAGCATTAATATCTATTCCCTTCTGAAAAATATGATGATTCAAGGTACATTCATGAGAATTTAGTCTTTTAATGTCAAATTTAATAAAAGTGAGTTATGAAAAGTGACTCAGCAGCATTAGAGAAGTTCCCTGCAGTTTCACCTGGCTTTGATGGCAAAGTCAAAGACACTGACAGTGTTTGTACCACCACCTGCCCTGGCCACCTTGCAATTACATAGTAGTTTAGAGATATCATAGAACAAAAATATCAGGTGGTCAACTCAGAATTCAAGAGAGGAACGTTAACGACTAACTTTTAGGAAAATTACGGTTTTCAAATTTACAGAGAAGGTTTTCTAGACAAGGTATTAGATTGACTGCAGCTTAACAGAGGTTTCTTATTCAAAATATAACTTCACAAATGGCACAGAAGAGGCAGATTCTTGTACTGAGAAAACAGTCCTAACAGAAAAAATAAGAAACTTCAGCTTTAACTTTGAGGCTGACAAAGCCCAAAACAATCAAAATCCAAAGGATTATTAAAATCATTCCAATCTGACAAACATAGGCAAAATGTCTACCAGAATCTTTGAGAGTATCAATGATTTTTTAATTTTATAAAAGTACAAATTGCAAACATTTAAGACTAATATTTTCCTGATGTTAGCAAATTAAACAACGATGTTGCAGAGGCAATATCTTAGTAATGAAAAAAGTTAGAGTGACCTTGTTTTCCTGCTTATGAGAAAGTTAAAAAAAAAAGAAAAAAAAAGACATGCTATTTTTGTGAAGTTAGAATGTTTACAGTCTTTCCTTGGGTTCTTTTTGGACAGTAAAAAAGTACAAGGTTAAAAAGTGAAAACAGTGAGAGTTGATATGAAGTCTGACAGAAAGCAAATAATTTCTCAACTGTAAAAGAAAGATACATTAATGAATGAACCAATGTAAAGAAGACAAATACAAACAAACAAACAAACAAACAAACAAAACCAAACAAAAATAAATCAATAAACAGATTATTCTTTTGAAGTTTCCCCAGGCTGATGTATCACACAGCTTGTGCTAAGGCACATCCAGCATAAACCAGATGATATTCCTGATTGCTAAAATGAGAAATTGTTCAGTCTTGCCTTCTGATTTTGACCTATACAGACAAGTGACTTTCTGTTACAGTGTTAAAATGACTGGTCAAAGTACAAAGGTACATGCATTAAAATACCAAGTTTTAATAGGGCTGTAAATAATTTTAATGTTCTGTAATATCAATAAATGTTTCCTGGGTGGTTAGGTACAACCATGTAAGTGAAGAACAGAACACACAAACTGGAGCAGACCACCAGTTGAGACACCACAAAAAGGTGTCCAACTGAATCCTTTTTGCAATCCTTATATTAGAGACTTCACATAAAACCCTTGAGCTCTTTAAATTGGTTCTGTACAGAATGGTTTTGCTGTTAATCTGTAAACTGGCTGGAAAAACTTTTTCCCTTCCCTTCTGACTTTCAAACTCTTTTCTGTGTAATTTAAGGGGAAGACACGAGAAAAACTGATATATGTTTAGAGGCTGGAAGAAAAACTACTTGAGAACTGATAAAAGAGGATATTTGTGCAATGCTCTCCAACCTGGAAGGTAATCTGGTAAGAAACAGACAGATTGGAATTACAGAGTAAATTTAGGTAATGCATCCTTTCATTGGAAAAGATGTCTCAGCCCTTGGAAATTGCTTGGAAATTCATGAATTATTACATTTCAATAAAAATTCCTCTTGTTTTTGCATTCTTTAAAAGTCAAGAGAAAGATATTTCAGGCAAAAAATCCATCCCAAAAAAGTCAAAGTACCAAAGGCTCAGCCATGTATGTCTGCTAATAGAATTATATGCAAAGTTTCGAAGAATGAGGCTTCAAGCTGGTACATTAGAAGACCCTGAATTATAGCTGTAAAAAAAATTGATGTTATTTCAATTACAAAAGTCAATGCTCAAAATTAATCATACACCTAAAATAGCACACATTCAAAGAAACATCTTCTCTTTGACATAAAGTTCCTTTCACCTCTTCTTTGTCAAAGAGCTTTTCATGAAAATCTTTCTTAATACAAAAAGCAAAGTGACGTTCCACTACAATCACATGTATCTGAGGTCTCCATACAACTGATTTCCTGGAAAGAACATTGTGGGAGCATATTTGGATTCTACATGATAAAAATATCTACCTGTTTAGAACATCAGAAAAGACAAAGGCGGCAAGGAAAAATTTCAAAGATTTGAGTGTTCTTCACCTTGAGATTTACTTGAGTTTTATTTTTGCACTTCTAATTTAATTTAAAGAAACAAGGCACTAATTACCTTGAACTACTTTTGTCATGAAACACTTTTTGGCTTATCCTTGAGCAGGGCAAGAACTGTCACTGCAGTGCAAATGACTCAGGTTTTGTTTTCAGAAAGCCTTAAAAACTAAGCTTCCCTAAAACTACAGTAACCTCTTCCTAGTTCATTTGGCCAAGGACAACAAAAAGTATATTAAAGAACAGAACAAGTTTTCTTACAGTTTATATTTTTTCCTTCTAATATCTATTTTGATCATAATTAGAGACAAAAGTACAAAGTGTTTTATATTTTTAGCTCCTTGCCACTTCTTAGAGAACACAGGCTCTGAGACACAATTAGATTTTCCATACACAAACTCCACCTAATAACAGCAAATGCTTGATTCCTCAGAGGAAGGCAACATTTCCCACCATCCACCAAGCTGACCATGCTGTGTTGGACATGAAGGGAAAGCTGGGGTTTTTCACCTATTCAGATAAAAGTCTTCCACCCTGAAACATTAAATTCAGTTTATATGAACATGTTTCATAGAATCATAGAATTATCAAGATTGGAAGAGATCATCAAGTCCAACCATCAACCCAGCACTACCACAGTAATCCCTAAACCACTAAACCATATCACCCAAATCCAGATGGAGATGCCTCTTAAACACCTCCAGGAATGGCGCCTCCACCACCCTGGGCAAACTATTTCAATGCCTGACCACTCTAACAGTGAAAAAGTTTTTTCTAATATCTAGTTTGAATCTCCCCTGTCTCAGCTTAAGACCATTTCCTCTGGTCCTCTCACTGCAGGCAGGTAGAAGAGACCAGCCTCCTTTCCTGAGGTCCCTCCTGAGCCTCCTCTTCTCTAGACCAAACAAACCCAGCTCCCTCAGCCATTCCTCATAAGACATAAGACGTTTCCTAGACCTTTCATGAGCCTTGTTGCCCTTCACTGGACATGCTCCAGTATCTCCATGTCCTCTTTAAAGTGAGCGGCCCAGAACTGAACACAGTACTCGGGGTGTGACCTCACCAATGCCAAATACAGGGGGATAATCATTTCCCCAGTCCTGATGGCTGCACTATTCCTTTTACAAGCCAGTATGTCATTGGCCTTCTTGGCCACCTGGGCACATGCTGGCTCATGTTCACCTGCTGTTGACCAGCACCTCTGGGTCCTTTTCCACTGGGCCACTTTCCAGCCACTCTGCCCCCAGCCTGTAGCACTGCAGGGGCTCAAAATGTAGGACCTGGCACTTGGTCATGTTGAAACTCCTGCTGTTGGTCTCAGCCCAGCAATCCAGCCAGTCCAGGTCCCTCTTCAGGGCCCTCCTACCTTCCACCAGGTCGACACTCCAACTTGGCGTCATCTGTGAATTTTCTAGTGGTAGACCCGATCTCCTCATCCACATCATCAATCAAGATATTAAACAGGACTGGGCCCAACACTGATCCCTGGGGGACACAACTAGTGACCAGATGCCACCTGGATTCAGCACCGTCCACCACCATTCTCTGGGCCTGGACACAGCCAGTTCTTAACCCAGTGAAGAGCATACCTATCCCAACCATGGTCTACCAGCTTTTCTGAACTTCTTCAGTGAAAGGGTGGCTAGCACTGGATTGGGCTGCCCTGGGAGGTGGGGGAGTCACCACCCCTGGCACTGTTCAAGAAGCAGTTAGATGTGAGGCCCTTAGTGCTGTGGTTTAGTTGGGCATGGTGGCGTTCAAAGGCTGGATTCAATGATCTTGAGGTCTTTTCAAACCTTAATGATTCCATGATTCTATGATTCTAACATGTAATACTCTTTCAGACTGCAAGGGTACGGGGGGAAGAGATGGACAGCTGTGTTGATGAGGCAGGCAGACACGGAGACACGGACATCCTACTTCCCAAGCACAGAGGCAACTCATTATTCTGCTACATGGCTTTTACCAATACGCTTTTATAAACTTATTTTCAGTCAATCAACTCCACAAACATGCTGTTCGAGCAGCATGTTCAACTTTTTGAGAGACTTATGATAAAAGATCATCAGAAGGCAGTAAGAATTTCAGCTTAGAAAAACAAGAATTCAGAATAATGTTAATAGTCTGTTTCAAAGTAGAAAGATTTAGATGTCACAGGTGCTATGAATAAGAGAGTAGATATTCATGACAACTTCTTTCTTCTCTAGAAGTAGAAAATCTTTTCTGGAGAGTAAAGCAAGACAGAAGAGGCATTTCTTTCTTTTCTTTTAGAAACGCCCATTTTGATAATAGTTACCTACAAGACAAAAGTAGAAATTCACTCTGCAATTTTTCTTTACTATGCCTGAAATTAAAAGCACAGCAGAAAAAGAAACAAAATGGAAAGCAAGCAATCTAAAAGAAGAATCACTGAAAACATATGTAGATCATCAGAGAGGCAACAGAAAAAATTCTGGCAGCTGTCAACACTATACACACAAAAAAAGAAGTGCTTAAGAGTAGCTGGTTTCTCTTAAGAGTTAGGAAACTATCAAACTGTAACAGTAATATTCATGACCTTGGAGGCTAGAGTCTATGGAATTTTTGTATGTGTCTTATGTGTTTGCAGACAATGCTGCTACAAAGTTGACAAAATAAGAACACAGGGTGGAAACATTTTCAAGCACAGTCTCCACAGCCACTTGTGGGAAGTCAAAGTCACAGCCAGTTCACTTCTCTTCACACACCTGCTTAGTGTTCCCTCTCTCCCCTTTTTAAAATTGAGTCATTTCATTAACCTATTAGAAGACTTCAACCTGAATTTCAAAGATAGAAGTTTAATTCGACAGTTGCCATTTGGCCTTAACGTTTAAGAACTTTAGAGGAAGAACACAAGAACAGTCATGCCAAGTCTGACAAATGGTCTACTTAGCCCAGTACCATTTCTCCTACAGTGGCCATAAATAGACACCTAAGTGAAAGGCTTTTTGACAGAAACCACGGTCTTATTAAAATGCCTCCAGAAGAATAACAAGAAGACTTCCCTTCATTTTTCTGGTAGCTGAAAAACGGGTCAGGCCCTCCACAGACACCAGCATTACTTTAGCTCACTTCAGTCAAGAAACCAGTTGTTCTTAATTCTGCTTTTACCAGAGAGAGCACTACATTTTAAATGGAAAACCAGGAGAAATGGAAGAACTATGAGCAGAAATCATCACCAAAAGTATGACAAGGACCTTTATGAAGAAGCAGCAGTACAGTCAGTGAAGCTATGAACTTCAGCTTCTGAGAGACTGAAGCTAACACCTAGTGGGCTTAACTGATGGGGCCAGCCAGTAATGTTAAACATGACTGGCCATGAAAGCAGATAGTTGACCTTTGTGTGTTAAATCATGCTTACAAAATCTACTTTCCAGTTGCAAGTACAAAGATTACCACAATGACTGCAATTTAAGCCTGCAACATGTCTAATTTAAACTATTTTTTAAAATATGACTTTTAGTCCTTCTGTTCTGAAAGATAATGTCACCAATTCAGTGTTTTTCCTGCCTCTGCAGAGACAGTTAATGCTTCCACCTTGTGCAAGCATGAAACCATCACAATTTTACCCCACTGCATTAGCAACATTCAGATACACACTGACCATAAATGGTTCTGATTAGTACTTCTACCATAGAAAAAGAACTCAAAGCAATAAAGGTAGTCCAGAAAGACAGCATAGCTATTTTTAGAGAACATGCGAAACATGGCAAGATAGAATCAGTGCAGTTTCCCAGACACATGTATGTTTTTCATTGGAGCAGTGGGGAGAAGGCTCCTCCTTAAGGTGCCACAACTTTGCTAGTAACGTTCTCTGACAGGTGTACAGAAACAGCCATGACGAGTCAGCTTCAGAAAAGTTAATACAACTACAAGAAACTTCAACTTCCAAACAATTTCTTCAGGGAAATCTAAAAACTGAATAACCAGCAGCAGTTAAAGTTCCTACACCTCCAATATCATCCATAAAACTGTTAAGACAGGGATGTTGCAGACCACCAAAAAAAGAGAATGCGAAGGAGGTAGTGCTCTTAATCCCACAGATGTTCCTTGTCAGAACTCTTTCCAATCTCAAGAAAAGAGAAATGAGGCAAGTAAGCTTTCAAAGAATGAAACAGATCTTCGACACCAGTAATCTCCATTAACTGGAAACGCTTCCTCCCCTACTCCTGCTCAGGATAACAAATACATTGTGTGTAAACACTATTGCCAGAGCACTGCCAGGTCTGGCTATCCACTCAGATCTTCCCTTGGCATTCAGTTTAAGGTATTTATGGAAATAGAGTAACATCAGACATACACAGATAAACACATATGCATACAAAATATAGCCAGGTACACAGCATTTGCTTCTTCCCCATCAATTTAGGGTCTATTCCATTATCCTAGCAAAATTAGACCTTCAGACAAGCTGTTCCGTGATTGTTAAAACCCTCTGTACTATAACACTAACAATAGTAATTGGAGGTGGGGATGAAGGGAAGACATTAACTTTTCATTTAAGGACATAAAGTGCTGCCTGCCTGCCCCTGGTTCCACTTTAACCAAAAAATTTGCAGAGTCATACACAGACTCTGTGAAAGAACAGACATGTCGTAAGTCACAGATTCCAAAACCTCATTTTCTACAATCACGAATGACCTACAGAGAAAATTTCTCCAAATTAACAGAAATATGGAACACCTCTATTAGAAAACAACTTAATAGGTAACCGAGCTTTTCTTCGAGCTTTCGTGAAACCAATTTAGAAATTGTCAAATAATAGTTTATACATCTTACCTGCTTTTTTCTTGAAGTTGCCTTGGGCAACAGACTGGTTGACAAAACTGATGCAAACGGCGAGCAACACAGCTCAGGAAAAGGATTTGGAATTGATGGGATCTCCAAAATACTGTCATCTTTCTTTTTATTCCTATTTCAAGAGAATACATAATATCAAGCGATAATTGTAACAACTGCTGTTAAAATTGCAATATCCAACCACGGCAGGTGAAATACTAAGGCACTAATACCACAATACTTCCTGGTTGCAGCAATTAGCTGTTTTTTGTGCAGTTATTCTATTTAATCAGTAGGCTGAATATATCAACATACAGTGCCTAACACTATTTGAAAGCAATCCAAGTATTCAGCTCTGAATATAAAGTTGTTTGAATATGCGTAAATCTTTGCAGAGTAAGAGCACAGATATATTTATGTTGGCTTCTAAGGACATTAGTAAATATTTTGTTGTCCCTGTGTTTATGCCAATCCCTATGTACACACATTACAACAGTGGAAGCATGTAACTTCTCAGTGAAACTTCCCAAGTACATCACAGCAGTATTTTAAACAAACTTTTTTTCACCAGACTCAGGAGTCAAGGTAACTGACAAGACAAAATAGTGCAAAGCAATTCATTTCTGGTTTCAGTTAGTTTTGTATTTGAACCTACACAGCTCCATCATAAAATAAATGTCTCAGTTGTTGTTGGTTCCTTAAATAGGATTGTGCCAGAAGTATCACCAAGCATCATTTGCAAGAGTAGTGAAGATAATCACTACTGCCGTTGCTGAAGAGCTCAGTTATGCACTGGTTTAAAGTATCACATTAATAATGTGGTTGTTTAGACTGCTGTGCACAGTTTTCTCACATAAAATATTGAACAGCACTTTCTCTACTTGATTTCATTTGGAGAGCAGCACCCAAAGCACTTGAAGTATGTGCATCTGCCAACATGTGTGAGTTGATGATTCCAAGCTTGATATTTTACTTTATTACCTTCTTTATTATCATCCCAGACTTTATATACTAATTAGTACGAAGTACAGAAAACCATCAGAGCAAAGGAATGATATGGAGCAAAGATGCTTTCAAAGCAATATTTAGCTTTAGAAGGAGCAAATAATCCCGTATGCAGTGTTTTAAGATTTTGTAAACTTCAGTCTACCAAAACTCATCAGGATGCTTCATGAAAAAAACCAGCTTCCTTTACTAAGAATAGAGACCAATGCCTTTAAGAACAGCCCGAGAGGTAACAACAGGGTGCACACCGCTGACAGAAGCTGCAGCGGCATCGCTCACGGCGGAGCGGTTTGTCTCACGAACATTCTGAGACCGACACTGCAAGGATAAAGTCGCGGCTGGCTCAGCCTGGCAAGGCAGGCTCGGCACCGCCGGCTCCTTTCACCTCAAACTGGGAAACCTCAGGGGAAAAAAAAAAGGTGGGGGGGTGGGACACACACGCATCCGCAGCGGAGGAAAGTGCCTGCAGGGCCGGGAAACAACTTTTGAGGTGCCGGGAGGCGCGGGCCGGTCCCGGGCCAGGCCGCCCCCCTCCTGCGCCTCGCCCCCTCCCCGAGCCGCCGCTCCCCCGGCCCCGCGTCCCGCCCGCAGGGCGCTGCCCGGCCCCGACGGGGGCGCCCCCGGCTCCGGCCTTACCTGTCGGGGGGCGAGGGCGGCGGG
>JAWWEW010000169.1:18628634-18675348 GCA_035583185.1 Anabacerthia variegaticeps
CCCCCCCCCCCCCCCCAGGGAGAAAAACGCTGGCTACTGAACAAGTTCATAAATAATTTGTACCTGACTCCAAAGAAATTTAACTTTTGATGCATCTGAAGCATTTGGGAAGGAGTACAAACAGATCATATCTAAAATTAAGAAAATTGTTATAGCCACTCAGCCCTTTTAAATGCAACCTTCAGTGTCCTCCTTCAGTTCTATAAACTTATCCCAATCCATTTTACTTGTCTGAGAATTCAAATACAAGAGCAAAATGTTTTGGGGGTTTTTTTTACATTATTTGAACTTCTTTTATAAAACAGTGACAGTGCAGTTTTCAGACTTGAAACCCACTTGAGCTTTTATCCTATCCTTTTAGAAGAACTGCCAGACTAATACATCCCCTTTTCAGAATGTCAAGTCTTTATACATCCACACTAGACATAAATTTGGTATACTTTCTTATAACTGGATTTCTGTGCTACTGGATCACTCAAGATGACATACCCATTCCACAGCTGGACTAAGCACACAGTCATGTTTCTGTCGAATTCACCACAGCACATGATAAAGAATCCATAGTAGCTTCATGCTTTTGTGTTGTCATTATGGGCTGTGCGAGGACAGACAATAACTAATCTGGCAAAAAGCCTACAGGTAAAAGTTCAACCCATTGAAAATCTCTTAAGAAATTTGAACTAACAAAGTGAGTTTAAGGATTCTTCTTCCTGTGGGAACTCTTTAAGGCCTCAAGCCCATTTTAGCATGTTGTTAAGCCATGGCCACAGAACCAATACTGCATATGAATTATATTAAAACCAGGATGTATCACTGAGGATGATGCATGAAACTTCCTGACATACTGTATTTTGTGCAAGTTCCTCATCTAAAATCCAACTGAGATTCCTGAGCCTGCATGGTTTTAGTTGGAGAAGCTACTCTGGAGGTAGCTGAAGGTAGCCCATTGAATAATGGACTTGATCCAAACGTAACTGCAGTTCAGTAATGGGTTAAGAGCATTAGTTCTTGCATGGGCTAAATTTTATTTCATTGCAACTTGGTTTCAGACTAAAGCTGGTTTGAGTCTCCACAGGGAGTAAGAAGCTGCCATCTAACACAAGACTTCCAAACATTTTACTTTTAAAGTGTCTTTAAAAGAAAGGTGTATTCTAATATCTTTATTTATAACAATCCCTTCAGAACATTTCTCCTTTTGTTTATTTGAAGGGAAAACCTACCATTAAGTGATTTATTAAGATATTAAAACCCCATTCCGTTTTCTACAGTTTGGCTGGCTCTCAAGCAAGAACGTAGGCTTCTATTTTAACATATTGGGAGCTTTTAGAACCAAAGCAATTCATAATAAATTTATGCAAAATGACACATTTTCGGTTACAATATCTTCATTATTTCTTCAGAGTTATGAAACATGAACTATACCACTGTAACCACAGCACCAGTCAAGGAAATCTAATTTGCTATGAAGTCTGTTTGTACAGTTGTCATGTAGCTCATGGCACACATTCGATTATTTTCTTGTACTGTTTCTTATATTGGTGTTATTCCAAAGCCTATGGTGATGTTATTACCTCATTACATCAATTCTAAAAAATATCCTTGCACAGTAGGTTCTAAAAATATATAGCTACATAACATTAGAAATAATTACATCACTAAAATCTATTAGGCGTACTTTGAAGAGAAGTGTATTTCAGATTATTTTATATATTTCCAACACTTTCTCTTTAAGCAGTACATGCATTTTATCATCATAGCCAGCAAGCTAGCCAATATTTTATTCAATTCAAATTAAAGCTGAATTAACACAGCATAGAATTCCTGAATCGTGAGAACAAAATCATTAAAATGATCAACATAAACCAAAAAGGAACTTTTAAAAGTGAAATGAAAAGGTTCTCCATTAGTATCTTTTCTCTCTTACACTTTATTTATTAAATTCTTCTAACAAGAATGAAGTGAATTATAATTAAAAAAAAAAAAAGTTGATAGCCTCTTTTACAGCTTCTTAGGATGGAAAGATTTTTTTCTCTCTAACTTTGCTGTCAGAAATGAAAGCCTGAGCTGCAATTATTAAAGGTCTGAATTTGCATTTTTCAGCAATCCAGAGAAATGAGAGCAGCTATTGTTATGAGCATTACCATTATAAATTTCTTTGTCTATAGATCTTCTAACAAAGTTGTTGGTCAGATGTTTGTTAGACGCCTTGCCAGTCATCAGATAATCTTACAGGAGATCAAAAAGAATAGCAAATGAAAATGATAGTTTTGTATACTCATAGCTGGTAAATCCTCTGTAAACTAAAATAGCTGGATGCAGTGCCTAGTGCTAGAAGCTAATACAGGAAACTTGCAGAAGTGAAAGATACATTAATGGATTTGTTTGTAAAGAGCTGGTAGGATTTTGTCTCCAAACACAGTTCTTTTTCCCCCTAGGCTTTCTTGTGAAGACAGCTGGACTGGACAACCTCACAGAACTAAAAACTCCCCTAAGCCAAGACCTCTCAATGTTAGTGGATTTTGAACAGTGATAAGACCTTGCTGGTCCGAACTCCCAGTGAGAAGGATTGAGAGTAGAGAGTGCAAGATCTTCTGGAGCAGTGGAAAAGAGTGCCTCTCTGCCAAAAGTCAGACCAGTTTAGATGGTTCTTTAGGTAACTGTGCTGATGGAGTAAAATAGGCAATGTCAGCTTTATTCTATGAATGAAACTTTACAGACCTGCTATGGAACATGTCCAAAGCCAGCTCAAGCAGACAGCCGCTGAAACTGTGTCAGGATAAAAGATATCAACTGTGCTAAAAGATATCAGCAAGAGTGAAAGCCAAGGAGAAGTTTACTGTTCCTAGGGAGGTTTGAAGTATGCATATTTTATTTCCGTTTTTCCTTACAAAGTGCATGGCTTGTATGATTTTTCACTGTGATCAGATATGTGCATATCTCTAGTTTTCACATGGAGTCCACGTGGCGTGGTAAGTCTCTGCCCTGTGTAAATACTGTTGCTGCAGCAGGTACTGTGGAAGGCTTCAGTGGGGGGCTACAGCCACGGGCAGCCTTGGACAGGGCCATCACCCCAGGGGCAACCAAGTGCCCGTGTTCAGTGTGCCATGACGCAGAACAGCGCAGGGGAAGTGAGGCAGTGGGGCCTCATTCTTTTGTAACACTTTGGGAGCGAGGCAAGGTTATATTCCTATGCACAGGCAATCAACACCACGGGAATAAGTGTTTGCTTCCTGGTCCCACACAGGATGGGAGAACAGCTGAAAGACAGTGTCTGCATTTGGTGCAGGTTCCCTCACCATCTCTTTGTCTGCCTCTGGCAGACTGATGGCATGGTCACTCTTCAGAAGCTCTTGGTACATTGTTATAGTACATATGCACTCCAAGGGAGTCATGGATGTGCTAGAAGGGCCTCCCAAATCCATGAGAGGTGTTGTGTTATGACACCACAGTGAGGCAGGCATTGTGGAGAACTCCTCTGAGTCTGCTGCATAGATGGGGACAAGACAGTCTGACCTGAAAAGGTTTTCTGAACTGCTTGGCAGCAGTCAGCTAGAGCAGGTGAGGTATTGCCACTGTTCCCAGAGTTCAGGGAATTAATGCATTTCCAGTGTCCAGCTGCTGCATAACTAAGGAAACAGAAACAATTTAACAGCTACTGCATTTTGTTTTCATACTAGAATTCCATTTTTCAGGGAGTAATAGTGAGAATATATCAAATTGTTGACCCTTTGCAGGCAGGCTTCAACATAAATTAATTGTTGTGTAAAAAAAATGAATTTTATGTTTACAGTGCAATTTGTCACTGAAATGGAGGCTCAATTAGAGTCTCAATGATTTACTAAAGACATTTTAAAGATAATGTCCAAACAATGCTACATAAATTAAACATGATGTAATTGAGTGTAACACTAAGTGGCTCATCACTGTTGATTCATGTGGAAATCACTGAAATTTTACTGATCATTATGCATTCATTCAGTATTAATGTAGATACCATATGTGCTTCCATAGGGATTCTACTGTTACTAAGCATTCATTAAGTTTTAATGTACCATTAAAAAGGCATCAAAAGACTCATCTAAAAATACAGCCACAAAGGTAGTTCATTTAAGGAGAGTTAAAGCAGCATGTTTCACTTTAACATTGCAATACAAAGTAAGTTGATAATGAATCAGCAGAAATAGTTCAGGAGAAAACAGGGTTTGATTGCAAGCCAGACTAGAAAGAATGTTTGAATAAAGGCAGTACATTCTCCCTGTGTTTCTGGACAGCTACCTGTATTTGCAGGCAAAAGTACTTATCATGCAAGTACATGGTGTCTAACTAATAAACAACTATTAGAGTAACCTAAGCAACCTATATATCATATCCTCAAGGTTTTAAACTCTCTTGTTCACTGGCCAGAGAACTGAAAAGATCACCTGTGAATCAGGTGACCCCATCTGTGAATAAGTAGGACTTAGCAAGCTTCTGTTCAACTGGATATTTAGTACTTTAGAAGTGTGACCACAAACTTCTCTCAAACTCTTGGTCTTGTACAGTATACATGTATCCTACATGTGACTTGCCATAACAAATAGCTGCAAAAGGAGACAGATTCAAAAAATAAATGTGTCTAAGGAAAACATCCTATTCCCAAGACACTGAGATCAATGAAGCCTAAGGTATGTTCAGACCTAGATCTTTGTTATGACAAACCTCAATGACATCTAATTGATAAAATGGCAAAAGTGTACAAGTTTCAAATGCCTATAGTACAACTTCTTATGTTTTGTAAGGATATGAGTGGCACAGAGAACATGAATGGGGATTGATGAGTTAATGTCTCCTTCAGAAAAAGAATTGGAGGGGATTAAATTAACATAAAAAAGGAGTGACACATTGTCTGAAGAACTATCTAAGTCAAAGAACTCCATGTCCCACTGTACTGTGTCACTGCTCTAAATTTACAGGAGTTAAAAGAATGAGTTACCAAGTTCTCGAATAAGACTGTTTCTGACTATTACACAGAAATCATGTTCACTTTGGCATTCACAGAGCTAAAAATTGTTGACAGTTGAGCATACTTGGGGTATTGCTTTATATATTTTATAATCTTAAGTTTTTCCCTAGGCCTAAGCTTTTGATCCTTGTCAAAAGCCAGGTAAGAGGCTAAATGAGCCCTCAGTTTGGCCCAGTATAGCCATTCTTCCATTATGTTCTAAAGCTAGAACAGAGCATTGCTTGAAGAATCAATGATTAATCTTGCCTTTGTGTAGCAACTTTTGTGTTGAAACATGGTTATGTCATCCTGATCAGTCTTTTTTTTTTTTTTCTGTTACTCTAAAGCAGTCCCATTCCTTTAATCTTTCTTGACATGGTTTCAAGAGGTCTTATAACCCATTTTACTCTCTCTCACACACAAATTGCCTTCCACTGTTAGATTAGCAATCTAACAAGTCAGAATTCAATCTAAAATATCTGCTGCTTTCATCTATTTGGGTTTTTTTTTCACTTGGAGATTAATTTGACTCCTGCTTATGTTGCTTTTCCCACTGATGATCAGGCAACTAACATTTCACATCACCACCAAACTATGTTTTTAAAGTAATAATTACACAAAATAAGACACACCCTCCTTTTCCTGACAATATGGTCTAGCAGACCCTTCCTTTCACCTTCTCAGCCTTTTATCTTTAGTTGGCACCAAAGGCTACGCCTTTTACGTCTACTGAACTTTCAAGCATGTCTGACAGCCTAAAATACTATTTTTTCTTTTTTTCTTTTTTTTTAAAGGCATTAATAGTAGACATAACTTGAATAAAGTTTTTAAAAAATATACTCACCATTTCCAGGTAGGGCCCTGATGCCCACTTCCCCCAGACCTCCCTCTCTCAAGGCTCCTTTTCCTGATGGGTCAGCCCCAGGTGAACTTCACAGCTTGTACCTGTGGTTCATGGTAGCTTCTGTTAAAGCTCTTAACACAGCTCATGGTAGAGCTCTGGTAGAGCTCTCTTACGCAGTTGTGGAAGAGGGGTGCCATGCCGTTACCAGCAGCTACTCAAACTGGAATCTCTCCTCTTTCTACTCCTCAATGGTCTTGGCAAAGGGAGACTCAGCTAAACAGTGCCTCTGAGACCTTTCTGTCCTCAGCACGCTGGTCAAAGCACGCCAGCTCAAAGAGCTGGGACCACCAGCAGCAAAACTGCCTGTGGGTTGCCTCCCAACAGACCTTCTGACCATGCAAGAATTAGCCCTCGGACTAGTGCAGCTTTGGATAAGGGTCACGAGTATGATAATCCTTGAAAGTGAGACACCTAACTGTGCAGCTGCCTGGGTGCCCACCCTTCTCCCAGTCCTCTGCAATTTGAAAAGGAAGTCTTGTGCAATCCACTTCTTCAGCCTTTGCTTCACCTCTTTGTTTCCCTTGGGCACTGGAGTTTAGGATTGTAAGAGCTTGGCACACATACCATAGGGATTTCCTTGTTTAGTAAGTGCACTTTGTAGCTGCAGGTGACCAAATACACTTCAGTTTGAAAAGCACAAGTGCTTAATTTGCTTTTAGCAATTGAAGAAATTAAATAGTGTCTGCTGATGGGACCAATCATGCTGTTTAACAAAGGTGACCAATTTCAGTTCTTCCTGCATTCCATCTCCCTATTTAGTTCAAGTATTTAATTCAGAAAACTGCAATCAGCTTAATTATTTAAAATACTATTTTTGCTGTATTTTTGATAAATCAGAGCTATATAAAGCCTTCAACAACTGTGGAATAAATTAATTTTTCCTTCCTTTACCACTTCAGATTAAGTGTGATTGTAGCCATCACGTCGTACTTCTGCTCAGGATCACAGGGCGGGGGGGAAGAGGAAAAAGAGAGATTAAACAAACAGGCAGACAGACACATGAAATTCTGCGTCCAGCGATAGTTTTTTTTTTTTTTTTTAACTAGAAATATATTAACCATTAGTAAGTACTCTAGTGGTTAATGTACACCAGCACTAGCACACTAAGTACACTAGTACTTGCAAATAGCCACTGCTGGCCAGATTTTTATTTTAACAGCTGTTGCAGCTGCAGGTTCTGTGGATTTAACTCTCCCTCTGCCCTGAGCTGACTGTACACTTCAATGCCTCTACTCCTCTGAATGTTCACCATCACATATGCAAATCTTTCATATTCCCGTTCTTTTAACTATTCTGTCACTTGTGAGGCTTTCTTTGTATGTACCATATTTTAGCGTGTTCTTGACACCAAATATCAGAGGCAAAGCAAGGTCTGCTCTGCTTGGTACTTAGAACAACTGGTAAATTAGATGAAGAGGCTGAAGGAAACCTATCCCATCAGCGTGGAAGACTAGGAACTTCTGAAGAATACATTCTGGTCTTGTCTGACATGATATGCAAGCTGTTATTGTTTTTTGTATTAATAGCAACCCAACTCTCTCTCAGTAAAAAGTGGGCTTCAAGGGCATTGTACCAGTTGTTCTGATAAGTATTCAAATTACTAAGGGCAAACCTAAGAATTAGCTTCCTATCCTCTGCCTAAACTCCTACACCTAAACTTCTGTTTTAAGCATTATTTGGGAATGCCTGGATAGTCATGGAAAGTAATGCTTTAGAAATCACCAAGCAGATAATTTGCTGAAACAGAAGACAGTTGTTTTTCACATGTAACAGGTGCTATCATCAAAAGAGGTACTAAAAATACACTCATTGTACAAGCACAAACCGGTAACTAGCAAACGCCACTGGCATTTGGGTATGACACTGCTGTGTTATGTGCACAAGACTGTTCTCAAAGTTTAAGCAGTTCACAGAGGAAGTAGCTCCTTACGTCCAAATTCAACTCTTTGGCATTCTTTTTGGCACCAGAGTTGTATCTATTTCTGTTGGGAATGATACAGCCCTTGTTATTTCCAGGTCCATACATGCACAATCACTCTGAAATACAAGTAGTTGAAATTTCCTAATAGTTTTAGTGTCCTTTTCAGATACAGTTATTTCTCCTTTTCTCAATGCTGATATTTTCTTCCATTGCTATATTAGCAAATGCAGAACATCCTGTCCTGCACAGGATTGCACTTTCATCCTTGTGCCAATTACATGAATAGCTACCACAAGTTATGAGGCTTCCAGAGTTAAGCTTTTAGTTTCTGGCTTGTACCGACGTGCTTCAAAATAGGACAATATTTGTAGAACCCTGAAGCTAAAACAAAACACGAAACATGAAAGGCAAGGGGAGAAGCAGCACTTCCTATTGTAAGATACTGATGAAGAATACCACATTCATTCAACATCTTCCAGTGGGAAACAGGTGAAATAATTCCTCAACTGCAAATTCACCAGTAGATTACTCCTTTGTGCAGTAAACAAGGGAGGAGCAGAAATACGCTTCTGCCTCTCCTCATAGACATGCTGATTCTCCAGATCAAAACAAGTGAAATGCCTGTTTCTCTACCTCGTTCCTTCTCCTTCCCCCTCTCATTTTTTTTTTCTCTTAAATGTCTTAAATAATTTAGAAATAACTTTGTCCATCAACAGTTTTGGTGGTCTTTCCAGGGCAATGGAGGGACAGGCAAAGGAAGTGCTCATCTTCTCTTTCACTTAAACAGCAGCTGTTGTGAGACTTAATACGGCCAAAAAGAGAAAACTACATCTCTTCTGAACATGCTCCTTGAAGACATAAACCCACCAAAAATTTAAAGTGCTTGTTCTAAGTAGGAAACGTTGACAAAAAATAATGCATCTTTATGTACAATATATTGCAATAGACTCTTGAAAGAGTTTCTGTGCTAGTTCCCAGGCTACACATCTCTTTCAAGGAAGACAAAACAAAATTAAGTATTTAAGTTTTTAACAAGTGTCGTTTCCCATTACTTGCAAATTTCATGTCATTTTAACAAGGTCCAATTCCCTCTCTATGCTACTTAATCAGAAATTTTAAAGAAAAAGAAATCCGCTTTATCTGTGATTTTTCAATTGGATTGTATAAAATAATCCACATAGAAAGAATTCTTTGCAATTATGAGCTGCAAAATATTTCCACTTATATCCCTACAGCTTTGCTTTATCATCAAAAGAGACTTCATAAGCAATCTGTCTGTAACAAGTGATGTTTCAGCTACCCCATCAGCAGTCGAGCACTAACAGCCCATCACAGCTCCTGACCCTTACACTGTTCACAGCACCCACAAACCGTGTCTGTGATTAGGGCAGCTCCAGTCCAAACACACTATTGGGACTTCAGCCTCACATCCTGTTAAAACAGACAGACAAATTAAGACCCATGTTCCCTTCTTCAAAGAGCTCTATTTGTTTGACTACCAACCCATCTACTTAGTCATTTACAGTTAGTCTTTAGTCTAGTAGCAGTTGTCCAACACGTTATGGACAGAGCCTGGCCAAGCATTCAAGAAAGTACACCCTACTGTTCAACAGCATCTTTTCTTTGTTTTTGTTTAGCAGAAGTCTTATAACCTTCTCAGCAAATGTATATTAAAATAGGATCCTAAGCAGCTCCAAATGAAAATGTTTGCTTTGACTGGTAACAGGTGCCTGTAACAAACTTAAAAGATAATAATAAACATGTCAACTTCATCAACGAGAGTTTCTCTAGTACAATTTAATAAAAGAATATGAGAAAAAAACCAAGTCTCTAGAAAAACAATAGCAAGATTTTAAAATGTCTTACATACACATGTGGGAAGAAAAGGGAAAGAGAAAGTTTTGTTACTCGATATTGCCAGCTAGTAACAGAAAGTCTCACTGAAGAATTTCAAAGTATATAGGATGCGTAGACATTTCAGTTAGTTATGATACAAGTTCAGCGGCAGAGACAAGAAACCCTAAAATTGAAGCAAGCTGGTTTTAGTTTAATCTCTGTTACATAAGATGATATTTGCCTTCAGGGGTTCACATGAAAAGGTAGTACATATGGGACTAAGAAACATATAGTAGTACAGTTGTGTAGTCAAATCCAAAGAAAACAACAAAGCATGGTTATTTGAACTTTCCCCAAAATAAGAACAATTGAACTCAGCTCATTTGGTTGAAAAAGTGAATTATCATAAAGACCTGTATTACCACAGATGAAGATTAAATTAATTTTATGAAATAACTTTGTGGTCACCTTGGCAGAGAATACCAAGGTTTGAGAAGAAACCTGCAAGCCCCTCGCACCCAAAGCACAAGCAAGGAGACTTTTCACAGTGCAACCTCTCTCTGGCAGTTATAGATCAGCATATGGTATAGGAATGCTTAAAACACAGACTTCAAATACCACCACAAGCACAGACACTGGAATCCTGAGAGCGAGATACAATTTTCAAGTCCATCCCTCAAGACGCAGGGAAATGTAGAATGTAAGCCTCCGTGAGAAACCAGAAAACCCTCTACACCTCTTCTATCTCAATGCTTTCAAGTGAAGGTTGAAGCGTTCTTTCGCAGTCAGACCCTGAAAGAGATCTTTGGAACTACCATGTGGGTTCCCCCCACCCTTGGAATGATTGGAGGCAAAACAAGGAGAAGGAAGTGGTAACACACTGAGAGGGGACTAAGATACAGGAGAGAACAGCAGTGAACAAATGTTCAGCAGCTCTCTTTATGAATTTTTATTTACTAAAATGTTGCTTAAAGGGTTTCAGCATTAAGTTAACACTGTTACTTGTAATCAATAATTGACTCTGTACTAGGAAAGTAATGAGACCTCTTTGAGATTATTGCACAAAAACCTGGCAGCAAACAATTAATAACCCCTTTGAAATGCACAAATAGATCAGTTTCTGAAACTGAGTTACAGAATGTTTCTAAAGTACAAAATACATATATTGTTAAAGAATAGAAATGAAATACAATTACTTTTATTTTAATCAAGTCCAGCAAGAAAATATTTTAATATGGCAAATATCCCAGCACTTCCTGCATGCATCCATAATTTAGCTATTTCATCACAAATGTGATCATGTTTCCACTCCCCCCCCCAAAACGTATAATCTTGACAAGAAATTCAAAATAGATAAAATATAACAAAGCATCTTCTTTTAATATATATTCCCACCTTGGTATTTAATGCTTAATCTATAAATAGATGGTCTCTGACACAAGCATGATTTGTAAGTGCATTATTGTGCCATATAAAATATTTCACACAAATAAGTCCAAAGCAGTTCAGTCTTTAGTTATACTTCAAGGGAAAGAAAATTTCTTCTATTTCATTAAATATCAAAACTGAAATTTGCATTTTATCAGTAAGTTACTACAGTATTGCTTATCTGAGTGCTAGGTAAATACTATATACAGATACCCAAAGAGAAATGTCATGTAGTGCTACCGTTAATAAAAATACGTAAGTAGTACAAAATAATTTTTGTCCTGATTTTTGTGTGTGTGTGTAACCAGGAAAAGATTACGGGAGAGTTAAAATAAAACAAAATCAAAATAGGTATCCCAATTACTCTCTGCTAAAGGAACAAAACCATCTAGTTTTTAGACAGATATAAACTATTGCATTTAATTAAGATATTCCATTAATTACAATTTTAATTTAATAAAGGGATATGGAGGCAGCATGTGCTAGATTTAAGTTCATACAATCTGTTGAAGTAATACACAATTGAAAATTAATGATGTGATCTAAAATTCTTAGGGCTTCCAATCTGTAATTTCAGCATAGTGCTACATATTGTTCAGTCTTAAAGGCTAAAATCAAGAATTTTTTATTCTCTTTCTACCAAAAGCAAAGCTCACCTGCACCTTCTCTTAAACCTTTTTAGCAGCATAGTCAGCTTTATAAAGAGAAAAAGGCAAAATATTACTATAATTTACATATTCTAATCATCTTTCCAAGGCATCAAAAGACACAGCTTGAAATTCTTATAACTGTTGACAAAAATATATTAACATATACTTGCATTTACACTTTCAAAAATTTGTAGTTAGTATTAAGTTGGCCTATAAAGCAGTAGTAAAGTGCAAAATATTTCGTATAATTTCTAGTGATTAGCTTTTGCTTCTGTGGAATACAAAGGATTAAGCCTGGCTCTTCCATTAACAGCTATGGTGTTTGATGGAGGACCAACCTGGAGGCAGGGGAGAGAAAAAAAGAAGAGGAAAAAAACATTAAAGAAATATTAACCTAACATTCCATGTTTTTCTCTCTCTAGTATGTTACACAGTATTACTTCAAGCAAACAGAAATACTGTTACTTTGGTTAACAATTTTCTCATTGCAATGAAAGACCTCCTATCTGATTTCTGTACAAAGCATATATGCTACAGAAGTGGAAATACAAGACATTACTTAAAATCATATTTTATTAAAATCATATTTCATCCTGTATAAAAATTCCATGTATAACTATTCAAAACACAAATAATTTTTAGTCCTTCTCCAGACATGGTGGCAAAGAAATACTTGAAAAACATCACTAAGCCAAACATTTTTAATTAAATATTGAATAGAATTGATTTCTTTGCAAGACTCTTGTTTCTTTTCTCAGGAACAAACCATAACTTTTGGGATAGCCAGCAAAGGCCTGATTTTCAGTGGAGTTGCACAAACCAACAATTCCAGCTGGAGTTAATGGGAGCTGTGGATGCTCCACAGCCATGAGAACCATATACCAAAGCACACAGTTTACTAAACACAATGAAAACATTCTCAAGAGAAAAAATGGTTAAAAAGAAACCTCACTTGACCCATTTTAGATTAGTAATTACTGAGGGCCCTATTGAACAGGAAAGACCAACAACACAAAAGGCCACAGATCTCAGCACTGTGTACTCACAACATACTCAGTAAAACAGAGGGTGGAAAAAACCCCAAAGAATTTGGCTAGTGGTGCCAGGATTTTATTTTTTTAATGATTCTCACACAGAGAGAAGCAAGCACCTGACAGACCTCTCTCACAATTCAAATGGATCGGATTGTTACTTCTTTCCCTGACTGCAGCACAGTACTGGAAGCTATGAGGTGAATGCATTTTACAAGTCCTTTCAATACTCAAAATCACTTTTGGGTGCAAATAACTTATTGATACCAAAATGCTTCATTCCTCTATCTGACTACTGCCAGTTCTCCACGTTAAACATGAGATCATGTATTTATACTAAAGTTGCCATAGGCCAAAAAACTTCTGCTGTCAGACATACCTGTGCCACAGCATATGTGCTCTGGGTGAGAGTGAAAGGAACAGCATGTACATTTTTACATTTGGCAAAACTTCAGCAAGTTCTTCATTACATTTTGTTTGTGTTCCAGGAGTGGTTTTTTTTGAAACCTCTTTCAGGTTTCTGTGCTGCAGACTGCTCTAGTTTATGGTTACAGCTTCTTCATTATTATAATTTCTCCTTAAGAAGTACAGCCCTCCCCTCAGCCCAGCCTCAATACATAGTATGCTCACAAAGGACATCTCCCACCCACAGAAGAAAAAGGGAGAAGAAAACTGGCTTCAGTTATCATCTCCCTCCTCTTCCCCACGCCATTCCTGTACCTACATTGATAAAGACTATATGGGGTCGAATTTACACTAGGAACATTTCTATTAAAAAAAGAATGAATAACTGCATAATGAAGCTTTTCCTTGTTTTCTTTCTAGTAGAAATTGACTTCTTGAATTTTGAAAAGCACATTATGAACTTCATTTTTTTAAAGAGTTACAAGCAACAGGGCCAACAGCTGTGCCTATGCATATTTCCCAGAGAATCATAAAACAAAGTTCACACACTATGGAAAATAAATAAAGTTCCATATTATTTGGAATGTAATTATGCATTGGAGGAAAAAAAAAAAATCAAACTAATAAAAATATATGCAAACAAAATACAAACAGTATTTCTGGTAGAATAGATAGATTTGACCTCTAACTGACTCCGAACAATACAACATTTTCTTAAATGTTACACTGCTTTTAAAGTGGCTGTAGTTAGCGATACGTAGTTTGAAGTAATACTACAGTGTATTATGTACCATTTTTACTGACCAGACATCAAAAAGTACTTGAGCTTGCTTGTAACTTTTCCAGGAAACTCAATCTCCCTATTCAGTGTAGAAATGATGGGAGGTCTACAAGCCTCAGAGAGGCTGTCGCACTGCTACTCTGAAACATACTTTATGTATGAAATGGAATGTTCCAACATCTGACTATCCACTGAAAGAATTTGACCTGAGGGTATCAAAGACTTCCATAAAACAAACAAACAAACAAACAAATCCCTTCTATCCACCCACCACACATCATTGTTTCTTTCAAGTTTCCAGTGGAAAAGGGAAGACAAGAAACTAATGAATTTCTTTAACCTCCTGCAGTGAAAAATTATTCCTCAATACAGAATGTAAAATACTAATGTGAGGTCAACAAAAGTTTGTGTGGACTATGATTGTCTGGTTGCAAATTTAAAACAGTACAGACTTTTAAAGTGTGGAATGAGAGATGTATAGGTTAATTTTAGGAGGATGTAAAGAAAAATTAAGCCCTAACCAGAGGGGGTGGGTGAAGATGGCCCTACCAGGACTGTTGACAAAACATTGGGAAATATCTTAGTAATGATGCCAAACAGCAGAAGGAGACTTCAAAAACATGTAAGAATTAAGTACCTAAAAAAGTTTAATAATTAGGAAAATAGTCTTCAGAACTGTGTTATCTGCCTGCAAAAGATTGCAGCCACTTCAGGTCTAGAGTGAAGTTGCTTAGCTGATTTATAAAGTCATACCATTTCAAACCACGTAAACACAAACAAGTCAGATTTTATGAAAGAGTTACTTAATTGATAACCTAGAGATTTCTACTTCAGGAAGATTTGATTACATTTGTACTGTTTGAAAATACAGACATTTGAAGCGTGTTCACCAGTTTATTCTGCAAAACGGACCCCTCTTCCCCATCTCCCTTCCCATTGTTAAGAGACCTTGAGGCAGCACTTTGTGGCAAAGCTCACTGCTTTTAGTGTCAGGCATTAGTACGGTAATTCTGAAGGGAGTACCATGAGTTCACTGTTATGGATGCAATGATGAAAACTCACCCTTTTCAATTTGGCAGCAGCTTCTCCAGAGCGGATTGCAGCCAGCAAGCTCTGGTGGATCTGTTCTGGGTCAGAGCGCGGGAACGTCATCGCGGTTTGTCTCTTGGTGACAGGGGGTGGGTGGTCAGTGGAAGCACCTGACTGCGCCTGACTCTTCTGCTCACTATTCACATTGCTGCCTTTCTATAAAAGGAGGAAGTGGGAGGAAAAAAGAAACCAAAAACCTTTAATCTGAATTAGTTATAAATGGAAAACTGAGTCAACCTGGCACAAGGTTGCATAGCAAACTGCTGCTGTTCTAGTGTTTGCTTGATTCAAGATTTCAGAGATCAGCCACACTTCCACTATAGCACCCAGTTTCTCCCTCAAATAATTATGCCAGCAAAATTTCATGCCTCCATTCATGTGTTTGTGGCATGATCACTTGAAGCCAAACTAATCACACCACTCAGAATTAAATTTAAGAAATCAACACACGGAATCATAAAGAACAAATCATAAGCACTCCAAGCATAAAAATAGGTATATACAGTATACATCACTGTTTAATTTACAGTTCTTTAAAGTATGGGATGCTAATTATGGCAAGAAATAATTATGTCCCATCATCTGAATTATGTTGTTCTCATTTTTAACATTCCCTGTTTTCATATATTTCATTTTAATGCCACGCTAGTGCTGGACACCACAGGGTGTTTTCACTGTATGAATTCTGACCAGGGAGTGGTTCAGAGAGAAGCCTTTAGACTGGTTGCACTACATGGCAGTGGATCAACAGTCAACCAGTATGAGAGACAAAATTTACCTTATCCATTAGATTATTTTGTGGCCCCGCTGTTACGGTCTGTAAGGAAGGGCTTTTCACTTGAGGCATGGAGGTAGCTGAGGAGAATTCAGCTGCTACAGTGGCAGAGGAGAGTTCACCAGGAAATTCCTCTCTAGGTGCCTGGCTGGTGATCGTGCGGGTCTTGTTGAATGACTGTGACCTTTTGACTGCAGATGAGACAGCAAGAGCAAAAGGGGATGGTCTTGAACTGGAGTATGGCTTTGGAACTGCAAAAGTTCTTAGAGTTTTTAGGTTCAATGGTGCTGGAGGACAGGAGGGGAAAATTAAAGGTTTATTGCTTTTAACAGGAGAAGGGCAGGATTCAATGTTTTTTCCATCGTCAACTTTTTCTTCATCTGCTGGAGGAGAGGAAATACTTATTTTAGGTAAAGTCAAAGAAGTCGAATCAGGTGATGAGATTTTCTTCCCCATCTCTGTATTCTTAGCTTCATTTTGAATTGAATTAGGAGCACAAACAGTACTTCTAGCAACTGCAGATGTCACATAATGACCTGAAGCTCTCCGTTGCATCTGCAGATAAAAAGAACTAGGCTTCATTGTAGGACTTAATGCATTTGACTTGTCCTGAGTTTCAGAAGAAGCATTTGTATTATCCAAGCTTAGCATCAGTGGGACACGCTGTTTGAAAGACTCTTTTTCCATCTGGCTGCTCTCAGTAGCAATCTCAGCCCCAGGGGTCACAGTATGTTCAGAAACTCTGTTCACTCTCTGCAGCAGCTCATTCGCTGCTGCGGCTTCATTTGGTGAACCAACCTGTAAATGACCCACACTTTTTGACAGATGAGGAATTTCAGCTTGCACTAGGAATTCTCTGGGGTCTTCATGCTTCAGAGAGTCTTCCAAAGTAGATACCTTTTGATCCTTATGATCTGATGGAACTTCTGATTCCCAGTTCTTCATTATTTCTAAGAATTTCGGAGGCACTATTTTATAAGTAGTCATCCCAATTTTTGGTATGTAATCCCTTGTAATTTCATTAGCAGGCTTGGGCTTAGGTTTAGTGTCCTGTCTATAAAAAGGGTGACCTTTTACAGAAGAGTCGTCTGGACTTTTTGCCATTGTTTCTGGTGAAGGAAAATAATTGCCATTTATACAGATGTGACTCTGGTCTTTCATAGGAATTACTTTTTCATGCGTAACTTCTTGCGTCTCAAGACTTTGTTCTATTGAAGTATCTTCATCCTCTTGCTGTGTTTTGTGCATCACCTGAAGAAGGGGGTTGTTTGTATCTCTGTTGTGTTGAGGGACCAGTTCTCTGTACTCCTCCTCAACACCCTGAGGAACAATAATTTCTTTCTGAATAGTCCTTCCCAAATTGCCATCCAAAGGACCTGTCTGGATTGCAACATCCTGAGTTTTTACTGTATCCAAGCTGGTTTGATTTGTTTTGTCATCTTGCTTTTCTGACATCAGTTGAGGATAATTCCTATGACTTACAGAGATGTCATTTTTACATGCCTGGCAGTTTGATAGTCTGTCATCTTCGAGCTTGTTATTTTCTCTAAAATCTACTGGTTTAATTTCAGCTGTCTGAAGTTGTTTCCCTTCTTCTGTTGTTGGAAGGAGTTTTGTATTGCTGTAATCTTTAAGTTAAAGAAAGATTCCAAAATTAATACAAATGCCAAAAAGATTCAATCTTCCTCCTTACATCATGAAGCTCTGCATCCAATGTATTTAACTACAATGACTAGTGGCTTCTCACTGATATTAAGAATGTTCTTAACACTTACTTTTAAAGGCTATTTGAAGATATAAATATAATTGACTAATATTGCCAAATAATAGTATTCTAGCTCAGGTATTCTTCCTTAATTAACAGGTTCCTAGTGTCATGCGTTAATAGAAAAAACTATTCCAGAATCATTTAAAAAGTGCTAATGAATTTCAGTTGATTATATAGGCATTGTGACTCAAGAGTTCAAGGACTATTCAATATCAAGTTAGATGCAGTTTTTGTTTAGTTCCACACATTTGTGGCTTCTGTTCTTTAGTTTTGATGTTACAAATCTTATTTGTCAATGACAGATTATGTATTTGTACAGGGAAACAACTGAAAAACATGTAGGCAAGAGCAATTTTCCAAACCTATTTTTCCTACTCTTTAGTTGGTCTGATAATTCAATTTTCTACTGGTGGACTAAGTATATGACTGTCCCCAAAATGTGAATACTTGAGTCAAATTGCTTTAAACACAATCCTGGAGAAAATTAAATTCTTCAGGAATAATCATTTGGAATGTTTTATTTTGGGGGAAAAAAATCCTCATTTCAAGAATGTTATAAAATGGAAGATAAAATTTATGTCACATATAAACAGGACTCATGCAGTGTGTTGTTATGATTTATAAACAGAGGTGTACTGAGTATAAAAGACTATGAAAGGCCTAATGTATAAATCTGAAAATCAGTGTCGCAAAAGGGTAAAATCAATCAGTCAGGTCACTAAATTCACAGAAAAATTTATGATTCATTAGATTCATAGGATGTTGTCATTTCATTTCAGATCAGCGTGTCACTTTCTTCTATTTGTGCTTAAAAATATTTGCATTTTCATGCAGAAAACTCATGCTAATTTCATAAACAAAGAACAACTGATGTCCTGTTCTTCCCTGCTGGGGTGTGGTACCCATGTCATCCCACATGGCAGGATAACCTCTGCGTCCAGCCTTCCCTCTCCTCAGCACTGTCCCACCCATACCACCCTACAACAGCACGATGCAGTTTTGAATACTGCTATGACAAAAATATACTAAAAATACCACACCCCCCAAAAAAAAAAACAACTGCATCCAGTTCTTGACACCTCATCTCAAAGAGAATACACCAGAGCCAGAGAAAGTGTTAAGAAAATAATCTGATGATAACAATTCAAGAGTTGACTGTATTGTCATTTCTTCAAAGGAACAGAAAAGTTCTCTTTCAACCTTGCTTTGAAGTATTAAAAACGAGGGGGAACTACTCACCATCGGTTTTATTTTGATCTAAAATTTTAAGCTTCCTGTCCTTTTCAAATCCAGCATCCTCACTGCTTATCTTAGTCTGTAGTCCTCTGTAAAGCACAACAGTACATTAAATATGCTGGTATCATTCATTTCAGTAAACACAAGAAAGGATGCAAGAGAACTGGCAATATTCTCCAAACACAGATGGACAAAACAGAATCGCTCTGCCAAACACTGGAATATTCGACAGAATAGATTATTTTTTTTTTAAAAAACGGGAAATGCTGCCATGATATTCTACTGAAACGACAAGCAGCTCTACTCACTTCTGTGTAAGCAGATGATCAGTTTTCCTTTCTCCTCTCCCCCTCCTCTTGCTTACACGTGCGGTCTGAACAAGCCCCTTTGCAGTAACAGCTCCGTTTCAGTGAAGCTGCAGTGGTTTCTCACTCAGGTAACTGTTGAGTGAAGTGCTCTGACAGCTCCTCATCTAAAATGGGTCCTTGATTTTGCCCACACCACGATGCACAGGAAGCTGTGTGAGACGCTGACTGTGTATGAACCCACGAACTGTGCACTACAGACTTTTCAAAATAGTCCTTTTCAAGAAATACCTTGAGAATGGCAAAGTAGCATGCATCAAATACATTACTTGCACACTAAGTATTTTGCAAATGCATACAGTATCTGGTTCCCTCAGATCATGGGGGACAAGAGAACTCCACAAATGCTGAATAAACCCCTCATCTTTTTGGAGATGTGGAGGGGAAAATATCAAGTACTTGGCTTAAAAAGGTAAATGAAAAATGCAAAAATACTTAAAACTTCTCTACAAAAACTTATTAGAACTTCAAAATTACATCTTTGTACTTTCTGCAATTAGAAATACTGGCATTATGAAGATTCCAATTAATTTGCCACATCAAATGCATTAGTTGTCAGAAATCAGTGCCTTGAGCTGACACATCTGCTTTGAATCATTTAAAATTATAAATTTCTCAATAACTATCCATGCACATGTTGCTTTTTAGTACCAAATATACTGTAAATGTCCAATAAACCACTGAACAGGAGCATATGGTCTCAAAATTATTATTGGAAGAAAGTTAAAGCTCAGTCCTGGCACACCATAGTCTTGCTTATCTTCATTGCTTTCAACACAGCTGAGGGACTGAGCTACGGCTATTAACAAGAGGCTGAACTGGCTTTTTAAAAGGAGAAAAATAAATCAAAACCCACCAAACCCAAAAGCCATAAGCCACTACAGAGCATCAGTACAGAAATCAGTGGGTTTGACTGGAATATTACACACATGTACCTGCTTTGATTAAAAGAAATATTTATCAAAGTAACTAGATCTTAAACAAGAGATGTGAATTATCAAAAGTTTTCTAGAAATACAATGCCAGAGAAACCCTAGTCCTCATTTTGGAATCCCTGTCATATTTCAGGGAACAACTGCCAAACTCGAAAGCCAGAGCAAAGCACAGACTAGAGGATACTCACAGGATTATAAAGCATGAAAGGCTGCTACGCATTCATTGGAGGAGTGGGCGTGGAGAATGGAAGAAACGTCCCCTGGACAGCTACCCAAACCAGCCTAATAACACATGATAATTTCTATGTTCAAGACCACTTAGATCCCCACAGAGGAGACACACCCAAGCAACTGGGACAATATTTGTCAGGACAGAGCACCAAAGATTTTTGCAAAGCCACATTTGGCCTTGGACTGACAAAAAAGTCCCTTCAGATACAAGTCAAAGCTCTCCTTACTACCTTGAAAGTTCTTGGCTACTAGGGCAGTCACACGTTTTGGCTTCAGTACAATAACTGAAATAGTTCTTTCAATTTAATTTGGGAACAGTAGCCAGTTTAGTTGCCCCAGGGAACAGAGAAATAGTGAATTACATTAACACAATGGGACTTCTCTGGACAATCAACATTTATTTCAAGCAGGCACTAACTCATGTTGGAAACCTGCTGAGTCAGGTAGTTTAACAAACATGCTGAAGGGCAAAGGTACAGCATCACCAGAAGGGAAAAAGACCGGTTAAGGAAACTAATGTGTTTATTTCTTTAAAAAAAGCAGAATTAACTTGTTTTCCTGAGAGCAAATGGATTGAGACAGGTCAAGACAACATATAAGAAAAAATCAAAATTAAACCAAAAAAAAAGCAAGCAATAGATAACCATGTCCAAAAGAACAGAAATGGCCAATCTACCTGTCTTTCCACACTTGTAAGAATAAATTTTATATTTTTATTTAACTAATCAGTCCCAATTTTTTGCAGCATGCTGCTGTAGTAAGTATTTTAAAGCTGGGTTCAGCTTTCCCGGGGTCCAGCTGTTTGAGTAGTAAGGAAAGGGAGGCTTAAACAGAATAGCCTGCAGTATACTTCATTGTCATTTTTATTGAAAAGCTTCATGAATTACGGTGCACAGAAGAGTGCTACAACGAAAGCTAAGCATATTAAAGCTCATTCCTCTCTCACAATTCTCTATTCTGTGCTCCACAATGAAACAGCACTGCATTTTATTTGCCTCCCCCATTGCCTCCCCAATGCTCCTTTCTTTGTCACAAAACGTACTTACTTGCCATCTGTGCTCATATTTTCTTGTTTTTCTTCCTTGAAGCTTTGCGAGTTGTCTACAGAAACACTGCCAGGAACAGGATCTGATAGAGCAGGATCATTTTTTTCATTTTCCAGTGGTACCTCGGCAGAGCTGAAGGCTGCAGTAACCTCTTCTGCCCTGGGAGAGGTGTTGCTACTTCCACTGTCCTCTCTCTGCTGCACACTTATCTCTTCCCTTTCATCAATTTCTTCCAGGTTGTATTCTGTGCTTCTTACACCTACACTCATAAAAGAAAACAAAAGAATGCAAAAATCCCAATTACCAAGAAAACCCAAAACAGCGCACAGCTCTCACTGCAGGATGTAGACACAAATGGACTGTTGAAGGAAGCCTAAATAGTTCGAAGAAGGAAAACTGACTTTTTACATAATTCAGGTAAGCTAAAAAAAAAATAAAAAACAGAAATAAAAAAAATAAAGAAGAAAAAGAAAAGAAACCCATTCAGACTTTTAATTTCATAGCATTCTCTGGTTCTTTCCAGTTCTCTCTTTTTACACATGTGGTTCTGCCTCTGTAACTACTGTATAACATTTTCCTTGTTTAACTCAAGTACTGGATTAAGACTGTTAAACATATTTTGATCTATCTCATAAACCCAAACTTCACAGAGGCAGACAGTTTCTTTTATCCAGATTTCTTATACTTCCATTATCTCTCCGGTGAGTTTTGAAATATGCAATTCCTCTTTATCAGAGTAAGAATGTTAAAGAACAAACCAAATATAAATTTTGCTCATGGATTGAACAGGTTTCATCACCACTATCAAAAATTTCCCATGACATCCTAAGTGTATTAAATCAGTTGGAAGTGTCTTGTACAGTGTCTCATGTTACAGTAGAAAAATAAACAGAAAAGCGTTAATCCATAAAAATACTGGCATTTGCAGTCAGAGCATAGTTAAACTAAAAGGTTCAGTTACTGGATTAGGACACACATAAGTCACTGTACCTGAAGTTGAACTAATAAAGGCACCTATTTTGATTACCAGAAGGATTAACCATCATTAGCTTTACTTTCCTGCCACAAATATCTTCCTACCACAAGACGATGATTGACATTTATCAAATACTAGTAAGTAGACCATACAATAAACCTCTTGGCTTTCCAACATGTATTCTATTTACAAATATAGTAATTCCATCTATACAGTGCAATATGGTACTGTGGAAGGCTGTGGCAACAACTGAGTGCACTCTGCATGACCTGACCAAGGTACTCCTGTCTGTTTTGGGTGCAGTGATACTTGTGATGTACAGGCCTTGCACCTGGGCTATTAGATTTTAGACTTTTCTAAGTAGTATCAGTAAATTTTCAAGTGTAAACCAAGCCAACAATGAAAACAAAAAGCAAGGACTACTCTTAAGTCACAGATCTCGGAGTATAGAAAAATCTTAGACTGACTTTTTTTTGTAGTGGTTAATACCCTACAATGCTTCCAGTACTCCTAGAGAAGTGCACAGTTACAGAAAAGTAATAAGAGGACTGTCTCTATTGGAAAAAGGCTCAGTACAGAACTTTGATTTTTCCAGTAGGGTAATTAGTTAAGAGTTCAGTAATACCAAAGTTACTCATTCACTGTTACAGAGCAACTACAAAAGCCAAACACTTTACTATTTAATTCTTGGTATTATATTGCATTTTTATAATAATGTTTTGTAGTTACACATGTGACCAACATGTGCCATAGTGCTGAATGCAGAGGTGATTTAGATTCCCCACGGAAAGAAAGGCAAGGCTATAAAGCAGTCCAGGTGACCTCCTTCCATGTGGTCTCAGCACAGGTACAAGTATGCCACATTAGTATTACAGGGACTCCTAAGAATTTACTAGTCTAGCCTAGGGTCTTCTCTCCCTTTTGCCCACTGCCAATGCCTTTCATCTCCACCGAGGGAAAAGTCATACCCAGCAGCCTCATACTTCAGGAGATTATTTTATTGATGGCAGTATTATTGTATGTGTCATTGTACGCAATATATATGTCAGAACACACAACAAAGCATAAGAGAATGTGAGAAAACATCAAACCTGCTGAGACTGTTCCACAGCCCATAACTGGCTCTCAAGAACACTGTCTCCTTCACTGGTAAGAACTATTATGGCATGGGCCTGAGCCATCAACAGCCACAGGAGCAAGGACTATGATTTTCAGTCTAAATCCTCTATGGAAACCTGAATTATACAACAAAGCACAGCCAGGACTTCTGACAAGAGAAATGGAAGCATTCTGGAGCTGCTATGGCTGTGTGCCCAGGCACTGCTGTCATCTCTGCTGCTTTTCCTCTGGAGAGGAGTGTAACAAAGGCTGAGTTGTATCTATGCTCATGGCATGGAAACTTAGCTTGGGTTGGTAGGAGACATTCCTGACATTCCTGCTATGTGAAAGTCTGTTCTTTGCTGTGCTAGAAACACTTCCAAGCTTTGGAGTGGACTAATCTGATCTACAAATGGATAATACCAAACAAAAACAACCCTCACACTTTTTCCAAAGTGCTCTACTTCATTTGCCATTAGATCCACCTTGCTTGCTAGCAGGTTTTCATCTGTTACTGGATCTCATTCCAGACCTCGGCCACCACGACTGCAGCAGAATCAAGTCTGAATGCATTTGATACACAAACAACATTTAACAACCATCCTTCACTTACATTACGCAGTTAACCCCCCAGGGGAACAGTTCAGATTTTGACTTGTCCCCAAACCCTCGGTCTATAGCTTTTACTTGCAACGTATCACTAAGAAGACCTTACAGCAATACTGGCTACACACTGTTGCCTTATTGCTTATATACTCTATCTGTAGTTCCGTGTGCAATATAAATTGCTTCTGTATCTGTGTATATTCTCTCTGAACATAAGTCACTGGGATTTAATTAGCCCTAAAACAACATGGTTAAAGCCTCCACTGTGACACTCTGAAGATATACCTGATACGATGACTGACATACCCACTGCAACGCTCTTTTGAGTAGTAAGAACACTCTTTGCCCTGCAGAGAACAGGCTGCTGCTGCTCTCTGAGCTCTTACGCTCATAAGCAGCAAAGCCGGAAAGGCTGACTACATCATGCAAATCTGCTCTTGACTCTAGAGCCCTCAACAAGGTTCTTAAGAGATACTGTAACCAGTAGGATCATATCAAAGGATTTGTTTGTTATTAAAAAATCTGTAATTTCAAAATATTTTTTAGACACCATTTTACACCATTTTACCTTTTTTCCCTAGAAAAAAAGACTAAGCATTAATTACACTTTGGGAAGGGGAACAAAAATCATAACTGAGAGAGAGAATTGCTGTTTATAATTCCAACTGTTCAAATTAATTCTCTGTCAATGTTTATTCCAGTAGATGCATGCCTTCAAAGTATTTTTGTCAAGGTACAGGCTTTTTACACCATGGGAAAGCTGTCACTTCACAACAGAAACGTCTATTCCATATTATATAGTTTCACTTAACGTATATGTGTCTAAGCAGTGCATAGCTAATAGACACCAAATCGAATATTTGTAATAGTTCATCTTAGGGCAGAAGGTAACACTGTATTTGCAGCTTTGCGGTTTTTTCCCTTATTTGCTGAAGTAGCAATGGGTAACAGAACTACTTTGGAATGCCAGTCAGAGCCAAACAAAAACTCACAATGCTTCCCAGAAGCCTGACAATCAAAGCAGTATTAATCCAAATGGAAGGAACTACAGGGTTTTTGTAAAGGTAAAATTATGTCCAACTTCGCAATTGAAGAGATATTTAACTATTTTATCCATTTAAAACAATACCCAAATGCACATCATTTTCAGACCAGGAATAGGCCAAGTGCACTGCAGCTGATTTTGCTGCAGGTTAACATTGGTTCTCATTGCATGAGGGGCTTTGCTAAAAGCACCCTTTATACATCAGCCCCAGGACAGTTTCAGAGATGCCACCAGAGAGCAGCAGTATCCCACGAGAAGAAGAAGAAAGGGGCAATGAAGCTGTGCTGTGTGACTTGTATCTACATTTTAAATAACTGTACTACATTAAGTCTTCAACAAAGGCCACTGCATGAAGACAGCAGGAGAACTAGAGAACGAAGGCTGTCACTAACTGCAGGGGTAAATCCCAGGGCTCAACACAGACTGTTCCAAGCCCACTGAAGATGACTACACTTTTCTATTTCTTTCCATTACAGCTCAAATTAAAATATTTAATTATGGAACTCAAATGCCTCAAGCAGAGGTTCCTAAATCTATGAAAACACAGTCATTTCTATGAAGCTCATGGCTCTTTACACAGCACTTGGGCATTACAGTGACAGGAACTGCAGAAATTCTAGCACAGATCTACAATCTTAAGTCAGAAGCAAGTACAAGAAAACCAAAAAATTTAATTTTAAATTACAGTATGGTAACCTTGCTCATCATCTTAGACACACTGCATGTAGATAAACAGTTTTCAACACAGAAAATTAAGTACTAATAAACATAACTCACTTAGAAGTGATTACTGTCCTTCATCTGCTACAACTAGGAAAAGGAAAGGTTACAACTTCATTACATCTTCAGCCTCACACTGCACAGTGCAGGTTCAAACTCTCATGTATTATGTTGCATATTGTTTCTACTTAATGTCTTTTCCAACAATTTATATAAATTACCCTAAACACAAACCAAGCTGAAGTTTACTGATCTTTTTTTCCCCTTTGTCAGGGACCTAGCATCCTACCAGGTGACTTTTTCAGCTCTTGTGGTACATCTGTATTTTAATACTCCAACAAACTTGACTGGTACACTGGTATCCTGAACAAAAAAGAAGCTGGAAAACTAGCACAGGAACTGAGTGTATAGCCTCATATAATGCCAGTGGCATTCCACAGGCTTAGCAATTATAGATTTCATTCTTAGTGAAAATGCACTGAAGAGTGATTTTTCCAGACTGCACTAGCACTGATTATTCTAAATGCTTTTAGAAATTTTAGAAGACTTCTAGATGCTGGGCTCTGTATCCAAACCCTACAGTCGGGTGCTTGCAAACAACAGTACTTCACAATACAAAATGCATAAATTAAAAAAGCATTATGTTTAGCAGCTTAATAACTGTATTTTAGCAGGTATACTTTCATATGTCACGTTTTTTCCATAACACCCAACAAATAATGTATGAACAGCTATTTATGCACTCAGTTTATATTTACAACTCGTGTTTTCAAACGCTGTTCGGATGCCAACCAAAAGGCAGGAGCAGATTTGCTCCTACCCCTCAGTTACACAGGTTAGGGCTCCAAAAACAAGAATGGGCTTCAGCTTTTAAAAGGCTTGGTATTAGACAAAAAAAAAAAATAAATCACAGAGATTCTGGCTAGCTCTTCTCTACAACGTGTGAGGGAGGAGGGACAATAGGGATAATGTTTAGATTATTAAATGTAAAGCACAGATACCAATGCAAAATATATTGTATGTGTTTCTGTAGACATTAAAACATCTTTATGTTAGACAGCCATATTTGTACTTCAAAGGAGAAGTTAACTGATTTGAGCAATTAAAATTAGTTCTATTCTTATGACACATCTATAGCATAATAGTTTATTGTTATGAATTATCATAGCTTGCTATGAAGTAGATTTTATCAGTGCTTTTGGAAAAAGAACCAACCTGTTTCAGGCTGCACTTCAGTGCCTCTTCCATCCACTTTAGCAGAGGCTGATTCGGTTGTCTCCGTTACTGCAAAAAGTGAAGCAACAACCTCTTTTATTTCCTCTCAACTCCTGTGCCAACAAAAATTCTAGATAAAATGTTAGATTATAGTCTTACAGACTAGTGAGTTCTTCAAGAAATACATCTTCTCTTAAGCAACTAGTGCTCATTGTCACATTTTTCAGGTATTTTAATCTCAACTCTTAGGTATTTTTGAAGCAGAGAACTGAATTTTTGATCAAGCAGAAAAATCACAAAAATCTAATAAATTTTCTTTAAAATTCCTCTTGCCAGTCCATTTCCTATTATACCCTCTCTGATCCAAGAAGGTAATCTTTTCTCCCCATCCCAAGCAGTCCACCCAAGCAACACAAGCACAATTCTATACTTAAACTGACTATAGTTAATTTGGCATTGTCTGTTTTTTTCTGATCTGCATGCTCTAAATACCTGCCTTTGTCACACTCGTGGGAAAATAATGGAAGACGGGTGAGGAGGACCGCAAACATGCTCAAGTGATGTGCAGCAGGGGTGCAAAAACCACACGCAAGACACTAATTGTTGTTTAGTCTTGTGTGTTTGACAAGCAGAACACCTGTGTTTAGATAACATAGGCCTACGATAGACTTACAAGGCACCTTAGGGAACGGGCTGGAGATTCCTGCCCTGCTGTGGGAAAGATCGAAGCACAGTGGTCACCTATTCCTGTGCGAGTCCCTGGCACAGAGGGAAAGCAGCAGCTTTGCCAATCCCCTCGCATGCACCAAGCTCTGTGTCCTCACTCGGGTGCCTCTGCCCAGGTGCTGCTGGTGAGGTAACCAAAATGAATTTACCCTTTGCCTCTGCAGTTCTGTGGCTGCTCCTGTGTCCTGCCTGCGCTGGCTCACACACACTGCATGAGCCAGTCTCCTAAAGCAGCAGTCTTACCGCTCCTTACCACCTGAAAAGCTTTGGCACTCCTATTTTAACTTGAAGTTCTTGTCTTGTAAGGTGGCATTGCTTTAATGTTTAGCCAAACAGCTATACTTTCTGCTGCCTTCCAATTAAACAGCATAAAAAGATTACCAGGCTCATTACTGCTTTCACTTTGATCTTCTGCTGCTCTAGAGGGTGGTGAGGGCGCCTTGCGCTTCATCCTCCTTAGAGAGGAGTTGATGGAAGCAGTGTCACCGAGCGGCAGGGAACCTTTCCGCGCTAATCCTGCAGGGGCCTGGAAGGCACACGGGGAGGGAGATTATTAGCAATCAATGAAAAACAGCAAAATAGTACTAGTAATTATTCTCTGAAAGTATTTATAATATACATATGGGAAACAGAGAATATATACCTATTACCAAACGTATTATGTTTTTCATCTTAATTCCTCCAGGGAGTCGTTTGAAAAAAAAAAGAAAGATTTTCTACAGTAATTGAATATATTCACAGAGGTGCAACACAGAGCAGTAAAAGAAAATCAGTTGTTACATATAGTATAAAAGAAAATTATGCCCAAAGGCTAGTCTACAAACCAAAAATAACTCTTTTCTAAAAGTAGCTAAAATCACTGTAGAATGAAGCTTCAACTACACCCCACTGCAATGACATAACACAATGTTTCCCTTCTCCATTTCTTCAACAGCAGTTCTAACTGGACTGTGTACATAATTATTAGAAATTTCTTCCCCTCCTCAAAATACTTAAATTTGCATAGAAATTTCTGGAATGCCCAATTTCAAAACTTATCTTGGAAAGTACAACTGTCTTATAATACTTACCAAAGTTAAATTAAATTTTAATAAAGTGCAAAACCAATAATTACAGTACCTACTGATGTTACAGTCCTCCTTATTGTAGCAAATTTTTTTTTTTAAAAATCTTAATTAATGAATAATCAAAACAATTAAAAAATGGACCTCATATTTTTATGATATAGCAGCACAATTGCATTTTAAGTTGTTCTAAAAACACATTCTCTCTCTCTCAAAGACAGAGGCTGTCAATTTGCCTGCCATTCTTAATTGCAGTTTGCCTTATGCTGAAGAAACCTATACCCACATCTATTAGAATGACAACGTTCAGGATCTCAGCAATACAGGAATGCATTTTGCACTAGACATAGCTGCCTATTTCTGTAGTAACTCTGATCCCTAACACTTGTCTACTCAACAATATAATAAAATCCAGCAGCTACATTCATTTCTGGCTAGAAGAATCCACACAGCAACTGGATGTAGGGTCATCTTCAGAGAACTTCTCTGTGCTTCAATTAACCAGCCCACTTCACAAAGTACAATATCAAGGAACAGAGATGGTATAAAGACACCTACACATTCTTGTTTCACTGACAATCCTTTCTAAAACACCACAGACAACAGAACAATTGACCGTGTCAATTTCCACGGAATAGGACGCTAATCATTTAGAAAGCTACCACTAAGCAAATACAGATCCTACAAGTAAGCTGGGCATTAAAAACCAAAAGCTGGAGTATTTGGTTGTGCACAATCAAGTCTATAAAGAAAACTGCTCACAAGAGAAAAGCTACTGGCACAAGGTGTCTGTCAGGCAGCTTTTGGCAGCTCCTGTTAGATCTCAATAGAACACTTGAATCAATGAACTGGGATGGTGGAGACTATTCTCTGAGCCACCCTGGGCACACTTGGTCATCAGGTTTGTCCCACCTTGATATCAGGTATGATAGATCCATAGATATTTTACTGCACTGTAAGCTGCAACACTGTTCAAAATGTTCACAAAATTCTTCTACCCATCACTCTAAAAGAAAAATCACTTGCCAAAGGAAGCAACTCAAACCTTTTACAGCAAAGCAGGACTCAGGGCTTTAAAGAGAAAACACAAAGCACAAAGTGAAATGCTCTTTTAAGAACACCAGAGGACAGGGACATAGCACTCTACTCCTAATTAAAAATACTTGCATGCTTGAATAGTTTTTAAACAAGTCAATTTCTATATTAAAATGTCACACAACAAAAATCACTTTGCACTTTTTATAGTTCCTTATTCACAGTTCACAAACAGTTCTTAAAAAGGAAAAACAATTAATATTCAGCCTTTGAATTTATTCAGGAGGAAGTGTCAAATACAATATTATTTCCCCAAATGAGGCATTTTTTTGTTGCTAAAGTACTTCCTGCTTGCAGTTGGGCAGTTCCATTTGTCTCCTCTCTGGTAGCTGCTGGCTGCAGCCCCTCAGTTCTGCACAAAGACATGTTTCTCTGCTCCAAGGTCTCCCCCTCCTGTGCTGCACACAGGCTCCCCCAGCTGACTCGGCTGGCTCCGAGCTCTGCACACACTTGCTCGGGCAAACAGATGTCACCAGGGTTCCCTTCTGCACAGAACAAGTGTGTGTGTAGGGGGGGAATAATGTTCTCAGCATAAGAGCACAAATGCTACTAGAAGATTTTTATAAGCCTTTCTACTGCCCTTTGCATCCAAAGAAACAAACTACTTGCAAAGAGAGAATTCAAGAAAGTACTAAATGTTCCAGTTAAGGTTTGAGCGCTGAACAGATTTTCTCAGGAATTATTCAACATATGAATATTAAGAGCTTTCAAATCCTAACAAAGGCTGTAATGTGAAAATAGTACTTTAAACAGATGGAAAAAAACCCTAAAATAATGTTATTAAGATGTATCTGACAAAGTTTCAGAATATACATCTGGGTGCTCATGTGTCATACCAACTGCCAATGATAACCAGCGCTTTATCAGTTACATTCAAATTAAAATTCTTGTTAAAATCACTAAACTAATTAACTGTGCTTGTGCAGAAACACAAGTGAACTCTGTCATAACTTCCACAACATATGCCAGAGTTCTAGTTTTAGAGCTATACACCCTCCTGGAACAAGCAAGGGTGGGTATGAAACTTTTTAGTCTCAAATGTGTACAGACAAATTTGGCACCAAATCCCACACTACCCCAAGCAGACACTTGTAGGTATCTGTGCTTCCCAAGTTCCAGCCTCTGTAAGCAGCAGCAGACACAGTGCCATGCCCTTCTTAGCATTTCAGAAAACAAATAAAGGTAATTAAGCCACAATAATTTCGCAACTGGAATGGAAGGGAAAAAACCATAGTGGAAGTGGAGCATTTCAAGTGTGCTGGATAGGTTACCTCACACCAAAGGTCACCATACAGACATTTTGATACCACCAGTACTTTTGCTCCATAAACATCTAAGTTTAACAGAGGATATACAGGTGACTGTATCATGTAGGGATACTGAAGCATATTGCTAGTCACATTGCTAGGATTTCTTTGTTCCCCTTGTACAGGTATGCAGGCAAATGGATGTCCAAGGAGTAACAGCAAAAAAAAAAAAAATATATTTGCTCCTAGATTGAGTGTATTTGTGCACTCAATCTCTATTACATGACTTAAGTTCTCAAAATACTTAAATTTGGCCAAAGTACTACAGGGGAAGCAATATACCTCTGATCTACTGGAAAGAAAGTACATACAGAATATACTTGGAGCAACTCAGCTGGTGAGATTCTGTCCAAACACCCGACATTACTATTATCTCTTAGGATTTATCTGCACACTTGCTGGTAATACAATACAAAATACAATAAAGGGACAAAGTTATGCATTTGATATACTGAAAAGTGAATGCATGCAACATCTGAAACACCTCAGAATAATGTTAAATCATCTTCATGCAAATTTCAGTACAGGGAGTCCTGAACACTGTCTTCTCCCAGGTAGCCCTGACTCTACTCAAAACCTCCCTGATGTCCATAGTAGTTGCTGGATCATTGCCTGACTTCTCCTTTAAAGGGCTGACCACGAAGTTGCAGGCAAGCAATTCTCTGGTGTAATTTCTTAAGCATGGAACTCACCCCTCCCAAAAATCCAACTAAGCTGCTCTGTGACAGTGACTAAAAAATCTTTTCAGAAGTACTTTATTGTTTAGCTGCTCCCCACCCTTTCTCTATTCTCCCATCTTCTCCTTCCCCTTCTTTTCCAAGGGGTGGACTGGAGATTTAAATTTCTTTAGGGTTAGGGTTGTGCAAACGGACCCCTCTTGTGCTGTAGGAAGGCCCCTGGAAATGTCTCAGCACTCTTCCAAGGAGCAGTTTTATTCTCCAAAGTCTCCCATAGGATCCCTCTTAAGAGTTCCCTGGTCAAGTTGAGCAATATGTACTATTCAGTCCAAATTCATTAATCAGATGATATTTATTGGAAAGTGGATACCAAAAGGCAAAATATTTTATTTGAATTAATAAAATACAGAGCACATATTTGCCCACATTTAAATCCCAAGTTCTGTGTTTTCTGATAAACCACTGTGCAATCAAATTAGAATGAAACAGAAGTCACCTCAGAAGTCTCTGCCATGCATTTTCTAAGTTCTAAGGGAGCTGCATAAAGTACTATGAAATACAAAATACACACAAAAATATAACTTGATCTAGACTTCTGTCCTCTCTTTGCAAGCTATTCAACTTCAGACAAATTCACTTTAGATGAGTAAGAAATGTCAGTACAAAATAATAAATCTAAGCAATTTTTTGAGTGACAGTCAAGCAGTCATACACTACTTTTAGACATAATAGGATATTAATCATTTAAAGCATGTTGACATTAATAAATTATTTTCAAAAAATTTGAATTCAATTAAAATACAAACATAGTGAGGTAAAAAAAGACCATGTTTTCTTCTCTCCCCCAGGTTCCTTTTATTAAAATTCAGAAAGAAACCTTTGTCTTCTTCAAATGATAAATGATAAAGCTTTTCAGCAGGACACAATGCACAAAGACAGAACTTCTGTTAAACAGTGCTCTCTTGTGGTTCTGTGCATCAGTGAAAGACTAAATCATTGTATAAAGATAAAGGAAGTCACAGCCTGAAATTTCTTCTCTCCTAGTCTAACTCAAAATGAATCCCTCAGACTTGTATTTTAGTTCTGCTTTTAGTTTTTCTAGCATGCCAATAACCTCATATCAAAAGACCACCTTTAACTGTATTCAAAGTATGACATAAATTAAGAAAAAATAACAAAGATTTTAACCTTGATCTTTAATTGGAATTCACAATGTGCAATACCAGAATAATAGTCAATGCATCAATTCTCCCAAATTCTATTGGCAGAATTTCTGCATGTCATGGGATGTATAGGTTATTTAAATATGTAGCCCACATGTCATAGCTTCAATAAAATACAGCCCTATTTGAGTAAAATTAAAACCTTACTTTGACTTGCTGGGAGCACAAGAATGTTTTGACTGCTCCCCAAGATGCCCACCTTTTTCTACCAATGTAAAGAACAAACTACTCATCTCATGTAACTAAAACATTAAAAATTATTAGAAATATCACAACATCAATTACTAGATATGATGAAGCAAGAGCACATTCTCACATTTAAATAAAGTATTCATTCAAAGAAACAAAAAGGTGCTTACAAGACAAGCTTATATAAGAGTAGGTTTTACCTTTTCAAAATATAGCAGCTACTTTGAACATGAAGTTGCTTCTTTCAATTTCTATAGTTATTTTCAAGCTAAAATTTTTTAAAGCACGTACTACACTCTTACTTCAAGCCTAATCATGTATTAACAACAGGATTATCAGGATTATTATGTCTACACTTATTAAGGGAAGTGAAGCAAATGTAACTAACCTGTTCACTCCTATTAAAGCTGTTGGATTTCACAATATGAGACGCAGGTCTGCCTTGGGCTTGTGAGAGCTCCTGGGGAGCACTCTGAGAGTTTGGCATGGGTGGCAAAGGAGCTCTCCGTTTCTTCGGCATTTCAGATGGCAGAGTGTTTGAATCATACTGCTTGCTGACAGTGTTGGATCTCGTGATAAATGCTGGCCTTGGCTTGCTCATCAATGGAGTTGCTGGGGCACTGGCGGCCTTGAAGTGCGGGAAATAAAAAGAAATCCAAGTTGCATCTACTTTCTGGAAAACAATCAACAGTATTGATTGCTCGGTATTACTGTGTTTCTAGAAATTTTGCTTATAAAAATTTACACCTTACTTGGTCTCTTTTCTTTTTGTTTCGTTGAAAAAAGCTGAAAAATCCTTTGTTTTCTTTCTCCTTCAGAACATCTATGGTTTCAGATTGGTAGGAGTCTAAAATAGAAAACAATAGTTCTAGAACTTACTTCATGCAGAGATTATTTCTCCCGCATTCTTATTACTTCACTGAGTCATAAACCTTCTGCAGTGATACACAAAACACATTGTAAATGATCTACATTAATACTTTTTCTAGATGATGCAAAATCAACAGGTCTCCTACCACCCATGTTCTTCCTGTCCTTCTCAGAACTCAGGACAGATGAGTTTCAGGAGCTCTCAATACCTCTAGCACTTAAATCCAGCCCATCCCACTTGTCATATGTTATGGTTCATACTACAAATGTTGTAAAAGAGAAAAAGAGCATGAGTCTTTTCAGCTCTCCGTTCCTACCAGTTTAAATTCATGGCAAAGTGTGAAGTGGGACAACTCAGGTCCCAGCCTGCACGTGGTGTGGCTATGGAGAAAGACCACTCAAACCCATGGTGGGTGCTGCAGACATTACTAACTGCATGGCAGTCTTAGTGAAGACAGCCAAGTACATGCTAGTGTCTTGCAGAATTTATCCTCCTTACATTATTTTCACAGAATCACAGCATATTCTGAGTGGGAAGGGACCTGCAATGATCATTGAGTCCACCTCTTAAGAGAATGGCCCATATGGAAATCAACACCACAACCCCGGTGTTATAAGCACCGTGCTCTAACCAACTGAGCCAATCTCGAGTTTTATTCACGCAGAGGATTTGTAAATGTAGTGGTTGTCTCTTTTTTAATTTTTTTGGAATGAACTTTAATATTAAAGAAATCCCACTGAATGCAAATGCAATGAGCAACAGAAAGGCTGGTACAGGTATCAATATAAACATGACCTTAAATTTAATAAAGTTGATCTAGGGTAAAACTATAAAAAAAATACTTTTTATAGAGCTGGGTATATCCATTTCTGCATGATCATTTTAAATATGCATTTAAGATAGGACAGAGACATTACTCATGTCACAGTTAAGCAGATGTTATAATAGGAGCACGTGGCAATGTCATGTAAGTGCTACAGTTTCACCACTTATTTCAGTAAATCATACCTTGCAAAGATGGTAAATTTAAATCAACTGGTGATGTGGCTACAGGAAGACAAAAAGAAAGACAAAAAATGTGAATCTCAAAAAAGAATGCAGTTACAAGATACAAATACAGAAAGCCAAGCTGATTCTTCAACATTAGGGAAAAATTAACTGGCTATTTTGCTGAGAAAAAAGTGTATCTTTACTGCCTAATACTATAAGCAATTCAAGAACTTGAGTCTGAAGACATGCAACACAGACTGGAACCTTCCGCATAAGGGGGGGGCTTCACTTCTACTTCTGTAGCAATGAGAAAAGTCAGTATATAGAATACTTTGCTCTGATTTTGGATTGTCAGGCTGTCCAAACTTGGAAAACAAAGAGAAACATAAAATTAAAATATAATGTTAATAAAATATGGATTTCCATTCTATTAAGTAAAAGGTACACCTCACCATTCACTTTCATAAAGATAGCTGAAAATTCAGAGCTTTGAACCTGTCTGCAAAACTGAAATGATGAATTACTTCATATTCAGAGAAATAAAGAATATCTACATTTCCTACCAGGGCACTGCGACATATGCCCTTGGATGCCCTTCCAAGCATTTTTGACTGTTGATTCAAATGAAGCACAAGTCATACTGTGCAAAAGGCAGTTTTGCCAGTCCCTAGATGAAAGCAGTAGGCAACAAGACAACAAACCAGGCAATGATTATGGGCACACATAGTCAAACTAACATGTTTAGACAAGTTAAAACAGGTTGTTTTCCATCGGGGAAGAGAAAAATATGTCATTTTTGTTTTCTCTATGGAAAAAGGATGCATTGTCCAAATCTGTCATTCTGACCTGTAGGAAGTAACTGAGGGAACTCTTGAAAGTGTAACCACCAAACAGTAAGGTTATTTAGTATTTAGGTAGAAAGAGGGGTAAAGACATAAACAAACTTCCAACAAACCACTCAAGTTTTAGAGCAAAAATAAAATCAAGCAAATACAACAGTGGTCTAAAGCAGGAGTGAGTCAATCAATATTACTGCTTTCTACAATGTGCTAAAATTTCCTGTGAAAAATGTCTAAAATGGAACAAATCATACTGTACAGAATTGTTAATCACAATACAATAAATCTGTCATGAAAAACAGAGGTGTGCAGCTGAAGTCAAAACCCGGCCTAGGAATGTCTGTACAAATATTAGGAAGTTATTTATTGTGCCCCTGTTGGACCACAAGACAATTATTATTCCTTCACATTCTATAAAATTAGCATGCAGCACTCAGAAATATACATAAACACCATCAGAATATTCTAACAATTGAAAAATTTTAAATAGTTTGAAACCAAAATTAATTTTCTCTAATGTCTCTGTTCTTTTTAGGTCATCATGATCTTATGCCTGTGAACTAAGGGAAACAGTGTTGTTGGGCTGTTTGGGGAAGGTACGAGGGAAGAAACAGAAAGCTTTTAGTGAGGATTTGTACTCAGCTACCTTTGTTGGTACCTAACCCTTGGTTAGAAAAATAAACCTTTTACACAGCACTTCTGAAAACAAAAGTCCAGGTAAACTTGTCTCGGTTTCAATTGTGGGGAAGACTAATGAAATAGATACTAAATTGCTAGAAAATAATTTCTTCATAAGTACAAAACCCAACAAAATGTATACATTATTAAAATGCTCAGCAATTATGTTTTATACAATTGCAATTTAGAAAAGATTTCTTACCTCGACTGATATCCATGGCATACAGTTCTCTTAGTCCAAGGTCATTAAGAGATTTTGTCAGATCAAGGGGTTCTTGAGACTGGTAGCTCTTCAACAGCAGAGTTTGTGAAGGATCAAACTCACATTTGCTACAGATAATTGGTATTAGATCTTGAAGGGGTGAATGTGGACTAACTCTTACCACTGTCTTCTGTGTCTTCTTGTAGTTTATCACTACCCTTATCGTTTGCTAAAGACAATAAAATTTCAATAAATACCAGCACAAATTCTGAAAGAACTGACATTTTTATAACAGCCTCACAGTAAAATCACAGGAACTCCATTTATGGCCATCTTCACCAATGTTATCGGTTCAGAAACATTACATGAGAAACTGAGAACTATTTTGCTATTCCCTTCCCTGCAAGCAAAGGACACGTGGAACAGTCTGCCTCTCCTTTAGCACCTGCCCTGTGCCTGCAGCGAGCTGCCCAGCGATGTTACAGTGGGCAGCTGTACAAGTCAGGTGCTGAGCCGTGAGTGAGTGTGTGCACACAGACATAGTAGGAAGGTAAAAGTGAGGCAGAGCAGCACTCCTGACCCTCTGTTAAGTGCTTTAGCTAAATTACAGTATTCTATAGAGCAGAAGGACAAAGGTGGAAGGAAAGATTTAGGCAACATCCAGAAGTTGATATAGTACTTATAAAGGAATATATAAAAAGAGACAAGTAACAAGAGAGTGCAGTATGCATTAAAGGAAAATGAACATACAATCAGAAGGGCTCGTGTATCACACCATGACAGATTGGATAAGACACTGATTTTCAGTTTGTGGAAGGCTGTATTTAGCCACACATCCTCTGCAGAATTTTTCAAAAGGCATGGAATTTCAAATAATATTGCAATATTTCCTTCCTTTGGCAGCAGACATTTGCTGCAACAAATTGAAATATATTTTACCTAAGAGGAGGTTATCAAGACCACAGAGTGAAGCATTTCCCAGAGCTGCAAAGTGAGAGGATGAGAGACAACAAGAAAAGCTGAAACGAGCCTGAGCAACCAGCTGTTGAATACAACAGTGATTCTAATTCCTCAACACGCCTTTAGTTCTCACCTCTGGTATAACCGGAGCAGGTTTCTTCTTATCTATTTGCTTTTGCTTTAAAATCACTTTTTCCACTTCAAGCATTCCCACTGGTGTGTTGGGTTTGAATTTAATCTGACTATTTTCTGCTGACACCAACTCTATAGTGTAACTTGATGGATTTAAATGATACTGTGCACAGAGAAAGATCAGCAAGTCCATCATGGGCTTCCTGTAAAAGACAAATGGAACTGTCACAAAAGGTAACAATTAAGCAGGTTATGACAAAACATGCTGCTAAACATTTAATTCAGCTCATCCCTTCCCTTCCATGACTAAATAATCCCTACCAGGCACCAACATTTAATATCTTCAAATTTAAAAAACAATAAAATTAAATTTAAAAAAGAAAGCAAACCCCCAAAAAAGACTAAAAAGAAAACAAAACCAATTTGCAGAAAAGTACGCCAAGTGCTTGAGCAAAGGGGGCAATATTTGCTCGTGTGAAGTAAAGCTTTTTCTGAGGTCAACAGGGACCCATGAATTATCCACCTCATTTGACAAAATGCCTGCTCTTCATTAAAAACAGTTCTCTTCTGAAGCTCGAAATTTTTGTATTCATTCAGAGTTGCAAGAGAATTTACTTTCCAGAAAGTCCAAGCGTGAGCCATTTGGAAGGAACAGGAGAAAAGAAGTTTGAGAAAGTCACCTTTTTAAGGGAGTCCTGCATTAGGGATCCCAAAATTATCTAGGTGTTTAATACAGAGAGAAAGAAGCTAAATGACAATATGGCAAGTGAATACAATTTCTTGAGAAGCTCTGTGTGATTCAACAGATGTCCTTTCCTCAATGAAGTATGGCAAACTGAATTTGTCATATGTAGTCAGTAATTGCATGGCCTTGTTCCCTCAGTGCTCAATTAAGAACATGCAGGACAGCGTATTAAGATATGCTGAGCATTTCCAGTTGCTAATGAAATAAATTTATTAAAGCTGTACTTTAAAAAGAAGTGCCATAGATGTTTAAATAGATCAACGGTAAGGAGAGTATGCTAACTTTGCACGTTACAGCAACTGAATAAGGCTACAGTACTATCAGATCATTCCTCAATATTTTTCTTCACTTGTGCAACCATCTTTAAGGACAGTTTCATTTTGACACTCTGCATCTCTCAGTTACAGCTACAAACACAGAAATATATCACCTGCTCTGACTCACAAGGATATTATGACAATAATTGAAAAGTCTATGAAGCAATCAAATGGTATGTTGAAAAGAATGCTGAAGTGTCTATGAGAAAATTAATCCAGGGTTTGGCTGGTATGGCTTTATCAGAAATCTTAAATTCTAGATGTAATCTCATAACAGATGCAAGTATTCTGGTAGCATAGCCAAATGTGGAAATAGATAGCTCCTACAAAGAGCACCAGGCTAAGCAGAATTCTAGATAACAAAGATCATGAATATGTTTATTAAGTAGTAAGTTAAAACAGACTTTTCATATGATATGGTTCTGTAAAAAGAATTAAGAATGTCAGAAATTGCTGTGAACACTGAATTCTTCCTCCCTTTAAATTATCCTAGATTATAATTCCTGTTTTCACTTCATCTTAAAGAACAAGTGTTTCTTATGCAAACTGTCTTCTGGTCTCTGGCAGCACGGCTGGACTCTGGTGTATGTGCTGCACTTCCAAGGGATGGAAACTGTTTGAGAGCTGACAGATGTAGTTACTACAGACATTTTTTTTTCCAGAGGAAAGCTTCTTTCTGCTTAAATGGCAGGAGAACACTTGCCTGGGGAGAAAAAGGCAGGAAGAAAAATAAAACAAAAAAAACATACAGGAATTGTACTCCAATGCATCAAAAAGCAGTTATCAGATGGTCTGAAGAGGTGCAGAAGAACGCTATATATTCCTATGCTTTCATCTAGATTTATATATAAAACAGTCTGAGGAATACCATGCAAAATGCAGAATAATAACTATTCCTCCCTCTTCACATAGCTAAACCAGAAAGTTTATTTCAATTCATCCCTGCTAGAAGAAAAAAAAGAGGAACTACTACATTTCTTATACTTCTAACCCCTAACAAGACGAACACATCCATCCCACCCTAAAAAGAACAGGGCTGCATTTCCCCATCTCCCTGGGGGTTGGGCAGGCCCAGCGAGGAGGGAGCCAGAGGTGACTGCAGACACTACTTCTCCAGTGACCTTTCTGGTTATCAGCACATCCAATAAGTTACCCATTACTTTTTTATACATTGACTAGCTTTACAAGCTGCCCTTCAGTTATTGGAGAAGGGTAAGAACACCAAAGATGACCAGCATGAGAATCATGAGAATTCACAAGCAAAGATTGCAGAAAGCCATGCTATAGAAATGTATCAGTGACAGGGGCAAGCCCTCACATTAACCAGTGTCACAAGACATGACAGAATGATAAGTGAGAAACAGCTGCTCACAAACAACAGACAGGTACATGCAAATTAGTACATGAGAACGGTGATTCAGTGCAAGTTTGCTTTCCATTGGTACTTCCAGAAATGACCTGCTTGACTGGAAGATGATGGATTTTAAGTCCCTCTTCCTCCACTGGAGACCAAGACATCTTCAATCAGTGCTTTAGAAAGATACTTCTATAGTAGTACAAAAGTCAAGCTTTTCTTGTAATCACATCCTCCAAAACTTATAAAACTATTTTTTGCTAAAACCTTCAAGGATTGTAGGTGGAAGAATACATATATCATAGTAAATTTAACAGCTTCCATAATTAATATTTAGCAAAATGCCAAAACATGGCCATCAACTGTCTGAGTATATCATCTGCTCATCCTCCTTTATCTAATTTCAGCAAAATATTTGCAACTTCCTTCAATTATTAAGTCTTCTGGAACTCTCTGATTGTAAATATATTTACATATTCCTCCACCCCTTCATCTCTCATCTGTTTTCCTCTGGTTATTCCTACCTGACTAAATAACAATTAAATGTGATTAAAGCCAGCCTCTCATTACATAACCTAGTTAAAGGATCAATCTTCACTAGAATGTATCAAGCCATGTTATCTTTGTAATCAACAATGTCCCTTCAGACACTGTGTCAAGTGTTTAAAGGAAAAAATGCACCACATTTACATATTTCTCTCCAAAAAGGAGGGCTAGAAACTTACTATTTAAAAGGGAAAAAAACCCACTTGAGATTCTGATACAATCAAACTTTAGGAACAAGGTCTTCCCATCATGAGACTTGCAGTAAGCACCACTAAACAAACAAAACTGTCAATAACCACCAAGAGAAAAGTATTCCTAGGTAGGGTTGGAATATTAAAAAAAAAAGGAAAAAAAAAAAAAGGAAAGAAACCTACACACAATGTGGCTTTCCACAGATCTCCAGTTACTGAATTACTATAGCTTCATGGCCTTCCTTGCAAAAATATTTACTAATCCCATTCTCTACAGAGAAAAAGACATTTGTCTTCATGGAGAATGACAAAACCCACCAAAACTCCCAGAATTTGTTACTAACAAATTTAAGTACAACAGGTTTTGAGAAGTAGGGCAACACCACCAAGCTTGTTATTCACTAGATGGCTATAGAGAGTGCAGCAACAGTTTACTAAGAGTACCCTAATGACTGAAAATATTCCAGAATGCATCAAATGAAAACTCACAAAGGACTCTTATAAAACAAACTCAGTAAAGCTAAGGTCTCTCTAAAAAGCATCTGAAACTGAAGTGCTAAACATACTACCCTGCAAAACTATGTTTGACACACCATTTCCAAATCAAATGCATGTCACTATCATACTGGCCCTTGAAATTGCCAATTTAATTTACCAATGCGCACAACTGAAACTAATTGCCCAATTTCAAGAAAACTTTCTCAAACTCTGCACTTCTTCCCTGTGGGAAAACAAAACAAAACAAAACAAAAACCCTACATTAAAAAGATTAGGCTGCTGAAAATAGTTCTTTGAGTTTCAGCCTTTTTTTTTTCCTTTGGTTGCAGAAAATTCTTTAGTCCTATGCTGTAAAATCACCTTGGAAAATGTTCCAATTTAAAAAAAAACAACTTCACTCATTTCTCTATTCCTTCCTCAGACCAGTGTAGCTTCACTTCCTCTACTCATTGCTCTTAATATGTTTGAGGTGGGAGAGTGGTCATTGTTTTGAAATTAGTGTTTGCCTGGATCCCCCTCCAGGAATCCTGAAGTTCTGATGTCCTGTCAGATTCTGAGGAGCTGAACTGAATCCCTATCGCCAACCACTAAAAAGTACAAACTGGTGTTGAGGCTTAAATAAAAGAATTCACCTCTGCCTGAAGTTTGGGAATGAGAGATGAGTTATCTCAGCTCTCCATCCTTTTCTGTCTTTCGCTTTAGTTACTTTACATCAACCCAGGAATCAAAAATTCTCTCATGTAATCATTTCCTCTAAAATTCCTTTTGAATTTCATTCCGATCCTCTTTTGCCTGCTTATACACACTCAGGATTTTTATCCCTGCAACACCTTGCTTTGTGCTGCATAGCTCTTGCTATCCACTATGCCAGAACATGGAGCAGACCAACCTAACTTTATCTGAAACAGAGAAGTTTCTTCTAATGGATTATGACAGTACGAGATTTAAAAGGTATTCTCTCATCAGGACCTTCAAGGCTGCTCATCTCCAATTATGAAGAGGACAGAGACAAATCAGCGATTTGTCTGTCTATGTCATTTCTAGAGGGACCTTGCCTATTTGTTCACAAAATATGACTATCAAGATAGAGCAAAGCTAGAATAAAAGATAGTTTGAAATTTGTTTCACAGTGGACTGTAGGTCCTGCACAGTATCTCCACTCATTCTGAGTGAGCCTAGCAGTGCAAATATTGGTTCTTATTTGCAAGAGAGGCATTTATGAAAATAATCACATACAGTACCTTGATTGAAAAATCCCTGTAATGCAGGATAATAAACGTGATTGGGAAATATGTGCACTTCCTGATAAGCCTGTGAGGCCTGTCTTGAACACTGAGCAATTATAGACAATGTAATCCAACAGAGTGAAGACATATGCAACATTCCTTTCTGGCACTGTGTTTTCAGCGTACGCAAAGGGAAAGAAAAGATGAAAGAGAAGTTCCTGACAATGGACACATGAGCCTCACCTTTAAGAAATCTAAAAAACAAAGGAAGGTACTGTATTTCCAGACCGCAATATTCCTTGTAAACATGCTGGCAATAAACCATCAAGTAGTCACCAATTATTTCAGAAAATTTCTTCTGAGAAATAAAACCTCCCATTCAAGTTATCCTGAAAGCCACATGGAGTCAGGGGGAGACGTGAAAAAAAAACCCACAAAAGTTCATCCACTGCAGTTCTGGTGAACAGGCTCATATTTGATGTCTAAGCAAGGACCTCATGAGCTCTAGCAAATGACAGTGTGCAAACAGACTCGAGCCAGACTTTATCTCTCATTAAGAAGTGAAGTAGGTATAAGCACACATTTACACTACCTGGTTTGAATGCACAAGTAAATCAAGCTCCTAGCTTTCAGCAGCAAAGACATGGGTGATACACCAACACAAGCACAATATACAAACAGATTTGTTTAGCTCAGCTTAGGACAGCAATGAATTGCCCCCCAAGTTGCTGTGATCCATACACAGCCTTGCATAGCACTCTTCTTAGTAGACTTGCTATGATAATTAATGTAAGGTCATTTCTTCTTCTCTTGCCATTTGTTACTTGAGGGCAGAGATTGTCCCCCACCAGACTGCAACCTTTCAGGTAGCTGTAGAGAGCGATAAGGTCCCCACCCCCCCCCAAGCCTTTTCTTCCACGCTAAACAACCCCAGCTCCATCAGCCACTCCTCCTAAGACCTGTGATCTGAACCTTTCACCAGCTTTGCTGGTCTTCTTTGGACACACTTTATGCTCAGGTTTACACAATCAAGTATTTTACCAAGGGATTAAAACCTGGATGAAGGTTGAAGTAAACTTGAGTAAGAAAAGAAAATTAAACAAAAATATCATTCTGTGTAACATACCTCCCGTTAACTGTAGTATACTTGATCACATCTCCTGGCAGGACCACTGAGAGCTCAATATCTTTATCAATTATATTCTCTTTCTGTTCCATGATGAGGTTGGTTGACTCTGTGTTACCAAATGGAGAAACAGCAATGGGTGTTCCTTCAGAAGGAGGAGGTGGTGCTTTAGATTTTCTTCTGAAATAAATGGATAAAAATTAAAAAGTTGAGTATGTTTTTATACATATAACTCCATAGTGGCAAATTAACAATTCTCAAAGCAGGAATAAACCACACTTTCTTCTTTTCTAAAGTGATACGTGCAACAAAGGGATAAGAGAATATCTTAAACATACAAACAGCAGCGACAGGCTAGGGTATGAAAGAAAAATAAATAAAGCCCGATAAACATCAAGCCCAAAACAAAAGCATTTTTTTAATCTACCTTGAAAAAAGTATATTAATTACTTTTTTACTCCCTTACTTTATGCAAACGACCCTATTTACACATTCGCCAAGCAGATTTACTGGATTAGTATAAACAGAAAAACTGTACTATGCAGTATGAAGCCAAATTGCAGTGCCCATGTACTTAATATAGGATAGATACGTGATAGAATAGTGACACTTTTCCTCCCCAAAGTTTTCTTTTTATTATTAAAATTATTCAAACAAATCCTACCAGCTCTACTTTATTTACTTCTCTACAGTAATAACAGTATAACCAATACTACTATGTTGTAATATTTCTTGACACATCAGTCACAATACACTTTCACATATTCCTCACCTATGTTGATTTTCTATTTTAATTGTCTCGATACTTTCTCCCACCTTAGTGACTAGCCAGCATTCTCCTGAATGCAAAGAATGATCACTAAATAAGTTTCACTTATCTCACTTTAAAAAACATCCAAAACAGCGTAAAACGAAAACTCTCTACATCTCCTAATATATTTATGTTACAGTAAATTCTGAAGGCAGCACTCTCACGTCCTACAACACATAGTTCAACATCTCTTTTTATTCAACTAACGCTCCACAACTTACCAACATATTCACAAGGAAAAGACACTATTATTAAGAATATTACTGTTGGAAACAAAATCAAAACACAGTGAAAATGCGTTACCTCACAAGAGCTTTTTAATTTCTTATAAACATTCTTTTAAAAAGCTTGAATGGAGCCACATTGACAGAAAGTTAATACATTTTAAACATAACTCACAAAGGTACGCTTGTCATTTAGATTCTGAAGCTGTACCAAAGTTTGTTTACTTTAAACCTAACGAAAGAAATTAACTTCTGTAATTGTCCTACAGAATTAAAACAAAAGATCTAGCGTACAACAATTAGAAATATACATCTTTCTTGGCAAAACGAAGTTTAAAGTCACTCACAATGAAGAGCAAACAAGGTCCAGAGCAGCATTGCAAAAAACGACTCTGCACCGAGACTTCACATGACTGATCTGTTGCTGAAAGTGCTTAGAATTTTGAACTTCAGAACTCCGTGCTGAATAATTAACTATTCACAGCCTCTCAGAGCTGATCGGGAGTACCCACAGGCCTCCGAGCACACTGAGGAGCCGCATTCAAAATTTATACCACCTCTCTGTTAACATTTTAAATTAGTTTGGCACACTCCACATACAATCCCAGACATGCAACATGAACTGAAAATGTAACTTTGGTCTCTACAGCTGCTTGCCTGGGTTGTTTCAGGTTACGTGAACCTTGCAAAAAGTATGAACTAAATTCCTTTTCACTCCTCCCCAACATCTTTGGGAGATTTCTGCGTTATTTTTAGCTTTCCTATAACTGTCCTACATAAATTATTAGCCAATCCAGAAAATCAATACAACTCTTAAAAAGAAATAACCCCCCCAAAACATAAAAGCTCACCCTATGACATTACTGCCAAAAAAAAAAAAAACCAAACCCAAAGTGAACCAGTACTGCTTGTCCCTTCTTTACTCTTTCTTACATCTTTAAGTGGCTTCAAATGACTGTTACACAGTATTTATCAGAACTGAACTCAGAACTTAATCTTTGAAGAAGTTTCACAGAAAAACTTCTTTGCAAATGCTAGTGGACTCTATTTTCCATTACACCGACAAATGCAATTTTATCATTGAAACTCTACTGTTACTAGAGAGTGCTGTGATGGTCCACATCAGTAAAATGCAGCCTTACCCGTAGTGTCGAACTTACACTGTAGAGAGCTAACACTTACCAAAACGTGTGTGCAACAGCCAGATGGGTGAAGTTCCAGTATTTATAAGAACAGGCACACCCGGGGTCAGGCATTCTAACCTGGTCACTGCAGCCTCGCATCCCCCACAGCAGAGCTGTGGCCCTACCCATCTCTGGCACATCTGCATGTGCTTTATGGTTAATTATGCTTACAGCTCCCACCCCACACAAAAGAGGAAAAATCCCCAAGTGCACTTTCTCAGAAGTCATACCAAGTTTCTGGCAACATCTTATTAAACAACAGGGATTCCAATGCTTTCATTTTCTGTTTCCAGATATCACATCTCTTTTTTCTTCACTTATTATTCCTATATTAAAGAATTCTTTCAGCCAAATGCAGTAGAAGACACTATCATTTTGTTAAGAAAAAAAGTACACCTTTTTAAATCAAATGCAAGGCCATAAAGTCAACATCTCATGTGCTTCAGATCCCACTTCTACAGAATAAAGTGTCACTGCTGTATCTGAACAGTGTTCCT
>JAWWEW010000169.1:18676205-18704360 GCA_035583185.1 Anabacerthia variegaticeps
GGGGAGGGGGGGGGCGAAATTAAAAAAAAACACCAAAACCTTGTCAGTGATCTGAATGTGTGGAAGCCCTTTTTAAAATAAAGGTCTGACTCAGTAAATAAATAATACATCTATTTATTTGATTTTCAAAAAATTCCCGTTAGAAAGTTACAAACAGTATATTTTTAACTATCAGTAACTAGAAAAAGGCATTATAAAATAAGAAGAAATACTTGAACTGACAGTGACCTGGATATTCCGGTCATGACCAGCACTTCCTTTCAATAAGAATCACTTTAATGAATAAATAAATAAACACAAAGAGAGAGAGAAAAAAATTTATCTGCTATATTTGTGTAGAACCAAAGGCTACAGCATAAAGGAATATTACTGTTTACAGTATTTAACTTCCTATTTTGCACACAATTACATGAGATCCTACACAAAGACAGATTGATAGCACTCTCACTGAAATTATTTGGAATCTAACCTCCGACATCAGAACCTTTTCTCAAGTTTCCTATAGAAATCACTGAGGACAGGAAAAGTCATAAGGATTTCACTTGCAATTCATCTCCAAGGTACTGAAATAGTTCATTAAACAATGGTACTATGTACTTCTAAGTACAACAGGTAGATTTCAGCTGGTTAATTTAACTTAAGGCAACATGAAGAACACTGGCTTATAGAAAAAACATTATTTTTTTTTTTAATCACACTTTACAAAACGCCTAAAGTACAAGCAGAACTATTTTCACTCAAAGTCAGCAAAAGGATCTAACTCTACTAAGATCACATCATGAGGAAAGAGGCCACTGCAATAAAGCTTCTTCTAGAACTTCTTGTCTTTGACCTCTCATCCCAAGCAATGATTATAATGCTCTTGACTATGACAATAATGCTGCTTCACTGCCACATCATAGTAGCAAACTGCCAAAACTCGCATATGATCTTCTCAAACAAGAGTTCAGGCCTACATTAGTAACACTGATTTGGGTTGGGTTTTTTTACAATGATACATCAGTTTTGGCCACCAGGCATGCAAAAGACTTATGCCCCTAGTTTCATCTATAAGCATTCCCAGCCCAATACTCATCTTTAGTACTCACAGAACAAATCTGTCTTCAACACTAAGTTTATTCTGTTCCCTCTTTGGGCATAATGGTTTCATACCATCACCACTGCAACTCTTCCAAGATCAAAAGCTATGTGCTAGGAAAAACCTTGGAAACAACTGCAGCATTATGATCTGATCTGCTCATCACAGTCCAGCAAACGACTGAAGTTATCAATGTAAGTCTCTCAAAAAAAATCACTGCTATGTATTTCCGGCACATGTACGGATGACCTCTTTAAAAATAAATTCTATTCATCTTGACTAAATTATTACCAGGCACACAGGTTTCTATACAAAATCTGGGATGCCACAAATACTGCAAAAAAGGTTACTTTTAAGTTAAACATAGTGTAGTACTCCAATATTTTTCCTTAACAGTAAGCAGGCCAAATATTTGCTGTACCAGCCTCATAGCATCTATATAACATGACTATCAGCCTTGACACTAGGCTTTTATCCCAACATCAATATCACTGTTTGATATACAATCTCTCACTTTATTTCTACTATAAAAGCACCAGCTAGATGTTAAGATCAAGGTATGGATCAATGAGCGTCAAACACTGTCCATTCTTAGGTTATCCCTTCAAGCCAGGCTTATGATACATGCAGGACAAAATAAAGGAAAAATATTTGCTGTACCAGCTCCTTAGAGAAATACTATCTTTCAGGTTCTAAATTCATCCACTTAGTTATCTGGGGAAGACTCTGAGGTCATGTTGTATGGATATTGTGTCTAGGAGGAGGCTCAATAGGTACCAAGAAAAAAAAAAAGAAAGTACAGAAACACATTTTAATTTCCATGAAGAACAAACATGGACAATTGGTAAATCTTTTGTAATACTCAGATATTTTACAGTGCATTTCTCTACACAAATTCCCAAGATTGAAAGGATACCAATATTTTAAGTAATAATGGTGTTTGAAAAATATTAGATAAGAATAAAATGGCACTAGAAATAAGCACTGAGTATATAGCTCTGCCAGCAAAATCATTTGTTGTGCAACTGATATATCAAATGACTTGGCAATAATAATAATGCAATGGGTGATAATATTATTAAAAATGATCTTTGAAGATTATCTCTATGGGTTTACTCAGTGAGGTTCTGGCAAACAACAAACTATCTGCAGATGTTACCTTCTGCCTATATTCAAAGAAAGCGAAGAAAATAAAATAAATTGGATCAAGAAAATGAGGCACCCCTGGAATCACGATATGTTTTCAAAGGTCTTGCTAGAGAAAAGGTTTCCCTAGTCAATGGGATGTGTGGATTTATCCCCTAGCTAGCCTCATTGCTCTAAAGAAAAGATTTTTTTTTTTATTTTTTTTTAAAGTCTTATCCTAGAGCGAAATAAATCACAGAAGTGGGACAGTAACCATGACAGTAAGGTGAAAGCTTAATGGAATCTTCGGATGTCTGGTTCACACTAAAAGCAAGAAAGGAGCAAATGAATCCTTCAGTTCCCTCCAGACCGTTTGGAACAGGCACTTGCCCTCTCTGATTGTCTGTCCCCATGGCAGTGGCAGTCTTGAAAACAGAAGTGACTGTATTTGAGCCATAATTCATGCAATGTTTTCTCTTATTACAAGGAAAAAGGGGCAATTCAGAGGCAATGTAAACACAAATCTGCATGATGGGCATGTTTTCAATTGTGCCCTTCGTAGTATTAAAGGGGTACTAACTCCAGTATAAACATGTAATAAAGTACAAATTTAAAACTTTTCTAGAAAAAATATTCATTCATTGTCCTTCAAAGCCAAATCATAGCTAATATTACATATCTTTTCAAGCTCACTTAGAGGATACGAAAGACCCAACTCCTGAGCACAGGCCTTGTACCATCCAACAAAACACAGCTCCTCTCCAGGCATAAGAATTGCCTTGCTGTTAGGAAGACAGCCAAGAGCTCAAAATCCTAGCAGGCAACAGAGGATAAAAAAAAAAATACTTAATCCTATAAATTAGCATAAAGTTTATTATTATTATTGAAGGATTATAAAAATGTGTTCTGATACAAAAATCGCATTACAGCACATCCTGTTGTGCCAAGAGAGGTAAAAACCAAATCAAAATCAACAAATACAGAAGTAGAGAGGAAAATTGTTTTCAATTACATTACTTCTAAGGAGATTAAAAACTTAGACTTCTGAAGTAAACAGGACAAAATACAAATACATAATATATGCATTTGTATTATATAAAATACAAAATAGGACAAAATACAAATACGAACTTGGCATGTCTATGTGCAACATACCTCTGCAGCGAGCAAATACTTATATCTATTTGCAAACTTTTCACAAAGTCAAAAAATACCAAAAGTAACCCAGATTTGCTACCAAAAGAAAGAACAAAAAATCTGAATGGTATTCAAAACTATTAAAACCTTCTATGACTCACTGAGCTTTTATTATATTTGCAGTTATGAAAACAGCCTGACAGAATAGAAGGAGAGCAGGCAAGAGAAAGCAGTAAATCTGTAACAGTAATTGAGTAATATATAACTGGTTGAATAAACAGGAAAAGAAAACAAAGAGCAGCTTGATCTGAAAGGGGGAGCTTAACCTTTGATACACTAATAAATCTAACAAATACTTAAAGCTCAAGCAAACGCATGTCACCTCCGCTAGGAACAAACCCTCAAATCTTTTTCAAGAACTGCTAAAAGGTCGTTCATACAGATGTTTTTCTTCCATGACTAGTAAGAAAGTTCAATTAGGGGTTCTCAAATAGAACAAAACCTGAATCTGTCCTTCTGGCCATTATCTCCCAGTCACGAAAGCAGGTATAACAACACTGTCTTTTCAAAGCCTGCGGATGAAACACCTAGCTCTGCTCATGGCTTTTTCAGCTGCTATTCTGAACATCAAGAGACATAAGAATTGTCAATTTATCTGAGCTTTGCTGCTGCTGCTGCTTTTCTCTCCTGTTCAAAATCGTGGTTTAGAAGTAACACTGGAGGCTGGCACGGGATGGATTTAGAGGCTGGCAAAGGTAAGAAAAAGAAAAGCAGAACAACTCGATATCACAGCAGCCAGGAAAGAGGCTAATACGGACCCTTCCCTTCTTCCTCACATACACACATGCCTCAAATATAGGTAGATGGGTGTGTAATAGATAAAATAATGCAGGACAGGAACTAAGAAGTTCTGCACTAACAGGGAAGACAAACTTTACTCCCTCTCCTTTAGCTGCTATAGAAGACTGTCTTCATCTCCAACACTCCGTTTCCCAGCTGAAAATTCAGATACAGGAAGAATAACTGAGAAAGCAAGTGATGCAACTTTGGAAAGCACTGCAGCTACTTTTCATTCTTCCTGCAGGTTTTTAAAACAGAACAAGCTTTCTCCCTTCTAGAAAGTTCTTTATCCATCAGACGCCTTCTCCTTGCAGTTATGTCCTTCATCTACCTACACTTTGGTAACACTTCAAAATGTTTTCTACGTTTGCATAACCAAGAAACAGGAGGGTTTAGTAATTGAAGAACAGAGTGACATTAAGCATTGGAAAGGAACAGGAGGCAGGAAAATTTCCTATTGAGCAAAAAGCTTCAATATATATATACATAAATGCACACGCAAAGATGCTATGAGACAGAGTTCATATGCAGACAACCATGTCAGCAAACAAGCCATCCTTGATCATTCAGGAAAGAAAATTAAAGAGAAAAATAAGTTTAGGCTCAGAAATTGTACTAAACCAAGCATTTTCTCTATTAGATTGCAAGAGGAGCATTTTAGCAGTTGGTATCTTTAAAGGTAATAGAGAAGTTTCTCCCAAAGAACGAAGGAAGCCACAGCTCCCCAAACAAAAACACTGAGCCATCCCAGGCTAACACTTCTTGCAAAACTAAGAAGAAATGCTTTGAGTACCTACCTGCCACCAGATTCTCCTGCTCATCCTTCACAGCTTCCTCCTCAACATTCATTCTCCTGCCTGCATCCTCCTCAGAAAGCAAAGTGGAAAAACTTTTTACCTCCAGGAACAGGGTCACATTTACTATCTCCTCAAGTGCCCAGGCTGCTGTTGGAGCCCCAGCCTCACCTCTTACGCACTGTGTGAGGAAAAATGGGTGGTACGAAGCACAGCCAGAAGTGCCACCCCAGCTCTCTTCACAGTGTGAACCCGACCAGAGGTTTTCACAGCCACCTTTGCAGCCTCTGCCAGCAGAACCTCCCTCCCCTTTGCCCTACTTTAACTCCCTCATTGGTTGGCAATTCAGGGCCTTGAATGCTCTTATTTCCTCCCCAAACCCACCCCCCTCTACACACAAGAGCTGTCATTAGCCCCTTTCTCTGTTTTCATCTGCACACTCAGAATCCTCTGGATCCTTTTCTTACTGGAGCCTTGCAACAGAAAGAAGGTATTTCTTTGAAGAAAGCTGGCTCGCTGCATCCTGGTGGCAACACGACTCATTACTTCCATTAGAAAGCCTCTGAACTTTCTGTAAGGGGTACAGGACTTCACTATTAAAGTAGGGAAAAAAAGTTATTTATATAATAATTGTTATAATTATCTGCTCTGGGGAATATAAAGAAACTTTCACATAAAGCTATGCTGATGAATAATTTGCTCTCACTACTATACTTCACTCCTGTATTCACACTCACAGCCTTTTCAGCTTTCACTACCAGTAGTGCCAGTAGAAGACAACTTTTACAAGAAGTTCAACTGAACACTATTTCTTAAATTCATTCTTTGTTTCTGCAAGCAAAGTGCATCTTGGCATTGTGCAGTTATTTAGTTATTTAGTACACTTAGGTCCTACAAAATTGTTTTAATGCTTTCCATGATAAATGAAAGTGATGTACAATATTCAAGGACTCTACTATATTAAACACTAAAAGAATTGACTTTTACAAGTTATTACAAGCAACTAGTTGGGTTTTTTTCCAAATAAAATTTTAGGTCAAAATCAGAAGAAAGCAAACCAAAGAAATCAAAAGAGCCTTACAGTCTGCATGAAATAAAAGCATTCCTCACTTAAAATAATCTTAGTAATCTAATTTGAGTTTCTACGCACCAATCATCAGCTTAAAGTACAATATGCAACAGTTTCTCTCATTCCAGAAATATACCACTGAAATTTCAGCAGTCTGTCCACCTGGATAAATTTATAGATCTTTATACACCCTCATCTTTGAGGCAGAAGTGGGATTTAAAAAAGCTTTTGTACCCTTGAGCAGAAGAATTACAAGCTTTGAAAAAGGACAACAGATATGAATTATTATTTCTTCTTACAGGTCTGTATTTAAGTTCAGGCAATTTATGTACTGCCCTACACATGAATTCTGCATTCCCTCAAAGAATAAGAACTTACATGCTGCTGCAGGTATACAATTATTGGTAAATATTTTTCCTCACAGTCAGTGTTAGGACAAGTAAAATAAATATTGCTTTGAAGCCATTCTGCTCATCATCTAAACAAGGAGGAGTAATAGCTAAAATTTATCACACTACTTTTCTGCTTACCTCCAAGAGAGAACAGGTTCTTCTTCTCCATTAATACCAGGTGAGTTTCTTTCAATAGCACATGGAGGTAGAAGGGAGGGACTGTGTATGTGCATGGCAAGCTCACTGCTCCCTTCCGCTACTGCTGACATCAGTAAGCCTACCTATTTATAATCCCACCATCTGACCAAACAGCCAACAGAGTACATCTAGAGATTTGTATAGCCTGTAATCCTGACATATCTACTTCAGCCAATTCAAAAGAGAGTATTAAGTAGCTTTGTTATGTCTTCTGTGGCTTTATACCATAAAAAGAATCCAATCCTGTTTTCCACACCCCTTTTATTTTTGAAAAACAAGTTTAATGGGAAGTTTTAGAATTAGAACTCGTCCTCCCTTCATGCTTTTTAGCTTTCCCCATTTCTCTGCCTGTAAGATACCCAACTACACAGCTCAGGTGAGCAAATGTTAGTGCTTAGTGGAATATTTACACAGCAGAAGCAAATATCCATTTACATCCAGTTAATTTGATCATCAGTACTACCTACAAAATTATCGAAGCTTAAGATCTTCACAAATCAATTACACAAACAAAAGTACAATATTTATGCTATCAGGAAAACAAACAACTAAGCAGTGTTTAAAGTAAGGTAACACACACAAGCTTGACCTCATTGTCAGTTAAAACTCGAAGCTGCTTAAAAGCAATTCTCAATTGAGTTACCTTCTCGCACAGTCAAACCTAACACACACAGCCGTGTCACGGCTGCTTACAGCCGAGTCTGCTCACTGAGTGGGAAGGAATGCAGTCAACAAACTCTGGGCAAGTGCTGTCATCAATGGCAACATCCTGCAGGTTTCTGTCACTGGTAAATGTTGCTTCTAGATCTGTATCGGGCCACAGTGTGCTTGGAAGTGGCCTGAGCACTGCTTCAGTGAGAGGATAACATCTGCCTGAGTGCCTGTGTGCTGAGTGAACATCACTGACGGTTCCTTATCTAACCTTTCTTACCTGAGAAGTCCTGCCACCAGCATTCAGCCCCCATTATGCCAGACAAAACAGAAATCTCAATCAGCTTTCCCTAAACGTGTAAGCTTGAATGAAAGAAACAATCAGATCACTCAGCTGTGTTCCAAGTGGACAGCACTCTGCAACCAAAATTCAAGAGTTAACAATACAAAGAATAAAAATCCTTGAAGCAATTTCACTTGCCGGATAACCTGGGGAGGGCCATAATGCAGATGCAGCCAGGCTTGCAGGACAAGACCACCACTAGTAAAAGTTCCAGTGCAGACAGGTATGTGTGGGCTACAACACCAAGATATTGCCCATTGCTAGTGTGTCCTACTCAGGACAAAACACCGAGAATTTCACTTGGAGGCATTAATTACTATCTGGGTCTAAGGACTGTAGCTAAAATATACAATTAATACAGTAATAAACTACTTGACATTTTTAGTCCTGCTGTTATCTTGCAGTACTGAATTTTACATACTGCTTATCTAATTAGCAATTTACTTTTTATGGCATTCACAGATTAAATAGTAAATTTATCACTGTTAAAAAAATGCATAAAAAAGCCCAATAGGCTGTTAGAACTCAATGGATATGTATCAATTACCTGCTTCTCAGAATTATCTGTTCTTAAAAATTCCCAATAGGGACATATCTGCGAAGCTGAGAGCTCTTTGAACCCATTGTCTCTCCTGTTATAAACAAAAGCCTGTTTTTCAAAACTATCTGATATTTCATCTAACCCTGAAATAGTAATGATTATTTTTTTTAAATAATATCCATGAGAAACTGAAGTCTGAAAGCAGCAAGAATAGCAGGAAACCTAGATTACTAGGCTAAGAATAGGCATTCCTCCAGATTAAATTCCTGCTTTATTAAATACTCTATTTCTTCAGTTGCTTTGTACCTACTGAGATGACATCTCATCTGTGATGGACCAACACAGTCAAGTCTCCAGGGAAAGGCAAATAGTTTTGTTATATCAAAAAGAACTGGAGAAGAGAGCATAGACAAGAGGCTTCCAAATGGCTTGGAAGCAGACCAAGATCTTGTTTTTCTATGCAAGTCACACATCAACAAGGAAAGTTGATTTTAGATTGTATAATCACTCAACATTAGGGGGGATTTAATTATTTTACCATTAGTTAATCTTTGGTTTAAGGATTTTATGCATCATCATTAGACAATGTTGTTGCATGTTCTCTTTTCACTTACTTGGAACGATTAAAACACAACAAATTGGCACACGTACAAAAGGTAAATCTAAGAACATAATGACGTGGTCTCTCAGCTCTCATGTGCCTTATACGAAAACCATATCACAGCTCTGACCATCCCTCTTGATCCTCTCTGAATCTTTTCTGTTTTACTGTCTCCTTTTGGAAATGACAGAGACTATAACCATGCACTGGGTCATTATAAGTTTATACATTGGCAAAATCATCTTTTCTCTTTTCTTCTCTATTCCTTTCCTAATGCACACAGCAAATTGGCTTGTATTGAGTCTATCCAAAGTGAATTTAATCTCATTTTATTATCCACTTACTTTTGTAAAATCTTTCTGCAAGTCTTCAGTCATGTCTCCTCTTATTACTATGAATAATACTTTTTTTTACTGCCAGCAAAATGCCACCTCCCTATTAAGCTGCTTTTCTAGATTATTAGCATGTTGAATTAAGAGTTCCAGCATAGATCCCTGTGGAACTCTGAGGCAGAAACCACTCATCTTCATAGCAGACCCTTTTCCGTATCTCTGTTCTTACTTTGGGTCAAATTATTTAACCATGCAAGGCTTACCATCTTATGCTGTGTTTGTCTAGTTTCCCTAAAAGGGTTCGGGTTGGAGACTAGAAGATGCCTTTTGAAAGACGAGCACGACTGTGCCAGCTGGCTTTCCCTCATACGTTTGGTCGGCACAGCCCTTAGATTCTTTTTATATTTTTACAGCCTTAAGACATTTACACTGTAGATGCACTGCTATACCAAAGAGCTCCTCGTTTTATTCCAACTGTGCTTGTTGCATCAGTCTGCAGAGAAACAGATTTTGTTCTTAAATTTGGCCATCAAATTCAAGTTTGTCTTGAATACTAAGGGGGTACTAAAGAGCTCTCACCAAAGCTGTCCTAGTTGCTGTGCAAATTCAGAACAAAAAGAGAGTGCCTACTCAGAAAACATCTGGAGACCAAAGGACAAGCCCATATTTTGGGCTGGCTATCAAAAACATGACTTCCCTTAAAGGCATGCCTGACCCTTTCACCTCTCTACCTCAATTACAACCTTTTATCCTTCTTTTCACATTATAGGTCTCTTCTCTCTCCCAGTACAAATGTGCAAAAATTAGCACAATTTTTTACCTTCCTGAGTCATTATTTCATCACAGCTGCTAAGGATCTTACTCACAGTCTCAAAATTGTTTCAGTATTTTCTTCCGTGCCAATTCTCTCCCCCACATCTAAGAGTAATTTTTGTAACTTTTTCCATGGGTCCACCACCTTCTTCTCACCTAAGGCTCCACTTGCATTACACCTACAGACATCTGACAATTAAGAATCCATAATATTTCTTGGTAAGTGCATGGTAGTACATTACAACTTTCCTCCAATTTAAGGTCAAAAAGAACCGCAAATCAAGCAACTTGGGAAAGTTTCTGTTGATTAAGCCCTACAGAGGAACACAAGGGGTAATGAGTGGCAAAAATCCCAGTGTCCGATAAGCAAATTGCTTCAATTCATGCTCACTAGGTCAGAGAATGGGAGAATACTAATAGAAGTTATCCAAAAGTTTTATTCACTTACAACCAAAAAGAACTGCAAGATAATCCCCAACTTCTGAGTTTTGGTAATTCAGACATACTTTAGAGTATGACTTTCAGTATGACACTGAAATTGAGGGGTCAATAATTGCTCAGAAACTGTCATTTTGGAAAGTCAGCATCTCTCCCCCCCCCCCCCAAGTATGCAAGTTGCAATAGAGAAACTGCACAGAATACACCACTTAAGGGGTAAATAACACATTACTACACTGCAATAGTACTGCCATGGGACTAGTGGTTGCCAGAAATAAAAGATAAGAAATAAGAAACAACCAGGGTTGTAAACTGGGGAATTTTTTTTCTAATATTTTTCATGTCAACTTGATACAGCTAGGTAACAGATGGTATATTATGTTTTTCCTGCCTTTACACAATTTAAAAACAAGCTACAGATGGCTATAATGAAATCCTCATTAACACACTTATATTTTCACAGTTCAGTATGGCAATAATGAAACTTTCAGGTCTGGAATTTCCTGTTGGTTAATTAGTGGTTAGGTTAATAGCCTGAGGAAGTGCACAACCCAAAAAGTTTCCGTATTGTTTAATCATATAATTACTATATTCATATTTCTGGGAAAGCTCTCAAGACAGATTTAATGTCACAGTAAAGCTACCTTCATAACCCTCCCTCTGTTTGTGAAACAACTGTATTATTTTCTTTAGCAGAGCGTGTAGGCAGGAAAGCCATGAACAGGCCTAATTCAGTTGCCTCTGGGAAGTTTCAGCTTGCTTTTACTTTAGAGATACCAACTTAGAGAATTCTTCCAATATACATTACACCAAACACACTGTACAGAAAAGCTGGGATCAACAACTACCGGTCTATTGCTACAATGCCAGTTTATAATCCTCTACAAAAGCTTGAAATACCATATATGCTTAAAAGCACAACAAGATATCCCTAAACCTCAGATCTAGAAAAAAGAAAAAAAAAACCACAAACAAACAAAAAAAAAAACAAACCAGAATCGCAAATCTTGTATTCAGGTTATTTCCATAAATTAAGCTGCTGCTATTATCACAATCTGCCATAATGCCAGCTGTAAGTTGCATTATTAAATGCTATGATTAAAACAGCAGTGAAAGATGTGGAATTCAGTGCTAAAAACCCTCTGGACTGCAACAGCCACAAACAGTTACTAAGTGGTGACACAGTGCCTTCATTACCGTGCTACTTAGGCCACCAGACTGAGGCTGCACCCAGGCTGTCCCCCTGCCCAGCCGTACCTTCCCAGAGTGGTGCCACACACCCCCCACACAGCCCATACCCACTCAGTGCCCTGTATCACCGATGCTGGTAACTTAGTGTGACCGGGTCCCAAAACATTACTGAATGTTGTTGAATTTTCTTCCTTTTTAACTTCCATGACCAAAAAACTACCCTGAGAAAGTGTGACACCCCTGTCATGGGGCACAGACCAATGGAAACAACCACGGTGCTTTTTGAAGTGCTAGAGGTTCAAAGAGAATAGCTGCTGCCAAACCATCCTGGAAGGAACATAATGTGGAAAACTTGACTTGTGACTGAAGTTACAGAGTCAAAAAGAGACAGGATCCAACTATTTAACAGCTGTAATGCTAAAAATATCTTTTAAACACAGCAAACTCACTTACGACAGAGAACCACAGGGAAATAGAATTTATATTCTCTAAGAATCCCATTATTATGATGACTATTCTGTAAGATTCTGGAGCCCTCCCATTTCTTTATACAACAATTTATTTAGGCAACATTAAGGAGAATTTAAACAGTATTATTTTCCTTAGCCAGCGGAAGCAGAAGCCACGCACAACAAAGACTTTCTGGAACACTAAATGTCACTATGGGATTCAACAGTCAAATATACCCAAAAAAAAACCCTGAAAAAATACCCAGTTTTCAGAGATCTGAGAATTACAGCTCCAAACAGTTACTGTGCTTCCTTAAATCACTTTCAGAGGCCTAGAAAGTTAATCAAAAAATGACAGACAAAATAAAGCTCCCACACTGATTTTCTTCTGGAAAATCTCATGTTTTAATTCAGAAACTTTCGGATCCAGTTTCACATACAAGTTTTCATAATCATATCCATTCCTTGACAGAACAGTCTGTACTTTGACAGATCTTTTTATGGCACTGTTGCTGTAAGAAATTTAGCTGTAGCTCTAATAAGAAGTTAAACAAGTTTCTTGTTCTGCATATTTACAACAGTATAATGCTGCCTTTAAAAACCTGTACCTCTGGTCAGGTTCAGTAACACTGGCTCTTCTCCTTACAAAATAAAAAGTTCAAAATAATTGCAATCTTTCAATGCTAAAGAGTCTGTGAAGCAAGGACACCTTGGGTTTGCTTCATCCAGCACTCCCTCATGCCATTCTTCAGAACAGTGTATCTGGTGGTGTTCTCTTAATCTTTTGAGCTAGTTCCTGTGCTTATTAGATGATAAAAACAAAAAAGCGCAAACATTATACTACAGTTATAAACTTTGTCAAGCAAATTTAAGAAACCTCCTCAAAGTGAAGTAAACACAAGACTATGGAAAAATGATACAGTTAATTGCACTGGGCTAAGTACTAAAACTTGTAATGAAAAGTCCTCCCTTTTAATGACATTAAACAATTCAGATCAGTTTGTTCCACAGAAGCTGAAGCTGATTTTCAGGAGGGCCTTCATTCCAGAGGGGTAAGAAGTCGTCTGGGGAGCAAAAGTCCATAGCTGCAAAGCTGGCATGTGGGAAGGAATACGCCTCAGGTTCCCTGCCACCCATAAAAAAGGAATGAGGAAGAAATACAGTGTTCTTTCTTACTTACTATGCATACACATAAGCTACTTAATTCAGATAAGCACATATCTTTGGAATCAGTACCACAGACAACTAAACTGGGAATGTATCACACCCGCTTCTGGAACGGGCAGCTAGTCATGTTTGTGGATTCTCTCTAGCATTCTAAAGAAGAAAGCTCAAAGCAACAAAGCTGAAAAAAAACCAGAAGAAAATATACCTTCCAAAACCCAGACTTCATTCTAGATAGAGAGATGGTATGGTACCATTTACAAAATAGTTTAAAATATCTCAAAAAAGATTAAATGTAACAGGTCGGCATGCTGAAAACATTGAGTTTTTGTTTTTTTTTTAAATGGCTAATTTGGTTTGCTCTGCTTCAAAACTGAATTCTAGAGTAATATTCAGAAGTACAAGTGTTCCAGTCATACTCAGTCTCTATAACACATGGTTTTTGCCCAGCACAGAGTAGACCCATCCAAGCCATGAGCAGCCACAGCTCCTCCAGGAGAATGCTGTGGGAAATGGTGTCAAAGGCTTTACTACGGTCCAAGTAAGCAAAACCAATAGGCCTTGTCATAGCAGTACACTCGGTTGGTCAAGCCTTCCACAAACCCACTGGCTGGGACTGATCCCCTGGTTGTCCTGTACACGCTGCATGATGGCACTCTAGACAATCTGCTCCATAACCTTCCCTAATTGCATGGGTGTACAGCCCATAAGACAGTGCTATACCACTTGTGTAGACCATCTCCTCCACGCAATAGTACAAAACGTGTTTAACAAAATGTTGTAGATTAATGTATCCCAAGTTCTTAGAAGCTCTTCACAGTGCAAGACTGTCAGCTTGATTTTCTACCAACTCAGAAAAGATTGAAAGGAGAGCTGATAAAAGTATTTAAACACTTCTGTTTGTGTGGACTACAAATACTGAAATTCTATCAAATTAAAAAGCTTACAAGGAAAAAAAAATGAATGAAAGCAAGAGGAAAGAAGCAATTCCAACAGCACAGTTCAAAGAAGCAGAGTTCTGCTGGGGGTGGAGGGGGGGAAGGTATTATATTATTGTAGTTCTGTACCAGTCACAGAACATTTGGTCTGCTTTCCCCGATATTATCTACTTTAAAACTTAGGAATGCAATACACCAAGTTTTTATGATTCAGTGTTTTACTTAGCCCTGTAAACATTGCAAGCCTTCAACAGAAAGGCAAACAGTTACAGTAAGTGGCTATTTCTGGCAATTTTTTTTTTTTATCAAACAACCAGTCCAAGTTAGACAAGCATATCCCAGAACTGAAGGAACAGTATGTATCAAAACTGCAGGTTTTGCTTGGGTTTTTTGCTCTGTTTTCCCTTCCCCTTGTGGGTTGTTTGTAGAAACTTAAAAGCATCTTTTCATAAAGGTTCCTAAAGACAGAAAGTGAGCTCTTGTAACAATTTTTTGAATTTTACTATAAAGAAAGACAAACAGAAGTACCTATCAAAAAGATATAGCAGGCCTTAACAGCATAGTCCTGAATTTCACTTTCACATCAGCAAACAGAGATTTACTTTCCCAATGAAATAGAGTGCCATCACGGACACTAACAGGCTTTTATTCACAATGCTGAGGACTTATGAGAACTTGATACACAATACACAAGTTTTTAAATGCAGTCTCTCAAAATAAAATTGCAGTCCTTTTGCGATCTAATGTCTTGAACTGCGACATTTTGCCAGGCAAAATTCTAATACAGGAAAGACTACTAGTCAGGAGCTGTGATACACAAGAATGTACATGCATGTGTACATTTCAGTATCTTGTTTTCTGTTTTAAGAAAGAATAATCAGAATTGTCGATGACTTACATTTGAGTCATTTGAAAAACAAAACCCAAAGTACAATTCACTTGCTCCTTCCATTGCCAATTCATAGCAGCTTGAGGAGTTTCTGCAATAACTACCATAAATCACAGATGCTTTAGTTTACATGTCCCCAGTACTGCAGAAGCCTGATGTGTGGTACAAAGAGCAAACAAGCTTCCTAAATAAAGTGAAAAAAACTTCTCTGTCCCTTTCCCTCATATCAACTTCTACCTTTGGTTCCTCCTCCTTCCAAAAACATCTATTTAACTACAAGTACTAAACTACTCAAAACTGATTTACAACAGTCTTTTATCTGTTTTTTTAAGCCTTTTTTTCATCATTTTGCTTAGATATACACTGCACTTATCATAAAAATAAATAAACAAAAAGAGCATAACATTCCTTGTCTAAGAATGGAAATCCTGCCAACATCAGAAAAAGAGAATTGCATTTTTAATTCTCACTATTTAAGACTTTCCAACTTTAGTACAAGACTTTCCAACAAGCAGTACAACATACAGGTATGGACTGTAGGATCAGATATTTCCACTGCTGGCTTTAAGATTCTGGAAGAACTCAGAGCTTTTCATATACCTCTACTTACAGTTTACACGCAAAATACATGAATTTGGAAAAAGAAACATTCACTTTCCAGAAAAGGCCAAACATAACTTTTGTAGTTAGGAGACAAGTGTGAACATAAGCACCTGCTCATCAGAGAAAGCCTAGACACATTAAATATACAGCTTGATACTTACCACTCTTACATTTTTCGTTTCTATTACAGAAAAACACAAAGCCCTCAGTGAAGACGCTGAAGCCCAGGGGTGTCTCAACAACACGCTGAGGCTTTGCCAGCCCAGACTTGATCTGTGCCCTTAGTCACTCGTCCTGCCTGCACTGAGCAGGAGCAGCCCTGGGGCAGGGGCAGCGATGCTGGGTGAGAGCGGGACACGGGGGCAGCGCTGCCGGGCCAGCAGCAGCGCGGGGAGCGCCTGTCGCGACACGAAATAACCTCTGCAGCAAGAAAGTATCAAAAGTGCGTTCAAAGTATTACAGTAAAACCTCTTACAACGCTTAAAATCACTAATTTTAAACACTCAAAACTGTATCCCAACACTGTCCTTTGACTAGGGAGTGGCAGACTAGCTTTTGGGCTGCTGGGGAAAGGTGATGGGCTGTGGTCGTAATCCCAGGGAACTGTGCGCTCTGAGCAGAGATGTTACTGTTCCCACCTGAGCAGAAAGGGCAAGAGAGACTGCTGTTCCTGCCAAATTGGCAGTAAGGAAATACAGGTAGGTAAAACCCTGCCTTTCACTCAGAGATGTTAGTAAAACTAAGCCAGCTGTGAGGAAGAAAACTTCTCCTCTCCAAGGCATGCCTTGCAGGTGCAGTGCTGAGAATTTCCTTCCTGTATGCTTGCTTGGCATGAAACATCCTCAACGTTGTATTACTTCCCGTATGTGAAAACCAGTCTCAAACCTGCAGGTACTTACCCTGCCAATTCAAAGCACTGCAACCTCAGAGCTTAATGCTGCTTATAAAAACAGTCTCTGACATCCTTCAGTTAAAGTCAACAAAAATGCAGATGTCTGGAACACAATATACTAACAACTATCTCCATAAGAAATGCTATGTTTACCTAGACAACCTAATTTTAAGGGTAAACTATCTTCCTAGAAAACTGGCTACCTGGGAATAAACTATTTGTGTATGTAACTGTACATACACATGTGTACATAACTATTTGCTGGAACTGATGAGACCAATAAATTAATGTAGCCCTTCAAGTTACTGTTGACAACTGACACGTTTTGCTTTCCAGCTCCAATCTGATCTTTCCTTTTCCATTACCAAAACAGCCACTGCTTAGTCGTTTGATGTGGTAGATGAATAAACTGGTATTGCTCAGAAATCCTCTTTCTGGTTCTCCCTCTAAGCAGGTTTCAGCAGGGACAAATAATGCTGAAGCCAGGCAAAAAAATGTGCTGTAATATACCAATTAGACCAGGTCTGCAGCCAGGAAGACAGACATTTTTCAAGTTCACAAGTAATTTTCTCTCTGGGGATGAGGCAACAGAAACTGGTTGGTTTAGCAGAAGCCATGAAAAAAGAAAGCCACAGGGTGGCACTGCAGGCAGGCTGTATTTTGAAACTACTTGGCTGCTTATCCTTTTCTGGGTAAATCAGAGCTTGTCTAATCCCATCTGTATAAAACAGGAGAGTGGCTCATTAGGTTTTCTTCAAGCGTTGTGTTGTCCAGCAACAAATATTCCTAGAATATAAATCACATCATAAAAGAGGCACCTACTTTAGAATTGTCAGGGTATTTTATAACTTCATTAAATGGTATTTAAAAATATTAACACAAGAATGCTATTGTAAAGATAGGTTAGGAATTGATACCTATTTTGGGTTTCAGTTCATTTTGAAACAATTTAAGAAAAAAATCTTCACAAAGCATGTGTATTTTCATGCAAAAACTAATGAATATTCTTCACACAATTATTTTTTTAACAATGTCGAGATGGCAAAATCTCAGAGCGCTCTCTTCCTCCAAAAGGAAGGACAGTATTAACCTAAGAAAAAGTCTTAACACTACATTCAACACTATCACATCCTTTTAAAACATTTTCACTCTCATATATAAAAGTCATACATAATTTCAACCAAAATAGACAACTTATTACAGTAGTATTTCAAAGCCAGACTTTGAGTCTATTTAATCTGCTTTGTCGGATGCTTTTCCCCCAAATTTCAAATGCCTACCATTTGAGTTAAAAGCAAAAAAAGCTGCAAAAAGAGCAATTCCTATTCATTTACTGAAGAAACTGATTTTCAAAGGAGATTTGCAGGTCATCCATTACTTTCTACTTCATAAAACAAAAGTCTCTTCAAGATATAAATTTGATATTTAAGTAGATTCTGAACTAACAGATAATATATGACTATGCACAACCATTTTAGTTGCTCTAGTCCCAGATCATTTTAAGTCTTCAGTTTGAAAGTATGATCGCTAACAGTCCTCCTCTGATGTTTCTAGTAACAAATGAAAAATTAACAAAAGGCTTTATTTTAGTTCGGTTGCACCATAATATAAATTAGAACACCAATTCATCTGCTGTCATTTTTCTCACTCCAGAGAGCAAGAATTCTAAAAACTAGAATTTTATTTCCTCAGACAGAAGTTCAAGAGCGGACTGGTAATTGTTCCAACTGCCAAGTGGAACGTAAGCCACTCTTTCTGCTACAAGATTGCTCCCTGTATTTTTCAAACTGTTTGTATATGGAGATTATTTTGCTATTAGATAGCACAACAGAAATATACTGACAAAGAAATAGACCAATATAGCTGTGACTTCAACATTGGATAAGGCAGATGATTATGTAATAGCGTTGATTGCCAAAGCTATACAAATTTGACTATATTATTTACCTACTTTGTGGACTCTTACACTACGTGCTATTAAATGGTTTCAGAACATATGCCCGACAAATACTAAATGAAAAAGTTAGTGATCTAGGAAAATAAATTGATTTTGGTACCAAACCCTCAGTGCCTGGTGGCAATATTGCTTAAAAATGATACATTTAATAGAAATTAAGGCACCTCCTCCCAAAAAAAAAAATACAAACAAACAAAACCACCAGTCTATAAAACACAAAGGAAAATACTACCCTAAAGACTTATCTATTATTATTTCCTCTTCTTGGATTGGGAGAGCAAGGGCTTCTGCTGAAGTGTTGGTGTGTAAACACTGTGTGACTATGCCTACAACACTTCATACAGTAACTTCCCAGTTCACCCATTATATGAACTACGACACTGTTTACATGGAACACTGCAAGGTCATGTGCTGATGCAACTAATGGAAGTGAAGTCCATTAATTCTAAATAAAATAACTATTTAAGCAAAAAATAGACACACTGTATGCAATCTAAAAGTGTTTCAAATAGGCTTCTCTGTCCCCCTCTATTGACACCTATACTGTTACTAAATGAAAGCTAAATGGAAGTGGGCAAGCTCGGGAAGTAGGTACATTGCTCATCAAGGCCATATCCTTACAAGTGTGGACCTTGAGAAAGCTGTGTGTAAGAAATATGGAAGTCATTAGCATGTCTTCTGTTTGAATTCTGTTTTCTTCTGCTTTTTAATTTCCTTACTTAAGGCAGAGAAATGTTCATAGTTAATTTGTCCACATTTTGCACAATTTTGGAATAATGTCTCTGGACAGCAGTAGGAAACATGGAATTAAACTGCTAATTTTGCTAATCATATTTCTAAAAATCAAATTGCTAATCATAATTTTCAAACTAGCCAATGTAGCTGGTCATTAGTAACTGGAACAGCACTTGATAGTCTATGATATGCCTCTAGATGGGAGGCCACATGCACACACAACATCCCCAAGGAGGGGGGGGAAAAGTCAAATACTAAAATTTTAACTCATAAAATAAATACCAAAGAAACAATTCGGCCAGTGCTAGTCCTGTCTCACCCAATGTACAACAAACAAACAAAACAAAGAAATATAATCTTTTTTTTTTACATCTCTGGTATCTGAGAACTTCGTATCTATTTATTTATGCAGATGACTAAATAGTTCTCTTCATGTTTCAAAGACCGTTGAACAGAAGTATTTGTTCAAGAACATAAAGGACAGAAATTAAGTGGCTGTGTAGCTTCTGACGCTGCAATGCAAAACATTTATGTCCAATTCTTAACAACCGTATCACACAATTTTACACTCTTCCTCCAATTGCAATCAGTATTTAGCTCAAATTTCTGCAAAAAACAGGAGTTTTAAAAATTCAAAAAGCAAAACAAAACCTTGCACACAATTATTCTTAGCCAGCACAGTGAGACATGTTCTTACATTCCCATGAAAAGCTAACAGCACAAGGAGCATGGCTGCATGATCCCTTGAGGCCAGGCACAACTGAACTCTTGGACAAAGAACAAGTCCTGGTCCCTATCACTTGCTCATACACACAGATCATGGGAATTCATTTACTCTGGGTCACTTGGCAACACAGCTGCGTGTGTGTCATTTGTTTTTAGAACCCAAATGTCTCCCTTTAAGTGAACAACCAATTACTACATGATCCAAAGAAAAAAATCCAGAAGGGACAAAAATACCTCTAATTGCTAGTAGGGTATGCTAGAGAGCATAAGCTAAACAGACATGCAAAGACCATTTCCGAAACTATCTTATGGGTACAAATTCTGCCACATTAAAATCTTCAGACAGGTGACTACTATCATCATATCACATCGAGGAAACCACAATGCAGGAGGCCCATCACATATGACAATCTCGTCTCTGTCTCTTCCTGACACAACTAAAACTTATGCTTCCAGAATTTTTCTACCAGAAATGAATTTATTATCTACTTACAAGACAGGTTAACAACAACAGCTATCAATAGTATCTAATGGATTAAAAAACTACTTTCCTTCCTGGACTTCTACTCAGTTTTAACTCAGAAGTCATAAAGACTTCTTTAACAATTTCAGTAGAACTGAGGAGTCAATGTGGATGGAAAATTTACATAATCATGTAACTGCAGCTACCATAATACATAAGTAGTTTTGTGTTGAAAGTTCTGGGAAAGCCACAAGTTAAGTTTGTTAGACAAAGCTGATGTAGTACTGATTCAGACATATTAATAGGGACCAGAAAAATAAGCTACAGCTTTATTTGTCACTTCATATATGTACAGAGGATCAAACAAGCTGTGACTTGCTGCTAGGAGATACCAGAATTCACCTGTCAAATTAGGAGTTACACTAGGTAAAAAGACAGGAAACAGACTGAGTGATTCTGAATACCTTCACACTCCTCTTCTTCGTAAGGTCCACCAAACTCTCACCGTCTTCTCAATCTAAGGAGCAGCCATTGGCTACGCAATCTCACTGCTAATCAGGTATGAATTACAAGACCACACCTTCTAAGTACTCACCAGCAGCCTACTCACTAGTAGCCTCCTTGCTAAGCAAAAAACAAAATCAACATGACTTAATAATGGGTGTTCATAAAACACTTCACAGCAGTGCACTATTCCTGTGCATGCAGTCACGTAATTTCTCAAGCTCACCATCACTGTCTCAAAATTCCATTTTCTACAGACTTGCTTATGAGAAATAAGGTTGAACAGGGGATAACTCTGTCATGGAAACATTGCAGACTACATGAAACATTTTTTCAGACTGCAAGGATGATCCAGCATCCTTTAAATATATTCTATACTATTAGCTTTCTGGTGTCCAAGGTGGCTAATAAGGATACCGGGTCAAAAACAAAGAATCGTAACACAACAACAAAAGCTTCTGAGAAAACTTCAAGAAAATTTTACGTCTAGGCTGAGCTATCATTTCTCTATCTTAGAAATTAGCAATTGGTGCTGTTTTTTAGCCCCACTTACGTGACTGGATAACTTTATGACAGCTGATGCTAGGTGATGCAGCTAAGTGACTGTATGAAGGAAATTATAGAATCATAGAGTAATTTAGGTTGGAAAAGACTATTAAGATCATCAAGTCCAACCATCAACTTAACACTGACAAGTTCTCACTTTCTTCCTTGGAGGGATGAAAGTGCCTCTTCAGGCTGTCCACTCCAGTTCATATTATTTTAGAAAAAGATCAAAGGAAATTGTCCTTTCCATTTTGGAAAAGGTACATACAAACTTGGCTGCCAAAGGATCCAGTTGCAGGCCTTGGTACCCCACCCTCATTTACCATATAGCTCTTCCTGAAAAATCTCAATATTTTATTGCCAAATTCAAATCTGAAACTCCCGCTTACAGAAGCTTGTGAGATGTAAATCATCTCCTTCCTTTCTCAGCATCCTGTGCCTTCAAACATGACACTGTCATGTTCAAATGAGACCAGATTACCCAGCCTAGACATTTAAAGTGACACTAAGCAGGCAACATTGTGGTCAAGCCTTTCAATTCTTTGATATGGCAGTTTTACCTCTCACCAGTCTTGTTCACTTCCAACAAAGTTATAATAACATAATACAATTTAAAGAATCCAACAAAGCAGAACTATCGTTGTTTCACTGTATTTGCTGTATATGATTAAGCTTAAAAGCAAGCTGAATGATCTCTTATACTTACTAATATTTCAGTGTGCACTAATTGCAGCAGGAATCCTTACCAGCTGACCAAATTAAATTAGAAGCCAGAGTATATCAGCTGGGACTATTAAATGCCATGGTGCAATGCAACTCTTCTACCTAAAAGTCAGTTAATCAAAACAGCTCAGATCAGTAAAATTTGGTTCAGGCCAGGTTAGAGTACCTTCCAGAAAATACTGAACTTTTTCTGACGACAAAGCCAACATTTAACAACAGGAATCCGTGGTATCCCTGACTCTTGTAGTTTAAAGCTTTACATGAAGCATCAGAGGTGTTATGAAAAATGTGCTCCTTATGGAGTTTTTTAATCTTTTTAATTTATTTTTATTACTGAGGCTCTTTGCATGTCAAAATGTTGGTTTGATCAGTGAAAGAATCCATCAGAATTTACCTTGTACTTAATTTCTTCTTGATTTAATTTCCAGGATATCAGTTATTTTTCTGTTAATTGTAAGGTCAAAGAGGACCTCATGGAAGCAATAAGCAGCAGGAACTAAATAAACAGAAGACCGGATCTTTAATGCAAATGTGTTTCCTGGAGGAAAGGAGTAAATCAGTGCAGATAATGTGGTACAGAAGCAGGAAAAAAGTTTAAAAAAAAATAAAAATCACATGTTCTAAAACAATCTGTTAAAAATATTTCTCGCTGGAACATAAGTAGCTCTTCAAAACCAGTGCCCTGCTGAGGAATTTACATACTTGCCAAGGTTTTAGTTACTAATCAAAAGCAACAGCTATTTGCTTTGTGGATGAAAAGTTGCAGTACTTGCTCAAAATTAAATAAAACAAACAAACAAGCAAACAAATCACAATTATTTTAAGTTACAATACAGCTGCCCAGTGAGAACTGCCTGTGTGAGTGCATAACTGAGACAAGCACTGCAGAATACATCTCCTTCATCAGAATTTTAAAGAAAAAGAATACTGTCAGTACAATTAAGAGGCCTTCAGAGTACTGAACCAGTTGAAATAATGCTTAATGCTTTTCAAATCCACCAGTTACAAGGTCACACCAGGGTAATTCCACAGCATGTCTCCTGATAACCATGCTTCTGGTCTGTCAAAGAACACCATGCATTCATATGAAGAGTTAGAATTTAGAATTTATCTTTAATAGCCAGAGGACATGACTACTTAGAAATTATACGCATTTTCCAAAATCACTGGTCAAACCTAAATCATTGCCTACCCTTATTTAATAAACCACTGCTACAGACACTAAGACATCTGAATTAAATATGTTTTCAAAAATTAGTTTCTGGCTGCAGGAAAAGGCTCCCTTCACAGAAATTATTTATCTCTACATGAATGTGGTATCCTCCCAAGTACATCCAACATAACTTGACCTGTACGACAGAACTCCTTGTGTTTCAACAAAAAGATTTCACTCCTGATTAATACCTGCAACTGTTTAATATAGAAATTAAACAAATTCAAGATTTTGATATTTCCTCCTATTCCACCCCTCTGAAAAAGCTGAAAGTAGCTGATTAGAGGCCCTACTTCTTCAAAAACACATCCATTAATTGTTACTAACAGTCAGATCCTAGCATTAAATATATTTTATCAACATTTACAATTAAAAAAAAAATAATGAAAAGTGAGTACCATTAGGAATCAAGAATTACAAAAAGGGGATACCAATAAGTAGCCCAAGAGCCTAAACACAGCTCCTTAAATAGCCTAAAAAGTTTTTTCAACATCCTTCTCTCACAGAACTTTGGCTAAATGTAGATAAGCAATGGGAAATAATGCAATAGTCATTACAAATATCAAACTTCATAAAAAGTCTACATTTGAAAGATGAATTTATATTTCAGTATAAAGCACAATCAATATTACAACAATATTAGGTTTATGCTGTAAAGCTTTCAAGAGTTAAGAATCTTTCAGGAGTGAAGTATATCTGCTTTCCCTTCCAGTCCTGCACCAGTGACTCACTATTGCTGCCTTCTCCCTTTCTTATCAGACCCTGTTCCTCTGCTCCCATCAGCAGCATGGACTGGTTTCCAACCTGATCCATGGTCAGGATTCCTACTGCAGGGAGGCTAACTCTGCACTTCAGCACAAATACTAAGAGGCTGCCAACACTCTGCTAACCAGTATAAACTGCTATGCTAAAATCACTCTACTAAAACAGTTCCACCTTTGAGAAGTTACCCAAAAAAATTTCTGTAAAAACATATGTATATTACAGGAAGACCAATTTGACCTTTATGCCTGTACTCAATGCTGTTCTAGATTGAGCTGCCTCTGCGTAAGAGAAACTTGCTTATATTTCCCAAATAACAATGTAGGCTACCCTACAGTGTACTACAGATCTGCCATGGGGGTTGGACTAGATGATCTTCAAAGGTTGCTTCCAAGCCAAATAATTCTACAATTTCCCTGAAGAGAAAAAATAAACTGGTGGAAATCAAATGCATAAAAGCATTTTGGCATACTTTCTTCCTGAGTAAAGTGTACTTGGATGTAACGCTTAGAAGCATAAAAACTATTAAATTAATTTTAAAAACAAATGCAACACCATTCTAGTTGGCACTAAGAAACAGTAGAACAGTACACTGAGTTGAATAGGGGCAAAGAAGCACTTTAAAAGATAATATAAGAAAAAGACGAAAGATGGCTCAGGCTATCAAAAATTTAAAATGGCTACAAGTGAACTCTTAAAAAAAAAAAAAAACCAACCAAAAAAAAAAAAACCAGTGAGGAGAAGAAAAGGTGAGACTGGCAAGAGGAGAAAGCCACCTGGCCATTTCCAGGTGCCATGACTAATTGGATACAACTTGAACAGACAGGGCTTAACAGGCACTGGGGAAACAATTGACATGCCCCTCAGTAAAACCACCTTTGATTTAAATATGGCAAAGGGGTTTTCTACTTATCCAAGGACCATAAAGAGATAAAAATAACCACATTCTGTTTGTCCTATTGAATAGGGGATTAAAATAACTGGCAACGTTTTAAGTCATGAGCTAGAGGTGGATTCACCAGGTCACAATTGGAAAAGGAGAACTGCCAGTCCTTGATAAGCATAGCAATTACCATTCTTTTATATACAGAACTACTCTAAGGGAGTACAGCTTCCTTAAACAGCAATAATAGCATATCCTTTGATTTATACAGCAGTTCTCCAGCAATACAACCAACATCCTGTTTTCATCTCAAAGTACAGCTGGGCAGTTTGTCCACGGGCTTTATTTATTAGACCCTATAACCGAGAGCCTTCTCATTATAAAAAACAGCACCCTTCAGCTGAGCAGCATTTTACCGTCCTGGTTCTTTCCTCATGAAAATTTTAATATGGCACCAACCCCATAACAGGGCACATAAACGTTTACTAAGTGCTTTGAAACAATGTGACTTGAGTTTATGTTAACTAAAAAAAAAAAGTAACACATTTCTCCCACCCAGGAAGTCCTGTAAAAAAACACCCAATTCACAGATAAAGGATTTTCTTACTTTACGGATTTCAGAGAAAAGAATAAAAGTATTGCTCAAATTATTTAAGCTGTAAGATCTCCTAAAGCCTTTAAAACACACACAAATTCCTGACATCTGAAACCATCTCTGTAAAGTTCTCCCTGGATTTAGAAGTTTTCCCTGAATGTAACAGCAAATCTCTGTAAAATGCCTAAAGGAATACATCTATAAAACATTTGATTAGACATCTCTCCAATTATTCTATGTATTTAATAATTCTGTATCCTGTGTTACCACAACAATCAGAATCCTGTCAGACATGCAATATTTTCCACATTCTTACCCAAGAAAGTAACCAGCTAAATAGCATTTTGAAGGATTTACATGCTCTTGCTCTGTAACCATGCAGGAACTCATGAACATGCCATTCACATGTTGTCACACTTTAGAAATAGAAAGACCAAGAGTGCTTAACTGTTAACCACTGTATTTGTTCAAAACAGTTTTAGAAGAAATTGGTGCTTGTTGAATACATTAAATCACTAAAAACTTCTAAAATGAGGAAGCTTTTTTTTAGCTGTATCTACAAGACATCCCCCCATTTTTACCCATTTATTTTCAAGCAAGAGGTAAGCAGCATTTCAGCACAATCTCAGTGGAAACAAAAAGGCAATTACTAATACAAATATAGGGCAGACTTCTTATTTAGTAACTAATAACCCTGCTACAAGAGCAATAGGGAACCTAGGATTTGCCTAGACTGGCCAAAAAACAGCCTGTGGTAGGGGTGAAGAATAGGCAAAATTACCACCAACACTGCTACAGCAGAAGCCAAAGTGACAAGGTATGCAGGCCAGAACATCACCTAGACCAGAGCTTGTTCCTAGCCTTAGTGGTAGGAGCTAGGTCAGGGACAAGCTGCAGATAGTTCATTTGCAAAAATCTCTCCAAACTTTGTCATGATTTCCCCAAATTTAACTGCTTTCACAGAATGTTGTCATAAAACTAAAGTTAACATGTGGGAGACCAGAGTAGTCAGTCAATCTGGTTAAAAACTACACGGGCAGCTATCCACAAAGATCACAGAAGCAGAACAAGACACAAACAAGGAAGTACTAAAACTCAGCTGAAGCACTGTGAACTTTTGAAAAGTTCTCCCTCACCCTACCAGGTAAAACTTTTAAGTGCCAGGAACCTAAAGCACCTCTTCTAAATGCCATGTTTTCTCTCTCCCCATAAGTATGGATTGGGCTTTGAATGCCACCCAAAGGAGGAAATCCATGGAAAGAACACTGGTTTATCAGAGAAGAGACTCAATTTGTGGCTAATGGCCATCCAGCTGTTCTTCTGACACACATTAAACAATGATTACCAAAATTTTTGAAATTTTTATTAGATGGATATAAAGTCACCAGCACAGTGCTGCAGAAAAGCACTCTTCGGATCCAGAAATTCAAAGCTGACACTTCAAAAATATCCCAAACTACAAGAATATCCTAATGTGAATACAGGTAAAGGAATAAAAGCCTTGCCTAACCTTAAAAAGAGAAAAAGGAATTACCCCAGACTTTCATGATTACTAACAGCTTATCACTGACTGCTTCTGTCTGAAGAGAACATGAAGCTACAACAAACTTAATTCACCAGTTGAAGAGCAGCAGCAAACCTACTCACTTTAGAAGACATGCAAACTTCTTTCTGCCTAGATAGGCCATAAGGGAGGGAGAAAAGAATGCAATCACTGTTAATTGTTCAGTGACTACCAAAAATCAATCAACCAAAAAAAATGGCAAGGGGAAGAGGAAGAATGAATCTCCATATGCAGTATCAGATCCCTGAACTGGCTGTCACTTCCTTCTCACTGTCACTTCAATATTTAAGTGAAAATATTTGTTAATTGTGTGATAAACACAATGGTAGCTAATATACCTAATATAATACCTATGTCTGAGGATGTGATTCACATGTTCTGATGGGTCTCGTTTTACCATCAGAAGCCAAAAATCTTTTTAATGAGTTGAGCTAAATGACTGAATGTTTACGATTTCAACAATTCTATGCCACGTTTAGCTATGCCTTCTTATCTTGGATAAAGCATCACATGCTCTTTTACAAACAGACTGGAAATCTTTCTACCATGTTGAGCATTCACATGATACCACAAACTGACTCAAGGAAACACTCAGTGTATGACTGAGATGTGAAATGTGATGTGACAGGATGTGGGAAAGGCCAATAAGTGTAGATAGAGTTTTCCAGATCTCATTAGGCTTTTTAAATTATTTTAAAATGACAGTCAAAACATGATAAAATATTACTTCTAACCTTGGAGCTTTTGTTTTCATTTAACAGAAGAACTCTTCACATACTCAACCATTTTTCCTTTGCGAGAGTATGTTGTTAGAAAATGACACACTTTTCAATTAACTAAGGTAGAATTTTACAAGGGTATTTCTATCTTAAGTTGCTAAAGTTCTGCCAAGTGGCTCTGACAAACATTTTTACAAAATAAACAATTCACTGGTGTCCTAGTTCAGTAGGTGGGACCAGTTATCACTGTGTGGGAGTGATTAAAGCTGTGTATTCTACCCCCATCT
>JAWWEW010000169.1:18704460-18797419 GCA_035583185.1 Anabacerthia variegaticeps
GTCAGGATATTTATTGTAACATCTTTCATTAAACTGTAATTCTGACTTACAATATCTCTCGTGGTAGGTCCATTTCTTCTGCCAGTTTGCTTTTAAACCAGCACAACTGGGCACTTCATTTCCTACTGCAGATCTCTGCACCATGAGCAGGAAGAGGCAGATTGTCGAAGACTAGACAGATTTCAATCAAGGAATGTGAAGGAATATCCAGCTGTTCTTTAGTGGAGACAGCAGGCAGGACAACTGCCTCTTATACAGAGCAGCAGAGTGGTGACTGACGTGGTAGATAGAGATCTTTCCACAAGACCACTCAATCGGGGTACCAAGTGATTTTACAATTTCCATCTACACTCAACACATATGAAGTACTGTTTGGCATTGTATAGGATGAACTTTCACCATTTATGTGTCATTATTTCCAAACATTCTCAATTCTAACATAAAATCTTATTCTGCATTAAGTGCTGGCAAGCAGTCTGTAAAACCAAAAATCCCATAAACCTGTTAACTGGCAGGCTTTACATACTGGAATTTTAGAATCCAGGAAAATTCTGGGGTGAGTGAAAGGAGTAAGAAAACCTAACAACAGGAGCCTATAAGCAGTATTTTAAAGAACATGACCAGAAAGAAAAAGTAAGAACCTATTCATTTGACTATTTCTAAAATTGTCATAGTACCAACCCCCCTTTATTCCCCCTAAAATAAACCATTGTATATTTTTAAGGTTCCATTTAACCTTTACAATTCATTGAGTTTCTTTCCTCCCTTATTCATTTGAGATTTATGGATAAAGATGCATTACAGCAGTGTATTTTGGGAGAAAGACTGGAAAGTTTGTAAGAATGTTTGGGCGGTGGAAATATGAGAACAGTCAAAGAAAGATGCTTAGAAATAAGACAGAGATTCCAGCAGTTCAGACAGTGATGTCAGATCCTTATTACTCTTCCAAAATAAGTCTCTTCAGATTCCCTCCTATACCCCTCACCATTGCCAACCAGCTCTGAAGAAGTGCTTATAAAATGCTTTGGTTTTCCATATCTTTCACACTTTCACCTTGCTCTTTCTACAAAAGTCAACAAGCATTGCCTGGCATGTTGGGACTATCTCAACAATACCTGTAGGGGAGGGGGGAATACGAGTCCTTCACTGCAAAAGAACCATCAAAACAAAATGCAAAAATTACCTAGATTTCAGCATCCTCTGATCCCTGCAGATATAACTTGGCAGAAACCCACATTCCTCTCCCTACCCCGCAAAAAGCCCCAATCAACCATCAAGAAATAAGAGAAGATTAAGAAGCTGAAAGAATAAAGACACATCTGACCCAGTTCCACCAGTTTATTTCTACAACGAATGTCTTCATAACCTGTCATGCAGACATCAAATTAAATATATCTAATTCTGAGGAAGGACAGTACATAATACATTAATAAAATTACTGCTACTGGCCCCACAAAGCCATAAGTAAACTCTGACCAAGTTGGAAGAAGAAAAAAAAATAAAATAAACCCTATTTTGTGTCTCCAGCTATCACTGCCTGCCTTAAGACCTCAGCTCCAAATCCTGCAATGTCCAAGGCATTACTCAGCTGTAGATAAGAGAGCCAAGAGATCAGCAACTGCAAAGACAGTCAATGACCCTGCTTTAAGGGCCATATGAAAGAGCCTGGGAAACCCTTCTCTCCTCAAACACTGTTGCAAAAATAGTCTTTATGCCCATATAAGTACAAGAGAGTAAGATGCATTAAGCCAGGTAAAATGTGATATGCAATATTTAAACACAAAGCCACATTTATAAAAAGAATCTACAGTTTCAGAGTGAAGTCAGGGAAGAGGAATCAGGTACAGGGAGAACGGGACACAGGAAAAAAAACCCAAACAACCAAAAAAACCCCACACCAGATGGAAGGATCACACTGAAGGCCCAAGCTCTTTTTAAATCTGAAGATTTAAAAGAACACACAAAGCCAGAAGCCGAAAAGGTCCACTGGTCATGTTGGGTTGTAATCCTTTGAGGCAAAAATTAAGTACATCTTTCTTTACTAGTAACTGTGGACTTACAAACTTACTTGAAGTTTAAGGTTCAGCAAAAAGGGACTTTCTCCAAGTAGTGAGTTCTTCAAAAACTAAATGAGGTAAATATAGCCCAAGGAGGGTGCCAAGGAGGGAATTAGTGAGGTTGCCTTGTAATGTGGGTGGAAGGAGAGAATCAAAATTGCAGGCAAGGGGAAGTCAGACACCATGAATCAGAGACCAGCACTGGAGCATACAGAAAAGTTTATGTCTGGTGACTTCAGAGAGTAAATGGAAAAAGCACTAACTTGTAAGAAATGTAAGTTTGGGAACCTAGGAGAAATTCTCAACATACAGTGGACATCTGATTTTTGAGGAATAATAAAGTCTCTGGATTTCAAAATTTAAAAAAAAAAAAATCAAATTCCAGATTTCTGGCTTGAATTTCTGATTTTACACAAATATCTGAAAGTCATCATAAATTCCACTTCTGGAAACTCCACCTACTGCACTATCGTCATCAACTAACACATGCCTTGTGTGCTGACTAACACCCATCCCCATCCATCCATTCAAATCATTTCTATTCTCTCAAAGCAGAAATGGTTACATATTTAATTCTGCATAACATTAATGTTTAATGAGGAGAAAATGTTTAAAACCACAGCTACTAGTAAAGAAAGATGTACCTCATCTTTGCCTCAAGGGCTTACAACCCGGCACGAAAAGTTGTAAACATTTGTATTCTCCACTTTGTTTTAGTAGATGTCTTGGCTCCTCTTTTTTTTCACTAGATACATAGACAAAACATTATTCTTCCCAAGTATAAGGAGTTTTCAAAACTACTGTCAGAAAAACAGTTAAATAATAGCTATCTCAGTAGATTACCTTCTACCTGCAACGTTACATCCAGTTTTTTTATCAGTTTAGTCTGACAGTACAGGACTGATCCCAGTTTCACAAAAGTCAAGAGCAATACCTATAAAAAGTTTCTGGGCAACAGTAAGACAAAGTTTTTGTTGCTACTCTACTGATGGTCCCATATCCTTGAACATTCCTAATTAATTCCTTTATTCAGCAAAGCTCCCAGCACATCAAACTGGGGGGCAGGAAGGGGACACAGACGGACAAAACAATCCAAACTACACAAGCAAACAGTCAAACTGGAGTAAACATAAAAAAAATACAATTCATTTTATAAAAGAAGCAGCAGTTCCTCCAACAGCAACAGTAAGTCCGTATTAAAGGGACAGATGAAGATGCTTCCCTTTCTCTTCCCACAGCAAAACATTTATAAGTTACCTGCTAAATCCCACGTACAGAGCATCAGCCTTTGGAAGAAAATCCATCTGAAGGTCTAACATGAAAGTCAGGTACAATACCAAAATGGAATATTAATTCTCAAGAGGAAACAAGGCCCATGAAGAAAATAAGACTGTAAAATCAATACATCAATAATCCTGGAGTATTAAATGGAAAATGGATTTGATTTCAAAGAAAAATGCCCACATTTCTAGTACTGTTCCTTTGAGTTAGAATGGTGTTTTGTTTCTTGGGGGTGTTGTTTTATTTCTTCCTATTCAAGCTCACCACACTTCTTGTTTAAAAGAGAGCAACAAGTTTACATTGTTTGGGGAGAAGGAGAGAGAAGGGAGAATTATTATTAAACAAGATTCATCTACAGTTTTCAAACCAGGTAGCTCTATTTCCAGAACAGCAATGAAATTCAAAGAAATATGCAGTATTTTTAAAACACACCTAAGAAAGCACAGCTTGGAATTCTTCACTGAGAAGCTCTGCAGAACTAAAGCTTCCAACAAAACCAATGCTTTCTCACAGGAGAAAGCTTACGCCCAGCTAAACATACTCCCATACTCTATTTTCTTTAACTGAAAACAGCAATCCTGACAACTCTAGCCTTGCAGCAGAGTTGACATTAATGCAATCTCCCAAGGGAGATGTTTCATAGATAGATTAGGGACCCATCTTTTAACCACCTATAGCTCTTCATTTACAACCACCAAAAGATACAAAAAAACATACACGTCCCTTCTGAACTGAACAGCCTCCTAGCAAATAAAAAACAAATCCAGGAACTCCGAATTCTGCAAAGATTCCCAGGGTATTCTACTTCCGCACAAAAAGCATTTCTTAAACCATGAAAAAAATGCACTTTTTATCCACCAGTCTATCACCATGGAGATTTTAAATCAGAACACATCTACTGGAACTCCCGCTAGTAAATGTTTAAGTCTACTTTCATAAGGAGTTGCATTTTTAATTGTGGGACCTTACCTCAGGAGAGAACTCAGGTGAATTGTCATCAAGTTTTTAATTGGTTGTTACAGCTCAGAACAGCAGGGGTGGTTTCCCCCTTGAACTCTCCATTGTCCTATACTGCACAGAGTTTCCTCTTCATTGTGCTAACACTGGGCACAGCCACAGAACTCTACAGGAATCCAGGAGCCAACTTCTCGGCTTCTTGTCATCCTCCAATGCCCTGACGTCAGCTCTGGGTTTTAGAGCAGCACATAGTGACAGCAAATACTCACAATGAAGTGCAACTCCTCCCCAAACAGCAGGCAGCTATGTGAACTTAAGTCAGAGTAGCAAGTCAGCTGTTGGGGAAGCAAGTGAGAGCCAGGAGAAAAGAAAAGGAAGTGCAAAATCAGATCTGTTTTAACTTGCAAACATCCATAAAAGAGAACACCTGGCATTCCTGATATCCACTACATTAACAGAGCAACTCATCATACTGACTTGTTAACTTCTAGAAAAAAGAATAAATATTTAGCTGAGCATGCTAACCTTGTTACAACTCCAAGGGCTGGCTGGATAATCCGGCATCTGCTGCTCCCCAGCACACATAAAACTACAACAGTGGCAGCTAGAAACAACAGCAGTCAAGCCAGAAAAACCTGCATGCTTAGAAATTTTTTTTCAAGCTACGGTCAAGATAGTCAGAAGCAGCACTGGACTTCACGGGGACCCATTTAGATGTTGCGAGATTACGGGAGAAACCATTTATTTGCAACTTTAAAATATTCTTAGTGAATTATTTTATCTGTCAGATGGCAGGAGTCCCTTAAAGACCTTCAGTTTCCTCTGGAACCTAAGCTTTTGGTCCCCTACAATGAACTCCTTTCTTATTCCACCCAACACAGATGTGCCTACTCAAAATAAACAGTGATCTTCAGGTTTCCATAAACACTATGATCTCATTTAAAGCACACAAAACAAAACAAGAACCTAACAATAGAAAGAAAAGAACCTAGCCTAAGACAACACCAAAACCCACCTTCCAGTCTCAAGCACTTTTCCCATCAAATGCTTTAATACCTCATTATCTAGCTCTCGCTTTTCTTTTTCACAGGATACCAACACACTTGGACAAAGCTTTGAAATAACTCTGCTGATTTCTCTATTTGTGTATTACCCTCCCACACATTTTTTCACCCTAGTATCCACATTCCTCAACCCCCTAATGTTTTCTTGATCTCATTCCCACAGCAACACACTCCAACAGCGAATATTACCACTGACTACACCATGGACACCCAGCTATGACTTCAGACTTCACAAAGTCTGAGTAATCAAACCAGTTTTTAAATACAACATTCAGTTAATGGCACCAATGTCATGCAACTATTTGATGCTGCCTTTGTTAAGGCAAATACATTAAAAAGAACAACATAATCACCTCAAAAAGTGTTTGGAACTCAGCCGGTAAATTGGCCCCTGGAATGACTAGCATTCAAGTGGCTCCTGATGGGCATCCACCCAACAAGGAGCTAACTCCCCGCTTCAAACATCCAGCAATCTCTGTGGTCACAAATTCTCAGAATTCTTTCCATTTTGTTATTGCGCCATTAGTTGTTCTTCATCGGGGTCATGCGGGTGGGAAGAACGTGCTATTATCTTGAAGACCTCAGTCTAGGAGATGAAGCATATCTAAGGTAGGACTACTTGCTAGACCCACGACAGCCTAACCTCTGGTCCTAGATAGTGCTACCATCTAGTACCACAAGTATAAAAGGTCTTGCATTTATTGATAAACATGTGTATACAACAACGCAGTACACAGAGCAGTAGCAACTCTTAATTCATTGTAAGAGAAAAACGTCGTTTCAGCCCTGACTTACATTTCACTAGTGAAATTCAGACACACACATGCCCCCAACCCCAGTCTGCTGCTGTGGCTTGGCTGGAGAATGCTTGGTTTGAAGCTATTGCTACACTTTCTGTCTCTTTCTGCACTCCACAACAGGGAGGACTTTCATTTATACTTATGACTGTGGCTATGTTGTGATCTGACTCAACTAATCACATGAAAGAGAGGAAGACAACTCGAATCAGTACTCCAAGCTTGATGCCAGACACTTGTCAATACTGTGCCACAGCAGATGTCACCAGAGATCCATAATCTGATTGAAATTATTTCATAAAAACTCAACAGTTACGTGCAAGAAAAAAAGTAAATTTCTTGTTCTTTCTGAAAGTATCTCTCACTTCCTGAGACAGCCCTCGGAACCATGGAACTGTTCTTATTACATTCTTCAAATACATTCACTAGGCCAAGCAACAGTGAATGGGAGCATGAAGACAGACATGAGGGGTGTTTCTGGCAGCAAGTTAACCAAAGCTGTTTGGCTGTGCTCCCTCCCCCATACAACCACCACTATCTTCAGCCCCTGGAGAGCAGCTCTATCTCCTAAGCATATTTTCCTTAGACATACAATGAAAATGACAAAACAAAGGGGATTTCCTTGGGTAAAGTAGGTCAGAAGCTGTTATTTTGTAAGTAAGCATATAGCTTTAAATATGACTTAAGGGAACAAATGAAATAATGTGAAATTCTCAGAAACTGATTACAGTTGAGTTAAAGGTGGATCTCAATGTGCACTCTAATATTTCAAAGGATATCAGTCTTCCCTTTACCTAAATCCACATTTGCTCCACTGTTCTAATGGCATATTAAGCTATAACATAGTTCTTCATGGTAAAATCCCATGTCAACTACTGACATGTACTTGTAATGTAAAATTTACTTACTCAAGGTACAGAACATCCATCAACGGCAGAAAAATTGTGTTCAAAAGGTGGAAGACAAACTACAGACACTTTTTTTATTTGTAAGTATTAAATCACACATTTTCCTATTACCCATAAAACAGACAATGCAAAAAGCCAGTTCAGCTCTGTGATGAACAGGAGCAGACTGTGTCAAATGGCCTGGCAGCCGCACTCTGTCATGAGGGCCGCTCAGACTCAGGGTAAGATAGATGAGCTATAAAAATGCCTTAAAAGTAGGTCCAGCCAAGTTTCTGCTAAAAGAAGAAACTATGTGTCATGTCCAGCCAGTAACCAGGCACACCTCCTATTCATCATATTCCAAAAAATTCCAGCCAGTTGCTGGGCACAGTTTCTATTCACCATATTAAAAATAAAAAAAATAAAAAAAAAATCTAGCAGTGACTCTTTTTAAAAAATTTTCCCTTGTTTACCTTGAATGTACAGTGAGAAGAACAGTCATGTTTGTCAAATTCAGACAAATATTTTTATCCACAACCAGTTTTAATAAACAATTTTTCCATAGGAAAGCATAACCCTGTATTAGGAAAAAAAAAAAAGTACTCCAAGATATGACAGGATCCTTTCCCAAAGCTTGTTCCCATAGATCTGATAACAAAATTCTATATTGAAGAGCCACCAGTGATTACCTCATATAGAAGTTCCAAGCCTAAACAAACATCAATGCTTGAAAACTCACAAAACACTTTAAAGGCCTCTAGCCTTCTTAGCACTTAGCATAAATAAATTGTCTAAACGGTGAAGAGTTACCAGTAATTTCTCCACAGGACATCATATAGTGATTTAAGAATACACTGAGTGGTAAACAGTTTTCAGTTGCAGATTAACACCACTTTGAACCTAACTAGACAAGTTAGGAAGAGATGTAAGGCAGTGTATCACATCATTTGGTAATGCATTTAAAGAAAACGGCTATTTCAACTGAAATTCTTCCCAGATTGCACAGTTTTTCCCATCATCTCAGAGAATCACAGTAAATGCTTACTATTCAAAAATGTATCTGTGGACCATTTTCATTAAAACTGAGAGTTGCTGTTTTTGCTGGTATATCCACATTTTTTTCCTCAAATCCAGAGTTTTGATGAGCAAATGAGACCATCTTCAGGAAATAATTAAGACTAACAATAAAGAACTCTTACAATAAGAAAGACATGGTAACCTGATTTGCTAACTACCAAATTATATGAGAACAACTGATAAAAGGCCTGGAAATATGTCTGCAGGGCTAATGCAATGAACGCTGCCGTTAGCTGCGTGTTTCTCACAACTAAGATGTGGATGCTGACAGACACTTGAAGTCACATAAAGGGAACAGACTACTTTTCCTGACTTAGATGTCAAGCAGCAGCCAAAATTCACTTCATCCAACAGCGTTATGGCAGGCAACAGTCCTAGAGAGACTGTCAGAACAGCCAAAGTTTTAATTGTGTCTTTTTTGCTTGTTTTATGTTCCTACCCACAAAACTCAGGACCTTCAGGACAGACTGTTTCAGTCCCTTCCTAACCTGGAATCAAACAGTATTATCTTATGCTCAGTCCTTCCAACTGTGCTTACTTACCCAGAGTCTTAAAAATGCAGCAATTATCTGTACTGTAATTATACCTTTTACATTGATTAACAATATAAAGTTCCTTTCTCAATGGCTACATATAAATGTGGAATGATGACAAGGCCTTAAGTGAATAAATACCCCTCCCTTTGTGAGTCTGCCATATTTACTATAGCCACCACTTCAAACTGATTTTGTTGATGCTGCAAATACTGCAGTAACTGCCATAATTTGCACCTGTTTATCTGCAGCCAGCTGGTCAGAAAACCAAGTAATCCATTTTTGCAAGTAGCATGGAAGCTTCAAGAAAGTCTTTATGTTAAAAAATACACTCACCATGTACTTTGTCTCTTCTATTTACAGATAACTCCAGCAGTCCTGCCAGTAGTTTGATTCACTCAAGTTCCAACTGAAGTTATTGAGTGAGTTTATTTTCTTCAAAAGTATCTGACTGTTTCAGGAGAAATCCTCCTCCTCCTGACTGGGGCAGTTTTACTTAAGATTTTAAAAACATATTCTTTAAAAGTTACATTTTCTGACATATAAGCAAATCGTCTGAGTGGCCTAACATTTAGAAACAAACAAACCAGCCCTCAACAAACTCCCAACAGATGCTGCTTATTTATTTTCTCTCTCTCCCAGCGTGGGTAGTTACCAGAGCACCGAGGAGGGCCCAGCGCTCCCACACGGCCGCCACTCTCGCCCGGAGAGCTGGAAGCTGACTCCGCACACCTAAGGATGCTCCGGCCGGCCAGCGCTGACCTGCAGAGATGTCCCCGAGGCGCCGGTGCCGGCAGAGACAGCGGGACGGCGATGCCGGGGGCGGGCGGGTCGCGGCTCGTCCCTGCGGGGATGCCCGCACCGGCGCGCCGCTGCTCGGCCGGGCACGGCCACGGAGGGCGCCGGGGGCTCGGCGGGGTGGGGTGGTCCCGCAGCCCCGGCCGGGCGGGAAGCCCGAGCCCAGCCGGCAGAACCGGCCGAGGTGCCGTCGGGGCCCGCGGACGCCGCTCCCGCTCAGGGGCCGCGCCGCTCCATCTGCCCCCGCCCCGGCCCCGCCGCAGCAGCCCCGGGACGGGGCACGGGCGGCCCGCCCGCCCCGGCGCTGCGGATCTGCCTCCCGAACTCCGCACAGCACCGGCCCCGACCCGGGCTGCCCCCTGGCTCTCACCTCACCTCACCTCACCTCACCCAGCCCGCGCACGGCCCCGGCTGCCCCGAGCTGCGCTTACCCGGAGGGCGGCGGGGCGGCGGCGGGCCGAGCGCGGCCGTCCATGCCCGCGGCCGAGGGAGGGAGAGCGGGGCGGGGGCAGCCCCGGGACCCGCCCGCACGGGCTCCCCGCCTCACCTGCTCGGGGCGGGCTGAGCAGGGCGGCCCCGGCCCCGGGCAGCGCCCGCTCGCACAGCGCGCCGTGCCGGGGCGGCGCTCGGGGCGCCGCCGCGCTCCCGCCGCTCCAGGAACCACACCTTGGGCGGAGGGGGGAAAACACAGAAGCTAAAAGAAAAAAAAACAAAACTTCGCGGCGAGAAACTTGAAACGCGGAACCTTCCCCGCTCCGTCAGGCGCGCAGGCACAGAGAGTGCCTGTTCCCATCCCAGCGCCGCCCGCCGCCCCCGCACACCCGGCTGCCCCCCGGGGGCGGCCGCAGCGGGCACTCGGCTCGGCCCGGGCAGCGGCCGGCAGGGGCAGCGCCGCTCCTCGCCGCTGGAATTTTCCTCTCCCCGAGCGAAGCGTCCCGCCGGCCCTCGGGCTCAGCCCTTCCCATTCCAGCCACCAGGGCGCAGGGCGAAATCCCGTCAGGTGGGGACTGTCGTGCCCGGCCATCGGGGCCGAGCCGCCCTGGGATCGGCTGAGCCGCGACCTGCCCGTGTCACGGGTGACGAGCTCCCGGGGTCAGGAGCGGCTCAGCCTGATCCTCACTTCGCTCGTTGTGCGTGACGGCACCGCAGCTCCTCTGTGCAGTATCTAGAGAGCAGGTCTGGCAGTAACGCGCTGCTTACCCGTGTCAGCACACACCGCCCTTCCTGCTGGGCAGTGGGACCAGCAGATGATATTGCACAGTAAATACAACTCTTTACGCAGGTAACATTTTGGCCAGCTTTCAACTTTAGACAAGTTGAAAAACAGCCAATGACAAAGCATTTACACGTTTTTCTTTTTTTCTCCAAATAGAACGTTGCATTCTAGTATAAACGTCTTTTTTTCTGACTAAGATTGTAATAATAATTGGCCAATTGATGTTAACATTCATAATATTCGATGTTAATATGAGTAATATCTAGTATAATACTGTTTATAGCATAGTATAGATATTGTACTTTAATAACATTTTGCCTCTCCTGGTATGTCCTTCTCATTTATACTGTGCTTCTTCAATAAAGATTTTTTTCTGCTTTTACTTTTTCCATCTTCAGTGGAGACTAAACCTGAAGCTGCCTGTTTTGACAGACCCTAGAAGTTGTTCACACCCAGAATAACCACATGCCATTATCAGGCACGCCCCATTAATCTGTGTATGTTTCTTAAACCAAAAAATTAATCACTGGTGAGTCAGATGGGTTTTCCATGGTCCAGTTTTCAGACGGTGTTCATTGAATTGATCAGTTAAGAATCTCCAGAACAATCCCACTGAAGCCCTTATGTAAGTTTTGGATTTGTTTTCTCTTTTGACAGCCCACTTTCTTTTCTCATGCTCCTCAAATTGTTTGGTCCATTCCTAGGTTAGGATCAATGTTGACTAGTTCTTTTGTATGTTGACTGTTCCCTTAGTCGGGGCACAGTAACTTTCTGCATTCAGTTTGTAGCCTCAGTTTAACTACAAAAAACCTTCATGTTTCCAGCCAGCTACTTCTTGGGCAAAACTATTACGTGACAGCATCTTCTAAACGGTAATGAAACTCCCACGTTGCAAAGTGTGAGATGATTCAACACTGTAGTGCTGTTTCGACTGAAGACCCTTCATAGCTGATTGTGTATTATTTAGAATAATTTCATAGGTTGGTGTCATGTCATCCTTTGTAGTAAACTGTGCCGCACCACCAGCAGGTAAGGAACAGTTGTAGCACTCCCTTTACAATCTCATTTGAAAACCAATATGTGCCACAGTCTAATTGTTTGGCAAGTACTAATGCCACAAAGATTGCAATCTATTGAATAGCTCACAAGGGATAATAAGAGAAACTCAGCAGTGCCAGGCAGAAAAGTGGCACCAGGGAAATAATCTAAAAAAATTTATTAGTGGTGACAATTTCCAAAAGAGCCTGGGGGATTACCTAAAAAAGCAGTTCACTGAATGATGTCAATCTCACTTTAAGGAAGGAGAGGTTATGCTTATTTTCTTACATTACCGCATCTCTTATCTTGGTTGTAAACTAAACACATCTGAAATACTGATCACTAGAAACATTGTAGGCTCTAAACTTGAGTGCCTGCAGGTCATGTTCTGCAGTGACAGTTTTATGATAACTAAACTTAAAATAGTTGCATTTATGAGATACTGGAGATACCATTTGTGTTAGGGATCTCAGTTTTTAGAAGCAGATTCTGGACTCCTACGCTATTTTGTTTCTTTATCAATAGAAAATCAGTTCTGTGTTCGAGTCTCAAAAGATGTTGATGAAGACAATGTTCTTTTTAAATTTTTCTATTCTTACAAAGTTTCCAACTTTATCATGACCTCAAGACATTGTTCATATAAAGCAAATGTAACTTTCATACACAATAAACAGAGGGCTGCATCAGAGAATACCAAATGGGATATTAACACACTCTTCATTGTCTCTCCTATTGAATAGGCAAAAAAAAAAAAAAAAACAAAACAAAAACCCACAACAAAACATTTAAAGTTCCCTAGATTTTCCAACTGATCTGTGAAGATATTAACAATTAATGAAGTGGCAGGTTATTAATTCAGGTTATTAATTGCACCATTGCAATAATGTCATCCTTTGTCAATGACTTGAGGTAAAACAATCATTTATCTGGAAAGGCATTAATCCATGTGACAAGTCACCACCCATTGCACTCTGTGAATGTACTTGGTGCCATTGTATATTTACTATAAATGTTTGCAGATTAATGCCCAGTTCTGATTACTGTTAGCATAACCTTCAAGTTATGTGTGTAGTGAGAACTGTTAATTGCAACTGATTTTTGAAGGAGAACTTCTATCTTAGGAAGAGACATGAAGTTCCAGGCACCTTACTAACTATTGGATTTTCATACAAGTTAAAATAAAAAACCCAAAACTTGCCTGCTCTGAAAAAGCAACAATATCCCATAGCACTTTTCATAACAGTTGGGAATTGTCGTAGATGGCTTTAGTGCTGGTGGTTGCTCTCCTTTGTTCAGGAGGTTGCCAGAAATGCAAACACAAATATTTTTGAATTAAAGACACTGTAGAAATACAATAGACTGTATGATTTTCAAACAGGTATGCCCATTATTGTGTGTGATGAAAGCTATTTGAAGTGCTAATTAGACCAGAGGAGTCTTGCAGTGTTTTTCACTATTGTAAAGGTCTGCTTACAAGGTTGTTTTAATTTCTTAATATATAGCAGGTTATTAGTGACATTTTGTGATTAATATATGTAACCTGAATGCACTCCTAATGTAGTTCTGTATATTAGAAATCGTACTGTGTCACACAGTAATTGTTTTGAATAATATTGTGCAAAGTAGGTGTGAAATAGAATATGGAATTGAAAGGTGTTTTCCGTGTTAAATTAATATTCTAATGCATAATTTAAATATATTAGAAAGCTGAGCTGTTTTATTCTGCCAGTATAACAGACATGATAAAACCCAGGTTTTTACCCTTGTAGTGTAAAGATAAAAGAAGGAATTATTATATGACTCTTCCTTTTGTTTAAATGAAAACTAAACCCATGCATAATCTTTTCTCTGCAAAGCAGGCAATCAGCTTACATCACATCCTGTTGAACAGTTGCCCTTTCTGTGTTTGCATTCCAGAATGTGGGTTAGGTTTTGGGAAGCATGCACACACATGTACATAACTACTGAAAATATTGCTGTAGGCACAGGGACAGGTTTTTGTGCCCATTTGATCTGTGCACTTAATTGAAGAAGTGTCCCCCTGTACTTGGCACTGGTGAGGCTGCATCTCAAATCTTGTGTCCAGTTCTGGGCCCCTCACTGCAAAAAAGACACTGAGATGCTGGAGTGTGTCCAGAGAATGGCAACAGAGCTGGGGAAGGGTCTGAAGGACAAGTCCTATAAGGAGTGTGTGAGGGAGCTGGGGGTGTTTAGCCTGAAGAAAAGGAGGCGCAGAAGGGACTTTACTGCTACCTGAAAGGAGATTGGAGCCAGATGGGGGGTGACCTCTTGTCGCAAGTAACAAGTGACAGGACAAGAGGAAATTACCTCAAATTTTGTCAGGGGATATTGGGAAAAATTGCTTCATAGAAAGTCAGGAATTGGAACAGGCTGCCCAGGGAAATGATTGAGTCACCATCCCGGGAGGTATTTACAAGATGTGTAGATGTGGCACTTTAGGGACATGGTTTAGTGGTGGACTTGGCAGTCTAAGGTTAATGCTTCAGCTTGGTGATCCCTGAGGTCTTTTATATGAATCTATGATTCTATGACCTCATTTGTAAATATATAAGAGGAATACTAAGCATTTTGTTAACACCTTTTTTTTTTTTTTTTTTACCAAGCTGGGGAAGCATTTCTAAAGAGTAAAATGTTGCCACAAAGAGAAGTAAAAAGTATCATTTCTATTTCTCGTGTTAGACAACCTCAGCGCCTGGAGAATACACAATTTGCTAAAATCACATCCAGTTAGCAGCGCAAATGCGATAGCACTAATCCATATCACTATATATATATATATATTTGTACTGTATGCTATATATTTGTATATAAAGAATTATTTATCTTGTCACACAAAAGGAAAAAATAGAAAATATATCAAGTTAGGACTGTCCTATCTATGTGACCCAAACTAATAATAAAATTACCCTAAAGCTAGGTTTGTACAGGTATACAATGCTTTGCAATGGAGTCCAATTACAGTAACTGACTTGCCATAGACTCCCACAGACTCCGCTAATCTAAACAGTATTACACAGACAGTAGTATTTACTCTTTGTGTTTAACGATTTTTTTTATTTTAAGAATTTATACATAGGTCATATCTACATTGGCCACCTACTAAAAGATAGGTTTCACCCTGAGAAGTAGATGGATCACATTGTAAGTAATGCAGTTGTCTGTTTAACACTTTGACCTCATAGATGAAGTACAAATAAGTCTACAAAAGGGTACCCCATATAATGGCAGATATAGGACTGAGTAATTTTTGCCTTTTGTACAGGGTTGTCCAATAGTCACTATTACACATAATGCTGTCCCAAATATTTTTTTGCTCCTACTATGTATATAACAGGCATTTACTTTCTTAGAGATACATTGTCCTTTTAGGTTATATGTAAGACCAGCGTGATGATAGTATTTTATTTTTGCCTTTGGATCATCAAAGCAAACGTTTTACCACTTATGAGACATGATTTCTAAGTTATTTTCTTGGTTGAGCAGTATTTTTGGGGCTGCATTAAATAATAATTAGTGAGGTATTCATGTGGAATAAATTTGCACTTGAGTTACATTAGAAAGCTTCAGGTAATGCTGAGTAGCAAGTGATTTAAGATATAGAATCACATATGCCATGAAGTATCCTGTTGCAATGTTATTTTTAAAACAGCGTTGTCTAATGCTTTCAAGTCATGTTGACAACAATAGTTGCAATGAAGAATAGATATGAATGAATTTAAATGTTAATCTTAGCTAGCATTTTGAAGAAACTACAAGTTCACTAAATTGCTATCACACACTAAATTTCCAGACCTGTGCAAAAGTCCTCAACACAAAAGTCTGCAAACTTTAAACAGTGAAAAATATTTCTGAAGAAAATCACCTCCGGGAAAAAACACATTCATAGTATCTGTTCAATTGATTAGTAATGCATTAGCTTATAGCTTATTGTATCATATAACAATACAAGAAACATAATCTCCTTTTTCTATTAGAAAAATACAATTAGATCCAAAAGAGATTTGAGAATTTCTTCAACAGAGATACAGAAAATCTAGCAAGAGCTAAGCTATCACTAGAGGAGTTATCTTAGGTCCTGAAATCTATATTGCTATGGCTGTACTGTGTCATGAAAACAAGACACGTTAGCCAAAGAGAAGCCTTATGCTGCACAAATTTTTATCTCTTGGTACTTAGCCAGCTCTCTCAGAACTAGCCAGACTAACTTTACAAGACTCACACTCTCTGGACACCCTCAGAGGTGCTACATCCATTTAGTGAATAGTGCCATGTGTTAAATTGCTTTAGAAGCATGGAGAGGGAGTTAAATGCTTAACTTGTACATTGACTGTGTGCTTTGATTAGACAACTGAATAAATGGGGAGAAGAGAGGGAAAAGATGCTCCTCTGTAATGCTGAGATGAAAGAGAAGCTGTTCTGTGTGCCGCATGCTTACTCAGGTGTGCTTTAGGGACCTTCTGCTGCAATGGGCCCCACAACCGAGCTCCAAAGGGAAGCATTTATCATGCCTATTTTAAACATAAGATCATACTGAGACATTCAGCACAGACAAATCAAAGATAATGTTCATCACGTATGTGCATACAGTGAATTCTAAGGACCTGGAGAAATGCGTTTTTTGGGAAAAAAGGCTCATTCCACCTTCATATGGTGGCGGATTCAAGAATAAAACACTTCACCAAGTTCTGTTTAAGTTGCACTGTAGGCACATACGCTGCTTCATAGATCCAGAAATTATTAGTGTTCTAAGCTCTTAGAAAGCTGGAGGTTTTTTCCCCAATAAACATATGAATAAAAGTTATGAACAGGTACTTAGATAAAGGTCTCAGTCAGAGTACATGGCAGAGTTTACCAACTGTGATAATTCCCACAACCTTTTCAAACACACTGGACAGGAGCCCAAGGCTGTGTATTACAGCTGAATGTGGCATTAAGTCAAGTATAAGCCTCATCAGGCAGAGCTGAAAGATCAGTTGCAGAAATTCTTTGAGGTTCTCATCTGAAAATTATTATTGATCTGAGTTTGAGAGTTTGCATAAATAATTTCAAGTGATTTCAAAGCCCAGCTTTGACTCTGTTTTTTTTCCTGCAGTTTGCCAGTGTCTCCTTGCCGAATTACCTCGTTAGAGAGCATTTATGTGTAGTCAACACAGCTTGTGCAGACATGTCAAGGACAGTTTGAAACTAGTGGCTGCGTGAAGCTCAGCACGGGCTAACAACTCCCTTTCAGAGCCAGGTTTCTGGAGAATGTGGAAGTGAAATTATTTATCTCCTTGGCTATGCTTAGCAGCAGTACACGGGACAGGATAGCTCAAGGGAAGCACAAATATATTCTCTGGTATGTATCCACCAGTACATACATCACTGTATCTGCCCTGTAAACAAAAAGTAGTAATTAAGCAGCAAAGTAGTCTCACAGGTAACAATATGCCCCTGGCAATACAGACTGAGAAAGCTGTCTTGCCTTTGTGTGTGTTGTATGAAAACGTAACTTGTATTCATATCTATTTGCTATTGACTTACCAATCTGCAGTGTATATACTCAGCATCTTGAAATGCTTCTAATTTAAGAAGTTTTAGCTAAGTTTAATTTTATTTAAGAAATGTACGAAACATTTTCTAGCACTAGTTTTAGCATGTTTTTTTATTTGAGTCACTGTGTCCATACACCATAAGAAGCACTCTTTCTGGCATCAGAGAAGTTGTTCCTTCAATTTTCCTTCCTTCCAAATTGCTGTGCTACAATCACTGCTTACTATCCAGTGAATATGGCACAGTTTGGAAAATTCCCGTCATATCTTGACACAATCAGTAGGGAGAAAAGGTTTAACAATCCAGTTTGGATTTGTTCTGTTTACTATTGCGTAAAACAAACACAACGATGTTTAGAATTCTTATATGCTAATTACTATCTATACATGCAGCAGTCTACCTTGCTTTTGACTGTACATTAATATCTATTAACTCCATCTAGTTAAGTACTGTGTACTAATCCGAGACAAAGGTTGCATGAAATTGTCCCAATATTTTCTTAAAAATAAAGGCTTTTTTAAAAAAACAAAACCAAACAAACAAAAAACCCCAACCAAACCAAAACAACCTCAAGCTAGGATAGAGCTTTTAATGCAAAAGAAATGCCCTTAGCTCATCCAGTTTGACTTGGGCATTAGACCAGATTTAGAAGGCTTGCAAAGTTCTTAGCAGTACAACTGCACAATTAAAACATCCGAAGATTCAGCTTATAAGGCGATCATTAAAGGTATTTTTAAACCTTTCCTTTGGAAACCAACTAAATATAGCAAATAGATTTTGAATGCATCAGTCAGTCCCACTCCATGACCAATGGGTAGCTCCAGCATCACGCATTTATGCCAGGAAACGTGAAATTGCCATTGCTACTGAGCTGTTATAACAGCACTTTAACTATTTCTGACTTTGTGGAATAGGCCCAGTGTTTTTCTCAGAAATAAAGGTTAGAAAATCAAAAGAGCACCCGTTTTATCTCCCCCATCTCTTCCTGGAGAAGACTGGGCAAGTTAATGGAAAAGAAATCCATCAAGAGTTCTTAAATAGAAAGCACCATCTCTGGCTCAGGAAGTTCCTGAACCACATACCGCTTGATGATAGGAATATTTATGGAAGTATACATGCTTTCCCTTCATTTATAGTGTTCCTTCAACATCCATTTTTGGACATTGTCTGAGACAGGATACCAGGCTAGACAAGGCATTCAGTCTGACACTGAGAGGCCATTCTTATGTTCTGTCGTTCTCTAGATATATTTGGAGGTCTGACTTTAAAACAGAAAGGCCTCATTTTTTAATAAAGGCAAAGGAGTGCTATAGTTTTATGCGGTTCCTTTGAACTTACTGTAATTAGTATTTCAAGATTTTGCCTTCGGTCTTATTTTTTACATTGTAATGCACACACCTTTCAAGCACTTAAGCATTCAAAGAGCTGGAAAAGGCAGTTTGGTGGTGTTAGAAGGTAAATTACAGCTCTGGTGAATGACTTGCTTGGGTACTGACTTTAGAAGCTCTCTGTAAAGTGCTGATGCTGAATGGCCTCATTAACAACTCTGAGGCCAGTGTGCCTGAAAGTGAAGGCACAAGGACAAGGAGATGTTTTATCTCTCCCTAGCAGTGTATGAAATGCTTATTGACTGGGTTGAACCTTAAAAGTCAGGTCATTATAGTCAAATACAAGTTCATGGGCTTCATTCCAGGCCAAGATTCACAAAGATAAACATGTATATGCTAATTAAATGCATCAGAGTCTATTCAGGGCAAACAGTTAAAGAGAAAAGACGGAAACAGGGCTGAGCTGCCCAGATGTAGACTCAGGAGAAAGTAAGGGGAAATAAAGTGTAACCTTAAATGGTTTGTACGCTTTTATTTTACTACTTATGAAACTGCATTTGAGAAATAGGCAGCTGTAGACTCTGATGAACATGAAATCAGTTGGAGCTGAGTCACACAAGCATTTTTCAAGTGAACTGACTCTTGTCTCTGATTTTACAGACAGAACCCTGCTGCATAAGCCGTTTTAAGCAATTCAAGATGCACCTTAGAAAATCCTTGGCCCAAGGGCAGAAAATTTTTGAAACATTTAAAGTTAATGAAAAAGAACAGGAAGATAAAGCTGTTCAGAAGATAAATTTCTGTGAGGGCAGAAGGAAATAGTTTCAAATCATAGACTATGATTATGAAGGTTAAAAGGAAACATGACATTTTCCAGCATAAGATATGAAAACTGAGATGAGAGGAAGAGAATCAACAGGTAAAAATATCTGGCAAGGCCATAGTATATGGTTAAGGAACACAAAGGTACAGGAATGAATTCATAGCACAAGTGAAAATAACATCCTTGGGCTGGACCGAGGGCCCTCTCTAGATCAGAGTGACTGTTAGGATAGACTGTTTAACTATTATAATAATTATATCAACAACAACAACAATATTACCTGTTACTTTTTTTTTTGTTAACTTTTTCAAGCCACTTTTTTTCCACTTCATGTGCCACTGATGAAAGAAAATGCGGAGTTGCTAAAGAAAAGTGCAGTACAAATTTTTCCACCATCTCATCCTTAATGAAGACTAAAGGAGTTAATGCCAGTACTCTTCAAGATCTGTGCTCTGATGACTTTGATCAACAGTCTGAGTCAGAAAATCAGATTTGTTATTGTCATAATGTATGAAAAGAATAGAAGCAAAGTGATGCAGCTGCATCAAGTAGGATCATTCCTATGTAAACCTGAAAGGTAGTGAATGTGAATCAGAATTTATGTACTTTAAACTGAAATGGCAGAGACAACTAAATTCCTAATTATCTAGGCAACTGCAATTTCTGGTTTCAAGTACTGAATATAAAATTAATTCCCCCACCCCATCTTTCAATAAAATAACTTTTTAAATCCTTCTTGTGATAAAAAAAACTGTATCTATTACAAAATAAATTTGTAGCTGACAAAAAGTAATCTCCAGTTCACAAAGATTTAAGCCACTGATAGTTAACCTGAACACATTTTATACAGTTAATATGATGTTTCTGAATTGCAAATCAGACTAAATACATGCTCTGCTGAAAGGAAAGCAAACAACAAAAGTGAATCTGTTGTATTCTAAGAGTCACACCACAGAAACACATATTATTCTCCTGTTAAACCTAACAGAAATTACTCTCTAGAAAGAAGAGAACCTCTTCTACGACTCACCGATGCAGAACACACAGGCACCATGAATGAACTCCAGCCTATCGGCTTCAAGGGCAAGATTGAAATCCTTTGTGATTCTTTGGGGTGCAAATTTAACTGATGTTTCAAAGTTCAAGCATAGATATTTTCAAGATTACTAAGAAGTTTCATTTTTCAAAGGTCGTAGATATTTAAGTCTCTTTAAATTACTTCACAAAAGCAGGTAAAAGACTGGACTTAGGGGGGATCATTTAGATGGGGAATAGAGAGGAATTATCTTAAACTATTTAAAATTTATATGGAAGCTTTTAATTTTTTTTCTTACTTTTTCCTAATAGATTTTATTATTGTGGACAACATGTACCTTGTTTTATATACAACATAATATAATCTTCCATAATTTTTGTTCTATTAAGACTTTATGCTCTAATGCTACATACAGCAGGTTTTTTTCATGCACAGGTTGTAACTGAGACTTTAATCAGAAAATCGTGCCTGTTCACCTGCACAAGGCACACAGCTGGAAACTGCTGTCCTACCTTCAGAGTGAATTTGTACCAGGATTTCCATCTGTGCTATGTGTGTGCCTGGAAGGAGACCAATAACAATTACTGATCATTGCAAAGATCACCCCTAACTGATGGCTCTTTCAATGTAATTTTTGAACACATTCCAAGTTTAAGTTCAAAGAAAGATTTATATCACAATGCTGAAGAAGAAAAAAAGCCAGGAGGCAGATTTCAGAGCAACAGCTTTCTAATGTATTGAAGTTCTACCCTGACAGTTGTTCATTTTTCTAGTTTTAACTGTCTTTCCTCTAAATCATGAGATATACTCTGAAAGTTACTTCTGTGAAAGAATCCTAGATGTCTGGGGCTTATGATAAGAAAAGAAGCCCTTTGCAATCTTCAGTAAAATAGAACATGGGGGAGATAGTGAGGGTAGTGTTGAAAATTCATTATCACGGTCACTGTAAAGAGGATCTTCTCTTAAGAGCTGTGGCAACTACGTGCAGCTAACTGTTAGAAACAGGAATGTAAGTTGTACACAGTAACTTTTAAAAAGACTAAAATCTATAAGCTCTCTCTGATGACTGTGCAAACCAACTATCATCTAAGTAAAAAAGAGTATAGCACAGAAAAGTATTCAAGTATGATATGACAGAGAACACCAGGAATCTGTAATATGCTTAAGCCATGAGAACTTTCACCTGATGCTGGGAAGAAGAAATAATATTTCTTAAAACCTTCCATGCACTGGAGCTTACTCCTTGTGCAAACTGGCCTTTCCAGAGATCTCTCCAGGTTGCACCAGATACCAGCAAGTATCACACATTGAAAAATGCCACAGCAGACTGCAATCTGATCAGAACTGTAGCATTTCATTTGCAAACGTTCTACTTCAGTTACAGATTAACAGAAAAGATTTCAATTATTGAAGGAGAAACTTAGTAGTTGGTAAAAGCAAGGTATGAAAAAAGCTTGCTGAAAATTACAGGAAAATCTCAGGATGTGATTGTACTATATGTTTTAGCTTTTGCATACAGTTTATAATTTTTTTTAAGAAGTCTCATCAAGACTAAATATACTTTCCAGAGATTACTAATTTGTCCTCTGAAGTCAAGCCTCAAATGTACAGAGTAGGCATGACAGAAAAAGAAAAAAAAAAAAAGGTGACCTATTTGGAATAGTGGAATTATAATCTAATCTAAACTATTTAACTTTTATGATTGCCACCATGGAACTGGTGTTAAAGGCATAGGGTGGTAATGTGGTAATGCCTTTTCCCATTTCTGCTAAAAATTTCACCCCTCCTCTCCTTCAGGATCTACCTCACCAGCAGATCCTGCCTGAATAGTACTCGTGTTTAATCTACATGAAACACGGTAGAATCCCTTGCCAAACTTACAACGAACAGCAAGTTCCAACAACTCCAGTCCTCCCTTTCACTACCCAAAGGCATACAAAAGTCAGGTAACTGTTGCAATTTAATCTCTTTAGCAAAATTTGATCCAGCAGACCTAAGAGTCCTTTTTGTCTTCCTACACCTAGATACATGCACTAGGCACCACAAGCCTACTATTATAAAGCCCATTGTAAGGATAGATGGATTCTATAGAAAGAGATCTCTGTGTCAGTCAGCAAGAAAAGCTTTCCTGAATTTCTTCCACCTGGCAATCACTGTAACCCTAGTCACATGTGAAATTGTTAAGGCTTATAAACCCTTTTACTGGAAGCGTGAATAAGCAGGAAGGCTTCTGTATTAAAAATATGACTGAGAGCAGCAAGTCTTAGCACACCATCTGCAGTGATTGCACTCAAATATTTATTATGTAAGTTCCACTAAGGAATAGTCTATAAGCTTTGGCAGAGAGCTGATAAGAGTTCAGAGGAGAAAGCCATGTGTCAAGCAGCTTGTGATAGTATAAAGAGAGTACAGAAATATATGCATCCAAGGGGAGATCTGCCAGGCACTTGGAAGCTGGAATATAAGCATTCGGTCATTCTCAGTTTCATGAATACACACTGGATTATTACATGAAAGGAAGCTGCAGTTCTAGTAATACTGTGTTCTGCAATACAGGTGTGTCTGCTGCCAAGGGTGACCTTCCTGACAAGCACCTTATTCTCATCTCAATGCCCTGGATTCTCAATGATATACTGCATAATCCCTTTGACATAATAAATACAGACTTCCTAGAATATTGTTTTATAGCTTGTGATAAGAATGAATCCCCAAAAGTAGAATGCCTAGTCTCAAAAAGAGGCAGGGACTCCTCTTGTTCCTCTTTCCCTGTTTCTTAAAGCTCTATTCTCAGCTGTTAGAGACTGCTAACTTTCTAACAGACATCTTCACTTCCAGAGGCATCCAAGGATCAACAGCTATCTCATGAATAGGTTCTCAAGTGTTCTGTGCTTCAGCTTGTCTCTTGTGCAGACTAATACTGCCCTGCCAGTGTTTGTTCAGCAGTTGCCATTGTCTGATACAGTGGGCCTGGGTTACCCTATCTCAGACCTGTTCTTCCAGCCAGCCTACATTCCTTGCCCTTGCCACTTCCAGGATGGGGAGATCCTTTAAGAAGATACTTCCTGAGCCTGCCAAAGAGTCATGCTCCCTCTTCAATAACAATAATCACTTTCATAATAAATTTAGAACTGAAAAAAATGCTTTGAAATATATTTGATTAATAGCTCTGATAAAATGATATTTCCTCCCTTAGATTACTTGGTTCCAATAAAATAAAATATCAACTTTCTGCATTCTAGCTTAATTTCATTATGTCTTTTCCAAAATTTTCATATTTGCAACTTTTGCTGCTCTTTGCAAGTTCAGTGCAAGCTTTGTGGTGTAGCTTTATTACGAAGAAGTTTAAGAGTTTTGCACTAAGCACAAACTATGCATAAAAACTTATTAAAGTGCAAAGGGTTAGACATTAATAATAACAAAAACTTATAACACTTTATAACTAAAATGAAAAAAAAAAACCCAAACAGTTTAGCAAGCTCAAAGTATTTTTCCTTAGGGAAATACCTGAGTTTCTCTTAAAACTCTTCTCACAACTGCATTTTTCAGCTGTTTCCTCTATACATGGCTATAGGTTTTCAGTGTTTTCACAGATGGCAGGTATGTTCAGTAAACCATGCATCATAAAGTTCCCAATTCATGTAGCCATAACTGAGATAACCATAAATAATCCCTTCACTGTCAACTGGAGACTAATGATGTACTGAATAGTATGCATGCCCTCTGCAGGTAGAACACAAAACCTCTATAATTCTGGAATTGATTTCTGTCTGCCTGTTTATTAAGCAGGAACTACATAAACAAGTCTATATTAGTCCTTATTAGCCTGTTCTGACATTGTCTGAAAACTGTAAATGGTACAGAGACATCTCCTGATATCATTGATAGACAGTTGATAATCTATCACACACTTTTCACCAGTCACAAAGGCAGACTATGCATCTATATGGCTGAATTAGACAGGAACATGGAACAAGATCGAACCCTGCTATGGTTTGACTGTACCAACTAATATTCCTTCCCATACCCTCTGTATAAGGCTATCTGCAAGTCTTTTATCAGTCCCAGGAGGTGCTGTGTATCCTTCCCATAATTCTAAATACTTTGACCTCACACACACACACACAGGCATGTACACACAAATCATGCCTAGAGCCAGAGCAGTATTATGTTTTGTCCAGGGGACATCAAGGGTCAACTAATGCATGTTGTGGATGTAACCAGTTGTGCGCCATTTGACCTCTGATCTAGAGACCAGGTTACTCTGCTACTCTCTCTAAAGCCTCAATCACCTACTGCAAGAGCCAGGTTTTAAGAGAGTCAATACTGCATTTTCCTGAAGGGCCAGTTTAGTGCAGGGGACACCGTTTGTTAGGTAGCCCACAAGCACCAGGTGAAAACAGATTCCTGTTGAAGCTGTTATCAAAACAGGTGCTAAACCACAAGGTTTATACAGGCCTGCTCTGACCCCACTGCAGTCTTTGTCCACTACATGTTGCCAGAGGTTTCAGAGCCTCTGTCACAGCAGTCTCCTATTCTTCACAGAAAAACAGCAGTCAGCAACTATTGCATGCCTGAACTCTGTGACATTCAGCCCTGTGACCTCCATCTCAGCATATTCGTGCTGGTTTTCTGACTGGCCAAGTCCACTGTGGATGAGATCAACAAAAACATAAATATATGCACTCAGTTTAAGAGAAAAATGATCTCATCCCTTAGCCAAAGATGAATGTCAATGGAACTGTTTGAAGACTATTATGAATTCAGAGCAGGAAACAAGGCTTTTAAACACAGTCTTTACTGGAAGAAGAAGGCCGATGGACACCACATGGAGCATAATAAATGTCATATGTAACAAGAGTACAAAGCAACGAAAGTACTGAAAATCAAACCCAAGAAAGGATGGCAGTGTGACAGAGAAAGACCTATGGCCATGCTTAACTTTAACAGTTACCGTAATTTTTATTTCCACAGGAGCTCCTGACCACTCCCATGAGACCATGCCCGAAGCATCTTGCCTTGCAGTAGATTGACTCTAATGAATGGCCTTGACTTCAAGCTGCCCATGAGCTGTGCAGTACAGAGTAATAGCTGTATTCAAAGGCTCTAGATGTACAGATAAATTACTTGCCTGTACTTGTGCCTAACTTGGCCATGGAAGTTCAGGTAATGCATACAGTCCACAAAACCAATACACACCATTGCAATGCCTGTCTGTTCACTGAAAGCATGAACAAATTACTTCATTTCCATATCTGAGAAAGCAAAGGGAGGTGTTCTACATACAGGAGCCTCATCTGCCAGCAGAATAAGAACTGAGGAATAGAAAACTTTGATCAGTTTTGAGTTCAAAGACATGTCACAGCATATGTAGCTTCCAAACTGGATTATTGTGACATTGCAGTTACAAAAATACCTTTTTCTCTTCATGCCTACAGCATACCTGAAAGTCAGTCGGGTCCTTACGCATGGCTTTGGACTTGCTGTGTAGTCTGATTCATTCTCAGTCTATCAAAGGTCTTAAGTCATATATTTAAGGTCCATGAAAATCACATGGTATGTATGTGCACACAGTTTTGAATTGAATCCTAAATTATATTTTTTTTTTCTGCTGGAAATGCAGCACTCTCAGTAGCTTATAGCAGAAAACCCAACAGAGACATGCTTCTCGGACACTGCAGATATCACCAGCCAAGGAGTGTACAGATCAACTATAGGAGCTGTGATCACTTGAAAATGCTTCTCTGAAGGTCCTGTATTAAGGTCCCTCCTTTTATGTGCAACCTAACAGTAAACAGATAAATCTTTACTTCCCCCACCCACCCCAAGTCATCTGTTGAAACAGTAATGGAAAGTTTATTTTAAGAGAAGTCTATGACAATAGGCTTAGCAGCAAGAGACAAAGATGAGTACCTTGTTTTATTTGCATGTTTTTTTGCAAATTTTTCTTGTTTCTAAACTGTATTTTCTCCTTTCCAAAGAATGCATGAGTGGTTTTGGGTTTGCGCGCATGCACATATAAAATTTCTACTTCCCCAACTCCACTACAGTGCACACTACCTGCATTTTCCTGGAATTTATGTAGCCCAAGCTTTGTTCCTTGTCACAGACCTCTTATATTAAGTGGTGACTTCTACAGCTGTGTCTGCTGATATACAAGTTAGCTCAGTAAACATCCCTGTCCTGACAAAGACCAGTCTGATTCATCCTTCCCACACAAAATGCCACCACCACAACACTATTTCTCATTTTTTGGGTTTTTTGTCAAATCTCTCTCTCCTTTCCACTACAGCTACCTCAAAGTGGTTACCCCCAATATTAAGCTTTTACTATTCAAACAAACAGCTTCATTAACTTGCCAATGTATTTAATTAAAAACAGACTATCCTCCTTGCGTGGGACTTACATAGCTCCCAAGTTTGGTTAATTTTCACACTCTGTTGCATAAACTGAAGTGGGCATTTATCAAGGTGTCTGCAAGTGAAATATCCAAGAAACCAGGGACTATAAAGTTGCCAAGTTTCAAAGTACCTGGGCATACCATCCACAGAACCTAGAATATAGCATGTCAACAGGTTGTCACAGCCATAGACAGAGTTAGCAGGATGGCAGAGCATGTTAAGCTTACTGCATTTTAACAGAGGCCAATGCTTCCTTTCTGAATATGAAATTAACATTGCATTTTCTTACTTGCACAAGTTTATGATTAATGTATTTGGTATAAGATTCCTAAGGCTCTTAAGATTATTATGTGTCATTACCTCTTAACTTCAGTTCAGGCAGAGACTTCTCTATTAAAAAAACCCACCCAGTAACCATCATCTGCCTCTACCATCACCTTTCCAAATACTATTACAATTACGCTTAAATGTACAAGACAAACCACCTCAGTCTGGTATGAGAAAAGCTAGAGTTTTAAGATAAAGCTGTTAAGATTTGAACTGAAATTAAGTAATGTAATAAGATAAAAGACAAAACTAAACCCAGCAATTATTGCTAGGAAAAAAAAAAGAAAAAAAAAAGTTAAGGATTCAGAGACTGATTTCCAAAAAGTGCTGAGTATTCTGTTCTTCCATCCTTATTCACACTTCCATTTAATTCAGGAATGGGTGTAATAGTCATTCTGTAAACAACAAAAAGAAAGAGAAATGCACTGAAATTGCACCATCACAGCTCAGTTATGCTGCGACTAATTTTTGAGCACCATCTGCTGGTCTGCTTTTAAAACAACCACCAAATTTTCCAACTGCTGGTAAGACCCGGATTAATCTTCAGGTCTGTATTATTACCTACTTTGTTATGTATTTATTAAAAGATCCCACGAGCCATGCACTATCCTCATCCTAGAGAAAATAATAGAATTCCTGTGCAAATGGATGGCTACAGAGGAGATGTTGGGAAGTTTAAAATGGCTGCTCTGCAGTTAACATTAGTTCAGACAACCTTGTCACAGTGATGTTTTTATGCTTAAAAGGTTTCTAAAATACATTGAAAATGAAAGCAACTTGGTCAGTGTTTTCTCTTAACATACCATATGTCACCCTTACCACAACTCTTGTCAGCAAGGAAAGAGGAGATATCACTGCTATCTTTTATTTCTTGCAGATTCTCAGTACTGCAAAGAGTTGTAGAGAAACCTACAAAGACAGAACCTCATCCTCAGATTCATCCTCGTGATTATTTCTTGCTCACCTCTTGTTCCTAGCAATACAGTGCCATCTGTTTTTCTTGTCTTTCCCCTTCTTCCATTCCAGAAAGAGAAAGACATAACATTTCCTCTAGGACAGAATGAGAATGTCCCATGTTAGGAGCCTGGATTCTGACAGGGATAATGTAAAAAATTCTTTCCTCCTTCTTCCTAGGACTCTAAATACATATTAGTTTAATTTGCAGATACAAAAATATTTTGTAAAAAATAAAAAAGCTGTACATACTTTCTGTTAAAGATAATCTATTTCCAGTTTGAATTGCCTTGCAACGACTTTGGAGCCCTCTGGAGGCTCACAAAAATTTAAATCCAAGTAAAAGAGTATGCAGAAGGCTGGTGTTCATGAATGAGTCTTTTCAGCATTGGAATATACTTAATACTTCAAGGAACATCAACAGTTCATACAGGAGAAAAAAATCCAAGCGTTTGGTCTGGATCAAGATGATTCTAAAAGAGAAAATGCAATCAATTCTTAATATCCATTGGTAATTTGCAGGAATCCCAAAGGCACTGACATAGATTTTCATTTAGTGGTAGTAGAGTTAGTCCAAAAGTGAAGATCCTGGAATAACCTAAGCAGACATGTTTCTGCAATTCCTTTAAGACATTACTCTGATTAAGACATTATTTTTGCATTTGTAAAACAGCACTTTAAAGTTTTGTTTGTTCTCTTTTTTTTTTTTTTTCACAAAAAACCCCTACAATGAAAATATATAGACTTTTATCATTATTCTATAGAGAAGAAAAATTTATTAACATTTTAACACAACAGCTTATCTAGTTGCCTGTTTGTATCTAGTTAACTTCATCTTCTCACCCTAACTTCTTTCTCTTGCATCACAGCGATATTCCTCATAAATTTGTACCAGTCCCATGATACTCTGTCTAGCACCTACTGACATCCTGATGCATGGGATGTGTTATTTTATAATTCTACACCAACACTGTCCCACTTATTATAGGAAATGGATAGAAGCTGTTGCACCAGTTAGTAAGCCTCATCATAAGAAATAATTACTTGTAAAACATTCTTATCTCAACAATTTAAAATTACAGTCCAATGTTATGCAATTTACATTGTTAAAATAACCATGTTACAAACAGGTTCCAAGTGAGTTCCCAGCTTATATCTAACTATAGCACAACAAGCACAGTGTTGGGGTTTTTCTTGGCTCTTGTTTTGGAAGCAGTAACCATCAGTTGGGAATATTTGCAAATTTTCAACAAAGTTCCTTCCTCAGTTCTAGGAGGCTCCTCTTTTGATGCCCTACTAAAGTTTCAGGATGTTTTTCTTATTGCATCCTGCTTCAGTTCCAAGATATAAACCTTCTTGGAAGTACCCTACAAGTTTCACAGTCTTCCAAGGAAAAAAAGTTACAATAGAACATCCATCTAAGGAAGAACTGCGTCCTAATAAAAGAAGGTGGGAACAGACTGGAACAAATAATAATACAAAGTAGCAAGCAACACAACTCAGAAAATATTTTACAACAAATTCTGCTCTAATAAGTCCACAGTTCTTTACTTTTACACTTTGAGTTATATATATACTGGAGGAAACAGTATTCCTATCTATTGAAGATTTACATTTTGGATGCTTATATTGATTTCTTGGTTCAGCTGGTGTTTGATAACAGCAGAAGCTGCCAAAGTGAAAGACTAGTTTCAAGTTTCCTTTCATCTTTCTGCATTTCCCTGCCCTTTTAGTCAATAGTTGCTGTGGACTTCAGAGCAGACAGAGGTCTTCAGAGCAGACTAAATCAGTCCCAGAAGCTTGAACCGGTTTACAGTAAGCAGAATTGTTAGTATCTTTCTGTTGTTACTCTTAGGCAATACAAGATTGAATATTCCCAGAAAGCAGATAAAAATACTAGTTTTTTATTTTAGACAACAAGCTTTCTGTGCCACATTATCTGTATTTTTCATGTGCGAGAAATGAAAAACATTCTCTTGTTCAATTCCACAATGAGGAACCTCTCCATGAAGTACAATGGCATGGGCCTTCAGTCACCTGCCGATCCACGGGATCCACAGCTATGCCATTCCCTCTGTCAAAGCTTCTCATGCTCTTGCCTCTACCTGCAAAGCTAGAATACCGATCCAGCTCACTCACTCTCATGGTCTTTTCCTATTACAGTGCCCTGTAAACCACTTAATGCAATAAACTGCAAACACAGCTGAAAGGAGAAACTGCAAGGAACAAATGTGTATTTTGCCATTGATTCCCACTGTTTTTATGAACCTAAATTAAGAAAATTGACTGTGTTTCATACCTCTGTGGTCTACACCTCCTTCCTCTCTCCCAACGTGCTGGTTTAAGACTGCTGCATCTACATGCTTTTCCCAGAGATGGAACAAGTACAACAGAGCTCACAAGCAACAATTTGATATGCCATCAATTATATATTTGCATTTCACCATTGAGGCCTACTCTTTTATAAAACCTGGATTAAATTACGCCCAATGTATGAAAAACTGAAAATGTCAATTACCCTGTGATAGTTGGTTAACTGTACTCTTGTCCCACCTTTCCAGGAAGGCTTCATGGTGCTTTATGAAGGCCCTGGAAGGACCAGCACACTATAGAGTACTCTTTGACGATCAGATTTTTGCAGAAAATGAGCTATGTCATAATATTTTTGCATAGTTTAAGAATTACTGTCTTACTAGACAAAACAATCTTTCATTCCACTGCCCAGTCATTGGATGGGAACAGTTTTAATATATGCTGTTAAATATAGGAATGGGAGTCTGAGAGCACCATTTGTCTCACACTGAAGGCAGACTAGCACTGCTACAAATGTTTGGTGTCAGTTTGCAGCATGCTGCTAATTTAAAATGCTGTAAAACACTGTGTTAGGGTATTGTCTTACAGCTTAGCTCCTTCAAAATTTAATTTGGGGATTTATCTCTTTAGGGATTTATCTTTTCTCTGGTAGACAGCTAACAATATCATCCAGGGAAGGTAATAATCCTTCTGTGAAAACTCATGTTATTTTAAGATGTCTATTATTCTGCAGTACGTGAATGCCAAGAGTATTAATGTAAAGAAAAATAGATGGAAGAGAGAAGACTTTGCACTTCACACATCAGAGCACTGAGCTGTGATACAGAAGAACCTGATTCAAAAGACAGACAAGCCTTCCTGTAAAAAAAATTAACCAGAGAAAAAATAGAAAGAAGGAGCAAATGAGCAGAAGTGAATTTATGTGGCCGGAACATTGCTTAAATATGTTCACATTTTATCATCTTTTTCCCTTTTTTTTTAATGTCAGTGCCTAGTCAAGGGACTTCTTCACTCAAACTGCACAGGAAGATACTTTTATTTGTCTCTTGTCATCTAACGTATCTGTTGCAATATGATAGAAAAAAGTCTGAAACTTCTTGAAGTTCACTAGAAACATTTCTGTGACAGATAAATGATGAAAGGGAAAAGTTAGTGCTCAGTATAAAGAAAAGAGTTTTAAGTATATGTCCCTGTAATCATGTAGCTTTTGTTGCCCTGTAGGGTCTATTCCAATTTTTCCAGTAAGTCAGTTAAGGCTTTAAAATACTTGTCTTTTCCCCTCAAAATTCTCTTTCCCAATGGGTTGATATGAAAGAAGGCCAAAATTAGGCAGCTGTCCCTCCATCAAATATCACAGAATCCCAGCTATGCCTCCTTCGAGTGAACTAGTGTTCCAAGAGGGCCAGAACTGCCTTTTTGTGTGTGAAAAATGTATAGAATTATGTCCATTTAGTAAATCTGAGCCATTTTCCTCCCCTCTGCACAGAGAAACTTGAGAAGCAAGAAAAATTCTCTAGGGAGTCTATGGTAGTATACGGGCTTTGATCACCTGACAAACATTCAGGAGGAAGTATTTTGTGAATGTGCAGAAGTCTGTGATTGATAAGAAACGCACTGCACTAGAAAGTCAGAAACTCTCTGCTAGCTCCTGTAAGAATGGTAATTGTACATCTGGTGTCCTGAAATGCCTTCTCAGCTGGAGAGAGGAACTTGGAGAAACAGTGAGTCGCACTACCAGCTTTTGATGTGAAAATCCTGCCAGCAAGCACTTGTGAAACTTTGCTGTTCTCCCTCCACATGGATTCCATGAAGCTGTGTCACCACAGAGCATCTGGAGTTGGGGATACTGCTGCTGCCAGCACCTTCCCCTTTTCTGCACAGCACACTTCTGCCTGAAGTACTGATTTTGGTGAGATCCTGCACACGCTGAAGCCAGTGAGAGGTTCTCAATGGATTTTACAAAGTTAGAGCAAACCCCAGTCTGCAGTGTTAACAAGCAAAAACAAGGTAAAAATCTGAAGTTACTCAGATGCAAAAGGAAACTTTATCGTACTGAAATATAAAGAGCGAGGGGCAGTGATTTGTTCAATAGTTAAGCAGTGCTACACATCTCTGACTTACCAACCAAACCTGCTTTATAACTCCAAACCTAAGGCAGACTCTTCACTGCAAGTGTGTATAGTGGCACAACACAGGGAGTAACTAGTTTTCAGTCATTCTCAGTGAGCTCTACTCAAACTACCAGATGGTAAATTGCTGCTCTTACTTTTTATCTTTTTAGTCAGAGAAAGAGATTTCTGATTGAAGCTTACGTATATTCACTAGGAATTCTTTATTGTGGTTATACTCTCTTTGCTGTAATGTTTCCTATTAAGTATCTTTCTTTTCTATAGCATTAAGTCTTACTTACTGTCATATTTATAATAGCTTTATTTTTAGATCCTTAAATACTGCATTGCTTTGGTGATATCTAGAGTTTTATTTTGGGGAGCCTTAAGTGTCTCCAAAAAACACTGGCTATCACAATTTTTATTATAAATAAAAAGGTGCTTCTTCCTGTATTAAGACCTCCTAGATCTTAAGAAAGCATATAGCAGATTGCTGTTATTTGTCATTTCAATAAAAGTAAGTTGCACTATGTAATATTGGAAAGGAAGTGACCATAGTTTTTATAAAGCAATTACCCAAGTAGCAGTTAACTTTAAATTCTGGTATCCATGGCATCTGACTTCCTTTTTTTAATATAGTTATGGCTGGGAGAGCCCTATCACCACCTGGAAAATTCATGAATGAAAACCACAAGCACATGATTACAGGAATGCAATTAGTTTTGGCAAAAGAATCTTCTAAAAGCAAAAGCAGCTTTACTAGCAATGAAAACATTTAACTGACCATTACTACCTCAGACTTTACAGCTTACAAATTAGAAAGAATAATGAAACAAATTTTCTTTAAATTTGCATTTATAAAGTAGAAAAGTGTAGAAAGACTCATCCTTCATGAAAGACATGTAAATACAGTTCAATTTCACCACAGCTCAGCAGAATGTTTAGGCTGAACGGACAGTACTACAACACATCTTATAAATCATTCCACTGACACACTAAAGTGAAGATAGATTATAATTAATACTTGAAAACAGCTAACACACTTCAACAGTAAAAAAAAGAAAAAGAAAGAAAAAAGAACAATAAAGCTCATACGAGATTTCTGATTCCTCAGAATGATGTCATTAGCTGTCACAAGGAAATGGTATTTAGGTTTCACTCCATTTGGCATAGAAGACAGTGAATCTCACCCACAGCAAAGACAAAATCAGCTATTGCTGGATCTAAACTGGTGAAAAATATTCTCTGCCAACAGTACTAGGTACCTGAAAAACAGAAAAATTATCACCCTCACAGTTGACTCTGTATAGAGAAATTAAAGCATAATAACACTCACAGTTCTAATAGCTTTACAACTTTAACTCCCCCCCCCCAAACCAACCAACCAACCAACTAAAATACATCCCCCCAACCCCTATCCCAGAAAACCCACTAATACTTAAAACTTTCATTTTGGAAGCACTACTTTTAAAATGTGTAATATTCTTATGAATATTATTACTATCTACTGACCCTTGCTCAAAGATCTACTTAGCAAGAAGTCTTGCATGAAACAGCTTTGTCATGCAGGATGAGATGAAGATAACAACCATTCCCACAAAGCAAAATAAAAATGAAGTAGCGTTATACATCTAGTTGGCAAGAGGAATCACAATAACTACAATAATGTAAAAATTAACTCAAAGTACACAGTTTGATTTAATAACAAAACATTTTCAAAATCCCATGATATGACTGAGGATACTCACATAACTCAACTTCAAACTACTCATATTCTATAGGGATATGCGAGTCTATTTTTATACATACACACGTATATATGTACATATATATACACACATGCATATATATACACACATACATATATATACACACATGAATCCTTGACATTACATGAATTTTGGAAAACAGCAAATCACCAAAATTTGATAAACCATGACAAAATTAATAGTCACATACCAAAAAGAATCAGAGGACTAGAATGATAATCGAGTTTAGAATGCCTTCTTACGGCATTTGCTCAAGCTGCACATGTGTCTGGTACAGCAATGTTTCACTTCAGTTTCAGAAATAATAAATAGGGTTATCAATGTAAGAAACTTTGTTACACATGTAATTTTCTTCTCTGCAAATCTTGAAATTATTACAAACACAGCCTACTTGAATCTTTTTAAATTCAACTCTGTGGATTTATTAATACAATATTTTTTAATCAGAAGACCACAAATTGTAACAGTTACAGTTAAATTGTGTCAGTTGCAGTTCAGTCAGAATACAAAATTGCCCTTGACTCAAGAGCCATTGTTAAGGGTCGCTTTCAGCACTAAAGCACAGTTATTGCAAAATCAAAGACAAAATTAATAAGGGTCTTTCAATTTAATAGCAGAATTTTAATACACAGAGATCCAGACATACTTTTTCTCAGGATTTCAAAAGGCCCTGTGTTATAGTGTGCTAATAAATATGCATGAAAAGATTGGAAAATTAATAAAAATGAAATTAAATCAATGGAACATGGGAGTTGTTTACATTCCAAAACATTTAATTTATAGCTCTTAAACAGTATTGCAGAGTAAGTTAAAAAAATGCAATCTTCCTGTTAGGCTTGCAAGTTTTTCAAGTAATGTCTACGGAAAGACACCTCTGAGAATTTGTGTTTCAAGAGTTAAAACTTAAATCTTGCCTAGAAAAGGAAGGCAGCATAAAATCAAGCATGTAAATACAGTTATACCAGTTTAAAATTCTTAGTGCACATGAAAGCATAAAAGGTCTTTCTTCCACTCTCCCTTAAACTAGCACGTATGTCTCCCTGTGAGATGTGCCTGATCGAGGCTGGAGACTGGTGTGCTACCTATGGTGGAAGTGTACTGTTGTGAACAGAAATGTTACTAGGGAAGCAGTAGAACATTTCTTTTCCATGGCTACACTCCTGGGGATGCAAGACAGTCATAACAAACCCAACTGCCATCACTAGCACACCGACAGCAAGAATCAGGCAGGATATGACGTTATCTGAATGGTTCCATCGCTCCTTGGACAACCTTAGATAACACGCTGATGGGATGATAAAAACAAGTGGGGTAGCACTCAGAACTCCCTGTGTGTGGGAAACAACAATAGAAAAAAAAACCTCATAAGAATGTATATTTAGAACAAAAACCAAAATTTTAACTGGTTGTGATTAGACTGATGCAACAGTAAAGCCACAGAATAAAGGCCTTTTTCAGTGTTCCTATATGGAAAACTTTTTTTTTTCCAAGTCCCAAATAACTTGCAAAAATATCTGTAAAACTATTTCAAATAATTCAGATTTATTCAAATGCTTTAACTTTGCTGATATGAATAATATTTTATATTGCAAGTACTATTAAATCCGATTACCAGAAGTTTCTCAGATTAAGAAATACAGTAATAGTCCAAACATAACAGTTCTGCAATACTGTGGACCCTTGACTCCTGTATGACTGAATAGTTTCCGTGGGGAATTACCATAAGGCAAACACAATAGTTTGTGTTAAAAGCAGAGAGCAGGGAAAGAGTAAGCAGAGTCAGAGAAATAGCAGCAAATGCCATCTGTAGTGAAGAGGCAAAAGACAACTCTTCTGCTGGACAGAAAGTCAGATGGAAAGACAGATCACCTTTTCCACATATAAAAACTCTATCTATTCATTTTTCTCTACTGGTGCATATCAAGCCTGAACAATCTTTCTAAGTGCAATGGTGTCTCTAATAAATACCTACAGTTGTATTGTCAAATTCTCTCTTAAAAAGGGAAAAAAACCACCAAAGAAACCCCCTCAAGATATGACCTATCCATGCAAATTCCTGGTAATCAACTTCTACTTGTAACTGAATCAAGATATCAGCTTCACTACTGAGTAATTGCTAACACAAAAAAATACTGCATTGATGGAATGCTTGCCTTTGAGGGATTTGTATATTTGGCCTGAATACGTGCGTGTGTTTGTATGCACACATTTAATTCCTTTTACTGATATCTATATACACACACAGGTAAATTTTCTGCACTTCTGATGTAAACACAGAGGGGAAAAATGAGAGAGAAATTACCAACAGTTGTGATGAATCAGAACATTTAATGGAAACATGCATCCTGACCAAACCAACAGGAATACTGTTAATCTTTATCTGGTTATGATTTGGAAAAGATCAACTGACAAGAAACTAGGTAGATAATTATTTTAAAAGGAGGTAATTGGACAACTTATCTGCATATTCCAACCTGTTTTACAATATTGCTGCAAGCATGACCTGCTAAATCACTGCTACAGAAGCACTCATTACAGCTCTCTTAGCAGATAAACTGCACTGTGGATCTGAACAGTGTACATGTATCAGAATACACATACGAGTATGTGTACCATGGAGCTTAAAGAACAACTCCCTCCATTTTATTCGGTCAGTAAGCACGAAATATAAGACTTGAGACTGTCAATGAATGCAGGGACAGTGATGTAAGGGGGCAAGTAAGTTCTAAAGTATGTAAATTCTAAAGTATTTATAGAAGCAAGGGCCGCCCTTAAAAAGCTTTCTCCACCTTCTAACTTTCCTATTTCCACATCTTTTTTATTTAGTAAAGATAGATGACTTAAAAAGGTAAACTGTTAAGACAAACAGTGTTTATCATACACATAGATTGGATTTTTTTTTTTAATTGAACATTTCTTTTGATTAAATGTACATTCTGTGCCAGAACACACTGACTTCACTGGGTTACTCCACTTTGCTGAGTGGTCTAGGTCTCACAGATTACACAGCAGTTCCAGCCAACCAACCAAAGTTACATAACTGTGTTAAAACTGGTTCAAGGCAGCAAGTGCCTTGGGTGGACTGCCTGGTAAGCACCATCTCTGCTATGAGGTGATACCAAACACAGGAATATTTACCAGCACACAAAGCAATTCCCTTTAAACAGTCACACAATCAGGTTCTAAAATGATTCAGTTTGGCTCCCTGTTAAGTTCAAAGCAGGGAAAAATTCCAGTTACTCTCTCTGCGGTCTCGCTACTACTCGTTCTTTCTTCCCTTTTTTCTACCACCCTCCCTTTGGCTTTTTGCCCCTTTGGCACAAGGCAATCACTAGGACCTGCCCTAGTGTTTAGTAATTTGCCAGCTTCATCAGAAGCAGGGACTAGAGAAAGAACTGCTAGATTTAGTATCACTATACAGTTTGGATGAGTATTTTACTGATTTCTACTGCAGTTTAAACACATTTGTTAAGTCATAGCCACTTGCCGTATATTCAAAACTGTTCCAAAAGCCGCCCCCCCAACTATAAGAACTTTATTTCCTGACCTTCCTTTCTTCTTTACTTACCTGATCTTGAAGCAGTGAACATTACTACAGACTGCTATGTAAAATTCCGTAACATTTTAAGTAGAGCTGTGGATTTTACAGTGTTCTGTTTTATTAAAAAGTGATGTTAAATAAAGGGACTATACAGATTCACTTACATTCAGCTCTAAAACTATTCCAAGGCAATCATACATTAATGATACACCAGTCGCCACGGCAATGATAACTACTGTCACAACAACATGGAAAACTGTTGAGAGGTTCCCATGGAAAAACACATTGGCAATCACCTGAAACAGAATCACAATTTTAAGCCTTGTTTTTTCTGCTTATCAGATTATTCCAAATCTTCTAGCCTTAGGAAACTAAAAGAATGTGTGAGAATACACTGACTGAATTTTACTTTTCTTGCTTCAAGGAAACATCTCCATCTGCTTCCAAAAATAACTCATAACAGGCATTACTAAAATTGCAGAACCCGTGCAAGACTCACTGAGTTACACCTGCAAGATTTAAAGGATACTTAACTTTCTTCTCATTTGCCCACTACAGAATAAAACCCACTAACAATTATTTACTGAACAGATGGATTTCCTAGATGGAGATGCTTCTGAAAATAAAAACTATTAAGTGTGAAAAGAATGCTATTTTTGGCTATTCTCAACATAGTAACAACAGTGACATTTATGCCAAATTTGGAATTTTAAGCAGTCCTGATATTATTAAGTAATTATTGATATAGTGTTGAGTAATAGTATAATAAATGTAATACAACATTATATGGCCAGTATCTAAACAGTACAACTAGTCCCTCATACTCATTGCACATTGTTAAAGGGAAAATGTAATAAATTCTTACCTCTCTGGTCACAAAACATTCAAGGGGGAAGGTCAGAATTACAGTAACTCCATAACAAAACCTTCCAAATGTAGCAAGGTTGTCATCTCTACAGTAGTTTTCAAATATATCTCCTGAGGCATAGCAAAACATAATTAGCTTGAATTTAACGTCATTTGCCTATTTGCAAATTGAAGTGCAGGTTACTGGAGTTACTGGAGTAATTGAGACTTTCTGATCCCCTCTCCTGACACACATCAAGAAACTGTAGTTATAGTCACAAGTTACATCCAGGAGAAACTTTCAGCTTACCCTGCTACTAGCAGTGTTTTTCTCTCAAGTAGCATTTATCTTTAAAAAATATTTTAAAATATACATATCAGAGGTTGTCATCTGTTGTCTTCCCCTTAACACAGATTTTGTACGAGATGCTGGTGTTTGTTTAAATAAATATGTGACAGATTCAGAAAGAAAGCTTGTGTGTAGAAGATATATTTTCTCTAAAGATATAACTCCTAGAACAACAATTACAAAAGGAAGACCAGGGAGTTATCTCTGGAGAACTGCATTTTCCTGGTAGTATCTCTCCTGCTGGACAATGTGGCTAAATCATAGATGTCTAGTCCTCAGAAGTGTTTCAGCTATGGAAGTATTCCAAGGAGACTTGCACCAGTGAGGCTTACACTTGAGAATCTGACACCTATATCTGATGTTTTTGTATCCCATTTTGGTAGTGGGATTACTTCGAGGAATGTCCTATTTTCTGTCCAAACATACTATGATATTTGCATTGTTAAGGTGACTAAGATATTTAAAGCAAAAGTCATATAGAAAGGCAGAAATGTAGGGATTATAGCAAGCACCAATATTAAGGAATCAAGCAGTTTACCTTCTGTGTATCCTGTAAAAGTCATATATCCACATGCAGCGAACACTACACTGATGACAAAAGCAAGTGAGACAGACACGTGTGTGACTTGAGACCAGTTTTCTAATGTGGGTTCTTCCAGAGACCCATATATTAAAAAGCTGTTATGGTTGCAGATGAATGCTGAAACATACATGACAGTTAAAGCAAATGTATGAATTCATGCATAAATACACAGAGAGACACAGAAATGTTTGAATCCACTCATTACTAAATACAAACATTAATCCTGCAATGAGTGGCAAAGATAAATGGCTTGAACTTATACTTGATTTGATGAAGGTTTATATTAATCCTGATTCTCATTACATTACCCTTAAATGCCATGCCATTTCCCACCCTCCACACCTCCATTCCATCTTTTCCTGCTCTTCTTTTGCTTAAGGACCCAACAGGAGATTTTTTTTTTTTTTTTTAAAATCCACAAGCCATTTGCTACTTTCAGACTTCCTATGGCATCCATTTTAGGCAGCAGCAAGCATTGGGAGGCCCCAGACTATCACAACCTGAACAGGAAATAATATACCAGATCCTGCCAGGCAGGAACAGATTTCACAATGAGGACTTTTCTGTTAGAGGTTATCCAAGGGAATGCAGAACAATCCCACCCTGCTCAGTTTATCAGTTAGACTAACCCCATTGATGCAGGTGCTTTAAGACGACCTGCACAGTCGAGCTGGATTCACGTGGACACCGCTCTTTGCTACACTGACAATAGCCAGGCGGGCAACGGGTGAGGGTAATGTCTTATACCATAACAATGAAATTCCTAGGGATGACTCGGTCAATTTCACTTTTTTCTACACCATCTTAACAGGAATATAAAAAAAACCCTAAAAACTCAATTTCTTGGTCCAAAATATTAAATTATTTCTTACAGTTGATTTGAATAGTGAAAAAAAACCCTAACCAAAAAACCAAGAAAAAATTACTTACCAAATGACATCACCCCAATGGCTTGTACTGCATTTGATTTTGCAAATATCCATGCATTTTCTGATTTGGGTCTAAAACAGACATTTATTTTAATAATTATTCTCTTTTCAATTACCAATTATTAAAAACATTATTTTAAAATAACATGATGTAATACAGGACTGCTGCTAGTCAGATCTCCAGAACTCTGTGAAGTAGGTCCAAGTGTTCATCAACAACTTGAAATAGGAAGATACCTTTCTCACCTCCCTTGTTTTGACTTAAGTATTTCTGTAAACAGTTTTTACAGTAAAAAGTCAGTTTCAGTTTTGTAAATAAACTCTTCATCATATACCAAGAAATAGCAACAGGGAAGGTAAAAGCTGTACCGATTCTGACTAAGGTTATCTCAATCCAAAATGTCTTCTGACTAATTAGAGGCAATTTCTACCTCTGAATTTGCATGTAATCCATGCAGTCTAGAGACACCTTTCCTAGGCTACAAATCAAGGGAGCCAGTTTACCTTTTTTTTACAACAGTTCCAACTATTCCTCAAAGTAAAGAGATTCTGCCACTTCTCAAAAGAAAAAAGAACATATCAGAGTACATGGAGACTTATAATCAGGCAAGAATATAACATTTCCCAGATCTCTTCCTCTAAGATATGCCCAGAGTTTTGTACCTGTGGTAATTGTAATGCTTGCAGGAGGACCATGGAAAACCACAAACTGTTAAAAAACATTTACTGCATGAACTTCATCTCTGAATAAAGAACCAAACTGAAGAAATGGGGAAGGACACAAAGTATCCTTTTCCAGAAATACAATTTCCAAAAAACATCATATGAAATTCACAAGTTAGTTAAACATTGTATTTGTGATATTAAAACACAAAGAAACAAACAGTGCAGAAAAGCTTGCCCTTAAAAGGTGGCTGCTGCTAACTGTGACTGCTCTGTTTTCATTTGGAGGAAAAGCTGCTGCCACCTCAGGCTTAGCTGCTCTTTTCCTACTGCCCTAGAAAGCAGTATGGCACTCAGGCCACTTCTGTGAAGGTAAAAATGACAGCTTTGTCTCTCCCTCTCTCCCTCTCTCTGGTGGCAACTAGTTGGTTTGGCAGCTATAATGGCAAATGCTGGGCCAGATTTCATTGCTTTCAAATGTTTAAATTCCACCTCCAGCTCCTAAACAGAAAAAGTTGTTGTTCCCTCTTATCTTATTATTTCTTGAGTGCTCAAATAGTCAATCCTCCCTTTTCAAATGAAGAAAACCCCCAGATTTACAGTATCTAATGCACATTCAAGTTCAGGCTAGAGCACCTTTTCAGCTCTTAAACTGTGGTTGTTAAGCCTAACTGTGAAGTGAACAGAAGCCGAGTTAATTTTTTTTGTCCTCAGACACAGCATATTGTCTTGACTGCTGTAACATACTGCTTCCAGTCTTCAGCAGCTGAACAAGGCCCTCCTAAAATATCCTCAGACTTAGCATGTAGATGTAATGAATACTATGGACAAAATAGAGCTATCTGGCATTTGTCTTGTGAAATAGGACTTCTGACCCTCTATAGCTGCTGTAGTTCTTTATACAGGCTCCTTAACTTGATTCCACTGATTTTAAATCACTATCACTAGAGATGTCTGTGGACAATTAATATCAATAATTTTGAACGTATTACTTTTCAGTAAAACATTCAGAATTGACTGGGAAAATATCAATATTTCAAAATAAAAATAGCATATAGAAAAGTAACACCACAACTGTTCCATACTGTGACCACTAGAGGTCAGCTTTGATAGTACACATACAGAATGAAAAGCTGGGTTATATTATCCTTTGACAGCAGAATTTACCAGTTTGCTTTGGCCCTTTTCTACTAATAATTAACACTTAGATTATGTAATACTCTATAAACCAAAATATTTTCAAATGCACAGAAATAAAGAATCTTTTTTTCTGAAACACATTTAATTTCTGTGAAAATGGTTTATCCTCTGCAACATTATAGCTATAATATGAGCTCCTACAAAAAGGGATTTAAAAAAAAGAAATGCAGAAAGCACTAGAATTTAATCTGAAACATTTTGAGTAAAGTGGCCAAATAGTTAATTAAAACAAATAAAAACACAGGAGCTAGTTTTCCCCCTGCACAGTGTTAGCTTATGCTCTAGCAATATGCAACAGATCAAAATACAGCTTTGCTTTAAGGATGAATGGCAAATCAGATTAGGAGTATTATTTTGGGGAAAAATCCAAAAGAACAAAATCCTGCTTATTTAGCAGCCTAAGAAGACAAATTCCTTCCATTGTAGTTGCAGAATTGAGGAAGAATTTCAGATCCCTTATTTGAACATTACCAGCAGCTTGTATGTTCTACAATGCACATTGGTACAGAGGTACTGTTTCCTACTGTAACTCATACTGCTGCATGTGCCTTGAAAAACATTTTCCTCCTGTAGGAATAGAGAGATCACAGAGTGAAAGCACACAGTGAGAAATTTCATTTCTGAGAGTCAACAGCTGTAGAGTTGTGACCACATCAGTAAGAAATTATCCCCAAGTTAATTCTGCTGGACAAAGAGATACACAAAGCTCCTGGAAAAGGGTGCAGGTGACATGGAAGAGTCTATATAAAATAAGACTTCATAGTCAGAAAGACAAAATTGTGTCAGGGAACATTAGGAGATAGTTATGGAAGAGCCATTCAGTGAACAATCACAAAAAATTACTCACAAGGCAAAGGGCACATAATAGAAAAATCAAGTGCCAAGCTAAACATACACACACTGATACAAATACATGGGTCTATGTAGGCAGATGCACACACACTGGAAGAGCCCATCACAAGAATACAGGGCACGTGGTGTGCTTTTTCAATCCTGCTGCTGCTGTTCAAGACTGACTTTTTTTTTTCCTCTTTTTTTGAGAAGGACCTTTGTTCTGACCAGTTTGACCTACATTCCTGTTAGTTGTTAGAAGATTTTAACTGCTGCTTACACAGGAATAGCAAGTAGCAAAAATCCATTAATGACAAAACCAGCCAGCTTTCTGCTCTCACTCAGTGTATAAAAACACAGGTTATGCGTGTAGGTTTTTTCATGTTGGAGAAGGAGCATCAGTTAGATGAAAAGAGGAAAGGTAAAAGGAGAAATACATTTTTGATACTAAATTTGCCTGTTGACAGCTGTACTGTCTATCATATACAGTAGAAGCTGTAACACCAAGTAAAGCCTGAGATGTAATGGAAATGTGATTCTTGAAACAAAAATAATAAAAGATTGATGAAAAAGTCCAAGGCAGTTCCCAGACAGGAAAAAGTTTCAGCTGAAACTAAGACAAGACGACAGACTGAGGGTAGTGAGGCCTTAGTGATGAAGAAAGCCTAGAGGTTAAGAAAATAAGACTCTATTCAGTCTGCAGCATACATAAGTGAAAGTATAGCATAATAGACATGTTAGTGAGTTGAGTTTTAAAAAACTTTTTAAATGTTCATGTTTATCTACATAAGAACCAGGGGAAATGAAAAGAACAAACGAACCAGTCAAAGGTTAAGACATTCTAGCAAGGTAAAAGGAATTTCACATCCAGGTCATGAGCAGGAGTTGGGCAAATTTGTTTGGCATTCTAATATGGCCTATCTTCTACCTGTAAAATTTCAATTTAATTCTATTTGAAGGTACAATACCTTTTGGGTTCTTTCTAAGCTTTAAAAGTTTAAAGATACTGAGAAGTTTATAGATGTAGGTAGAAGTTCATTCTATATAGATAGAATATAACTTCAATCAATATAACAGAAAGAAAATGAGTACAGCTCACATCAGGCTTAGATTTTATATTAATAAAAGTCATCTTGTGAAAGAACACACTCAAGGCAAAGTGATTATGTCAGCCCCTCTTAGTTACGGTGCTTTAATTCTTCTTTCTTCCTTAATGAATTACTTAGCAGTTCTGTAAATATACGGTAGCTTAGTTTTATTTTTTAATTTCATCACACATTAACATTTATCTTTGCTTACTACTGCATTTTTTTATCTAAAGGAAAGAATCAGCTTTCTACTTTCAAGTGTTTTTCCTGAGCACTTGGTGTTTCATCCCTATGATCAGCTGCCAGTTGAGTAATTCTCACATCCTCTTTATGTGTAGAAGATGCTCTTCAAGTTTTTCTTAGAGATTTCTGTATTATGTAGACACTGACATTATGACATTCTTCGCAAAAAAACACCAAATTAAATTAAAATGATCCATCTGTATAATATAAAGATAAAATATTTCTTTGTACAGCATTCAATGTTAACTTCATGCTTCAAAGCTGAAACTATTTTATGTAGTATTAACATACTGTACATTTACAGTTTGAGATAATTCTAACCTATTGCTTTTGATCACAACAGGTAAATACCCAGCCATAAGCAGGTGGAAATAAAGATCAGACCACCAAAACATAATTTTATCCAACATCTTAAAATACTGAGAGTAAACTCTGAGTAATACAGAACTCTGGATTTATTCTGCAAGTTCATTATGTCACTCAGGCACCAATAATCAGACGGATGATACTAATTAAAAGCAAACCTGAAACAAAAGTACCTCAGTGTCATATTGGTTATAAAAGAAAATACATTAAACCAAGTAATCCTGCATCATTAATACAGGGTTTTTTTGTCCTGAGAACTAACATGATCATAAAAGTCCTATAAAGTCCCTGGACAATCTGCTCCATTCCTAAAGCAAATTCAGAAAAAAAAAAAAAAGCTAACATTTCAAAGACTTGTAATTCCTGTTTTTCAGCTTACAGTTTCAAATACATTGAATCCTTAAAAATAATACTAACGTCATTGTTTCACTGATGATCAAACATGCTGCAGGAAGTTTCAGATTATTGAAGAAAATATTCTTTGCTGTTCAAATAATACATTTAATTTTCAGCTAGAGAATGGATTACATTAAAAAAAGTTTTATCATCCACAGATAATCGTCTTATACTTCTCAAAGGGAAGCAGTTTTCACTTTGAAAAATCTCAAGGTAAATGGAAACTGATTACTACTCAGAGAGTAACTATCAAAGTGAGAAGATATTCAAATGGGATTCCAGTGGAACCTGCTGAGTGCAGTATTTTTTAATCTATTCAGCAGTAACTTGAGTAATAAAAAGCAAGAAGTGTCCTTAACAGAAAACATAAATATGCCATTAACACAAGCATACTAGAGAATGAGATGAAAAAAAGAATCATACACATCTTAGGAAATGGAAAAATCATCTGATAAAGCAGCATCAATTCTTTAACGACAAATTCTACAGTTGTGCAAGGGGAAAAAAAGGCTTCACAAACACAGAGTGGGGGGAAAATCAAAAACAACCAAAAAATCCCAAATTTCATGAGAACAGAATAAAAGAAAGGAAAATTCACCAGCTCACAGTTCTGTAGAGAAGGACTTGGTACTTCTACTAGCCTGCAAACTCAAGGCACGTCCTCAATGTCCAACTAGAAGTATGGCAACCCCCAAGGGATACAGCTGAAAGGGACCTTAAGACATTTTGCATTTAAGATACATCAATTTTTCTTGTCTGCTTCTCAGAGGGAATACCACACACAGGTGAGGCACCACCACCTCACTTTAACTTGCAGAAAACTTAAGGCAGCCATTGAGCATGATCAGAGGCACAAGAAATGACAACAAGAGAAACAGTGAAGGAACTGTGTTTGTTTAGTCTATAGAAAGGAGCCCCAAAGGGGGACAAATTACAGGTGGTTTTCAAGAATTTGGAAAAGAATGAGCAGTTTGCTGTCCATATCCACTGTGGTTGGGATAAGAAGCAACCAATATGAAATGGAGTAAAGGACATGCAATACACATTTATACACATTCCTAAGAATTGGAATGGGAAACCATGGAATTACCAAGAGCAAATCACCTGTCACCAATGGCAGGCACATCATCAGTTCAGCCATATAACAATTGTAGGGATTAAATATTCTTGGCCCCATCAAGCCTTCATCTAGGATTGCACAAATTCTTTTCTTATATGACAGATATGAGGATTGTGTTTTCATAATCATGATTTTTAAAAATCTCTTTGGAAACTCCAATTTATACTGTATTTTAGAAAGGATTTACAGTAAATGTGTTATTTCACTTGTTTAATTTGTAATATGATGGGACCCATATCAAAATATAAGTGTTCTTTATTCTCATTGCAAAAAACAAGAGATGTATGCCAGTATACCACTAACAAAATATTAAAAGAGCATTTTAATAATTAAAGTATATGTCTATATCTAACTGTAAAATAAAAAGAGTAAAAATAATAAACGTAGACACTGACAGATTGTTTGCAAGGAAAAAATTCTTACTAACATGTTATCAATCTGCTAGATGCATTTTTGAAAACAAGAACTGTAAGGGCAAAAATGGAAGTCTCTAAAGAATTAAAAAGTAAACTTCAAGAATCACTCAAAACCCAACATTACTTGCTGTAAGAAAAAATAAAACCATGCATTCCATAATTTTTAGTGCATCACAACTGTGGAGAAAAAAACGTTACCATAGGAACAAGGTCATCAGTAACTCTTATATATAGCTTCTTCCTTTTTTGACAGGGGATTTTGAGATTAACCTTTCAAATACCCCTTTAAGACACGCAGTATGAAAAACATGCTGCTCCAGAAAGATGGTAGGGAGGGAAGTCCCACACTGTTCTGAGTGTGTCATTTTGTGGATGATAGACAACATCATCTGGTACAACTTTAGAAACTGCTATTCCAGGCATCTTCCCAGCATTAAACCTGAATACCCTGCAGTTAACCCACGTATCACAGCAGTAAAACAAATGAACAATTATGCATAACACTGCTGAAACAATCCTGGTGGAAGAATCCACTTGTTACAGACACATAAAACACACCATCTAAACCCGTTCCAATAAATAAATCAGCACATTCAGAAACAGAATTTGTCATCTTTGTTAATAATCTTCACATTTAAAAGATGAAGAAGAAGGCAGCTCTTCTAGGCCATTAAAGAATAGAATCATAACACTTTCTTGCAACATAACGATAAAAATATTGTCACAACATATACTTGTGTGTACTAAGTTGTCTAGAACACTCCAATGTTAAATACTACTTTTAGAGTATGAATGCTGGAAAAGTTTTGCATTCTTATATTGTTGTTTTCTCAAATGACATAATACATTCTTTATTATTGTGTTCCCTTTTTAAAATTTTCATTATTTGTATTTGATTTTTATTATGAAATTATTATATTAACAGAAAAAGAAACATTCTCCAGATACTAGCTATTTTCAGATTGTAAATACAGGCCATCTGACAAATGGACAAAAAAAAAAATTCTCAAATGACAGACAACCTCACGTGCCCATTCAGGACACACCTGCTGTTAGTCATATCATCCACAATTTCCAGTTAATCTGTAGGGGTTTTGAGACTTTTTCTAAACTTGCTTACATGCAACAGAAGATAAAAAAATAAAAAAGGATAAAGTATATTTAGCTTTCATTTTGAATTACTATTGATACAGATTTTTCAATTATGTGTCTGTCACAAAATAGACATATTCCAGAATTATACAGATACATGCAAGAGTGAAATAACAGATTTTGTCATCAAAAATTCACTTTGTGGCAAGTGTAAGAATACTCACATTTGTGGACTGAAGGTTACTGTTCTCACCATCACAATTATCAGGATGACAATGGTTAAAATCAGAGAAATAAGAGATATCTGTAAAGGTAAAAATATTACTTCAGTCAGTAAGCTGCTGAAAGGTTGTTATTTTAGCAGCATAATGTATTTGTTAGTTATTTACATTGAGTTATGACTGGCACTTATATTCTAATGGAATACAAAAAAAAATAAACCAAAAATCAACTGCTGTTATGATTTACCTTTCCCAATTTTGATATGTCTTGATATAAAGATATAGGTAAGGTAAAGATGATGGTGGTGAGAAGAATTATGAAGTGACGGTCAGTAAGCACATTATCCAGGCCAACTAAAGCAAAAAAGAAAATAATTTATTTCTTTAAGAGACTGACTTGAGGAACAGATTAATCACATTTGAAAGTTTAGGAGTAACAAACTGTTGGTGATCAAGCTTTTATCCCCTTTACTCAACCCAAGTAACACTGAAAACTAGGCATTAACTAACTTTTAGGAAGCCATGCACAGCATGTGCATACTCAGGAGAATGCTGCAAATTGAAACCAAATGCATAACTTATGGGATATGTTAAACCTAAATTGGAAAGTCTGGCATTCCTATATATCCATTAGTATTAATGTCTTTAATCATGTCTGGGTCAATGCCAGGAGACTGCAAGTAAAACATTCCACTACTTCTTTCTGCCATTTACTCTTGAGTTTTTGACACTGTGGGTTGACATCAACCACTGTGCTGTTGAAGATAGGTCAATTCTTAAAGAACAATCCTAAAATAAGTTAATTTTGAGGTTTTGCAAAAGAGATTACCATGTGAAGGCAACAATAATGTTACAATATTCCATGTAATCAGTGGTATTTATTTGTATAACTGGTGGTTTTTTTCAAGCCAATGACAACTTAAAACAAAACATATCTCAATTTCAGCCAGGCTACCATAACTCACAGGCTTGAATGAACACTTTCTGAATATTTATGGCTGAAAAGTGATTGGCAATTGAGATGGAAAAATCTGTGTTGTGTTCCCTCTTTTCTTTGGGAGATTATAAGGCCTTCCCACCTACTTCCAGGCAGATATACTACCAGACAGGTAAAAAGATTTGCCATGCTGGAGCTTCCTCCCATTACAGAAGTTACATTATAAATAAATTATTAGATATTCACTGTCACTATCAATTTGATCGGGTATTCACAGAACAACAGTGTGTGACAGTTAAAACTACAGCCACACCTTGCAGGCTTCATATGCTGAAAATTATAGTCCTCCTGTGGAAATAGTTCATACAAATATTAATTTCCACTTCATTGCAGACATGTTCTTTTTCTAGTTTAATTTCCCAGTGAAGAGTGTTTTAACTTAGCTGGCTTTGTGCTAAAGTAGATGGCAAACATGCACACAAATTGCTCCACTGATTTTACTGTGAAAACTCAGAGCACAGGAAGGGAAACAAGAGCATAAGTTAAAAAGTGCAAAATGCCGCACCTGGTTTTACAGCGAATATCTAAGAGAACTGAAAGTTACACAGTTCATGACCAACTACTACAGATATGTGTAAGTAAGCATTACATTGATTATATTATTTGCAACTCATCCTGAATTATTCACTAGATGAGGTGTAGTTTCAGTTTTCAAATGACCACTATAGGAATTATCTAAAAAAGATGACAAAAAATTATAACCTTTTAAATATACAACTGTGGAAGACTCAGTCCTGTTTGCTTAGTATTTCACTGAAGCATGTGTCTCTTCACTGACACTGAGTCCACTGATAACCAAAAACTAGGATTTATAGTTTTTATTTGGGAAAGACTTATTGAAACAAACAAAACCAAAACAAAATAAAAAAAAATACCAAAAAAATTACCAAAAAACTCTCAAAAAAACCACTCATAGAAATATGCTTCAAGTTCTTAATTTGAAATATATTTAAGCACAATTTAGAAGCAAAGTAACAGGTAATCCCTAAATACTTATGCTACACTCCTATCCAATACATAATCCCCGTTTTTATTTTTAAATGCCTCTTACCTCCAGGAATTCTCTGAAAAACTTTAGTTAAAGTGTCTCCTGCTATTATGTTGTAACTGATCATAGCTTAAAGAAAAGAATGTTTTTTTGTTAGTACCAGTCATAGCCAAAATATTTGATAAACATTGAAACACACATTTTGTAGACTTCAAGATCATATGCCGCTACCCCTCTTATATGAATCCTGGCTAGCACAAACAACTTGTAAGTTTCAGGTTTAAAACAAAATTTTAAAAAATAATTATTTAACATTTCCTTTTATTTTTGCTTTGTTTTTTTTTAACAGGTACAACCTAAGCAATAATCTAGCCTGATAAGCAAGGCCATTGTGCTGACTTTCCATATAAACTTACGTCAGAAGAGGTAAAAAAGGCTTTTTAAAACTTTCTTTTAAATAGCAATTCTTTGTCAGATTATTTTCAAATTCCTGTTTCTGTTTCGTAAAGACCTTGTGTTACTCTAATAATCAGTCCTGCAAAGAAATGCAAGGGACTTTCTAGCTAATGCAAAATGTTAGCAAAGTCTCTAAACCAAAAGAAAGGAGAAAATAGATTAAGATATCAGATATGGACTTCCATTCCTCTCATCAGTAAGCGCTGTGGCCTTAACATTAATATTTCATTCTTATCTTATTCTACACTAAAAGTATGTATATTTGTGCACGCACAAAACATATACTCTCTATGGTCTTCAAGGTTTAGACAGCATCCATTTTGGTATTGACCTTAAATAATGCATAAATCTCCACTGTTGTGAAATTCTGAGTTACTAAGACTACTTAGAGAAATAAATTCAAGCACATGCAAGCACATAACTAGTTCCATGGTAAGGACCGAGACCTTTACAATTCTTGTTTGTATTATCTACAAAGTAGTTGATTTACAAAGGAGGATAATTACATATGTAACAGTGTTGCCTCCAGTAACAGTAACTTGACTCCCTTAAAAATCTCAGCTACCCTCTAATCAGACTGATTAATCCCATAGTATTCTGGCCCTCCAATTCATTGAATTCTTCCTCAGTCGTTCTTCAGAAGACACAAAGTGAATTTAATTTTTTTTTTTAAACAGCAAGGAGGCATATACAGTACACTTTTTCATAGTTCTTAATATTTAAGCACTGAAAAAATGAGGTAATATGAAAAAGCTTGCTACTTTTAAAACTCAAGCATTTATATTTTATGTGATCTTACCAATAAATGGATATAAAAACTGAAGAGTTGAAAGAATTGTATAACCTACACGACCATATGTTTTTCTGACCAGCTCTTGATAGGTTTTGGTACTGGACAGGTTTCCTCCTTTGATCAGTAATATAATGGAATAATCTGTTAAAATACAAAGTACTGTTAAAGACAGTACGAACCAGATTGTGGTTCATTACTTCTCACCTTCTTTCACTCCTTAAAAAAAAAAAAAGAAAGAAAAAAAGAGTCTTTAAAAAGTAAAATAGTGGCATTAGGAAGAGTGGGGATTAGAAACCTCACAAAATATTCCAAGCCACCAAATCCAGGAGTTATAGGATCATATTGGAAAGAAAATATTCAAAATTATAGTACATGCAAAGGCTTCCATGCTGTGGTACATTTAAAAAAAAAAGTGATATACAATCCACTCCAGGATCAGTCTCTTAATTAGCGTAAAAATAGTGGACTAAAATAGGTCATTATGAGGCACAAATTAAAACATTCTTTCAAATGTTACCTTGACTAGTCTAAGAAACCAGGCTTCATGAAAATAAATGCACACAAAAAACAGCTTTATATGTTGTGCAGTGTAATTCTACTTTTACTAATCTTCTCAAGGGATTAGTGAGGTAAAGGAAAAAGTAGTAATTTTTACCCTCATAGATGTACTTATTTAAAGTATCATGTAGCTCAAAATCAGCCAAAACATTGCAGGACTAATTTTCCCTTTACAACAAAAACTGCCTTTAGAGTACCTGTGATATAGGCAACCACAAATAAAAGCAGTACTCCTAAAGGAAAACCAGCTTCCTTCATTGAATATGGCAATCCTGCAAAGGAGAAAAGGAGAGATTTATAGAAGACTCTTGACAAATAATTAATTGTGACAACCAAAATATGGAAATATTCAGATGAAAAATAAATAAAATAAAGCTAGTAATCTCCAAAATTGGACCAGCATGCTTAATAACCTCAAAAAAGATCATTTTCAGTTGACAAAGTGTTCCCTAGGTGTGAAGCACCTGCCCAGCCTCTCTGATCATTATGGCCAAGGGACTGTGGGGTATTTATCACTGAGATGTGACCTCAGCTGACAACTCTGCATTTATGCATGGTAAGCAAATAAATAGAAATAATAGAAAATCTTTAGAAACAGCAGCAGAAAAGAAGATCACAGTGTTATTCTCCATGCTGGACAGCCATGCATGAATAAACAAGGCTGAACACAGGATTGCAAAGAAAAGTATTGACTTACCTATAACACCTGATCCTATGATTGAATTGACAATGTTAAATGCAGCTGATGCCAGAGCACTGTTTCTTCCTTTCTTCCTGGGCTTCCTAAGGAGGGCTATTTGGTCATCTGTTTCTACCTATTTCAGAAAGACAATGAAAACATTGTACATGAGAAAAAGAAGTGAGAACAAGGATTTTTACACATATTCTATGAAAGATAAAAAAAACCCTTTTCCTGGACTCAGATTTGTAGAGGTATTTTGATAAATAAATCCCATTTTTTCAGTGAGAAATCAAAGGGGTATTAGGTGTCTAATTCCTGTATAAGTCTGACCCATAATCTTCTGTAATTCTTCTCTGAAAACTAATAAGTGGAAAATATATAAATATATATAAAAACATATAAAAACTCAGAGGTTGGCTGCTAGTCATGTTTCAAAGGCAGAAATGTGAATCAAGTATTTTTGAAAACATTTTGGCTAATAAAACTGGTCAGTAAAAATTGCTCCCGCATCAGGGAAATGAAATGAATTTCAAGAGTTATTAATAAAGCATGCCAACAGTTGAATATACTCTAATCCAAGGTCTTATCCAGTATTTTAAATATTTCTGTGTCATTCAATGGTTTAGTTAATTATGAACAGTTAATGACACTATAAAATCACCTATTCCCAGAAAATTTCTGCAGGAAAGTCTGGTACAAACTAAAGTTCAAAGCACAATTTGTAGTAACTAGCTTCAAAAATCAAAGTTTGTATCTTCATAAAGTATTTCTTCATAAGCATGGAGTGGTCTTTTCCTCAGATCACCACTCTGCTGTCAGAGAACATTTTAGAACTACTGATTAGAAAGACAGTAATTTAACTGAAGTTGTGAAATTCAAAAGAGGAATATGCTTTTAATAAAGAAAATGCCCACCTATGTTCAACAAAGGCAAAACATGGCGTACTGTGTCTGAAAGAAAAACCACTATTATATGGATGCAGAAGCCTATTTGACTTATACAGCAGGTAGTACAAACTGAGATGTTTGTCACTAATACTCCTGTAAAAAAAAAATTAAATTACTGAACTATGTAAGTCATTTGTAGATAGAGGCATAAGCTGACAAGCGTAAGAGGGCCTGCCTCAAAGAGGGCTACATATTTAATTGGAACTTCTAATCCTTAAGCAGTACTAACATAAAAAGAGTAATACTGGCTCAGATCAAAGGTCAGCATAGCCTGGTATCCCATTTGTGAGAGTGACCATGGAAGGCGACTAGGGAAGAGCATAAGGACATGGGAAATAGCCAGTAAGCAAATAACACTTCTGTCCCAGCTTTCCTCAGTTTGTGTATTCTGGACATCTCAAAGTAGATGTGCTCTTGGTGCACTACATCCCTTAATGGATTGCTCCTTGAATTTTCCCTTTTCTGAAACCAGTACAATTTTTAGCATCTGCAGTGTCATGGTGAATGCCATGTTTTAACTTTGCATCATATAAAGAGACAGGTATTTTTTTGTTCTGAATCTACCACTAAATATTTGCACTTGGTGTCCCAAAAATTTTTGTGTCATCGCAAACAAATGAACCGCTATTTCCTCTCTTCTTCATATCATAAGCAGTCTCATAAGTAGCATTCTCCCTCAGCTGTTTATCTAGACTTACTGGTGCTACATTTTTATTTCACTACTGATTTCAGCAGCAGGAGCATTCCTGTCGTTATCTCCTGAAATTTTAATGCCCTCTGCTGCTTATAGCACTATCCACGTGCAATTGCACTGAACTAGAACAGTTCAGTTCCCTCTCTTCAGTTGTTACAAGAAATGAACACAATGTGCATGCACAGCCCTGGTCCCTTCCCCACTTGGAAGGGACACTTTTAAATGGGCAAAAAGGTGAAGAAAGGACAACAGAAGTTGAGAGCCAGGTGGAACGGCTCCTGCGGCGCTCTCGAGGGCGCACCCGACCTGCAGACGGATAGGGATGTCTGCTGGGAGCCCGGCTGGCGAGCTGTGCAGCGCAGGAGGCTGCGGGAGAGGGACCGGGACGTGTTTGCCTTTCTCAGGGTCCCCTCCTGGGGCCGGCTGCGAGCCGTGGGACAGCCAGGGACACCTGCTATGGCATCGGCAGCGCCGGGCACGGCACCAGATGCTGGTGGGGCACGGCAGGAGATGCTGCTGGGGCACGGCGGGACATGATGGGGCGCTCACGCTCGGGTCCTCACTCGACACCGAATTTCAGCCGTGCCGGGCAGCCGCCCTTCCCCTGCCTCGCAAGGGTAAAGCCCCTCAGACTTCATTTTTTCCCCCTCCGTGGTACCTACGACTCTTTGCTCCTGGCAGGAGTTCGGGGGCAGCTGCGCAGAGCCGCAGGGCCGGCGGGTTGGGGCGGGCGGCCCGGCCTGAGCCGCCACAACGGCCCCGCCAGCCCCGCCAGCCCCGCGGGCCCAGCAGGGCACGGGGAGCCCGGCGGTGCCGGCGGGCTGCCCGAGCCGCGGACAGCCGGCCGAGCCGCGGAGAGCCCCCCGCCCGTCCCGTCCCGCCCCGCTGCCAGCCCCGTACCTGGGCAGGGCCCGCCGGCGGCGGCTCCATCGCCCGCGGGGCGGGGCGGGCGCGGGTCCCTCGCGGCGCTGCTGGAGCCCGGCACGGGCGGGGCACGGCGGGGCTCGGGCTGGGCTCCCTCGGCGGGGCGCGGCGGGACCCGGCAGGGCTCCCCTCGGCAGGGCTCGGGCAGGGCTCCCCTCGGCAGGGCTCCCTCGGCGGGGCGCGGCGGGGCACGGCAGGGCTCCCCTCGGGCTGGGCTCCCTCGGCGGGGCTCCTCTCAGCAGGACTCCCCTCGGCAGGGCTCCCCCCGGCAGGCCGCCGCGGCCCCTCCGCGGTGCTGGGAAGGCGTGAGGGTGCCCGTCCCGCCGTGCAGACACACCTGCTGCAGCGCCGTCGGGGCGGTGAGGCGGCGGCCCCTCCTCCGGGCGGCCCCGCGCTGGAAACACCGAGACAAGTAAGGGCTCCTGCCGGGAGTTCGTGAGTCCCCCGAGTTCACCCGGCCCTTCTTTCTCCCGAGGGCACGGGGAAAGTTTTTTTCGGTGGGATCAGCACCGAAAAACCAGCTCGAACGTCATAGCTGCTAATTCGTGGTCTTTGACATCGGTGGTGTTGGCGAGGCCTCGGTACTGCAGCCCTTGTTTATTCTCCTCTGGGAGGGCAAGCTGCCCTTCGAGGTGCTAAGTCAGATAAGGAACACACTGAGATTGCAGGGAAAGTATGGGAAGAGCCCACAGTAATTAAAAGATGCGAAATGACAGTGCTGAAACTTTAGAGTTTGTAGATACCTCTGTTATCTTGAGCAGCTTCCATCAGAAACATGCTTTGTAAACATGGCACAAGCCATACAAAGAAATGTACAACTTAAACACAAACTCGTAGGAAAGAGTAAGCACTGATAAAAAACTGGAGACAGTCATTGATTTGTGAAGTATTGCTGGACGTAAAATTTAGGGTCTACAGAGTTAAAAAAACACTTTGGGAACTTAGTCCAGTTACTGGAGGGCACCATCAATATAATGCTGTCCCAAAATCTTCAACAAGATAAAATCATTATGGGGAAAAAAATTCCTGAGAGATGACAACTTAATAGCAGAAAAAAAAAATAGAGCGTGATAATTTCCTTTCTATAGTCTTAAGAACTCCTATATTTGATAATACTTTGCTAGGGTGAACTGTGGTGGTTAAAGGAGCACATGTACTGTGCATCAGTAATTTTGTCCTTAAAGATCTATGATGCATATGATTTAATATGGAGAACAAAGTGCACATGAAGAGCATATATGACATTTTTGTTCAATAGCTTTAGCACATTAGCTTCAACTCCTTCAAAAAAAATCTCTAATCAGCTCCATGACAAGCTACAAGCTGACATGTATTCCTGTGTGACCAGTCAGATGACATGACTCAGCAAAGTTTTAGAGGCATAAGATGCAGAGAAAATTCCTGTGATTCATAGCAATGTTATTTTCTTTCTTGAACTGTACGAAGAATTCTGAGTGAAAACACATAATGAAGCTGTTTTAAAGCAGAGTGTAATAAAGCATATAGTATGTTTTCATGACAGTCTTCTACCACTCTCTATGTTTAGTACTGTAGCAACTTCCTCACAAAGCCTCTGTATCTAACATCCTCTGAATTATGTGATTTTTAGTGCCAGCTTGAAATGTGCATTTGCTACCTTACAAAATAATTTCTGTTTTGTGCAAATACTTTCTCTTGTATGTACATTCTTCAGGCATTCCTTTGACACAAACTAAGTGAAGCTCCCACCATGCAGCTCTTAGGATGTGAAGGGGACAGTGCCCAAATGTGGCACCCACTTATTTAAGAGTCCTAGAATTTTACTTGTATCAGTCACAGTGGCTTGATTCCAAGTACTGTTTGTAAATTTATCAGTTTTAATGCAGTATAGTAACAGCGAATTAAAGAAAGGGCTTGGTACATCCCAAAAGATTGCATAGAGGTTCTTTTTCGTGTACTATGAGAGCAGTTTTTGATTACTTGGATTGCTCTGTGCTCCTTGCTGTGCTTTGGGATGTGGTGATTGTATGGAAAGCTTAATACTGGTTTTGATCTTAGAAAGGAGACTAGGAGTACATTCTGAATAAAATTACAGGATGCACTGAAAGTCCATAATCCACTGTTTGCATTCTGTTCTTTGGGAGTTTGCTGCAGGACAGTTTGTACAATAATTTACCCCTCTGATTGCAGTACAGGGCTAAGCTCTGAAGGATGCCAACACAATTAAACCACAGGGGTAGGACAGTTATAAAAAAAAACCAACCCAGAAGGCATCTTCCAAAAACATGGACACAAAGGAAGTTGTGTCCAAAAAAGGAAACAGAAAGAATCACAAATCCTTATGAAATGTGGGAACATATTAAAGCAGGCTAAAATGAGTTAGAGCAACAACCAGCAAAAAGGAAGCGTCATTAGTAACTTTAGTGTTTGTGAACAGGAATACTGAGGATACACAGAAAATTAAGTCTGGTGGGAAGAGTAATCACAATAAAAATCAGAACAGAGAAGGTAAATAGGGGGTATTTTTTGTTTACTGGATGATAACTTGGGAAGTTTTCCACAGCAGAACACTTCCCACAAGAAGGACCATACAAAGAATATACTATGTATCAAATTATCAATACAGTGACAGAAAATATAAGCAATAATGATTTGGGATGATCAGATGTATTCATCTTGGAATCATAAAATAATTTGTCGCTGGGGAAAAGACTGCTAAGTTTTTTTTAGTATCAGTGGTACTAGTGGTATTGGAAAATTACAAATATGACGTAAATATGACTGCTTAAAAGGACTCCAGAAATGATCCGAGGAACTACATACAAACAGAAGAAGCCTGCACTGTTACAACTGTTACATTTCCAGTATTACTGCTTGAGAACTAGGTTTCTAAATGCCAACAAAACCACTGTCATCTTTCACAAGCATTAAACATATTAAAGCAAAAAAGGCATTAAAAAACACCAAAGAAAATGCAGTACTATAAGCTCTTTGTGTACTCCAAGGATGTTTGGATCATCTGAAAACATATTAAGATTTAAGATTAGACACAAAGCAGGCCTAGAAAAGAAAGGTCATGTGATGCAAATTGACAGACATAAAAGGGAGGTTTCATTTCATGTCTATCTTTAAATAAAGGAATAAAACAGGAAAAAACCAGCATTTTTTGATAGGGAATGATTGTTATAATCACATGTCACTTTAATGTCAGCTTCACTACTCCTTTTTGAAAAGGTCAGTAACCTTTTTACTTTTTAATAGTGTCTTTGTCTGTGAGGCAAACATATTAAAAAAGGACTAGTGTTTTCAACAGTAGATTAATTTAGCTGTAAGATACCTGATAGTTTGCAGTAATAGATTATGAACCACATTTAAAAAAGATTGTGTTGAGAAATGAGCTTTTGTGATGTATTTGAGCAATGAGTGGAAACTGTCCAAATATATTGTACCCCCTTGCAAGGATGGTCAGGACTAAGGAGGGATGCATCCTTCTAATATTGCAGCTACAGGGAGTCTGCTTTTGTTGCTCAGCTGATGAGCTTAATAAACACCAAGCACATGGTCTTCAGAAAGAGTATGTAGACCATTGCAGAAATTACTTAAAAGAATTCTGGTTTGAGGAAAATGTTTTTGAGGAAAACCTTTTGCTGATGGTTCTCATTGTGGATTGTGGGTCTTCAGGGTATGTGATAACATACTCTGCCTCATGTTTTTTTTTTAAGGCATATTTGAAATGTAAACTCATTGTCTCTTTCTCGGACTCACTAATTCTTGGGATCTGTATCTGGCAAACCCAAATCCAAAAGGGCAGCCACACTGGTGTGGGAGAGCTATACTAAGAACTCATGACTCTGAATTGAGAAATCTCTTGCTGTGTTACACTCTACATTTCCTCAGCTAAAGTATATGAGCCCAAAAAGAACTGCTCATTTGTTTTCCCAGATGTTTCTTTCATCTTTCTTGAAACTTGGAAGGTTTTTTTTCCCTTGTGTACTTTGACTTGCAGCAGCTCTACTGTTGATTATTTACTATAATTGAGAAAGTAAATAAGAGAATAAATGGTTGCTTCATATTTGAGATGCTCTAAGTGGACAGTATGTGGGTGCAGCTAATGGTGCTTGTGCTTAGCTGAGGGTTTAGGATTGAAGTTGGTGTCACACTTTCACCTGCTTGACTGTCCTTGTTGGGGGGTTGGGAAAATTGGAGCTGAACCCAGAAGTCAGTTATGTCTGCTTGATTGTTTACTGGGTATGAGCTAGAATTTGAGTGAGGAGGAAGTTATAAAAATTGTGATTTGCTTTAAGTGTTGCTGTCATGGGTCTGGATATCTCCTTTGGTGCTGCTTGAACAGATTTGAAAGGGTATGAGAAAGCAAGCCAAGTGGGGCCCTTCACGACTTGCAAAACACCTTTTGTCCTCAGTCTGAACAGATCTGTCTAACAAATCCTTACAGTAGAACTGGAGTTTTTATGCAATGTGTCTCAAACTTGTTGCCTTCATAAAGATACAATGTAGTATGATTACCAAACTTATGTTATTAATGTAGGTGTAAATCTTTCCTAGGGCACCTGGCTAATTCCCTCTCCAAGTGTTAGGAACATAGATATCTATAAATTGTACAAAGGATTAAAGATATTGCCTGGTCTACAAGAAAGTGGGTTTCCTACAGTTTGATCCTGAACATGTGAATTGAGGGCATTGAGGGTACAGTTTTATCAAAATATCTATCTTAAATACAAAGAAGTTCAAAAACTTAATTAGAAGGGCTGTTGGGTTATAGAAAAGGTTGTTATTTCTACAGTGCTAATGTAGAACTTAATATAAAATCTTCAAGGGAAAAAATCACTCTAAGAAAGGGTATTTTGAATTCTGAACTCATTGTGGATTTTCACAAAGAGAGTTTTTCAACAAATGCCAAAAAGCCATCACATTTTGCTTACAGGAGTGCAAAAAATATCTGGGGGAAGAGAAAGTATGAAAAAAAATCTTCCCCTCTCCTCCTATACCCTCAGAGTAAGTGTGTCATCTTCCACCAGGAATGTGGAAGAACACACTGAGAGTTGCGTAGCAGTGAAGAGGGCATGAGAGAGAAACAGTCTGTTTGTGTCCTTGAGGACCCGATACATAGGGGAGTGAAGTTCGGAAGTATTTGGAAGAGTTGGGAACCATTGGGATTGATGAATTACATGCTGCAAAGATAAACTGCTGAGGCAAAGAGTCAATCAGTTTAGAGGTTTTTTCCTCCCATTTTACTTTGCTATTTCACACTAAAATTATCTGGAGCTGGAAGTAAATGGTAACAATCACTGGTTGCCACAAAACAACCAGGTTTGCAGTAAAGGAACGTTCTTGAAAAGACTTTTACAAAGGTTTTGGTCTCTCAAAAGCCAAGTTAAGATTTTTTTTTCCCAGTGGTTTTAGCCAGGTCTACCAAAAAGGTATAAACAAAATATATCAATATGCTTCATATTCAGTGGATAAATTTTCATGCTGGTAGTTGGTTGAGAAAGCTGACTAGTTGTCATGAAAAAACATTAAAGCAATTTTAATTTATGAAGGTATATAGGAACTGATTTAGGCAGCTGCCTTAAGCTGTCACCATAAGAAAACCAGCTTACTCTGTTATGTCATTCTGTGCCTCGCCAGTGTTGACTAAATGGAGACAGTGGCATTTGTCTGCAGCCTTGGGTTATTAAGCAGTCTGGGTTACCCTGCTTCTCCATTAGAGGCTTCAGCTCTTACTATCTACTGTCTTTTTTTTAACTCTTTGATCCTGGATCTTACATTTTTAGTTTATAACAATCTCTGTTCCTCTTCTTACATGTTTATGTTACTTTAAGCCCTTACTGTCAGAATTTGTTTTTCCTAGATGGTAGATATTGGTGTCCTGATAATGTTTAAAGAAATCATAATGTACAGTGCATAAAATAGGTTGCTTACTTAGTCTGTAATAGCAGATAAATTAGTGTTGTCATGGAGTTGAACTGTGGGATCTTCAGGCTTCTTATTTAATATTCTCTTCTGACTACAGCATTATAGACATAAAATAATACTACAGAATTATTTGAGATGAAAGAATATAAACGTAATAAGAGAAGTAGGAGACCTAGAGGCAAGAGAGTAAGGTGCAAGTGAGTGATGAGTTACTAGCCCGCAGCTAACCTGAAGGCATTCAGTGTTCAGAGAACGGAAGGTAAGGGCACAGAGGCATGCTTGGCAGCCGTTATGTTTAACAGTGTTTTTGTGAAATGTTCTGAGTTTCTTTGCCTCATGCATGGTTTTGATTTACACTGAGTGCAATAGCATTGTGGTTACCCGCTGGTCAGCTTAATTGGTTCAGTCCCCTTTCTGAGAAGAAACAGAAGATGGTGCTGGTATTCTGATAGATGTTTCTGATTCACTGATGACGTGAAGCCATGTGCAATCCTAGAGCTTTTGCTATAGTATTTCTCCAGTGCTTTAACAGATTCTATACAGAAGTAAACTAAGATACTTTGATTGCTACCTATGTGCTTTTATTTTCTTTGTTTAAAATAGGTGTTAGGGTATTAATTTCTGTTACTAGGTCTTGCTGTTTTGGCTATGCTTTTTGTGCTTTAATCTTTGAATGTCTTCAGAACAAATATTGGTCATTGGTATGATTCCCTTGCTTTTTAGGGAATATATCTTCTGTGTTTTCTGAAGTGGATGGTGAACTGATTACTTGTAGTAGCATAAAAAATTGCTGCCCTTAATATGGTAACCTCTTGGTTTATTTGGTCAATTTACTCTTTTTACACTTTTTTTTCTAGTTTAGAACACAATATACTTTTGAGTATAAAAAGACCCCCTTTCCTCATCTTTTGACATGTATCCTTTTGACTTGTATCCTTAATACACAATATTACTTCTTTCCTGAAGCTCTTTGCTAGTGTTTTTAACTCTTCCGAACGGAGTAGCTCCTGCTCAGTTATATACCCTTACTCCTTTCTAAGCTACATGGTGAGGAAGTCACGCAGCAAGGGTTAAGGAGCACAAGTTTCCAGTGAGCGTTGTCGGGGCGGTGTCGGAGGCGCGCAAGGGGCGCCAGGGGGCGAGTCCCCCGCGCTGCCCTCCCTGCCCAAAGGGGCTCTGCCAACACGGCCGCCACCCGAAGCAGAGGCGCCTGAACTCTGGGCCCGCTGGGGGCCTTTGGACAAGCGCAAAAAGGTTTATCAGGGATGGAAAATAAACATGAAAACAGTGATACTGTTCCAATTCTATTTTTCCTAAAAAGAGAGTAGAAACATGGCAGAAATTATGTGCAGTAAATGATAACTGTGTCAGAGATTAGTCAAATTCCTGTCTTGTTGACTTGGTCATAACAATCTTTGTAACTTGGCATTCCTTACAATTGTCTGTCCATTTGTGAGTCTTGATCATTTTCAAACTAATTTCTCTTTGTTTTGTTTTTTTTTCTTTCATTTTTTTTTTAGTTCTCTTTGTTTCTTTGCAGAGTGGTGAGATAAGACGTTGCAAATCTGAGCAAGAAAGTTGATGTTTGAGTCATGCCACATAATTATTTATGATATGGCGTAAAATGTTACAGGCGAGAAACTGATTATAGTTTATTTGTGATGTATCAAGTAGCAGAAATATTTTGGCTATACTTCTGGAAACTATGAATTCCTCATAAGTTTTTGCTTGTTTCCTATTTTAAAATATGATCTATGGAGAGAATACTAATGATGAAAACTTGGACAAAGAGAAGTCAATGGTGTCACTCCTAAATGTTCTATGGTATAGTATAAATATAGCATAAGAGCTAACGAATTCCATACACATGGAGAATGTAATGGATTACTTTGTTATGCTTCTTTTGTGTTTTTGTTACTTGTAGGTGTGACAGACTTGTTCGTATGTATCTTATAGGGGGTTCTACAGTAATGCAGGTTTGGAGTGCATGAGTGCATAAAAGACTGCTGTGTTTTTAGGAGTAGAAGAATAGGTAGTTTTTATTTTGCCAAAAGGACTAGCAAGGGGAAGAAGAAAGAGGGAGGAAACTAGAAATGGACTGTGAGAAGTGACGATTTTAAAATGGTAGGAAAAAAATAAGTAGAAGGCAATCAGGCTTATCAAATATTGTTTTGCAAATTACTTCCCTGCCATTTAGTTTCTCTTCTGACTGTGTTTGAAGCCTCAGAGGTTTTTCTTTCATAAGCATTTCTGATTTGTCAATCCTAATGTTTTATCTTAGTTAGGTGATTAAGTGCTTCCCAATCACCATTCACTTTGTAATCGTATCTGATTGCTCATTTTAATCCTAAGTGAATGCATTACATTGTGAAATGCAGCCAAGAAGAATCTGGCAAGAGTTGTTGATTTTATTTTAGAGAGAGGTTGAAGAGCTGTGTGCAAATATGGTTTTCTTGTTTTTACATTATTGTAGAGAACTGAAGAAAGAGGAAGGGTCTTGAGGGGAAAGAAATAAAGTCAAGCAGATCTCCAATGTGTTTTCAGTATGTCCATTGAAATTCAGTAAAACAGTAAATCTCTTTTGAAGTATCTATGTGATATAATCAAAAGGATTTGGCAAACACAGAGAACAATGTTTAATGCAACATATTCCTACTGCTGTGCAGGGACTCCATATAATCACATACAGAGATTTTCCATTAGCAGTAGGATGTGGATGTACTTTGCAAATCTCTCTTCTTTGTCAAAGCATGAATGACAGATGGTATCAGTGACACCTTAGTTCAGTCTTCTGCTTCAAAATAGACTTGATGTCAATTAATTCAGACTAGAAGTGAGTTAAATTTGGCTATCTATTTTTATTGGTTAGTTAACAGTATTATTGGCATTTCCCACTTGTTGGTTTGTTAACAGAATAAATCCTGACCCACAGCAGGGGCCCCACCCATTAATATAGTGTGATGAGTAAGATCAAATAAAAAAGTTGCATTCAGCATTCCATTTAATTAACATCATGAAACAACAGTAAAAATATATATATAGAAATATTTTCCACAACACTGAAAATAATTAGGAATGAAAAGGAAATTTTCAGAAAGATATTCCTGATTTCAGCATAATTTTCTCTTAGGATGTTGCACATACAGTTCACTCTCTGTGCTTGAGTTCCCTATTGCTAAAATGAGGATAATGATATTTTCCATTTTACAGAACTAGTGTGAAGAAAAATCCATTAATATTTTATCTCAGATAATAATGTGGTATAGAAAATGCTACAAGTAAACAACAACCTCAAAAAAAACCCTATTAGCTCTATTTTAATTTGGAAATAAAAAGGAAAAATATGTATTTTCAATTAGAAGTTAAAGAATAATTTCGCTTATAGCAGTGAGCTGAATTTTTTCCACTTTTGATCTGTTTGGAGAATGACTTATGTAGGAAGAAATCTGAGAGAAGTTGCTAATGTGGAGCCTGCATGAAGTTGCTAAAAAGGAAAGCTATGTAGGAAGAGCCTATAATTTTCATTCCTATCTTTGGACTTGGATTAATGCCCAGAATAGTGACAAATAGAGTGTCACTGGGGAAAGACTGAGAATAATCTCCATTGGCAATAATAAGTGAAGGAATGGATAACTGAGATTATAACAATAAAGTATTTGCTAATAGAAAACAATCCTTTTCTATTTTCAGTACAGATAACTGACAGGAGAGACTTGTGTAGCATTTTCAATGTCAGGAAGAAAAGGAATTGTTGTTCTGTGTGTGTAACTGTGTGAATATATGCATGATATATATACACATATCTATGTTCAACAGAAATATTCAACTGGAGGTATTACAGAATATCTCCTACCTCTCAGGGTCAAAACCATACTTTTTCTAGGAATTACTGAAGAGGCACCATTTTCAAGAGCTCGGCATACAAGTTGCATATATACCTGAGAACGTCTTTTTCATAGGAGTGCATGTAATACAGTAGTGGTATTTATTTAATTTGTCCTCTCTGCCATTTAATCCTCTTCTTTAAAAAAAAAAAAAAAAAAAAAAAAAAAAAAAAAAAAAAAAAAGAAAGAAAGAAGTATAGACATGCTCTAGTTTAAGTGTTAAGTGCTTCCACACACATTTCAGTCCCATTTTGCTATTACTGCTATCCCTTCAGAACTCTGACTTTACCCTCTGCTCCTCAAGAAACACTCCTTCACCTTCTGCCCTATTTCTGCCTGCCTTCAGAAGACCTAGGCCTACGAAAAGCACCTCGTGCTGTCTGTGTTATATCCTTTGAGGAAAAGGGTGATGGACTTTTCTAGCTTTGAAGCCTGAGGGAACAACAGTGGTCCCTGTAGTTCTCACCAACCTTGTTCAAAATTCAAATCATTTTGTCTCTTGGTTTTGGGGATAAAATAGGACTGTAAGATAAGTGGCTCTGACTTTCTTTAGGAAAGGTTTAAGAAAGTGAGGCTCTCGCAAAAGAATAACAAAAACAGGGCCAAATGGAGCAAGATTATATTATTTTGTAATAAATAATTTCACAAATGATTTTTAAAACTTTGTTGTTGGGGTTTTTTTGTTTGTTTTATTTTTGTTTGTTTGGTTGGGTTTTTTTAGCATGGTTGTATCTATGGAAAAGGAAAGCAGCTCATATCAGCTAGGTCTGTGTATGGAACAAGATGCTACCATAGCACTGCATGAACAAAAGTTCCCCTTGTGTTCAGAGATAATAGTCGTACTAAGTTTGTGCTTTTTTGATTTCTTGTAGTACTTTTGAAGCATGGTTGATCTACAAGGAATGCAGAATTGTAAGAAACCCACTGCCAATACTGGTCAAAAGCATCCAGAAACAAGAGGTAGGATTTGAACAGAAGAGATGTTTTCCTTATCAAATGGAGAGTTTACTTAGAGAGATGTCAGCTTTTAAGTATTCATGCCGTTGTAGTATTTTCTGACCTTATGACTTTTCTTATGTTTGAACATTGTAACCAACTTAGGAAAGGGATAATTTTTTTTTTAATAGAGGGTCTGTCCAAGTTGGGTCTATGTTGAAAGACCAGCTGACCACTGAATCCACTTCATGCTTAGTATAACAAAAGGCAGTCTTCCAACACCTCTTCCTTTATTATAGAAAAGTATGTTAATGCAAACTTTTCTGAAGTTCTTGCATATCCTGCATGTTTTTCCCCTGTATATATGAAATTTGATTATGACTACTGAAACAATTTGATTTTCTAAAAGAATTTCAGTCTTATCTGTTCTATTTTGGGCGCTCCCTGCTGTGTGCGGTAAGATTGTGAAAGATGTAGTAAATAATTGAAGTAAAATTTTAAATTTTAAAATAAAAGCATCTTTTATATTTACAGGAGTAATTATCACTATGTTATCAAAGATTTTAGGCAATTTAACATATTCTACATATAAAGAGGCAATATTATTTCAGGCAAAACCAGAGATATATATGCGTATTTATTTTTTAAAGTAGAACCAAGGGTTAATAGGTACTGGCTGGTAGAGAGAACTGCTTTTAGGCTGAAACACTGCAGTAGCTCAAACTAGTGACATTGATGGGGAGGTAAAGACATGCTCTAAATATTAACTGTTATGAAATATCTTGTTGAAGCCTGTTGTTGACACACATTCTTCACCAACAAGAGTCTGTTTGCAAGCAGAAATAGGAACATGCGATGATACAGCTGAGCAAAATACAGTTCTCCATGTTATGTGCAGTTGCTAAGGATATAAACCTGTCGGTGATATCTCATTTTAGGAGTTCAGAGAATGAATAAGAGCTCTATGACTAACTATTAATGGTATGGAGTGAAAAAGAAACACTGTTGGGTAACAGAAGGTAGAGTCATTTTACTATATGCAGTGATGAACATTACCTTGCACAAACAGTACAGCCTTGAAGTAGGGTGGGTGGAGGTGCAGCTGGGTGGGAGGCAGAAAAGAGGATTGAGAGAATATGATGTATGGGTGCGAAATACAATCCTGTAAATAAATTTTTACATTATAAATTTAACACTATAGATGCTGCAGACTGAGCTGTGAGTTTCTAGACGTTCCCTGCTTTCAGTTTTGGATTAATGACAGTTATTTCCACAGCAACCATTAGTGACAGTGCAGAAAGGACTGCAGTTACAGGTTTTCCATTGTTAGACATAGTTATGGATTACTGTTATTGTAATGCTTTTTAAGATGATCCTCTGTCATTTCTTTTCCTCTTTTCCTCAATACCTGTTTACTAACAAAACACATGCAAATAAGCGTATCTAGCTGAACAGCCTTGCCCAGGTTTTCTCAATGTTGATTTCCTAGCATAGCAGTAGAGATAGCATATTATTTAAGTTCTGTTAAAGATTATGTTAAGATTACTGATGCTGGCTTAAAAACATAAGTACAACTGATTATAAAATTGGAAACATGTGCATGATTCAGGTGATGGCCAGTAGGCTATCGCTGCAGTTAGAATCAAAGAATTGTTAAGGTTGGAAGAGAATTCCAAAATTATTGTCCAAGCTTTCACTGAAGACCACCATATCAACAGTTCACTAGATTTGGTTCAGAAGTGCCCTAATGTGGTAACAGTCATTATACGCAGGATATGCGCAGATCTACTTTAAGCTGAGGACAACACATTGTTATGAAGGAGTTGAATGTCTTCATTCCTGCTACAGCCAAGAGATGGAATTGTATGAGTTACAGCAGGTTACTTTCACTCAAAATCAAAACAATATTTTCAATATTATTCTATGAATAATTATTATTGAACCATAATATGATACTAAAAGATTGTCTGACTGCTTTCTCTTCTCTCAGTTTTATTTGCAAAATAAATATTTAGTAGTTCTGATCTACAGTGCCAGTTCAGAAAAGAACACTTGCAGGTGTGTTTAATCCATTTTTCTGGTGGAATCCTCCAGCAGCGACAAATTAAAGCTCAGGAGTTCTCTCCCCTGCCTGTAACTGCTATGTCACTCCTTTCCCATTGTGCATCTCTGTATGGATGAGACTTCACACTATTGGAACAAGTTATCTTGAGCTACTGCATTACCGCAGCAGCACAGGAGAGTGCAGTGTAGGGGCAGACTGAAAGGATGTTGCAGCCAAGAACACAAATATAACTGATATAGTAAGTCTAATTTTAGGCGCAAGAGCATCAACAGTTTCTTTCCAAATAATGAGAACAGGCTTATAACTATCTCAGTGGATATTATACATGAGCAGTGTTCTTTTCAGTGTTATTTTTTGTCTGTCTTTAATTTATATTTTGTGTATGCATGTACAATTAAAAACCAGAAAGCTACTTTTTTCTTCTCAAATTTTAAGATATTTCAGTCACAATTTCCACAGATATTTTGCAGCTATATGTGTATTTTAATACATTTGACTGCATTACATTTTTTTAATTGATATTTAAGAATGTTAGGAAATATTTATTTTTCTGAATATGAAAATAGTCTCCAAAGAAAATATCTAGTATGACACATTTTAAAAACACTATCTTGTGGGCTTTGTTTTGAATAAGTGTTTCTGAGAATTTTATTTCATTTAAACTGACAGAAGCTTTTGTATGTACAGCATTTTGAGGCGTTAAGTCATTTATTTAAGTCCTGCAGCCTATCTAGTACCTATATAGGCATAAATAATCAGAGTGGGCAGAGAATGAAAGGCAACTAGATACATGTGTAAAATGCATGCTACAGTATCAAACAAATCACGAACAGCAAGGAATCACTTCCTACAATATGAATGTTGGGCACCCTGGCTCCAGAAGTATATCGCCTCTTTTACCCTGTGGATTGCATACATTAGACTGAACTAAATGAAATGCTCTATGCCTTGAGCTAGATGAAGAAGAACCTTTGAGTAGTACATCCTTGACAGCAGATCTCTGCTTAGTATTGTAGGAGCTGGCCTGGTCCTTCCTGAGCTGCTTGACAGCAATTAAGGCATGGAGGCTTAAAAAGAACAAACATTTTTACGAGGATATTTCTTGGCTTGTTACTTCATTTCTCCCTCACATCCCCAACCTGAAGGAACAGTGAGTGGATTTTAGTTATTTATTTTTTTAAAAAATTTTGCTTACCTTTAGATCTGTTTGGTCTAAAGGTCACTTGATGGAGTTAAAACTCCAGTAACATAGACCTTGATTGTGTTGAAGCACCCAAACTTATGTGCAGAAAATCCTGACACCAGAAATGTGATATCAGTAACTTCAATTATTCCTCTGGATAATGCTCTTAAAAAATACATAAGTAACTGTGCCTGGCATAAATTAACTAAAACATGGAATTATAAATAGTAAGACTGTTCAGTGTCATGGCAAGGGTCCTGGAGCCTACAGAGTCAGAATTCAGGCATGTTCCTCACATGCCTGGAAAAATGGTTCATGACAGAATTTGATTAGCTTTCAGAAGAAGTCTTAAAATTTTGGCTTCTTGTTGCATACTAATATCAGAAAGAAAATCCAGCATAGCCTCATTACATAATGTAAGGTCAGTAATGGTAAAAATATTTGTAACATTTTAGCTTATATGCTGCCCAACATTTGAGATGTTTGCTTTCAAACATTTTCACTGCTTCCAGATCTGTATGTGTTTGTGGAGTCCTGGTTCTGTCAAAGGGGAAGTGGTTATAAAATATGCATAGTATTGTTAATACTACAAAGATAACCCAGTATAACAACCTCTTTAGAAATTAGTGCCACAGACTGAGGACACAGTAATTTAAACCTGCCTTTAGATAGTCTCTGTTTTAAATGCATGTGCTTTTCGGCTTTGTAGTACTCATTTTTCCTCTCCATGTTGCTGCAGAAAGTTTTGGTTGCAAATGGTCAGATAGAAAAACTGTACTCACAAGTTACTTAATTGTATTGATATTTATGGCATTTGTTGAACCAAGAAAAAATACAAATAATTAATTTTAAGCCAACAAACCTAAGATCTTATGTTAATTGCTGAAGAATAACATTACAGCACAAAGTTCAGTTGGAGACAAGTCACTAATTAATATGTACCCCAAACATGGATACTGGGGCCAGTACTCATCCACCTGTCTGTCAATCACCTGGTGATGGAATGGAGTCCACCCTCGGCAGATTTGCAGACAATACAAAAATGGTGAAGAGTTACTACACAATGTTGTAAATCACGTGGTTTTGCTGCCATTCACATGGACCTGATCAGGCTAGAGAACAGAGCAGAGAGAAATGTCATTATATTCAACCAAGGGCAGTGCCAAGTCCTGGCAGTACAGGCTGGTGGCCAGGTGGTTGGAAGTGGCTATGCAGAGTGGCATTTTGGGGGCCTGGGGAACAGTAAGTTCACCATGAGCCAGCAATGCACCCTCACAGCAAAGAAAGCCCAGCATCCTTGGCTGCAGGAGGAAGAGGAGAATTGCCAGCAGGTTGAGGCAGGTGATCCTCAATATTCAGTATTGATGAGGTCATATCTGGAGTACCAGGTCCACTTCTGGGCTCCCCAGTGAGAGAAATATGTGGACTTCTTGTACTGAGTTTATAGAAGGACCACAAAGGTCACTGAAGCCTCAAAGTGTGTTTTCATTTGAAGAGAGGCTGAGAGAACTCAGACTTCCAGTCTGGAGGAGAGAAAGCTCAGCAGAAATCTTATGTGTTTAAGTACCTGTTGAGAGAGAATGAAAGGAGCTGGACTCTTACCAGTAGTGCCTACTGTAGGATAAAAGGTGATGGGAACCAATTAAAACTCTTGAAATTCCCTTGGAACAAAATAAAACCCTCTTTTTTACTGTGAGGATGATCAAACATTGGAATGAGTTGCCTGGAGAAGTTGTAGTGTATCCATCTGGGGGGATACTCAAAAGATATCTAGAGAAGGTCCCTGGACAGCCTGGTCTCTGTGACCCTGCTTGTGCAAGGGGGTTGGACTAGATCATCTCCAGAGATCTCCTCCAACTAATATGATTCCGTAGTTTCTCTTGCCTTCAGACAACATGTTGGAGAAAATTGCCAAAATGGCTGTGTATGTTCATAAATCTCAGGTGGTTGTGCTTAATGAATTGAAATGTGGAAAGAAGTTGTGGTGGAGTCTGTCCTGGAGCAGCAAGGCATCCTGTGTTTGTGTGCTTCCCCATATACCTACTGGATTGTCCTTAGACCAGTGGACTCTGGTATCTTTCCCACCAGGATTTTACTGCTCCATGCGGATTCCTGGAAGAAACTTTCTAGTTGCAGCTTTTATAGGGCCAGTCTGTCACTGGATAATGAGAAATGTTCATCTAACACTGTGGTGTGACAGTAAAAAGAGAGAATGACCTAATGAAATATCCATTTTTCACTTAATATAAGCAAGTTTGATGGAAACATTTACAGACCATCTAAGATACTTAATGCATTGAGAGATTCAAAACTGACTATGCTAGTCATAACAGCTAGATGGCCACTATAACATGGTTTCTTTGCTTTCAGCCATATAGAACTCAGGTCTTCTTCTTTTTTAAAGCCCATTCTTACAGAGACAAATAAAATCCTATAGCAAACACAATTTTTTAAAATGGTTTTATCCATCACCACCAACTCAGTGAGATAAGACTTCATGGTATATGAATTTTTTTTATCTAAACCCTGATTTTTATCATTTTATGTATTAAAAATGCTTTTCTTTTTGCTAGGCTTTTCTGGTCAGTTATGAGCACGTATAAAGTGTCAGTTTTCTGCTATGGTAGATAGAAATTTTCTGCACTTGTAATCTACTGCCTGTGGTGCAGCTACTGGCAGTAGATAATGTTTTAAGCATTTGCATCAGTGAGCACATTTTACAGGCACTTTGAGCCATCCTACCATGCATTTGAAGGAAACATTATGTCTCTCTTGACCACAAATTGAATTTACTTGCAGGTCTCCATTTTATAAAATATAAAATTATGTTCAGTTTCTGCCCAATTCAGTTTTGTGTTTTAAAATCTCTCAAGATAAACTGAAAGGCATTTTGAATCAGGAAAACTCTAGCTTTCCTGTGAAAAAAAAGGAGGTTAAATATGGGACATGAGGACTGAGGGGGAGCAGGGGAGGACCTATAGAATTGTCTTTCAGTGTTCAAAACCATGTAGAATTCAAACCTGGAAGTTGGTGGGAATCAAAAATTACTTTTGTTTTGCAAGATAAATTTGCCTCATCCCTCTCCACCCCCATCCACTCTTTTTTAAAACAGTTTTCAAACCAACTCTCTACTACTGTCCCATTAGGTGCTGTGTCATGAACAGTCAGATTCTGGTGGGTCCAGTGCTGAGTGCCATTTTTCACCTTCTCCCATTAAAACTGACAAGAAACAAATACACTGAGAAAGAAGTTTAAGGAAATGCAGAAGTGAAAGTTAATTTTATTTTCAGAGGCTTTCATTAATAGCTTCTTTTTTTAAAGGGACCATTTTAGCTGTGTGCAAGCAGCACTTAGCATGTCTAGAGAAACTGCAAAAATGGAAATGGTAACCTAGAGAGGAGGAGGTAGGCACACTGGAATTTTGTGAATTCCTGGAGTATATTAAAATTTAGGCAATAGTTCTTGTTTTGTATTAGTATGCTGCAGAATGTTTTGGTTTTTTAACTACCCTTGTCAGACATCTTTATGTGAAATTGTGCTTTTTGTTCATGATGATTCATTCACTGAAAAAAACCTCAATGCATTATCCCAATTTAGTGAGTTTTCAGTAAGCAGTGAATAGTCAAATGGGTTTCCCCATTTTTGTGTGCTATGTAATGTCTAATCTAGTGGTGTTGCAAGTTTATGGGTCCATTGCTTTTCCTGCTTCTTAGAACATTTTAATTCTATTTTAATTCTGCTAAATCTGTATCTAGGCATGTTGGGGGGGGGGGGGGGGGGGGGGGGGGGGGGGGGGGGGGGGGGCATGTTCCCCCCCCCCCCCCCCTTCTTTCTGTCCTGTAGGGTCATTAAAGTTCCAGTCCTAGGAAGATTTATTTGTGTAATCCTATATATAATTAAGTTTTGTGTGTGTTTTACAGTTGAGCAACCTCATGACTAACTTGCTTAAAATTTATGGATCTGGCAAGCAACATAAACATTTATAATATGTCCTTCTTTTATAGATAGATAGAATTTTTGGGTAAGACTTACACTCCTAAAGCTACTTAAGTCACTTGTTTGTTTTAAAAAGGTGTGTTTCCTTCTGGAAGTTCTGAATTTAAAATTCTTTAGCTTATAGAATTAAAACTGCTTGTCACTTAAGTTAAAAAAGAGGTCTGATCTCATTTGTTTATTGAGCAAGATCTGTTCATAAGTGTTTTTGCCACACCTTAAGAAATCATTGCAAAATCTTTTGAGCTCCTTGATAAGTAACATCTGTATGTGAAATTAATGTGCATCAATGACTTGTGATACTTGTGAAACTGAGCTGTGCAATGTAGATTTTTAATACACGTGCTTTGCTTTGATACTGTGAAAATGAAACTACTAGTAAACTTGACTCCATATGGTGTTTCCATTCTGTAGCAGAGAGTAGGTGTTCACCTGCTAGAGTTCCTGGCTCTAATGTAAAGAGAATAGGGAGGAAGCAAAGGGATCATGTCAACAATCTGTCAGCTAACCCAGTAAACAGAGATGGAAATGTCAGCAGCTCATCTGCCTGGAGGGATGAATCACTTGTGTCCCTGTCTGGGTAGAATCAGGATGGAGGGAACTGCCTTGCCAGACCATCTGCCCAGAGGTGCTGTCCTGGAAGGGAAACTGTCTGCTTGCTGTTAGATTCCAGGTTAAGCTGCAGTCATTTCTCAGAGGGTACCATAAGTAAATGGATTACCTAAGAGAATGAGAGGATGATAGAAAGAAGAAATCCAAACAGAAGTTACACTAAGGCAGAATTCTTCAATAACAAGATGTATATGATTTAAAGAAATATCTGTTAACACATAAAGCTGTTCTGTTGGAGAAAAGGATACTGGAATTGAGCAATTTGAATTCCAATATATGTAATCTCATGTGTACATGTATTGAATTCAAAGAGATGTTTGTCTGGTTTTTTTAAACTTCTAGTTCCTTTCTGTTTCTTGAAGGGGATTTTATTCTTGGTTTGGGTTTTTTTCTCCCCTAGGAGTCTAGTAGAAATTCTAATAACACCTCCTTGTGAGAGTAAAAGAAGGTGTGTAAACCATAGTAAAAGGGGTGATTTTACAGAGCTGTAGCTTTTATGCAAGTATTCTGAGATTGTGTGTTGGGCTTTGCATCTATTACTAGATTATGATATTGAAGAGGGTAGTGTGCAAGCCATATTATCTCACTGCATTTTAAGAATGTAAAAGGAATATCTTCTGCATGTAAGAATATGTTGATGATAATCATATTGCTTCAGTATTCAGTTGGATAATTGGCTTCACTTGCAATTATTGAAAGTCTAAAATTCTTCCTTGACCTCTATTTTTTTTTTTTTTTTTTTTTTTTTGTCTTATAACTTTCAGTTTGTCACCTTTTTTTTTCTTCCTAAGTCAGGATGCCAGATTGTGATAACAGATCGTGTTCCAGTCAGTGACAGAGGTCTGTGTTATTATTGGCCAAAACCAGCCACATGGACTGCATGGGGATGTTCTCTTGTATTTGTAGCGTCTCATTTGCATTCACCTTTGGATAACTGTACTTTTTTAGTGCTGTGTCTCAGAATGTCATATAAGCTTATTAAAAGACTGCAAGGCATTTGATGACAACAGAGATACTTTGATCAAATAAACCTGTGTTCAGGAAAAGGTGATGTTTGGCAAGACTTAGTTCTCCTTAAGGGATTCTGGTCAGTTAGTCTAGCATCTCTAGTTCTAAACTGATTGCAGTCTTTCTTTTTTTGTTTTATGACTTTACTCAGGATCAGTGTCAAAATAACAGCATATATTTACAAGTCTGGTCTTTCATGCTTTGAAAATACTTTGTATTAATAAGGGGAAAAGGTCACAGTAGGTGGTAATTAAAAAATAAAGAATGGTGACAATTTGAAGAGTGAATTTAGGATAAATATAAGAAGGAGAAATTACATGAAGGTACAGTGAGGAAATATTAATATTGACATTTCTGCACTAGTGACAACCTCAGCCTTTATTATTCTATGTTCTTTTCACACACCAAGATCAGATATTAGTATAATCAGATAATGTATCTGTATTTTGAATAGTGTTTGTACGTTTAAATATAGGTTCATGAAGGATGGCAATGTATACTTAATTTTTAAGGAGATATAATGTCCTGTGACTACTCTGTTTCCTATCTTTTTCCTTATTAGTTATTCCTTTTATGAATGCTAGAGCCCGTGAAAGCAGAAATCTTGTGTTTATAGTATTGTGCACTTGTCTGTAGAGTGCCACATTCTGTCATTAAAACAGTTTCTATACCTCACATGAAACAAGTGGATTTTCCATGGGGAAAATCTAGAACACTTGTTTATGTAGATGTTACGTACATTTATGTAACATGTACATTTGGACTCTGAACGCAAAATACAGTAATGGAAATAGATAACAGTTTCAGCCAAAGGTCTGGAGTCCTGAGGAGTCCGAGCTGGTAACTGGATATAGTCCTGTTTACTTTGGCACTTGTACTTTAACTAAAAAAGCCATCCTTCGGGGCAGTGACAGGGATGAAGCCGAATTTACTCAGTATAGTTTGTTAATTTAACATATATTAAGTTCTTGTACCTTTGTCTTCCAGAATATAAGTCAGGACACTGAGTATAAATTACTTGAGTTCTTCAGCTTCCTTGAAAAATGGGTGCTGTAATGCTCCTTTGTCCTTTGCCAGTTTTCCCTGTGTTTCCCTGTGTTTGCCTGGTTTACAAGCTCTTTGGCCCAGGAATTAATTTGGTTTGTGTTTCACTTTTCAGCTTGTGATGAGGATCACATTCAATAAATAACAGTAACTCCATCCTGCAATAATAGTAACAGATGGAAATACAATGAAAGAAAAATTACTGTTGTAATGTGAAGTGTTTGTCTGTTGCAAGTTGAGTGCCTGGATTTTTAATTAATTTCATACAATTATCTACAGGTCGTTTTGTTCATCAACTCACAGTTGATTTCTTACTTGAAGAATGTTCTGTGAAATTACGCTTTCTTTGCATGGTTTATAATTTGAAAGGAATTGCCCAACTTAGTCTCCTGGGTTGTTTTACTTCTACTGTTCTTGCCTATTTCTGCATATGTTTTAGTATCCCTCCGTAATTTGTTTTATTCTCAAAAATACGACTTTTAATTATCTGCCGTTATTTTGAATTCTGATGTGGCTTTGTATTAAATATTAGTTAATGTGTAACTGGGGTTTTTTTTTTCACAGAAATTCAAGGAAAATAAGAGTTTGTTCTTTCACACTTGTTTAAATTTTAATTGCCTTTTCAAGTAACAAACAAGCTTCAAGCTAAGACTTGCAGATGTTGAAAACTAGGTCATCTTGTTTATGCACAAACCCTGCTTGCTATACTGCAAAGTGATGGTTTATAAAAACGCATTAGAAGGACTTTCCTAGGATTAGGCAAGTCAATAGAAATGATAGAGTATCCTTATTGCACGTTGCTGTGAAATAACCGTTATTTTTTATTAGTTATTGACCTATTCTGATTTTTACTAAATTATATTTATTTTACTCATCCATAGTCTGATAGTTAACTTTTAAGAAGATTCTTCACTAGAAATGTAAGCCATGGAATCAGACTGGTATTTGACTAACATTGATCCAGTGCTTCCCATAATTTGATGATTTTTTAGGGTACCTTTACATAGGGCTGTTCACTACAAAGAGGAAAGGATCATGCAAGATCACATTGCCATACATGGCCATTACATAGTCGACTTTTTAACCATTAAATTAATTTAAAATGTGTTGATATAATGTACATTCCTTCCATCAACCCATGTTAGTCAGACCATATGCCCAGTCAGCCATTCAGTTTGCTAAAGTGATCTGCAAACAGGCCAACAGTTTTTGTCTTCACTGCAAAATCTTATTATTTGACCATTAATCAGAAGTATGAGGGTAAGTGATAGAATGCTGACATCACAACTACACATTAAAAAGATTGGTAGTGCCACAGAAACAGTTTGTACATAGTTTATACTGACTTTTAGATATAAATTGTCATTTATGCAGAGAGTGTAAGAAATTTCAGGATCACAATAGGTGAACTAGAGTAAACACTCAAAAGGCATGGTGAGATTTTTGAAAATTTTGTTCTGCCTTGTCCATGCTGCCTGTTCACAGCCAGCATCATCAATGAATTGATTCTAGTGAATTAAAATGCAACCTAGTTTCCTAATGAAGCCCTACTTGCAGTTCAGTTGTGGGGTTTTTTTCTGACTCTCTTGCCACTTTATGGCAATAATACAAAAGATATTAAGAAAACTTTATTCTATTTTAGTGGGTTTTATGCAAGATTGGAAAATCATATAAGAATAATGCTTCATTTACCCCTGCTAATATCCAGTCTTGTTTAGAACAAATAATGCAAAACTTTATGACAACAGAGAGGAAATTGTTAATGTTTTATTAGTCTTAAATTTTCTATATTGTTTATCTCAGATTCTGTAAATGAGCAGAGTGCTTATGCTAAAATCTGTAGTAATACTGACCTAAGAGACTAAGTGGCTGTGTCCAGGACATACCTTTCTTCTGTATTTGTCACCCTTTTATTACTCAGAAATAGTGTAAGAATAGATATACTAGAATCTTACTATAGTGCTTTATAGGTTGAATATCTCTTTCCGTTTCCCTGCTTCCTCCTGTTCTGCTTGATATCTTCTCATCTCCTTCTATTTTAGAAACATGAATGTATGTAAATAGATGATCTTGTACAGTTTTCTGTTAGTGTGTGTCGTTTACTCAAAACATTAGAACTTTAAACTCAGTGGAGGAAGTTGACTTAGTTGTTTAGAAAATTGTTTACTTAGAATATTTATTTTTTAAGACCAAATTTGCAAAAATAACTAGGCTAGTTTGGTAGTGTTCTGTTTTTCACCAAATGACTGGGTTTTAACAAAACCTCTTCTTTATGACAAAGGTTATCTCCTTTTAAGCTAAATAACATAAGGCTGGAAAGGATCCTGTTTTCATCTGAAATGTTCAGTGTTTCAATGTGAATAATACTGTAGTAAATAAATAATTATCAGTTTTGATGCCACTGCTTTCACTTTTCTTTGTATACCTGGTTCTTTGACTTCACTACGTGGGCTGCTACAAATCCTGAATCTTACTCTTCCTTCTTTCCCTCACTTCACCATGAGGGAAGAAATAACATTTCCTAGTTGCTTTCTTCATCAGTCCTTTAAAGATCAAGACATATTTTAAAGAAAAGCTTAAAGCTTGAGGTGCATTTAAGAGCACAGTCAGTAGCAGCCACATGACCATCCAGGGATTAAAAAGAGAATTCAACACTTGCTAGCATTTTATTGAAGTCTAACCCATGATGTCTTTTATTCATTTGTGCACAGATCTAAGTTGCATCACTTGAGTAGCTATGCAATGCAGTCTGTACAAATGTCATAAAGCAATTGGATAGGATGTGCAAAGTGGGGCAATCTCTTCATCTCATTCGAAATTGTTAAAATAACTATAGAGACACTGTTGATAATACTGGCTGTGTATGTCTTGTCAGGTGCTAGATTGGAATTGTAGGTACAGGTGATGTGTTTTCTTGGAACAACTGGTACAGTTGGCAAAGTGGCCAAAAAAGCCCCTTTTTTTGTTCTGAAAGAGGACAACAAACTTCAAAATTAAATACCATTGAGAATAATTAGCCTCAGATTATATGAGAAAGGGGATAGGTGATATCTATGGAGTGAAGCAAGGAGGGCAGCTATAAGCAGGGAGGAGAGGTGCCAAGGTGATCCTTTGCTTGGGGACAGTAATAGGTAAACTGTGGCCTGTGGGACAAGAACACATTTCAGTCAGCATCAGGAGAAATGCCAGAAAGAACTTAGCTTGATCTTCGCATCCCGTTTCTGGAATTTGAATTTGGAAGGGAAGGGGAACAAACCAAACAACACAACTTAGTAAATGATTTACTTAAGTTTGTTCAATTTGCAGTCTAAGTAATTTATGTGAGCAGCACTGAAGCAACAGTATTATTTTAATGCAATTTTAAAGGCATTTTCTTCAGAGAAGGGTTGTAGTTATTCAAGTTCATCTGAAATCTCATGTATTGTATATTCATTGCAAAGAAAATAGAAGACTGTTGAATAGGCTGGGATTTTTTGTTTGTTGGGAGGTTTTGGGTTTGTTTTCTGTTTTTATTGTTGTGGCAGAGATATCTTGATGGTATTTGTCCTCTTATAATACAGTTGACTTGCTTTAGGGACTGTATAGACAAATAGAGTCTGTGCCACTGACCATGACCCTCTGGGACCTGCCATTCAGATTCAGATTTAATGTCCGATTTGACCATGGGAAGACACCGATATAATCTCTAGTACCCGTAAATGAGACATTGTTGTCACCTTTGTCTGTGTAATACTGCTGAATTTTTGTACATTAAATTCTCTGATCTGTGTTTTGTACATGTATATATAATACATGCACATAATAAGGAAAAGCAAAGTTATAGATAAGAAATTTATTTAATTTGATATTGTGTCATTGTGTGAAGCCTTTTTAGAATATATCTGTATTCAGATAGCACACCAAAATCAGTGTAAGATGCCATGATTGGTGCAAAGATATGAGGAGAATTTTTATTCAAAACCACCTCACCTATCTAGAATTTGAATTTGCAGACAATATTTAATTTTAAAGTGAACTGAACCAAAATCTTGGCAGTAATCCCCCTGAAAGACTAGTAAGTCAAAATCCATGTCTTAATTTTGTGGCAGGCTTCCATTTCTGATGATAAATTTAACTGAAATTAATCAGTGCCCCATAATGTAACTGATGCAACACTCATAAAGTGTAGCATGAACAATCCAGGTGGATTGTACAAATGAAGAAAAAAATTACAGGTTTTTCTTTACTGTATCTGTGTCATATCTGAATTTGTATATCTCTTAGAGTACTTTTTAAACGTGGAAGACATTCTCTTCTTTAACCTGATGGGTATAATAATTTTTTGCATGATGAAGGCAGAATTTTGACTCAGCAGGCTACCAAACTAGTCTGCCATGAAAATATTTAATGTAATCATGAAATCAAGAATATTATTATATCTGTCTACTACACCTGCCCTTCTCCAAATCAGCTGTAATGGAGGTAAGCAGTGACCCAAAACGGGTTTTCAGGTGATTTTGTTTCCCCTGTGACATAGTTTTTGTACCCAGACAGATTGATTCAAGGATTCAAAACAGCAGCATATCTGCAATGTTTTCTTGTCTATCTACTGCTAGGATTGTTATCTTTGTCTGGGTAAATAGCCAAAAGCTCTGTAGCCTTTTTTTATCAGCCTGAAAATACATCCCAAATGTTCATTACAGAATGATTTCTTTTTCTTTTGAATACCATTTTTGAGCAACATATTACGCTATCAAGCCATACTTTCTGTTACTCTTTCTTCAGCATTTTTTTCACTTTCTTAAGTGAAGCTGGCTATTTTGCTTTAGCTAGGCCATAAAGATTCCAGGTTTCTAATCCATGAACGAAGCTAAATCCTCAATCCTGCTTAAGAAACGAGTGAATCTCTGCCGCAGTACTTACACAAGCGGCACACGTCATGGCTCTAACAATGACGGTTTAAAATGCTATTTGCCAGGACTTTTGAGTCCATTTAACTGTTTTTATTAAAGCACCCGAAATACCTTTTGCTAGGACATAACCAGAGTTTGGATTTCTAATTGTTCAAAAAGTGAAATGTATTAGATACGTGACATCTCCATACTAGAGTATTGCTTCTATCTAACAGAATTATTCCTATGAAGGCACCACAGAAATTTTATAGCTTTACAAATAGTAATTTTGATCTCAGATGAGGAAAAGTATCTTAAGGGATTATGCTGAAATAACTTATCTGTGTCTAAAGTAGAATCAGTGTTTTACTGTTAATTTTATAAAGAGTTTCCACAATTCATGACTAGAGAGAGATCTTCATTAGAATGAAAACAAATAAAGCACATGAAGTGTGATAGCAGTTTGGGAGTTTCTGCCAGGGATCAACATTTCATGACACTGTTAATCACCAGTTAAACGAATACAATTTTATTATATTGTTTTGTATTAATGTATCAATATTCCACACAGAATGGAAAGAAAGGCTGTTTGCATTTTAGAGCAGTATTTAAGCATTTGAAAATTTCTTTTTTCTTTGATAGTCATAATTTCCTGACATATATATATTTTATATATATTTTTTTATATATATATATACACACTCTTTTGATGTTTGTATCATTGTAGATGCCATTTGGTCTTTACCTTTGCATTAGTGCTTACTCTATGCCATGTACAATTTAACTGTCAGCCAAAGCAGTAATGAAGTTGTTATTCAGCACCTCATGAAAGTTTTTTTAATGTTTTTGACTGATCTTTCTTCCTGTGTTTGGAAAAAGTCTGACTTGTTTTTTTTCTTTTCTTTTTTTTTTTTGTTTTGATTGCACTAATTTATTGATGTAGTTAAATCATAATTTATAGCTCTATTACTATTTGTTTCAAAGTGACCAAGTTTCCAGCTTACAGTATCTGTCCAACTAGAATTACTATTGTATCTTGGACAATATTGCTCTGTGGTTATTTCTTTAGGACATACAATACTCATTGTGTATATCTTACAAATATACCTACCGTCTGATGGGTATCTTCCGTTCTTCACTCACAAATCTTTAGGTAGTTTATATGCAAATACAAGATACTAATTTGTCCGTAACACTATAGTTGATATTAAAAAAGTGTATTGTAGTATATACCCACAAGATGGCAGATTAACTTTAGCACATATGACCTTTAGCATTTGCTGAATTTTGGCTTTAGACTTGAAGATTTTGTTTTATTGATGCCAAAAAGCCTCTGCCTACCTGTTAAATGGGTATGTGTTTCAAAGAGAGTAATTATAGGCGGAGTTCACAAGCACCTCCCTTTTGTGCAGTTGTAAAGATTAGTCAAAACCGAAACAATAAGTATCTGAGAGCACTGAACCACTCTTAATTTCTCCTAACTTTACTAAAACTCTGTCTTCTCTGCTAACCGTTTGAAAGGTAAAATGTTTCCTGTTACCAAATGATCCAGTGGGGGATGGAAGAACATCTGACATAATCTCCTTCTATGACAAGGTGCCTCACTTAGTGGATGTCATGTGCTTAGACACTACTAAAGCTTTTGACAACACTGTTTCCCAGAGCATTCTCCTGGAGAAACTGGCTGTTCATGGCTTGGATGGGTACACTCTTTTCTGGGTATAATACTGCCTGAGTGAGTGGGCCTGAGAGTGATGGTGAATGGAGTTAAGTCCAGTTGGTGGTGGGTCACCAGTGGTGTTCCCCAGGGCTCAGTACTGTGGCCAATCCTGTTTAGTATCTTTTTTGATAATCTGGATGAGGGAATGGAGTGCCTCCTCAGTCAGTTTGCAGATGACACGAAGTTGGGTGGGAGTGTTGATTTACGTGAGGGCAGGAAGGTTCTACAGAAGGAACTGGACAGACTGTATCAGTGTGCTGGGAAGAGAAGAGAAAGGAGAAACTCACTGTGTCTTGCCCAGCGTAACGTCAACGTAAGGTAGGGACATCAGCCGCATCTGAGAGCCATGAGGTGCTTCCTAATTACACAATGTATGCATAATGGATCAGAAGGAGGAGATCCTCTGCTCCCATTCCGTTTAGGCTGTCTCCTTTCTTTGCTAGGATGCATTATGCCTACTTGTTTCATTATTTATACTGTTTACTGCTTCCCTTCACTGAGTGGTACTGTGATAGTAGTTCAGCCAGTTTCTCTGTGATTTTTGGTCAGCTGATGTTTGGAGTCTCATAAAACTGGCAAAATGCTGCAAGCTGGACACTGTTAACTGCAGGCAAACAGTATGTAATGATCTGTGTGCATTTCCCCTCGAATAAAAGCAGTGTGTGTTAACAATTGCTGCCCATCTTAAATTCTGTTTCTTTAATGACTGCATTTTCAGATTTTGGCCATAAAGCATCCCTTTTATGATTTTATGATCAAAATTGCATTTTCATAAGCATGCCAATTCATGTACATTTTCAAGCCACTGTTTATTGATTCATTTTCATAAGCCTTTATTAATAATTCTGGAACTCCAGATTTTATCTTTTGAAAACTGTTGTCATTTTCTTTGGTTTGTATTAGAATCAGGCTATTCAGATATGTGCTGTGTGCATTCAGCAGCAGCAAAACAAAGCTTTGCATTCTGGCTCATCGCCTCCAATGCAGGGGCAGACAGGTGGTGATGTCTTGTCACCATGACTACATACAGCCCTTAGGGAGGGCTCTCATAAGATGATAGTAATTCCTGAATGGGGGAAGGGCATGAAGATATTCTCCTTCTAGCTGTGGGTTCTTTTGTATGGGTTACACATGATTACATGCCTACCCTGTCTACCCTGTCACATGCATGTGTGCTGCCTGAAATGCAAGAATGGGAAAGAATACATCACTGCAGACAGCACAGCAGGGGCTGCTCGCATTTGCCATTTAAAGTCTTCACGTAGATTGGAAAAGCAAGAGGATGATCGCAGATGGACAGCCTAAGCTTTTGCATTGTATGAACCAAAGGTTTTCCCAAACTTAGGCACTTCAGAAGGAAAGGTATACCTGTGCTGAGGTGAACACATGTTAACGTGGCAGTGGTTTATGGCACTGGTCTGAATGGGAAGGGAGAGCTCTGTGACTATGAACACTTCTAATGGCAGAAAGTAGACATGCATGGTGGGAAACGTTAATGAGAATAAATGGGGAAAGTTCTTTGGCTCAGTATGTCCCAGGAATTTAGGTAAGTAGAAACAGGAAGCTTGATTTTGCTTAGGACACACAGACCACCAGCCTGTCCTTGTGAAAGAGGTCTAATAGCATTTTCAGTGAAGAAATGTGGTTTGACCTTGTTGTCAGAGCAGAAAAATGGGATGCATCATCTTTGGCTGTAGATTCATGTGGCTCATAAAAATGCCACCTAATGAATTGCCAGTATTTTCCTTCTACATGCTTTCTGTGGCGTGACCTGGCATGGCCTCGTTTAAACTTCTGAGCTCTGCCAAGACCGCAGCTGGACTTGGTATTGCTGCAGGATACTTGTCGTTTCAATTCCACTGCTTTGCAGCAGCACAGGTAAACATCTCTGCTACTGCAGGAATTCACATGTTTGAGTAAGGAGAGAGAAACTTTAGAGGTATGTTAGAGAGTTACTGTGAACTGAAAAAATGGTAAGGGACTGCCAGACTTCAAGGGACCGAACAAGGTATATGAAAGCTGGAATTTTTTGTGGTTTACACAGCTGAAATTTAGCTTTAAGGACTGTGCAGCTGTCACTCTGTATGTCTACATGTAATAGCCGGTGACGATGAGCCTTGGAAAAGCGTTTGTAATCTGTGATGGGGCTGATATTATTCAGTGCTGGAATTTTCAGCCTGAAGTTCAGCCAGGAATGCTGTATGCAGACAACAGAACGGTGTCCCTGCTTCAAAATTAATGTGGGCTGACAGAAAGAAGGAGAGTATAGTGCTCTAGGAGAGTAAAGATCTAAAGAAACCTTGCCTTTTTAATGGGGAATTATTTAGAGTGAATTGGCTAAATAGTAGAAAGGATTTCAGCTAGTACTTCCTTGAAGTGTGTAAGCCCCCACGCTGAATGAGAGTAACTACCTGGATCTTTGTTTCTCAAGGGGAGAAAATGTGCATGTTTTCAGTGCTGTGGAGAAGTGTGGGAGCAGCAGTGAGCTGCAGAGAGCAATTGGTCTCCTTTGTACTACATCTTCAAATGCAGCACTTCCTTCAGTCTGCTGTTTGTTCCTAATGATTCTGGAAGAGAAAAAGCAGTGACCTAGAAAATAAAGAAATATCATTTTACTGTAAAATATTTACAATCTCTAGCTTCAGCTAGACAAATTCTGCGGAATGTGAATTGGGAGCAGCCAAGCTAGTAAATTGCATTGTCTTGCAAAATCGTCAGTTGCATATTTTAACCTGAAGGACATTCTTGTATATATGTACAATCTGTAAAACAGAAATAAAATTTTAGAAATGCAGGCTTTCAATTTCACTTTGAAATTTACTACCGAGCCATGAAATTGTCCTGCCTGTACCACTGACAGCATAAGCATTCTGGGCAAGTGTTCTGAGATTAACAAAACAATTTGGGGCTTTGTGTTTTAGTTACCTACTAAGTTTTAGGGCTTGTTTTTGCACCCCAATCATGGAGACATACAAATCGTTAGTGTCAGAGTTCTGGTGAACTGAGATCACAGTATGCAAAAAGACTATAAGCATGCTGGATCTAGGAACTGAGAGTTCCCCTACAGGGCTGCCCATTGAAGGCCAAGTACCCTTAAGACTATTTGTACTCATATATTTCCATGTATATGGGCAGCAAGAATGATATTGCTTATTGTTCCCATTTGGAACTCTTGAAATTTTTCTGCTGTGTGTCAGGAACCCGAAGGGCATGGGTGGAGGATGCAGGTAATTTAAATACCACCACTGCCTGTTTCACAACCTGGATGCACCAAATAGTTTGTTCTCATTCTTTCATAATAAAAGAAAAAGAAAAAAAATGTGCTAAATGGAGCAGTTATAGTTTTTTATCTCTAAAATGTATAATGGAAAATACACACGTAAACAAAGCATTTAAAATACAGATTCCGAGTTAAAATACTGCATTATGAAGTGAAGATAACAGTAAAATAAAAAAATATTGCTTGTCCTAATTTTTGAAGAAACTCTGCAACACATGAATTAAGGATGTGCCTGGTGCAGATGGGAGATGTTAGTAACATCCTTTCTACACAGCACACATTCATGGAAGTAGCATATGCTCTGCCAGTTTTGTCTCTTTTCACTTTCAGAGTTTGAAAAGAATGTGCTGTTCCCTGGACTTGCAGTAGCAAAATCCCCTCCAAAGAATAAATGATACCTATAATATGTGTCCCACATGGTCAGGTCTGACTATGCCAATTAAAACTACTGTCCCTTTTATCTTCAGTGTATTTTTGTGCTTATGTATTTAATTTAATGTTTCTTAGTTGAGAGAGAGAATGTATACAGCTTTTCCATTGCATCCTTTCACATGCATCTCAGATCTTTCTCTGCTTATTTGCATGAAGAGGTAGAATAAGGCCTTTGGTATTCAGCAGAGGCAAAAAGCTGCTATTTTTTCTGGGTCAATCAATTTCCTTCCTTAGATCAGAGCTGGGATCTCTGAAGTGTATACCAGAACTGAGCTTCCTGCAGTCGTAAAATTAAACCCATCACTGTCATCCCCCTGTAACAGCAACAAGAGAAAAAATGTGAAGAAGTGTAAATTTCTGTGGCTCTTCAGCTCAGTCAATCAGTTCCAATTCTCTCAGGAAGACATTCATAATACAACCACTTACAGTGTTTGTATGACATAATTGAAAAACCTGTGCATGCTATCTTTGAATATAGCTGCTATTATGTGCCATGTTGTTAAACTGCTTCTTTTGGTTTGCTGGATTTGATATCACTGCATTAGACTGAGGGGGAAAATGGCATGACCCACTTTTGATTTAGGATGACCGACTTCACTCATTAAGGCTGTAAGCATATACCTGGGGCTATGCCTTCTGAAAGCAACCCAAACACTTCTACATCAAGAAAATGATGAGGCAAAATATTTGTGATCCATGTACAGCCTATAAGGGTTTTAGAATAAAGAGTAAATAACACTCTGATAGTGAAGTTCCTGTGAGAGGCTTATAGTTTTACAAAAAACCCAGCAATGCCATGGAAGTTCTGGTAAATTCTTTTTGTATTTTTTTTATGTGTGTTTCCTATAAAAACAAATAATACCTTTTAGGGATGATAGTGTTTTCCCTGTTACTCCTTAATGTAGGTTATGAGAAAAAACATTAAATGGCTTTTATTATACAGGAAATGTACTTGAAGTGTAGAATGCTTGGGAGCGAATGCCTGCTTTACTGCTATAAATTGTTCATGAGATGTCTTTTCTTATATGCATCAAACATAGCACTTGCTGCAGAGATGCATGTGATTTGTCTTCTCTCCCGAGAGATGGTAATTGGCTTCAGTTTACTTAGGCTACTGCAGTACAATTTATTTTCTTAGCTTAGCCAAGCCTCATGTTGCAGGATGTTTTCTTCTATGAGGATGAAGTCTTTAATTTGCAAAGTGATGGAGAATATGTGTTACATTACAAAGATGAAGCACATCCCTGCTCTGTGGTGTTTCATGGAAACATATCACAGCACTCCACCATCCCCCTTTACCTTGTCTTGTTATTAAATTGTACATGAACTAATCATGATCTTTTAGAAAACATCCATTGTAACTAGCTCAGTAATTTGAACACAACTAATGAACTGTGGTTGCTATATGATTTGTCTGTTTATAATTAAATATTTCTGTGGTTTTGAGCCTCACTCACATGGTGTTATTTCTCTGTTCCTAGGCTTATCTTTGGATAACCAAACATTCTCCAAAATGGCAAAAATTAGAAAATAATAAAAACTTAAAGGATTTTGTTGTTAATTCAGTAATCTTTCCTGCTCAGCTTTCTTATTTTTTTTTAAATTTTATCTATCTAGATGAAGAACTAAAGAGATGACCATAAAAGTAACAAATGGCATTTCAAGAGAGTTAAGCCCTTCAATGTAAAAACCTTCACACAACTGTGACAATTTATATATAACAATGATAACGTATCATGTGAGAGATTAACCCTCTGAGCAAGGATTTTTTTCATTTTATTTAGTCCCATAATGATTTTACCTTTTAAATGATTGAATTTTTTTTTTCAATAAAGTATAATTAATAACGGACTAAAGTGTTGAGTACTTACCATTTCTGTTAGTGGATTAATGTATTTCACAATAAATACATTTGACTACTCAGGTTCCCAACTTGCCCTAATGGTAGTGCCACTTCCCTTTGTTGTGGCCAGTCTCCTTCTTGGAGGAAATGGTTGAGCTTTTTTTGCCACCACAGACTGTTCTTTCCTCCTTTGTTAGTATTCCTTCAGTGCTGAATTAGCTTCAGTTAATTCTGCAAGCTCATTACTCTTTTATGACTGTGCACATGTTAGTACTGCTGCATTAGCTCATGTGAGGCACTGGGACTTCTGGGAACACTTGCTTGGGAACAGCATTAAGCTGTGCTGCCCTACGAATTAATTTGTAACGGACTGAGCAGGAATATGTCTCCTTTCTGGGCATCCATGTGGAAATTTTTTCATCTAAAAACTCATTAAGGAAAAGTACTGAATAATGAACTTATACTAGAAAAGTGACCTAGCTCTACTGTCAGCATTACTAATGCTCTCGTTTTGGCAATTTGTGACAGATAAGAAGTTTAATACAGAGTGGAAGGCATTTTGTCTGTGGCTGGACATGTTGAAAATTCACCTGGGCATGGATCAGTATAGTTATACAATGAGGATTTTAGGAGCTAATAAAATAAGGGATCCTCCTTTGCTGAGTGGAAACAAAGAAGGGTAAACAGTGAAGAATCACTACAAGTGCAATGTGGTAGGAATATAAAACCATGTGTGACTGGAATAGCTGTCAATACTGGGTTGCCTAGTATCACGTAGAGAGTTCTTTCAAGTGGCATAGGTGAGAAATAACGTTAGATTTAAATTATAAAAACGCGATTTCTGTGGAAAAAGGAACAGGTAGAAGGGAAGAAGTTGTTCACAGAAGCAGCAAAGTGTAATTAGGAGGCTACACATTCCCTCAAAGCAGTGAGCCTGTTTTCAGTCCAGGGTAAACCAAGACCCTCACCCATTCCTGCTAATGCATGCCAAAAGCACTGTCAGTGTTTTCTCACATACGGTACTTGGTAATGAAGATGGATACAAGAACTTTAATTTGCAGAGTACTGTAAGAGACCCCAGGTTCCTGAAAATTAATTATGAACTATCATTCCTCATCAGAACACTTGCCAGTCTGTTCACAGAACAAAAGTTCTGCAGATTTTAGGTGCTATTTTGAACAGGTAATATGAATAGATAAGAGTTAAATAGAATTGTTAGATGTGAAGTCAGGAACCAAAGAAGAAAGAGAACTCCAAAAGTCTCTGGAAGTAAACTGAATCATTTATAAGGTTAGATAAGGTAGTCAGAGGAACAGTGGAATAAATAATATACGAGACTTTGACTTAAAGGATGTACACATTGACATTGACAGAAGGTAGAGGATTCTCTCATTTGGGCCTGCAGGCCAGGTGCTTGCAAGGATGCCCAGCCAACTGTGGAAGGCCATGTCTGGAGCTTTAACCCTGTCTTCTAAGAGGGCCAGGGACCAGCTCCAGGAGCTAATGGTATAAGCAGGCTAGACAATTCTGCAGGTTATTAGTGAGGCATTTTTCTGGTGTAGGGAAAGCCATTCATCTAAGTATGGCTTCCCTATTGCATGGTAGTCCAACTCAGAGGCTGCTGCAGCTATTGCTGATGCTCATTATATTAGAGATTTTAATAGATAATACTACAGTGTTCCATCAGTAATTTCATCGTTATATAAGCAACTTAGTATTTAGCCAAAATATGGGTAACCTGGCATCATATCCACATACTAAGAAACAATGAAAACATGCCAGTGAGCAAACTCTAGGAATATTCTACTTACTGTTAATTTTTAAATATAGTATTTTAAATTCAGTGATACGGTGTTTCAATGTTCTATAGTTTTCAGCCCTTGAACAGCTTGATGACATCCATATTAAGTCAAAAGTTACCATGTAGCATCCAGTCATTGTGGTTATGAACACTACTTAACACAGCTGAGTTTTAGTGTGGTTCCTTTCTTGTGAGATCAAGTGAAATTGTATTTATTACTTTTGAGAATTACTGGAATAAAAAGCATCACTGTACAACCAATAACAACTGAGCTCTTTGGCTGAATGTTATATGGGACCAAATGAAGAAACTTTGCTGGGGAGTTTGTTTGCATATTTAAGATTCATAAAACATGAGCAACTTTGGTAGCAGCACTGTGGCAAACTAAAATAACACCTTAGGTACTGAGCAGTGCCTTTATAGTTGAGAAGGGCTCTTGAGGGTTGACAGAAAAGCTGTTGGGGAAGAATGTGTGGGTGTCCCATGCTATCACCAGACAATATGCTGGTGACAAAAGAAGAAGGGATCAGTGGAGTCTGATCAAAGTTCTTAGATTTTTTTTAATATTTATTTTACATAAAAGTTAAAATATGAAGAATAAGGTACTTAGCTCTAGTGAAAAAGAAAGCATTCTTTATTTGTACCAAAGCCAGTTTTTGTCTTGCTTTGACCAACAGAAGGACAGAGACAAAGCAATATTAGCACAATAAAAAAAAAAAATCTTTATTTTTTTGGCTCATTTGTAATATTGTTTGTGTTGTTTATGATAATAACATTTTCCTGCATGCATTTCACCAACACATTACAAGTCAAAAGCATTTGTAAAAGAAAGAGTCTACATTTTATGTTAGCTTGTGTATGAAACACAAAATGTCCTGATATCCTTGATTATACAAATGTGCCATTTTTTTTCTTGGGAAATATTTTATTTGTACAAGCCTAGTGCAGCGTGATTCCAAAAAGAATAAGAGTAGACTATGTAAACAGACACTGCAAGATAGCAAGGATTTAACAAACTATGAGACTATCTTGGAACTTCTGATGCAAACAGTGCTAGAAATTTGAATGTTCCCCTAATGCTTTCCTTGCTATGTCCTGTAACTATTTGGAAACAAGCTGGGTTCCAGATTTACACAATTTACTTCACATTGAAATATATGCAGATATAATATTAAAACAAGATAGTCTACAAATACTCACTTTTTTTTTTTCTCGAAGTTTGATGATGCCAGTTTGGAACTGCTGTGGTTAGAAAATAAGCCATGTGAATGAGAAAAGAAATATAAGAAACAGTGATCTAAACTTGAAGACACTTTTCTTATATACAAAACTGTTGCCAAATGGTATTTCTTTACATTATTTATATATGCTAACCACATTTTCAACAGGTTAAACAGTTTGCAATATGGTCTGTACAGTCTGATTCTACACCATATAGCAGCCACTTCAAATTTAAACTGCAAAATTAAGAAAGCTCATAAATAGCTGCAAACTATTGCTTAATGATTTGAAAGAATGAGGTCTGGTTGGACAATTTGATTCACTTCACCACTGACACATGGCTTCCTATACTGGAGAATGTGGACAGTGGAAGGAGCAAGGTACAGCAGCAATAACATTGCAATGCATCAGTGATACTCTCCTAATTATCTATAATGACACAGGATATAACATGTCCTGTTGAGCTCTTGTGAATTAACCATACTGTGGTACATATCTGATGCAATTCAATGTGGCAAAGTCATTTAATTCTGTGCTCAAATATGAACATCAGTATGCCGTTAATATTTACATGGAAAAGGGTATTTTATGGATTCATTGGATGTTGGCTGTAATGAGAGAGTAAACAAAGAACAGTCTAGGAAAAAATCTGAGCTGTTTTAAAAAAAAAAGAGTTATCAGATATATTTTGGTGAAGCTATTTTTTCAGTGCAGAAACTGCACAATATTTTTTGAGCTGTAAATATTTTAACAAAACTATGAACTTGTTCATGTTTAATGATTCACATAAAAATAAGTCATTGCAGATTCCTGTAAATTAGAGGAGACTTTCCAGGCACATTAATCTGGATGCACATAATCTGGATGCAGCCATACAAGTAATTAGAACACCTCAAATTTAAGAGCAACCCTGACATGGAAGTTCTTAAAATCTTTAGCTTTGTGCAATGTCATATTTTTATTTATGCATGATTGACAAGTGCAGCATGCCTATGCAAATCACTTTTATCTGTACATTATAGAGAATCTGAGAGTAGAACTCCTGGTCCTCATACCTCTTTCCCCAACATAAAACCTATTACAAAAATAGTCACATATAATAGTAAACAACCTGTGAATTAAAAAATGATAAATACACTGATACCGATTTTGTAAAAATATGACAAATGTAGCTGTTGCATTACAAACAGTGAAGAGAATTACTGTTCTACATGTTGTGAAACATAAAGTATCTTTTTGCACCCATTTCATGCTCTGTCTTCTCTGTGGAGCCACTTTTCCCCTCATTCTTAGCAGTGTCAGCTGTAGTAAAAACAGTAACCTCTTGTCAAGTTTTTCACCCTGATTGACAGAGTCACAGTCTGATGATGGAGGTTCACTGTTTTGTTATAGGCACTGACCTTAAGAGTATATATAATGTATATATATGCACACACATGCGCGCACACACACACACACATATATATGTGTAAAAACTGTCAGTTTGGCATAAATCTCCTGCAGGAGTCCAGTTGATGCTTCATTCTCAAAGACTGTAAACAAGTTGTCCCACAAGCAAAATTTTTAGATTGTTATTTTTTATTTTCCCTGATGTCTTTACCCTTGTAGTTCTTTTCTGCTTTATCTTCCTCATATTTTTCTTTGTCTGGCTTTGTTACACTGTCATAAGAAGGTGGGGAAGTTGTAGAGGAACTCTCATCTGTTTTTTCTGGAGTGGAGTTCCCCTTCAGTTTTTCAATAATTATCTCTTTTATAACTTGTCCATCTCCTTCTTTATTTTTATTTCTATTATATATACTAGACACCTGTTTAACTTTTTGCCTTAAAAGATAACATCTATAAGCACGCTGAATGATGACAGCGGACACCTCCTCCTGTTTTCGTTTCAATGTAGTCGTAATTGGTTCATAGGAGAC